>CM069915.1:71398807-72598807 GCA_036172215.1 Camellia granthamiana | reverse complement strand
ATATATAATATAATTTATTTTATGCCTAATATAATTTTTATTTGTTATTTTTTTAACAGAACCTTTTATTTCTTAACTATTTTTAACTCATCTTCATATAATAAATATATTTAAGGAATAACTATTTAACGTATCCCCGTATCCATATCCAAATTTGGATCCATATTTATGTATCCTTAATTTTTTAGTTTTGAAATGTCCAAACCCTAGATACGCACCCACACCCAATGCCCACACCCTAGTCCGTGTAACGTAACTTGAAACTTACCAACAGTCTCAAGTCTAATGTGTTCCTGAATTCATGTAATATAGGCTATATATCTATATATCTATATCTCTCTATATATATATCTTTATTGATTATGTACATGTGGATTTTGCAATTACTTTGCCTAGTGGCTGATACTTCGTTAGGGCTCAGGTCTCTGTTAGGGATGTTGATAGGGTAGTTCATCGCTTAGCTGATGTAGTTATATACTGAGTGATGAGAATGAAGTATCTTCTTGTAAAGATTGTCTTACATATGGAACTTGATGTTACTGGCCTTTATGGAGATATCTCAGAAGCATGTGCCCTCTTTTTTTTTTCTTATTTATTTATTTATTTTTATTTTTTATTGTTTATTTTTATAATCTTCTAGAAGTTGTCTTACAAGAAAAGAAAACTCCATGTTTCTAGATGGTTATTGGTTTTTGTTTTAGTGTTGCTATATTTTTCATATTCTTGTTACTGCATCTTGTTGACTGTAGGCAGGCGCTCTTGTACAAGTTTACACTGATGGAACAGTGTTAGTTACACATGGGGGTGTTGAGATGGGGCAAGGTTTACATACAAAAGTTGCTCAAGTTGTTGCTTCTTCGTTCAATATTCCTTTCAGTTTTGTGTTTATATCAAAGACAAGTACTGATAAGGAAATGAACTTGGTTTAGATTACTGGTCTTTATGTTGTTTTAATTTTATATACTTGAAGTTTTTTTTGGATTCAACTTGCTATAGAGGTTAGCTTTTATTATGGACTCTTTTTCAATAAGCGTGGAGAAGTGAAATGGGTGGGGTGGGTGAAAGATATGTTGCTCCTAGGGAGGGATCAAGATTCTCAACTTGACAAAAAAGGGATATTGCAACAAGCATCAAAGATGACTGAGATTGAGTCTTACCAATAGAAGAACTTTAGAAAGTGAGACCATAAAGAACTAAAGATTGT
This sequence comes from Camellia granthamiana, assembly GCA_036172215.1. Classification (NCBI taxonomy): domain Eukaryota; kingdom Viridiplantae; phylum Streptophyta; class Magnoliopsida; order Ericales; family Theaceae; genus Camellia; species Camellia granthamiana. Next base: position 72,597,603 of record CM069915.1, on the reverse strand, counting down.
TTCTTTCCAAAAACGTTATAGCAACCATCACATGTGTGCCAACACCATCTTTAATAATTGAGTTGGCTTTTATCATAACCGAGGACTTTGGCTACATCATCACATCAGCATCATGATATTCCTGCCAAAGAGTATTTTCTTTGCTTTGGGGGTTCTTGGCTGGTATCATGCAATTAGAGATAACCTTATGTAGAGCATCATGTTATATCAATGGAAGGGAATCGAATTATTAGCTGATATAAAGAGAAAAATGAACTCTTCAACTAAGGTTTTAATTTATGAAGCACGGACACGTCCCTTAGGCTTGCATACGAGTGTCGGACACGCTGCGGACACTTGTCCGATACTCTCCCTTACGTGTTTCATTTTTTTTTTTTTTTTTTTGAAATTTTTCCAGTCGAACACGCAGTGGACACGCGATGACACATTTTAGACATGCAGGTTTGGACCAAAGAAGCCCAAGACCTGTTGGAGAGGAGAAAGAGAGAGAGTCAGAGACAGATCGATGGGAGAGAAAGGGAGACAGATCGATGGATTGAGGGTAGAGATCGAGGGAAAGAGAGAGATAGACTGAGGAAAGAGAGAAGAAACCTTAACCTGTTTCGACTTGGTCATCTGTGTTCTTCTTCTTCTCTTCATCTTCTGCCTTCTTCTTCTCTTCTTTGATTTTGTTTATTTTGTGTCTCTCTCCTCCATTTTCTGTTTCTCTCCCTTTTCTGTCTCTTTTCCTTCCTTTATTTTTTTTTATTTTTTATTTTTTATTTATTTATCCATGTTTTTATTAAAATTTATAAAACAAATTATTTTTATTTGAAAAAAAAAATCAATTTTTATTAAAAAATTTAAGTAATGTGTTTAATAATTTTATAGGAACCAATGATTTATTATTATTATTTTTTATTTTTTAAATTTTAGATATATAATAAACAAATAAAATTATATATGTTAAACGTGTTCCTAGCATATCGTGTCTCCCATTTTTTTAAAAATTTGCGTATCAGAGTGTCCGTGTCGTGTCCTGTGTCCGTGTCTGTGTCTGTGCATCATAGGTCTTAATGTTGTGCATGAAATTTAATAAATACCATATAGTCAATTTCTAAAGCAACAGTTATAAGTTGATTGAGATTATCCACCTGTTTTCATTAGGGAATTTGCATTTAAGTGGTGCAGTGAAAAAATATTTTCATTTTCATGGTGGTGCAAGTTTTTTGTGTGCATGGTGCAAATCATTCTTGTGCATGGTGCAATTTCATCTATAGTGCAATTACTTTTTTACTGCTCCACTGATTTGCAATTTCCCCTTTTTATTATCTTCCAATATGTTACATTTGTGTTTACTTGTATACTGTTTATACTTTCATAATTGGATTCCTGATGTCGATTCCTCATTTCTGTTTTGGTTTGTATTTGCTGTCAAATTAGGTTCCAAATGCATCACCAACAGCAGCTTCTGCAAGCTCTGACATGTATGGTGCTGCAGTATTAGATGCTTGTGAGCAAATAAAAGCACGGATGGAGCCTGTCACCTCAAAGCAGAAATTTAATTCTTTTGCAGAGGTACTCTACTTATGATACTTGTAAACCACTCTTACAAGATGCCATTTTTCTCCCATGTTAGAGAAGATATTCTTTTTTAATCTCTTGAGATTAATTGATGCAAGGTTGAAGAAAGTAGTTGTCATATTCAAAACAATTTTGTTTTATTTGCCAAATTCAAAATTTTTTTTTTTGGTTGGGTTGGGGGGTGTATGTTTGTCAGATAGTTTGACATGCATTGTTGGGCCATTTCCTAATAGCTTAAGCTTTTGGGACAATTTTTGAGTTGACAACATATATAAATTTATTGGCATGCATTACTCCCATGGTTGTCAAATCTCAAATTGAATCGCGAATCGAATTTCTAAAAAACTGAATCGTGAATTGAATCAAATCGTATATATACATATTTTTTAATAAAAATATACATATTTATATACATATAAAATCACAAATATAGTGCTTAAAATGAAAAAAAATCACAATCTAATATAAATTTCATGCATCATTGTTTCATTGATTTAAGAGGAAGCTCCAAACGTTTATAGATCAATGTTCAAACTTCAAAAACTAGCTTTTGACAAAATTCAAAATCCAAAATGACATTATTAGGCTTAGGCATAGTGGCATACAACACAACAGACTATTGAACTTCTAATTTCTAAATTTCAGTCATGTCATCATCAAGAACATTGATCAATTCATCATCTTCACTTCTAACATCTACTTGCTCAATATTTTCTATCTCTTGTTCTTCATCATCATCATCATCATCATCATCATCATCATCATCATCATCATCATCATCATCTACTTCAACCAATTGTTTCCCTTTACTTGTCTTGTTGAGATTTCTAGGCCCTACAAATAAGAGTAAGAAGTTTTCTGTTGTCATTTTGAACATTAAGGCAGTAGACCCATGAACTTTGAATGCATAAAAGTATTTTACCTCTCTTCCTCTTTTTTCTACTTGATCCTGCTTGAACTTGAAAACATTCATCAATATCTAGCCAGGTGGTGTCCTCAGGTAGGGTAGGATCTTCTTTTTCAGTTTTCCACTCATCATCGGATTCCACATCCAATAGAGAAATAGGATCATAGGCATCCCCTTGTTCTATCCTTTTTTAGTGTCTTGCTTCTAATCGGAGATTATACTTTGTGAACACAAGTGCATTAAGTCTTTGTTGTTCCAATCGATTCCTTCTCCTAGTATGCACCTATTAAAGGAGGAGGGTTGAATTAGGATTTATTATTCATTTGAAAACTAAAATATTTATTGAAATTAATTTATATATATTTTTTTATACCTGATCAAATGTACTCCAATTTCTCTCGCATCCAGTTGCACTACAAGTCAAGCCAAAAACATGAATGACAAGAGTTTGAAGTTGTTTACAGCCTCCTCCAAAAGAGGCCCACCACAAGGCTATCAAGTATTAACAAAAATTAATCACAACTTTAGTAAAAACAAATGGGAATCTTAAATAAATGTAAAGTTAATGTCATTCCAAGTTGTTTCTTGCTTCTCATTTGAATGGCCATCCCCATCCCAAACATGTTTTCCGCATTGTGAAACTAATCTATTTGCCTATCCACCTTTTCTCGCAATTGACGAGTGGGGCACATCCTTTCAATTGTCTCATAAAGTCCCTTCTTTATCTCATAATCCGCATTAAAAGCAGGAGCATAATGAAACCTTTATTGGGATTTAAGTACAAGAATTGTATTTCACTAATAATTAACTAGTAAAATAATATACAAATAAATAAATATTATTTATTACCTTGGATTACAAAGATAATATGCAGCTGCATGTAGAGGCCTCTGCAACTGCATGTCCCATGTCAAATCGATGATATCCCAAATCGGTTTATACCTCCTTTGTACTCCAAAATTGTTTGTTGTTTGCTCCTTTGCCTTATCCATTGCTTCATAGATGTATCGCATTCGGCATCCCCGTCAACAAGTCTCAAAACCTTTACTAATGGGGGTGTACACTTAAGACAATATTGGATTGAGGACCAAAAATTCTTGTCAGCTAAAAGGATATCTCTTACTATTAACCTATCAGCTTTCTTTGAATAATGACTTCTTTGCCATTCTTCAGAAGCAAACATTGCCCTCAATTCAATCTTCAACTCATGTAGACGCCTCAAAGTTAAATTGGACGGAAAATCTGGTGACAGTAGGTCTTGTCAACTCTTTTTTTGTGTACGTCCTCATCAGGTTCCAGACCTAGGCATGTCTAAAATTAAAAATAATTTTGTTAGTAAAGTAAAACTATAAAACAAACTTAAATAACTTATATAATAAAATAAACAATTACAAATATGGAAATAAGTTACCTATAGATGTAAACTGTAATCTTTCTTGCCTTTTACATAGTATCCTTATGAGTAGGCAAGTCCTCAACATCAATCAGAATTAGATCCATATAGTGCGCAACACGAGATCAAAACAATTGATTTCTCTTTTTCATCAACATTGATCCAGCTTTTACATAAGCGGATGCACTATCAGATGAAAAAGAGAAAGTCCTGAGAGTTTTTGTAAAATTTTACGAGTCGGGGATGGTTAATCTGAGTTCAAATGCCACATTTATCTATTTAATTCCTAAGAAAGTGAATGCGGTTAGAATTGGAGATTTTAGTCCCATTCGTTTGGTTACATCACTTTACAAGATTTTGGGAAAGATTTTTGTCACAACCCGAACCTACAGTTTTGGATCATAACCGGTTAGTAATTCAGTACATAATTAAATATATGGGGCCAGAAGCGGAAGCAAAATAATAAAATTGTCCAATGAGCTATGTAGATATGAGATAACAAAAACATCTTATACGTTAATAACTCACAATCATACAAACACACACTGATTATACATTCATTTCAGACTACATGTACAAAGACTTATACATAAGAGTATTATTCATGAACTTACAAAACTTAAAGTTCTTAAAAACAAAAGATGGTCAAACATGACCAATAAAAACAAAACGATTGACAAAAGCCTCATCCTAGAGGCATCCTTGCTTGACTTCACAAAACACGATAATCTTCTATAGGTTCACTAGGGCTGGACGTCTTGCTGCTCACCTATATACATATATATAACGGAATGAGCTAAAACCCAGTGAATAATATCAAAGTAAAGAGGTTACATGAAAGAGTTTTATTATTTAATATAGCTATTCTCATATTCAAATTCCTGACATAGTAGAACGACCTCGCTTCCAAAACTTGACAGAATGACCTTTGGTCCAACATAGAGTAGAAATACAGAACAGTAGAGATCATAACTTGGTGAAATGACCTTGGGTCCAATTGAATACAGCTGTAGAATGACCATTTGGTCAACACATAATAGATATTTCAAACTTGTTAGATAATCAAAACGACCTTAGGTGCATCTTATCAGATATATATAGAACGACCCTAGGTCTACCCTATACATTCATACTTCGCTATTCACATTTTCAGATATTATGTTGATCGGATAGATAGAAGGCGCATTCATACTTTCAAAATTACAAGTTCAGAAAATAGAAAATAGAAAATAGAACATAAGAACATATCTTTACTAAGATATTACTTACAGCAATTTGATTGTTGACATGGCTTCGTGGATGAACCTACACAATACGTAAACACCTATACACATTGGAACACATTGCTTGATCATTCTTAACTTACCTAATTCCTTAAAGTACAATTATTACTGTTAGGTTTTTATTGTTGGCAACCCCGTTTGACAAAAACTCCTTTCAGATGTATTTATTTTCGCACTTTTATTTCAGTGAGGCTATGAGTTTATTAGATGCAAATCCAAACCCGAATCGAGCCATGCAGAGAAGTTTGTGATGTTAATGCTTTCAAGATTGCCACTTCGCTGATTATTACGGGGGTCGAGCTGCCCGGTCAGCTCGCGGCCGAAGAAAAATGGAAAATTGCATTGAAAATTGCATGTCTGCCATTGGTTGCTCGAGCCAAGAAGAGCTCGCTCGAGCGAAGGTTTGCTCGCTTGATCCAAGGAGTTCTCGCTCGAGCCAAGGATTGCGTCCATACAAAAACCTGAAAAAGTGTATTCCTCGCTCGAGCCAGGGATCCGTCGCTCGAGCCAAGGCACTAGTAGAAATCACGAAAAATACACTCCTCGCTCGAGCCAGCAACTCTTCGCTCGAGCGAGCCTCAGAATCCGGATTTCTCAAGGAGTTTGTTTTCTTCCCAATCTAGGATTACTTTTGGTTCTCTATAAATACTTGGTTTTCTCCCAAAACTAAGTGGTTGATTGAAGTCCTCCAGATCTTCTTTTTGATTCTTAAGGTTTATATCTGGGGATATTTTGTTATTTTTTTCTTTGATGTTTTATTGAGTATTCAACTCATGGTTTAAAGAGAGTACATCAAAGGTTTGTTTGTTATACACAAAAGAGAGAGTTGTTCTTCAGTTGTGGATTCTGAAGAATTCGAGCCTGAAGCTTTGGTGGAATCCGGAGTGGCTTATCAGAAAGACAATTCCGTGGTGAAGATGGGGTTGGAAGAGGCACATAGAGGTTGGTTCAATTAGGCATTGTGGATTTGCTAGATAATTGAGTGTATACCTGTGTAATTCCTTTAATTCTTCTTAGTGGATTGTCTTGTGGCAGTTGCCCGTGGTTTTTTGATCACAGTTGGAGGTGTCCAATTGTGGTTTTTCCACGTAAAAATCATTGTGTCTCTTTCTCTTGATTGTTTGATTGGGATTGTTATATTCTGTTTAAAATTGATACATAATCACAAATCAACATCTAGGGGGTTTCTAGATTTTTCAATTACTTATTACTTCATTCACGAGGCTTAATTCATGCCTACGGATGTTCGGAAAGAAATGAGAATGAAGATATAAACAGAATACAACTTATCAAAATGTGCTGAAACAAGATAGTTCGCTCGAGCGGTCTTTTGGTCTACAAAAGTACTGATGGCCGCTTGAGCTAAGGTGCGAAGAAAGCTGAGGTCGCTCGCATAGTCACTTGAGTGCAATACTCTACGAGCGGTCACTTGAGTGCAATAATCTGCAAAAATACTGGAAGCTCTCATTGTGCGCTCGAGCAGTGACTTCATCGCTCGAGCGATGAGGTGGAATTTTGGGTTTCCAAAACATAATTTTGTGTTTCAAAACTTGAATCTCTAAGTCAAAAACTTGCATGGCTTGTCCATAATCTTGCAAACACTTAGAAAGTCATGAATATGTAACCAATTCAAATCCTTAGCTCAAAACTCCATGATTTCATCAAATTGAAGCGTGAACTTCATAAATTCTTCATAAATGGAATTTAAATCTTCATGTATGTATGAACTTGTTTCCAATTCTTCTTTTACAACTTTCAAAACATGAAATTGAACTTTAAAACTCTTTAAATCATAGATGCATGTATCGTTCAACTCTCAATTCAAACATAGATAACAAAATCATGCTAAAAAATGATGGAACTACTTAAAATCATGCATGCATGTATGCCTAGCTTTCAAATTCATCATCTTTAGCTCAATTCTTGTGTTTAATCTCATAAACTTCTTGAATTCATATGTTAGGTGAGTTATCATCAAGAATTGAGGTTGAATTTCATACCTAGAGCCTTGAATTACACTTGTTCTAGCAAAAACTTGAGTTCCTCTCCTTAGTTCTTCAATCTCGTAGCAAAATCTCCAAGATCAAGTTTCTTCTCTCTCTAAAATGAAGTCTCTCTCTAGAATTCTTTCTCAACAGAATTTGAGCTCATGAATAAGTTAACTCTCTTCTATTATCATATATATAGGTGAGATTAGCTTAGTTCACTAATTAAGGATTAAGTTAACTAATCAAGGCTTAAGTTTAATTAATTAAACTTAATTTTTTCTGAACTGAATCAAATTTTAATCAAACTTCTCAATGGGCCCACAAATTATGCCACCCTAATTAAACTCGTAAATTTCAGTTTCTAAAATCATTAAGGCTTTCAATTTCAAATTTAAAGAAGAAATCATGACAGATAATTCATTAATGAACAGATATGCATACAAATTACACATCAAACATATAATTAACATTCAAAATTAAACAAATATAAGTATGTTACGTGATGGGGTTATCACAGTTTTATCGAAAAGGCTTTAGGCCATTTATGGGGGATACGGTGTCCGTGGCACAAGGAGTTTTGTAAAGGGTAGATAGATTCTAGATATGGCTTTGGTGGCAAATGAGGTGGTGGACAAATGTAGAAGTCTTAGAAAGAAGGATCTTATTTTCAAGGTTGATTTTGATAAAGCATATGATCATGTGGATTGGTAATTTTTGGATTTTGTAATGGATAGGAAAGGTTATGGTGAATGATGGAGATCTTGGATTAGGGGATGTTTGTCGACGTGTAATATATCAGTTTTAGTCAATGGTAAACAAGGGGAAAGTTTCAAGGCTTTGAGAAGACTACGTCAGGGGGATCCATTATCTCCTTTTTTTTATTTTTTTATTTTGGTGGTTGATGTGTTTGGAAGGATGGTTGATAGAGCTAGAAAGGTAGGTCTTTTTGAGGGGTTAGAGGTTGGGAGGGATAGAGTTAGGGTGACTCACTTGCAATATGTGCTAATGATATAATCTTTTTTTTCTTCGGGGGATGAGAGTCATATAGGTAATCTTTTTGCGGTATTGAGACTTTTTGGGGTACTCTCAAAGCTTAAGGTTAATTTGGAAAAAAAATAGTGTGGTGGGTATTAATATGCAACATAATCAGCTTCAGAGGAAGACTACACTTCTTGAATGTAGGATTGAGGCACTTCCTTTCAAATACTTGGGACTTTCACTGGGGGGGAATCCTAGAAGTGAATCTTTTTGGAGTCCAGTTGTGTAAAAGATTGGAAAAAGGTTGGAAGGGTGGAGTAAGGCTTTGCTTGTGCGCGGGGGAAGATATACTTCGGTTATGATAGTTTTAAGTGGTGTTTCCATTTTTTTTTTTTTCAATAGGAAGGTAAGGATGAGGGGAAGAAGGATTACTTGGTGAATTTGGAGATAGTTTCATTCCCAAAGGACAAAGGAGGTTTGGCCATTGGTAACATTGGTTAGGAACATGGCTCTACTTGGCAAATGGTTATGGAGATTTCTAGTTGAGAGTGATTCACTTTGGCATTCTGTAATTAGAAGCAAGTATGGGACTCAAGATAATGGAATGGATTCACAAGTGGTTTTGAGGGGCAACTCTTGGGCTCCTTGGAAGTCCATTTCTCAAATCTATTCACTTTGGTCTCGTTTTGTTTTTGTAAGGGTGGGGAATGAGGAACTTGTTCGTTTTTAGAAGGATGTTTGGGTGGGCTCTTCCTTCTTTGCTTCGGATTTTCCACATCTATATAGGGTGGCTCGGTCTCATAATTGTTCTGTCGCTTCCGTTGCTTGCTCTTTTTTAGTTCCTATCTCTTGGAATTTTAATTTTTCTAGAAATCTCAATGACAGAGAGACTGCACAGTTGACATCTTTGTTGTCAAGACTTGACCACTTTTCGTTGTCTCCTCTTGTGGTAGATAAGAGAGTTTGGACTTTTCATTCATCGGGTATTTTTTTCTTGCAAGTCCTTTTTCAACAAAATCATTGATATTCCTCATGTCCATCACTTTTCTTTTTGTAAAAGAATTTGGAAAGCTTGTGTGCCTCTTAAGGTGAAGGTGTTCATGTGGTCCTTGGTTCATGGAGGCATTCTGACAAATGATACATTGGAAAAAAGGAGACCTAATCGTTGTCTAAGTCCTCAATGGTGCATTATGTGTTGTAAGGATAGTGAATCTATAGATCATTTATTTTTGTATTATCCAGTTGCTTTGAACTTACGGTGCAGGTCGTTTCTTTTGAAGGATGTTTTGTGGGTGGCACCAAAAGGCAGTGCGCAAATGCTACTAATTGACTTTCATGATTTGAGAGAATTGAAGAGGACTGAGGTGTTATGGTCTTCTGCCGTCTTTGCAACCTTTTGGGTGTTATGATTAGAGAGGAATGCACGCGTTTTTGAAGATAATCTCGAGATGTGAATTTTCAGCGGGATAAAGTTTGTTAATTAGCTTCCTTTTAGGCTTCGATGATTTCAAGGGAGTTCCGTTGTTTTTGTTAGCTACAGGTTGAGTGCCTGTGTGTTCCATGTAGGAGTTTTTTATAGATAAAGTGTTTGTGATGTCTACGTATTTTCTTTTCTTTTCTTTGTTTCTCTTTTGTTGAGGATGTTGAATAAATGAATTAGAATATTTTTATTTATAGTAGATTTTATAAAATCCGTGATTGTATAAATCGCGAATTTAGTGCCTTGTTTATATTGTTTCCTAAATTGTATCATGAATGTATTATATATACATGGCCTCTATCTCATTCATAAGTAAGCTAAACACTTTCTTTCCATTCTATTGAGGATGCCTCATCCTCGTCTCTCTCTTTTTTTTCTTTTTTTCTTTTTTTTTTGTGATTAATCAATAAAATATTTGTCAAAAAATAAAATAAAATGATTCTGACGATTCTGACTTGGAATCAGAAAATTCTTTTGAATTTACGATTCCAGTGTGCGATTTGAATTGTTCTATACAAAAATCGTAAGAATCGTATCGCGAATCGTATGATTCAGGCAACCATGATAACTCTTTTTTCGTGTGATTATTTGATACTAAAATTTGTTGCATCTATATGCTATTGCAATAGTCAGTTGTAGGCTCCCATTATAACAGTACAGACTGATTGGACTTCAACTCCTATGAGAGCTCATGATAGACTCTCCTCTAGATCCTGTGGATGGTGGATGGAATGGAAGGAGTGCATCCATGTTAACCAAGCCAGTAATTTTTTTATGAAAGTAATTTGGTAACACAAGGATCAAAATCCTACATCAGGTTGACAAGCCAATATTTTGGTCTCCATAATTACTTGAGGAAAAGTTGAAAGTAATTTGACAACCAAATAACCTTATTTTGTGAAGAAAATAGGTAGACATAACTCTGAAAGAGTGGGTGCTTATTGTAATATGATGTACGTACATTTCTTAACATGCTCCTTTTCTCAATGGACTAGTTCACATGTTCATTTTAAGGTTGTTCAGTTAATAATCAGGGATAGGCTAATTTTTTATCACTGAGAAACTGGCTTGTGTTTCAATTATTTTCAGCTGGCAACTGCATGTTATATGGAGCGAATTGATCTCTCTGCTCATGGATTTTACATTACACCTGATATTGGATTTGACTGGAAAACTGGTAAAGGAAATCCCTTCAAGTACTTCACCTATGGGGCTGCATTTGCAGAGGTTGAAATTGACACATTGACTGGGGATTTCCACACAAGGACAGAAAACATTTTCCTTGATCTTGGATATTCTATCAATCCAACAATTGATGTTGGACAGGTTTCCCCCTTCTCTTGCTTTTATTCTTTTTTTGTGAAAAATGTTGGTGTTGCAAATTGAGAGTTTATTCATCATGATAGGGATTTTTTTTTTTTTTTTTTTGGATAGAAACGACAAGCACTGTTTTTAATGCCTATTTTCCTCTTCATGCAAAATAGAAGCGGTGGATCCAACTTCTCAGTTTTGTTATATATAAAATTTTGTTTTGGATTACAAACAACGACATGTATGGAGAAGTCTAGACCATTTTACTAGCAACAAATTACATGAAAATAGGCTCAAGTAGTAATTATTGCAGTGAGGCATATGCTTTCTTTATGCTGGAAAAGTTGGACTAGAACAATTTTCATATAAGATTTTTTGTTAGGTTCTTTTTTCTATAGGTAAAGAAAAAAATCATCAAAAGCACCAAAAGGGGTGCAACCTCTATACATGAGTATATAAGGTCAGTATAAAGTACTAACAAAGTTAAGCTCTGCTATAAAATCTATAAGGAATATTGAAAAAAAAAAAAGAAAAAAATTCTCTAATTTGAAAATGAAAACTATGCAGTAGTAACTAACCCGAGGGTTGACCTCTACATTATCCATTGTACATTGGATGTAGAAAAAGAAAGTTCCATACATCATGAATCACCACACAATGAGATGGTGATACATGGATGTCTCTTCGTTTCTACACATATAGAATCAATTGGGAATGAGATGTAGACTCAGGTATGAGTGTCAGGTGCAGGTGTGTACATAGGGGTTAAACCCACCAAACCTATAATTGAAGTACATGTAGACTCAACAAAAAAAGGGTTGTCTTTTTTTAAAAGTTATGATTTTTATTTTTTATTTTTTTATATCTTTAATCTATTTTGTGGGATACAAAAATGTTTCTTACAACATGTCGAAAACTAACTATATAGCAATTATACAACAAAAAATAAATGCAATGACAGTGTTAAATACAAATATGTAACAAAACAACTGATCAATAAGTTTGCTAAGTGCATATTTGATGGGAAGTATTGGACACATGCCCTATATCCTTATCTAAGTGTCAAGTGTCCAACATACTTGATTTATTTTGACGAGTCCATGTAACATAGTTGGTGACCAAGGCTGCATTGGTTTGTGGGACTAAACGGGCGAGATTGGCTATATTCCCTGTGGACCATTTATTTCATCTTTGTGTTGCCAAAAAAGGGGCAGATAAGTTATTTGGTTTGGATAAGTTATCACATGTATGTGGGATAAGACAATGTCCCACATAAATTTGACCTAGGATTAGGTGAATGGTGGGATAAGGCTTGGGATGAAATCCAACACTGTTAAATGTGTAAATATCTTATCTTATCCCATCCAATCCCAAAACACCAAATAATTGTTTTGTTAAAGTTTGTTTGATTTTTTTTTTTTGGAGGGGGGGGGGGGGGTTGGGGGGATTATTTACTGTGCGGATTGCTTATCCCATGGAGGGAGATGTCCATTGTTTCATTGGATTTTTGGTTCGCCAGACATGGAGTCCGGCCAGACTCCATATCTCTCATATGAGAGACTAAACAATCCTAGGGTGGGGGGTGGGGGCGGATGATTTCCGAGGGATTGGTGTTCCATGGGACTAATGTATGAAATGTCCATTTTACCCTCATGCTATTACTTAGTAAATAATTGGAAAAGGGTAAAATAGTCTTTTGAAAATTTATAAATTATTTTTTTAGTGGTGTTAATTTAAAATTATATATTAAATTATAAATTAAATTTAATTAAAAATTAAAAATTATGGCCTTATAAATTAAATCTTTTTAGTGTTGTTAAAAAAAATTAAATTATAGATTACAAATTTAAAATTATATATTAAATAAAAAATATAAATTATAAATTACATGAGTAAAATAGTCTTTGAACATTTATCCTTATCCAGTTCGTCCAACCAAACATTAGATTTACTAAAAATATTCCTTTCTAGACATCTAATCCCACGAGAAAACAAACACGGGATACACATCCAATCCAACCAAATAGTCTGAGGGATTCACAGTCTCAAGATTCAAGTCTGATGGATTCTAATCCCCCCTACCTAGTCTGTCCAATCAATCACACCCTTATATCTGCGAACTTTCATGTTGGAAGATTATGGAGTATAAAGAATATTGATTATGCTTATTATTTTTGGGTTCAGAGAACTGCAAAGTGTTTTCAGTGCACACTCCTGCTTGTCCCAATAGAAACCCTCAATTCCCAAGGACAGAAAAATTATTAGAAAAAATAGATCATGTAATTAATCATACAAACAGATAAAAGGCTATTTATGAGAGAATCTAATTTGCCAATGAACCTTTTCCTATTACTTTGACAAAAGGCCTGTTTTCTCCATACTGGCATAATATACGACTGTTAGTCATTTGTTGTCTTCTAATATATTGTCAATTAGATTCAATTGGGAAGTCAGTGGTGGTCATTTCTGTTATAATTTTCCAAGAATTATGAATGAACTTACTACCTATCTAGTTATATATGACTGATTAAAATTGGGCTGGATATCAAAGAAAACTCCCAAGTATCCGTGTAAAACCCAAGTTGTGTGTAGGATTATTTTATCGGATAGATTAGTAATTAAATTAATTTATATGGGTCATTTATTAATATCAAAGAATTAGTTATGAGATGGCATTATATTTCCTATTACTTAGATGGGTAATTTTGTAACTTTCAGAAATTAGGTTAATAAGCCCACCTATAAGTCTTGAAAAACAAACAAAACAGAGGCTGTGAATTGCTCCATAGGCGGCTAGGGTTTGAGAAGGTAAAAGAAAAAAGAAAAGAAAAAGAGAAAAGAGGTTCAAGGGAGGCTGCAATAGGGATTAGAGGCAGCATGTTGGTGATTTTGGGACACCCATTGGTTAAGGTAAAATCTATCTTTACGCTTAATTATTAAGTTTGTGTTGAGGAATTTAACAATCAATGCATTAAGGGGATTTGGAAGATCTATAGGTACTTACTTAGGTTTTGAGAATTGGGTGCAATGTGTAAGTGTAACTTTGCTTTGGGTGGGTAATAGAAACAATGGAGTTTTGTATCATGAGTAAGGGTGTGTTTGGCTTTAAAGTTGGGTTGAATGGTTTGACCTCTTGGATATTAAAGCAATACATTAATCTAATATAGTGGGGCTTTTGTCGGTGTATGTAACATGTAAAAAATATTAATTTATTTGAGGCTTTATTTATTAGATTTGTGTGATTGAAGTGGTGAAGCTGGGTGTTTGGAGTTGGTGTTGGAATATTATTTCTAAGCTTTTGAGGTAAGTAACCCTCTATCACTATTGGTTTATTTTTATTCCTATCGAATCGTTTAGAATCATAAATATTTATTTATAGCCTTCATGTTCTCTTAAAATAAAATATGGGTCAAGTATAAAACAGCACCGAAAATTGTTATGAAAATTATTTGAATATTTTGTGGAACTATTATGAAAATTGTACTAAATGTTTATTCTGAAAATATCGAATGTTTTATTTAAAAATTGTGTAGTGTTTGAATTTTGAACATCACTCTAGTCTGACTATGATTGGGACCCTAGCCAATAGGGGTTATTTATTGGCACAGAAACTAGTTTCTTTTGGGGCTTTACCACCGGCCTATGTGTGGTTCTGGGCCTTGTCACGGGCTAAGTGACCGTAGTCACCAAGACTTGGGTTTTGTGAATTGCATCATTGAACCATTTGAATATCGAACCATCAATTTTGAACAACGAAATTTCATCGAATTACCTCATTGTCTTTTCAATTAAAATGTATTGCTATACTGTTTATTTTCAGCTACGAAACCATCTTACAAAATAATTGTTCATTTATTGAACTGTAGAAAAAATTATATTTATTGGTTATCGATTTATTTATTTATTTTTGTATACTTGATCCAGCTAGCAGTGATGGTTAGTTATTTACTGGGCTATCTAGCTTACCCTTATTTTTTTTTTCAGATTCTGAAGAGTAGAGCTGTGCGGGATTTTTTTTACATGTGGGAGTGCCGAGAGTAGGACCATGATTTAAGTACTTGGATTATTGATTTTTTAGTGGATTAAATTAGTGGACTTAGTGGACATTTTCATATAAGAACTATTTATTTTTATGGATTTTGGCATTATGACAATTAAGGATTTAATTTGAGTATTTTACATTGTAGGTTATGTGATTGGGATCTTAGCCTTGCATGCTCACTTATATGAGTGTGCGGCGTTGTCACGGAACTTGGGGCGTGACAATTTTATGGTATGAGAGCCAGGTTGTAATTTTAAAAGTTGGTATAGAATAGTGGTGAGATTGGGTAGATGTAGGATTGGGAACGCTTATAATTCGATAAAATGTTAATTTTATTGACGTGTTATAGGGACTTGAGAATAGAATAAGATGAGGTTTTATTATTGATGCATATAGGTTGCAATGGAACATGAGACATTGGAAAATCTCGTGTGGTTAGTATAGATGGTAGGAGGTTGCTTGTAGACTTGACTGTTTTAGATATGTGGGACTTTGACATAATTCTTGGAATGGATTGGTTGGCGACCAATTTTGCTTCTGTTGATTGCTGAGGTAAAAGGGTAGTATTTCAGATTCCTAATCAACCAGAATTTTGTTTTGTGGATAGTGGAGTTAACACTCCTCTTCTGGTAATCTCAGCTTTGCAAGCTAGACGGTTGTTAAGGAATGGTTGCGAGGGCTATTTAGCTTTTGTGAGAGATACCCGTGAGACTGAATTGAAGTTAGAGGATATTCTAGTTGTGAAGGAATTTCCCGATGTTTTTCCTGAAGAGTTACCGGGGTTGCCACTAGATAGAGAGATTGAGTTTGCCATTGAATTGATACCCGGCATGGGTCCTATCTCCAAGGCTCCGTATCGGATGGCCCCAGCAGAGTTGAAAGAGTTGAAGGAACAATTACAAGAGTTACTAGATAAGAGCTTTATTCGGCCTAGTGTTTCTCCTTGGGGTGCGCCTGTTTTATTTGTGAAAAAGAAGGATGGTAGTTTTCGCCTTTGCATTGATTATCGAGAGTTGAACAAGGTGACAATTCGAAATAAATATCCTCTGCTTAGGATAGATGACCTATTTGATAAATTGCAAGGAGCACAAGTCTTTTATAAGATTGACCTTCGTTCTAGATATCATTAGTTGAAGGTTAAAGCAGAAGATATACCTAAGACAGCCTTCCGAACTAGGTATGGGCATTATGAATTTTTAGTGATGTCGTTTGGGTTGACCAATACGCCTGTAGCTTTTATGGATTTAATGAACAAAGTATTTAAACCCTTCTTAGATCAGTTTGTGGTAGTTTTTATTGATGACATTCTTGTGTACTCAAAGAGTAAAGAGCAGCACGAAGAACATCTGAGAATAGTGTTGCAGTTATTAAGGGAGGAGAAATTATTTGCTAAATTAAAGAAGTGTGAATTTTGGCTGGAGAGTGTATCATTTTTGAGTTATGTGATATTTGAAGACTGGGTGTCTGTTGACCCCAAGAAAGTGAGGTGGCGGTAGAGTGGAATAGGCCTACTAGTGTCACTGAAATTCGTAGTTTCTTGGATTTAACAGGATATTATAGAAGGTTTGTTAAGGGATTTTCCCAAATTTCTATGCCTTTGACTTGTTTAACACAAAAAGGGGTTAAATTTGAATGGTCTGATGATTGTGAGAAGAGTTTCTAGGATCTAAAGAGTTGATTAGTGTGTGCTCCAGTACTTATAGTTCCGTCCGGAGATGAAGGTTTTACTATCTATAGTGATGCATCGAAGATGGGCTTAGGTTGTGTCCTGATGCAGAACGATAAGGTAGTGGCATATGCGCCTAGGCAGTTGAAGCCATATGAGCAGATTATCCTATGCATGATTTGGAGTTGGTTACAGTGGTGTTTGCATTGAAAATCTAGAGGCACTAACTGTATGGGGTGAAATGTGAGATATTCACTAATCATAAAAGTCTGAAGTATATTTTCACTCAAAAAGAATTGAATATGAGGCAAAGGCGATGGTTGGAGCTATTAAAGGACTATGATTTGACTATCAATTATCATCCAGGAATAGCCAATGCAGTGGCTGATGCCTTGAGTAGAAAGACCCCGAGTAATTTGGCTACCTTGATCACTGACCAAAAGAATATCTTGGAGGACTTGCGAAGGTTGAATATTGAGATTAGATGGCATAACCATAGAGTGCAGTTGGCAAACCTTAGAGTTCAACCCACATTGATTGATAGAATTAAAGATGCTCAAGGAAAAGATCCTCAATTGCAAAAACTTAAGGCTGAAATGGAAATAAGGCTACAGATGGAATTTTGTATGCATAAAGATGGAACCTTGAGATTTGGAGAGAGGTTGTGTGTGCCTAATGATTTAGAGCTCAAGAGTGAAATCCTGAGAGAGGCTCACAGTTCAGGATGTACTGTACATCCAGGGAGCACTAAAATGTATAAAGACTTGAAGAGGAACTTTTGGTGGAATAATATAAAGAGGGAAATTGCTCAGTATGTTGCTCAATGTTTGGTATGTCAACAAGTGAAAGTTGAACATTAGAGACCTGCAGGTAAGTTACAACCTCTTCCTATTCCCGAGTAGAAGTGGGAACATATTACCATGGATTTTATGACGAGGTTGCCTAGGACGCAAGGTGGTAACAATGCTATTTGGGTTATTGCTGATCGATTGACCAAATCCGCTCACTTTCTAGCTTTTATGGCAGGGTTCTCCTTAGAGAGGTTTGCAAAATTGTATATCAAGGAGATTGTGAAGTTGCATGGTATTCCGGTGACCATAGTGTCTGATAAAGATAGCAGATTTGTATCTGTGTTTTGGAGGAGTTTGCATACAACTTTGGATACTAGTTTGAATTTTAGCACGACCTTTCATCCTCAAAGTGATGGACAGTCAAAGAGAACTATTCAGACTCTTGAAGACATGTTGAGGGCCTATATTAATGATCTTGGAGGTTCTTGGGATGAGCATTTGGCCTTAATGGAATTCTCTTATAATAATAGTTATCATGGGAGTATTCAGATGGCACCATATGAGGCTTTATATGGACGAAAGTGTAGATCACCTATTTGTTGGGATGGTGTGGGCGAAAGGAAGTTCTTAGGGCCTGAGATTGTGCAACAAATAGTGGACAAGATCAATCTTATTAGAGAGCGACTTCGCACTGCACAGAGTAGACAGAAAAGTTATGCAGATAACAGGAGACGCGATTTGGTGTTTGGGGTTGGAGACCATATGTTCCTTAAGGTGTCTCCTATGAAAAGAGTAATGAGGTTTGGTGTTCGTGGTAAATTGAGTCCTAGATTTATTGGACCATTTGAGGTTTTAGATCGAATTGGAGAGGTAGCTTACAGACTTGCCCTACCACCTTCACTAGTTAGAGTTCATAATGTCTTCCATGTTTCGATGTTGAGGAAGTATATACCGAATCCCAATCATGTGATTGATTATGCACCGTTGCAGTTTAAGGAGGATTTGACCTATGAAGAACACCCTGTAAGAATTGTTGATAAGAAGGAATAGGTTTTGAGGCGTCGAGTCATCCACTACGTTAAGGTTCAATGGAGCAATCACTCGAAGAGAGAAGTTACTTGGGAACTTGAGGATGAAATGAGACAAAAGTATCCACAACTTTTTGAAACTACAAGTATGTCAAATTTCGAGGACAAAATTTCTTTTAAGAGGGGAAGAATGTAAAACCCAAGTTGTGTGTAGGATTATTTTATCGGATAGATTAGTAATTAAATTAATTTATATGGGTCATTTATTAATATCAAAGAATTAGTTATGAGATGGCATTATATTTCCTATTACTTAGATGGGTAATTTTGTAACTTTGAGAAATTAGGTCAATAAGCCCACCTATAAGTCTTGAAAAACAAACAAAACAGAGGCTGTGAATTGCTCCATAGGCGGCTAGGGTTTGAGAACGTAAAAGAAAAAAGAAAAGAAAAAGAGAAAAGAGGTTCAAGGGAGGCTGCAATAGGGATTGGAGGCAGCACGTTGGTGATTTTGGGACACCCATTGGTTAAGGTAAAATCTGTCTTTATGTTTAATTATTAAGTTTATGTTGAGGAATTTAACAATCAATGCATTAAGGGGATTTGGAAGATCTATAGGTGCCTACTTAGGTTTTGAGAATTGGGTGCAATGTGTAAGTGTAACTTTGCTTTGGGTGGGTAATAGAAACAATGGAGTTTTGTATCATGGGTAAGGGTGTGTTTGGCTTTAAAGTTGGGTTGAATGGTTTGATCTCTTGGATATTAAAGCAATACATTAATCTAATATAGTGGGGCTTTTGTAGGTGTATGTAACATGTAAAAAATATTAATTTATTTGAGATTTTATTTATTAGGTTTGTGTGATTGAAGGGGTGAAGTTGGGCGTTTGGAGTTGGTGTTGGAATATTATTTCTAAGCTTTTGAGGTAAGTAACCCTCTATCACTGTTGGTTCATTTTTATTCCTATCGAATCGTTTAAAATCATAAATATTTATTTATAGCCTTCATGTTCTCTTAAAATAAAATATGGGTCAAGTATAAAACAGCATCGAAAATTGTTATGAAAATTATTTGAATATTTTGTGGAACTATTATGAAAATTGTACTAAATGTTTATTCTGAAAATATCGAATGTTTTATTTAAAAGTTGTGTATTGTTTGAATTTTGAACATCACTCTAGTTTGACTATGATTGGGACCCTAGCCAATAGGGGTTATTTATTGGCACAGAAACTAGTTTCTTTTGGGGCTTTACCACCGGCCTATGTGTGGTTCTGGGCCTTGTCACGGGCTAAGTGACCGTAGTCACCAAGACTTGGGTTTTGTGAATTGCATCATTGAACCATTTGAATATCGAACCATCAATTTTGAACAACGAAATTTCATCGAATTACCTCATTGTCTTTTCAATTAAAATGTATTGCTACACTGTTTATTTTCAGCTACGAAACCATCTTACAAAATAATTGTTCATTTATTGAACTGTAGAAAAAATTATATTTATTGGTTATCGATTTATTTATTTATTTTTGTATACTTGATCCAGGTAGCAGTGATGGTTGGTTATTTACTAGGCTATCTAGCTTACCCTTATTTTTTTTTCAGATTCTGAAGAGTAGAGCTGCGCGGGATTTTTTTTACATGTGGGAGTGCCGAGAGTAGGACCATGATTTAAGTACTTGGATTATTGTTTTGTTAGTGGATTAAATTAGTGGACTTGGTGGACATTTTCATATAAGAACTATTTATTTTTATGGATTTTGGCATTATGACAATTAAGGATTTAATTTGAGTATTTTACATTGTAGGTTATGTGATTGGATTCTTAGCCTTGCATGCTCACTTATATGAGTGTGCGGTGTTGTCACGGAGCTTAAGGCGTGACAATCCGTGAAAAGAGTTTTGTCAAGGAATTAACGCCACTGTTGTTATCTTTCAGCCTTGATTTATCCATTAAGAATTTTTGATTTATAGATCAAAGTTATTTCATCTTTTTTGTGGGTGAAATTTTATATTCTGTGAATTTTTTTGGGGATGCTGAACCAACTTAACAAGAGTGTAGTTTTTGTGCTTTGCATGGACTTTCTTCGCCCCATGATGGAAAGATTGTGATGTCAAACTGGTTGTTTAGTTCAAGTCTCTAAACTTGCAAAGTTTGGTTCATAGTAGTTTGTAGGCATCATTCCTACTGGCATAGTGTGGAACTGTTTATGTGGTCCATAGTAAAAATTCATGCCGAGTTTATTGAGGTAGATACCCATAGAAACTGGGATGCGCAATCAAAATTTTGCTAATCAAATTTAATGAGTAGAGAAATATTAACAAACTTGATACTCTTTGTGCTCGACTCTGGCGTGCATGTGTTGCAAGCATTTGATATTTGCTAGCATCATATTTTAACACAGTTGACTTGAAGAACAATAAAAAAAATAAAATAAGAATGGAATAGAGAAAAGGGAAAGAAGAGAGAGGTGAGAACGCATTACTAAAATTATGGTTTGGGTGAGATTGACAGGTATTTCACAAAACTAAAATGTATAATCAAGCAATGCGGTTGAGTCCTATGCCTTGACAAAATTCAAGGACTTCTTTGGATGCAATTGATGGAATGAAACAAACACAAACTAGAACTAGATTTAAAGATAAAATTGAACCTGTCACTGAATCACAAGAACCAGAAACAAGAACCAAGTTTCAAGTTACAAACTACGATCTAACCGCTACACTAAGTTGCAAGAAAACTACTCGTAATGACAAACCAACTCTACTCCTAAATTTCTCAAGTGTTGTGAATGGGATTGAATAATGCTTTCTTCTTCGAAATCCCTACTTTTGATCCTTTGCTTTGGCCACAACTGCTGCAGCCACGTGTCCCCCTTGATCTCTGCAAATGTTCTCATTCCACTGCCTGGAATAACTGTTGGATATAGTCATCACCCCATTGAGTGATCATGGAGCACCACCAAATTAATGGCCAACAATGGTGCACCACTTAGTGTTAATGGAGCACTTAGAGATGGTGAAGTGTGGTGGTTGAACCCACTAAGAGAGAAGTGGGGTGGTTGGAGTGTTGTCTTCTTCCTCCTCCCATTTGTGTATAAATGGAGGAGGTGTTGGAGGAAGAAAATGAGAGAGTGAGCCAACCAAGCAACAATAACAAAGAGAGTGAGAGATGTGAGAAACCGTCTCCCTCGGTGTGAGCGAGGGAGACGGGGGAATGGGTGAGTGAGAATAGTGTGAGCTTCTCCTCTGTAATATTTCTGTAATCTCTCCATAAATGATAAACGGTTACTCTCCCGTGGACGTAGGCCGGATTGCCGAACCACGTTAAATATTGTGTGTCTCTTTCTGTGTGGGTGTGTGTTTCTGGTTGTTATAATTTCTATAAGGTCTTGGGCGGGATCCCCGATCCCAACAAGTGGTATCAGAGCCTCGTCGGTGGCGTTTCGGAACCAAAACAGTGCAAAATCCGAATCTGCCCAGAAATCGGATTGCTCGAAATCGAGTTTTGAGCATACCAGGAGCAAGGGCTCGGCGAGAGTATTACAGAAATGCAAAGAACACCCCAAACGGAGACCGGACGCGCCCTCACGCGCCCCAAGAAAGTGGAGCGTGAGGCCCACTCTCAGCCACGCGCCCCACGCGTCGAAGAGGGAACCGGCGCGTCATATCACGCGCCCGCACGCGCGCCACGCGCGGCTGAAGGAGGAAGACGAGTGGGGAGGAGCGCGTGTAGCGCACGCGCGGTTCCCACGCGCAGTCCACGTGGCAGGACACGTCAGCAAGGGACGCCACGTGTCAGTCAATGGAGCGCAGAGTCAGCACCACGTGGCTGGACATGTCATCGACACGTGGCACAGTTGACCAGTCACTGCATGCCACGTCATCTGCCACGTCAGCATCCAGAAGGCAGGATCCAATGCGACGCGGCAATGGTACAACCGCGGGGGAGGATCCGGTGCTTCGCGGCTAAGGTGCAGCTGCAGATCTGAGGCGTACAAAATGTTTTGGCTAGATTTAAGCCATTTGGAGTCCGTTTTTGGCGATCCAATAGTGGTTTTCGACTATTTGGAGTATTCCGGACACATCCGTACGGTCAGATTTTGGAGACGGAGTTTCTATAAAAAGAAAGCAGATTAAAGGGACGGACGGCATCGGGTGCAGCGGGCGGAATATTCTGTTGGTTCACGGAATATTCTCTGAACTTCTGAAAATTGCAATTGGCCTAGAATTTTCAAAAAATTGCGGTGTGGCCCAGTTTTCGGGGATAGTTTTCAGTGAGGTCCCCGGAAGTGCAGCGATAATTGGTCCTAGCTAATCAGACCGTTCCGGACGCAACCGCAAGGTCAGAATGGTGAAATTCTGAATAATTTTTTAAAGACTGTTAAAACATGAGAGTTTGTCATCTTTAATAGTCAAAGGAAGGTTGCCGGATATTGTGGAACGCTGCGGATTCACTGAAGAGGTTAGAATGGGCAGATTCTAACCAGATTGGACAACCAGATACAAATCGAGATAGATCATTGAAGACCAAAGGAGATCAGACTTAATCAAATGGCAAATCAATGGAGATCAGGATTGGTCAAGGGCGATCAGAAGAATTGCACATGATTATCTCAAGATCAACAATGTCTAGGAAAGTTCTGTCAAAAAGACAATGTCTAAGGAGACTGGTTCTTAAGTGGGACCGATTGTGACCCCACCAGTCTTTCCTGGGAACTTTCCTGGTTGTTGATGTCATCAGAGGATCTGGTTCAATGAGAAGAAAAGTCCACTTCATCAGATAGATGATTGGCAACCAGTGCAGGCTTAGAGGAATGTTGTGGCAGTTGGAGCTACTGTCAAACATAATACAAGAAGTACTGGTAGTATGTGAACGTAGAAAGGCAACAGCTGCAGTAGTGCACACATAAGGTGTAGGAGCACGTAGCCACAATAGCACAGATGAGTATACAGGAATGTCATATAAGGTGTAGATATACAACAGTGGAAGAGTGCGCAGCAGAATCGTACAAAGGTGCAGTGTGTCGGATTTTGGCCTGGCAGCATCAACTAGTTCACAGGAAAAGCTCCAGACAAAGAAATTGAAAGGGATAAGACGCTGCAGTGCGCACCCAATGAGAGGCAGATTATTCTTTGTCCTAAATCTGGTTCGTGGCAGTGAAGTCGCGACGGGCACCCAGAGAGTTTGGGTGGAGTCACCTCAACAGGGAAACGGTGAGCATTCTATTGGAGGATGCAAGTACCTGGTGATAGAGGTACGAGCCATGCAAGATGATGTGTGGTGGTTGAAGACATTCCAAGTAGGAGGTGCAGATTCACTCTAGATGCTCAGTGGAATGGAGGCATATTTGTACAACGGTGTTTTATCATCCATGTGGGTGATGGGGGTGATTTATTTTGTTCACCCGGTTGAAGCCAATTGGAAGCCAATTGAAGACCTTTCAGAGTCAGTTGCAAAAGTTATCAGTTCATTTGGAGACTCTTGGGTTAGTTACAGAACTTCAGAGTTCATTGGGTTTTTTCTAGGGGATAGAGAGAAACAGCATTGGCAGAGTGTACTATGGAGATTTGGCATATGTAATAAGTCCAAATGGTAGTACTTTATTGGCATTGGCCTCTGTGGAGGCGTTGGATCGTTGTTGAAAGACTCGCATCTGGTGAAGCCTTGGTTTCCGCATTTGTCGATTTGAAGAAGGTGTGACAATCTATTTCAGATCTTGGTGGAGTTTTTTCCACATTTGTCGATTTGAAGAAGGTGTGAAAATCTACTTCAGATCTTGGTGAAGCTTTGGCATTTTTTTTGTTCAATGTCTATTGGAGGCATTGTTGTTGGCGGTCTTTCACGGATTATTGGCGACTTTCAGAGTCGTGGTTTATTGAGATTCATTATCACAGCTGGGATCTATGATTGTGTCTGATTAGATCCAGGGGTGTCTCCGGTTTGTGAGACTTGATTGTTTCTTCTTCTTGTGGATTTTCATTTTCGCAATCTGTTCCATATTCGAAGACATCAGCTATTGGTAGTCTGGGTGACGATTCAGACTCCGGGTGTTTGCTTCTCTGGAAGCGGTTTGACCGTTGGTGTTCATTGAAGTTTGGAAGAGATTGTTGCGGAGAAACGTGAAGATGGTGATTTTGAATCTCATGTGTTGGGATCCATCCATTAATCTACCGTTGGATTTGGAGGGGATAGATCGTTTGCAGACTCGGTGGAGTCAGCGGGGACTGTTGGAGTTGTGCATTTATGGTGCAAGCGCCTTTGGGCGGTTTTTGGCAACTGTGAAGATGGTGCATCATCTTGTGTTTGCCGGTTGGAATGGCAGTTGGAGGAATATGAAGTTTGCTCGACACTTCAGAATTTTTGGCTCTTGGTATTTTGTAAGTTCATTTGAAGTTTGTTCCGATACTTCTGAACTGGTTAGAGCCTAACTGCGTCCACAGTCCAGTTTTGTTTGGTAGAGAACTTGCCTCAGTTCTCGGAGAATTTGTTTGGCTCTCTTGATTAATTCGAGCTTGAAGAGAGCAGTATTGTGTTCGATGGTTGATCGGACATGATGTTTTTGGTACCGCTTTCGAAGTTGCTTTGACGGAGAATTTGAAGCCTCTTTTGTTTAGTCTCCTCAGCACTGGTTCAAGCGGGTTGCTCACCATGTTTTGTTTGGAGTTGTCAATGACAACTTGTTTGGCGCCTATGGAAATCGGAACTTGGCACTATGGTGGAGCTTGAGTTGCAGAAAATCGAAGAGCTAGCTCGATTGGTTCTGCATGTTCTTTGCATTGGCTCAATGTGATTTTGAGCAATGGAATCTGCTGTGTTTTTGGGAAAAGCGCTTGTGTTTTGTACAGCAGATGGTATTCAGTTTTGACTGAATGGTTGGATACCTGGGTTATGGTATCGGTCTTGATTCTATGGCAGCGAACGCACCTCTTGATAAAACAGAGTAGTTGCGGATCTCTCAGGCGAACTCGAGCGCAGGAGGAGAGATGGAGCCACGATGAGCACTCAAGAAGTATGGGTGCAGGTACTATGCTAGGTGTTGCATAGTTGGTGACTTGTACAAATTTGTTGAAGTTGCTTTGGAAGAAAGAGCTACTGTCAGCCATTATCCGGTAGTACAAGTGATAGATACGCAGGTAACGTGTATCGCTGAACTGGAGATCAGGGATTGCAAAAGGCATGAACAATAAGTATGTGGAAACGCTGGGAAGTTGTTCAAGAGTGCAAAGGGCAAATGCTGATAGTTCAGGATAATTCAAGGGAAACTCCGAGCAAAGAAAACCAGGAACTTTGACCAGACAAAAGAAGAGTTTTTCTGTTGCTCCAGTTTTGGTCATGCAAAGAGATAAGGCATGACAGTCAAGGGCATCTCAGCAGGGGGTGCAGGACATCCAATCAGGGGGTGTCGGATATCTTGGTTACGCCAGTTCAAGCATAGCAGGTGAAGACATCCAAGACAGGAAGCGTGGAAGAGATCTGTGGGAGATAGGAGCAGAGGCTCTCTCCAAATCAGAGAGTGGTGTGAGTTGAGTTGAGGATGTAGGATTCCATCCTCCTCTTGTATCTCTGGTATAGTATCTCTAGCTTTCAGGGGATGCAGCGTCTCAATGAAGAGATGAAGACTATGGGCGTGACAAGTATAGCCGCAGTGTGTGCAGTGGATCACCTCACATGGGTTGAGGGGGTGATTTGTTGGATATAGTCATCACCCCATTGAGTGATCATGGAGCACCACCAAATTAATGGCCAACAATGGTGCACCACTTAGTGTTAATGGAGCACTTAGAGATGGTGAAGTGTGGTGGTTGAACCCACTAAGAGAGAAGTGGGGTGGTTGGAGTGTTGTCTTCTTCCTCCTCCCATTTGTGTATAAATGGAGGAGGTGTTGGAGGAAGAAAATGAGAGAGTGAGCCAACCAAGCAACAATAACAAAGAGAGTGAGAGATGTGAGAAACCGTCTCCCTCGGTGTGAGCGAGGGAGACGGGGGAATGGGTGAGTGAGAACAGTGTGAGCTTCTCCTCTGTAATATTTCTGTAATCTCTCCATAAATGATAAACGGTTACTCTCCCGTGGACGTAGGCCGGATTGCCGAACCACGTTAAATATTGTGTGTCTCTTTCTGTGTGGGTGTGTGTTTTTGGTTGTTATAATTTCTATAAGGTCTTGGGCGGGATCCCCGATCCCAACAATAACTGCCCACTTGCTTCAACCGTCTGTAACTGTTCTTCCTTCACATGCTTTGCTTCATCTGGTCACATGCTCTAAATGCAATCCTTGCATTGAAACACCCGTCCACCTTGCATCCTTCCATTTCCAATCATCAAAATAAACAGCCTTTGGCCATGTCAGCATCTCTGTCGACAAACCAAATTGCATATTTCAAGTACCAAAGGAAAGTTATAAGAAAATAGAGAATAGGGTTCTCTCCCTTAATCCCTTATATTTATACTTATATAGGTGATTACAAAACTACCCTCCTAGCAAATACGTAACTAACAAACACATGGTTGGCTCGGTTAGACATGCTATTGTTGCATTCTAGATAAATTAAAGAAATTTGCAATCTATTTAGTTCACATTTATTTAATGTATGCTGGTGTTACTCAATGTTCAAATCCAATAAATAAGCTATATCAGGACATGATATTTTGGGTGAATGACCATCCCACCTGATTTAGTGTCTCGCCTTGTAAACTTCAAGAATATATATTTGTTCTTCTGCCTGACATGACCGGATAATTAGTATTAATTATTATTATCTATTAAGTATCTTTGTATTAAACAAAGTAGTCATTCCGATGATGGCTTATCATTACAATTTGGAATTTGCACCTGAAATTGTGTTGACATGTTATAGGTTGTTTTCTTTGCATATGCAAATGACATAGAATGATTTATTAAGCAAACTTTGGATGACCCCAAAACTGTGCTGTTGAGTTATTGTTTAAATAGGGAAGTTGTATCTTCTGTTAATATGGTAATTTTGGCACAGATTGAAGGAGCATTTATACAAGGCTTGGGATGGGTAGCCTTGGAAGAGCTAAAATGGGGTGATGCTGCCCATAGGTGGATTCGACCTGGCTCTTTGTATACGTGTGGGCTTGGAAGTTACAAATTCCTTGCTTGAATGACGTTCCTTTCAAATTCAGTGCTTCACTTCTAAAGGTAAACACAATAGTCCCCTAAAAGTGTTTCCGATGTGCCATAGAAAAGAAATTGTTTCTTTTGTGTTTTACATTAGTGCACACGGATGGATATGGGTGAAATGAAGAATTCTTTGTAATCATCAAAATCATGATTCAAAACCCCAGAAATATTTAGCAACTACTAATATTCTAGACTAATTATGATTTTCAATTCTACTTCAATCATTATAGAGAACTTTAATGACTTCCTAATTCTACTTCAGTATCAAAATATGAAATTTAGACTTTTGACTACTAAGATTATTCTAGATACAATAAAACACATATAAAATGACCCATTTAATAACTTGATCCAAAATAAAATCCATGGGCAACCCTACAACCCATGTCCAACAGAACTGAAATTATCATAATATCCTTAACTACTAAACTACCATGGACACTTCTATAGGACCACTGGACTTTGTGTTGGGCTTCCACAGCCTATCATACTTGTTTAACCATGCAATAGATATTGCATCAACAATAGTCCCTTCGCCTTTCATAGGTTGTCGCTTTCCATTTCCCAATTTGACTTGGGACGAGATTGAAATTGTCCATTTGGACAAAGCATTTTTGGTTCCCTGTTATGTGGTTATACTTTTTCAACAATTTCCCTCTCTTGGATAGTGCCTCCATAACTTCTTATTTTTTTATTTTTTTGAACAGCCATAACTACTTATTTGATTTATAATTTATGCAATTCTTATGGAAAAATATTGAATGGTCTCTTTTTCTTTCATGGTCAGATTATCAAAATCATGCTATAAAGACTAAAGTTTAACAGAGATGACTTTTTCAGATTCTTAAAATTCTTATTTCAAGATTTCCCAAGCATCTCTAGAATATTTTGCAACTACTATTCTAGGAAAAAAGATTCGCTTGCCCTTGTTATATGTTGAGTGAAGCCTTCCCCCCCCTCTCTTTGTACTTCTTTTATTTGCCTTGTATCAATGATGCTAATGTTTCGTGATGGCCTTGAACAAGGAAACCAACCTCCACTATCTCCCATAGATCTTGAGAAATAATGAGGGTCTTCATTTGAATACACCAATAATCATAAATTTCTCCATCAAATATGGGTATTAGATTTGGAGTATAGTTTGAAAGTGGTGGTGTTAGAAATTGTTGCCATGGACAGTTTAGAATAAAGAGTAGAAACAACTGTGGCTTGGCTCTAATACCAAAAATATGTTGGGTGTAAAGTGAATTTTTATTGTGGAGAGAGAAAAGTTTGCTAAATAAATTAAGAGAACCAAAATTCTAGACAGAGAAATTGAGAGATCTGAGATTGATATATCAGTCATTGATAATGGCATCATCACCTTTCCAAACTCAATTTGTGACTCACTAGAGGCTTGGGAAACAAGGAGAATATGTGTACAAACGAAATATCCAATGACAGACTGTACTTTCGGATTTTTCAAAAGGATTTTGGCCTCCCAATCCATCTCGAGCATCATTATGAGCATGAGCATACATCTGTGATAAGGCACGCCATAGAATCAGAACTGTCACAATAAAGGAACATGTGGTAAATACGATCTTCTATGGTGTTTATCCATCCTAAGATAGTACAATTATCAATATCCCACTGGGCACGGGTAGGGTCTGCCGTAGCTGGCTGGTAGTAGTAGGTAAAAGCCAATGGGCCTTCCTCTTTCCCATTAAATAGAGTTTTAAGGGAGCGGCTTCATGCAGCAAAAATTTTCTCATTCAACACCACATTCGTAATACAATGAACAGGAGTGTGATGAGAGAGAAAAAATCAGAACTACCTGGGACAAGTTTTGTGGGTACATTAAAAGAGACAACAAGAGATGGCTCAGTCATGGTGGAAAAATGGGGGCTGAAAGGCAAACAAAATCTCAACAAAACAGTTTGAAACAATGCAAGAAGTCGGAAAAAACTCAATGGCTTATCCAAATAAATGCTACTGAACAAACCCGGTAGCCCAATGAGCAAAGTAAATAAAGAAAAGTGCTTACTGCATCAAAACAAGAACCCTAGAAGGGTAAGAAAGGGGTAAAACTACCCAAGAGGGACAGCCGCACTAGGGGGGGTCTAGTCGGCATCGAAAAATCTGGTGGCAGCAGTTTTGAAAGGTTGTCGAGGGGCTAGGGAGGGAGAAGGGTGGCTGTTGGCTAGGGTAGAAGAAGGAGGGGCTCTCGGGTGGCTGGGTAGGAGAAGGGGCTGTTGGTGAGATGGGAGGATCTGTCAGGTGGAAGGGCTGCCGAAATAGAGAGGGAGGGTGGTGGGTGGCTAGGGTTTGGTGGCTCTGATACCAAGAAGAAGTATAGAATTGAATGGCTTACCCATGAATGAGGTAGATGCCATGTATATATAATATATTCATAATACAATTTAGGAAACAATATAAACAAGGTTCTAAATCCATGATTCATACAAGCACGGATTTTATACAATCTACCTAAAATAAAAATATTCTAAGTCCTATATCCAACATTCTAATTCCTATATTCAACAGACTCTTGTGAGTAGCCTTTTGCTACGAGACAAGCTTTGTGCTTCTGAATTGAATTATCTTCATTGAACTTTGTTTTGTAGATTCGTTGATTTTTGAAAATAGTGGACATTTCTTCATACATTCTTTTTGCTAGACTTGACTTCTTGCTGATTCTTCAAAATTTTGTCACACAAGAGAGAAATACAAGATTGCATGTATTATAAATTTCTTTTAATGGTTGTAACATTCAAATAGGAGATTTTGAATTGGATTCTGAGCCAATTTCTTCAAAAGGACTTTGTTGCAGAATTGGTGAATCTAGAAAGAGAAATTGGCTTGGGTTTTCTTGGTCTGGTTGTATGAATTTTTCATTCTTCTAAGGATTTTTAAATTTCCAATCCCAAGCTTCTGGTTCATCAAATTGCACATCCTTTGAAGTCACCAACTTGTTGGTTATTGGATCAAAAAGTCGATAACCATTTGATTCGTCACAATAGCTGATGAGGAAGTATTTCTCATTTTTTGTTAAATTTTTCCGTGTTGTGAGGGAACAAGAGAATATGCAACACATCCAAAAATTGTGAAAAATTTACCACTGGCTTGCATTTGTTCCAAGCTTCATAGGAAGTTTTGTCAAGGACTGCTTTCATTGGAGATTGGTTGAGGATGAAGACTGCAGTGTTGACTGTTTCTACCAAAACCCTATTGGGAAGACCTTTTTCTTTAAGCATATTGTGTGCCATCTCAACTATGGTACGATTCTTCCATTCCGCCACTCTGTTTTGCTAAGGAGTGTGTCAAATAGTCAATTGGCGCCTGAGTCCTTTGTTTTGCAGTGGCTTATGAATTCTTTTGGCAAGAACTCTCCACCACGGTATGTTCTGATCAGTTTTATAGGATGACCACTTTGTCTTTCCACCATCCTCTTAAACTGGAGAAATCTTGAGAAGGATTCTGACTTTTGCTCCAGGAAGTAAACCCACATATCCTACTAAATCATCGACAAAGAGTAGAAATTGTCTTTTGTTTCCAAAGGATGGTGTCTTTGTTGGTCCACAAATGTCTGCATGTACCAGTTCAAGTGGAACTTTTGCTCATCAGATAGTTTGGGAAAATGTAATCGGTATCTTGCTAAACATACAATCCTTCAAAGGTTTTGTCATTTGGTTCATTTTGAGGGTGTCTAATCACCATATTCTTTTGTTTGAGTAGTTTAGTTCTTTGTAGTTTAAATGTCCATATATCTAATGCCAAAGTAGGGATTCATCTGTCTTGTCAAATTTTAGGGCAAAATTCTCATCCATTGGTATGACAAGTGGAAATATTTTGTTTGGTGCCATTTTTACATTAGCCACCAACAAATTATTTTTCTTACTTATTTTGCACTCATCCCCTTTAAAATTTACTATCCTTTTTGATTAATTGACCAACACTTGCTAAATTTTGAGTTAAATTGGGAACGTACATTATATTTGCAATGAATTTAGTGTTAATTGCCTTGGTTTGTACTGCAATTGATGCAAGACGAGTAGGGATTATTTTCCAACAAGTAGTGAGCCCAGGTTAAGTATGCTGGCAGCAGCAACAATAGACTTATAGGGCTAGATTTGGTGAGATTTTGTGGCTGCAAAAGTATTTAAAAAATAAGAGTTTAAGGGTTTGTAAAAGGGCAGGGTTTTGGAAATGAAAACACAAGTGTTTAGGGGCTACTGGGTGGCTGTTTTAAGCACTGTGAACAATGACATGAACACACTCTCAAATTTTCATAATATTACTCTTCTGTTGAATTATTAGGATTACACATATTTATAGGCTAAAGATTCCCCTAATTCTATAAGGACTATAACTCAAATTTAGAAATTAGAAATATTTAGCAACTACTAATATTCTAGACTATGATTTTCAATTCTACTTCAGTCATTATAGAGAACTTTAATGACTTTCCAATTCTACTTCAGTATCAAAATAGGAAATTTGGACTTTTGACTACTAAGATTATTCTAGATACAATAAAAACACATATAAAATGACCCACTTAATAACTTGACCCAAAATAAAATCCATGGGCAGCCCTACAACCCATGTCCAGCAGAACTGAAATTATCATAATATCCTTAACTACTAAACTACCATGGACACTTCTATAGGACCACTTGACTTTGTGTTGGGCTTCCACAGCCTATCATACTTGTTTAACCATGCAAGAGATGTTGCATCAGCAATAGTCCCTTCGCCTTTCACATGTTGTCACTTTCCATTTCCTAATTTGACTTGGGACGAGATTGAAATTGTCCATTTGGACAAAGCATTTTTGGTTCCCTGTTATGTGGTTATACTTTTTCAACTATTTCTCTCTCTTGGATTGTGCCTCCATAACTTCTTATTTTTTTTTATTTTTTTGAACAGCCATAACTTCTTATTTGATTTATAATTTATGCAATTCTTATGGAAAAATATTGAATGGTCTCTTTTTCTTTCATGGTCAGATTATCAAAATCATGCCATAAAGAATAAAGTTTAATAGAGATGACTTTTTCAGATTCTTAAAATTCTTATTTCAAGATTTCCCAAGCATCTCTAGAATATTTTGCACCTACTATTCTAGGAAAAAAGATTCGCTTACCCTTGTTATATGTTGAGTGAAGTTTTTTTTTTTTTCCTTCCCCCTTCTCTCTTTGTACTTCTTTTATTTGCCTTGTATCAATGATGCTAATGTTTTGTGATCGCCTTGAACAGGGAAACCAACCTCCACTATCTCCCATAGATCCTGAGAAATAACGAGGGTCTTCATTTGAATACACCAATAATCATAAATTTCTCCATCAAATATGGGTATTAGATTTGGAATATAGTTTGAAAGTGGTGGTGTTAGAAATTGTTGCCATGGACAGATTAGAATAAAGAGTAGAAACAATTGGGGTTTGGCTCTAATACCAAAAATATGTTGGGTGTAAAGTGAATTTTTATTGTGGAGAGAGAAAAGTTTGCTAAATAAATTAAGAGACCCAAAATTCTAGAGAGAGAAATTGAGAGATCCGAGATTGATATATCAATCATTGATAATGGCATCATCACCTTTCTAAACTCAATTTGTGACTCACTAGAGGCTTGGGAAACAAGGAGAAGATGTGTACAAATAAGATATCCAATGACAGACTGTACTTTTGGATTTTTCAAAAGGATTTTGGCCTCCCAATCCATCTCGTGGGATTGATTTTGCAAATAAATGAATTTTGTTTTTTGGTTTCGTTTGTTTTTCTTTCTTTTCTTATTGGGAAGGGAGGAGGGTGTTGAGTTTTGTGAACGGTGGTGCTGCATACACCAATTAGTGTACTAACTAGTGTATCAATACTAGTTATGACATTATTATTGACTCCACTCATTAATCACATTACAAATACTAAAAATCTTTTAAATTTTGCCACATCATCAATTGGTACATTAGTTAGTATACTAATTGGTGCATATAGCATTATTCTTTTGTGAATATACAGGTAATTATTGTCATTAATTGAATTTTGTTATTTGTTTCTTTTACCCTTGTTATTTGAGTACATCTGGGACTATTTCATTGACCTCCTTCTTTGCTTTGCCTATTTCTAAAGTCAAACTGGAAGTTCTATTGCTTATATATTTTTTTGGCCAACTGGCAGGATGCTCCAAATGTAACGGCCATCCATTCATCGAAAGCTGTGGGTGAGCCTCCCTTCTTTCTTGCTTCATCCGTCTTCTTTGCCATCAAAGATGCCATTATAGCTGCAAGAGCAGAAGCAGGTTACAACGACTGGTTTCCTCTTGATAATCCTGCAACGCCTGAACGGATTCGGATGGCTTGTACTGATGAATTTACCACACGATTTGTCAACTCAGATTTCCGCCCCAAACTTAGTGTTTGATGCAATATTTTACTGTTTTCTGTAATTTATTATACACCTGAAATCACTATTGGCATATTCTGATGACTTGGTCTAATGTGCTTTTCTGTGAGTCCAAGCATGATGAGTAATGCATATGAAATGATTATATGCTTAAATGGAACATTGTAATGTAAATTCACAAGTACTTAGAGTACATAAACATACAGTGTCTGTTTGTGTGTGTGTGTGTGTGTGTGTGTGTGTGTGTGTGTGTGTGTGTTGTGATATGATAACATGATAAAATGGTTGACATGTTCAGCTGCTGATGAAAATACAGAACAATTCAATGAAACTAGGCGAATGTTTCTTTAGTGAATTGGGAGAAAATCTTAACAGGTTAGTTGAAACTGCCACCCTTCGGCCTGCTTCATGAACAGTTTGGTGATTTCATTGCCCAAGTTTTTTTATTACTTCTTTCTCATTCAATTTTTTTCCCATCTCAATCTCTCTGTGTCTCTTTCAACCGACACTAGCGGTTCATCTACTAAAGTAATTTAAGTATAATAGAGAATGAGAGTCGAATGATTTTGAGGTCCTTATTAGTCATTATGCCTGGCATTGACTGCATCTCTTTACGTTGTATGATTTAGACGTCTTGCATTTCCCAAGACGAAATCGGAGTGGATTTGTTGCTCAAGTGTTTTGTATGGAATTTTTTATTTTTCACGAAGAATTCTTGTTTACTGTATATGATAAGGATAAAAATTTAAAATATCTATTCAATACTTGTATTCGATTTAAACATTTTCTAGCAAAAAAAAATTTAAACACTTGGTTTTTTATTTTTATTTTTATTTTTATTGATGTCTAAAGCATAAGAAATTCACATTTACTAGTAAAGCAATTATAGTAGTAAATTATCTTTATTGGATATGACAAAATAGTTTATAAAAATTTACTAGTAAAGATTATAAATGATAAATAAAATAATTTACCAGCAAATATGAACTGAGAAAATTGGTGATAAATTTAATTTAAAGAGGGTGTAAGATATTAAGTCTGATGAATATTTTTTGTTAGTGAGAAGTTTGCTTGTGAAATAGTTTGGTGACCAGTCTTAGAAGATATTCTGTTTTCAATTTTACCTCGACTTCTTTTTTTTTTTTCTTTGATGTTTTTTGACTTTTTATTGATTATTTGTTCAAATTTATATCTATTTGTTTAAATTTTGTCTACATATTCAAATTTATATCAATCTGTTCAAATTTTTTAACTATTTGTTCAATTTTTTTCCCTATCTGTTCAATTTTTCCCTCAATTCTATTATCTATTCAATTTTTCCTCGAAATTCTATATATTTGTTCAAATTTTTTGATCATCTGTTCAATTTTTTTTCTAAATTTTATCTATTTGTTCAATTTTTTTCTTCTATATGTTGAAAATCTATGTCAATTTTTTTGTTTATCTGTTGCAATCATTATCATCAACATCAATTTTTTTCCAGATCTGTCTCATACATATACACACTGACAAATATACACACACTCAACAAATATACATATACACTCAAGATATACATACATACACACAAACACACACTCACAGATATACAAATAAAATTCAAATTCATCAACAAACAACCAAAATTACAAAATAATAATACTAAAAAAAATTGAAACAATAAGTTAAACTAAAAATAATACGGAAAACAGCACAATTAATAATAATACAAGAAACATGAAGAAATAATAAAGAAAACATAATAATAATACGGAAGCAGAAACATGAAGAAGGAAACAGCACAATTAATACTAAAAATAAGTTAAACTAACACTGTAAGAAATAATAAAAGAAAACAGTTTAAATAAACATTAATAATAAAACTTACAATTGTTTAATGGATTGAAACTAACAATTCTTCAAAATACATAACTTGAAAACGGACTTGAAAAGGAAATTACAGAGATAGGTTTTTCTCTTGAGGAAGGGATGCTCTCAATTTTTCTAACTCTGCCTTATTCTTGACTGAAGAGGCCCTTTTATAATCAAAAGAGACCACCACTGTTAGCCTTGTGAGTGATTCCTGTGAACCTTGTGAGTGAATAGTCTTGACTTGAAAGGAGCATCAGAAGCACATAGGAGTTGTCTGCTGCTTTCGGTGAATTATTAAAGCGTTTACTGTGTTGAATTGTCGGTGGAATGAATCATGATGAATGATGAATAGTAATGTTGACTTTTCGATGAATAGTGAAAAGTAAAGTTGACTTTTTTTACTATTCATTGCTTGGAGGCATGTGACTGAGGGAATCAAATATAGATATATATATCAGCAGCTTTTCTCAAAAGACGAGTATTGATTGAAGCTGATAATTATAGCTATATAGAATCCAATGACTGAATTAAGCATATGGGTCCTGAGCATCTTGGAACTCGGGTCCATATGGATTTTGAGTAGTTGAACCTTCAGAAGAGTTTGAACCGTCTGAACCACCTTCTGAACTGCTGTTATTCGAGTCTGATTTGGCTTGGGCCATGAGTAAACGAGCCATTTGGAGGAGCTCATCTTTGGATGTCTTGGACTTGGGCTTAACCTTTGATTTGGATTTATCCTTTGACTTGGGCTGGTCAGAACTGGGCTTTGCTGACTTGGATTTAATCTTTGATTTGGATGACTTGGGCTTGGAAGAACTGGATGATGGGCTTCCAAGATTGACTGGAGGAAGTTGGCTTCCTTGAGTGACTGGAGCAGTTGGGATCTGCTGAGCTTTAACCATGGCAGGTGTAGGAGCATGAATGTTAATCGGGAACTCAGTTTGAACAATATCAACAATTCGTTGAATCTTGAAGTTATCCCACCATTTAACCTTATGTTGCCGCTGAATCACTTTACCAGAAATACCATATTGCCATTTGAATATCCAAGGGATCTTATATTTGGATATAAAAATAAACAATTGAGGGAATTCTCTTTACTGTGGAGTGAATGAGAAAACAGTGGAAAAGTAATTGACTTGATCCAAAATTACTGATGGGAAGATGTCTGGAATGGCACCATAATGTGTCCACCATTGCAGAAACCAAGTAGGTAATTCTGACTTAAACTTTTGATCAAATTGAAGAAACCAGGAGTGACTAAATGTTTCATTTTGATATAGGAGGACTTTGAACCGGGCATCAATATAATCATAATAATTATACTGAAGGGAGTGATTAGGTAAATCTCGAAGTTGATAAGGAGAACCCCATTCAACTAAGGAGACAATATTGTGAATATAAAGTGAATGGTAAACCACTTTACTAGTGTAAGTACGATCATAAATGGGTTTAATCACAATTGACTGATGGTTGAACAGGATGTCTTTATAGAAGGTGATTGTTTTCTCTGGATGGAGAGGAACAAAATGCCATCCAGGAGGGAAATAAGTTTTAACCAGATCATTAACAGATTGACTCTTTGGGTGACTAGGTTCTTTGAAAAAGAGATTAGTAGTTGTTGAGTCAACATAATCAGATCGAGCAGTTTTAATAGGATTAGGAGGGTATGGAGTAACTGCTTGGCTAGATGAAGCAAAAGGATCAGAGGCCAAAGCAGATGTGAAACTGGGTCGAGGAGTATTACCAAGAACTTGGTAACGGTTAATCATTTCAATAGGATGGTATTAGGTGACTAACTCCAAAGGAGGAATAAAAGGCTGACTAGTTGGAACCAAGGCTTTAGAAGGGGGCCTTGGGCGAGACATCTGTTTAAAAAGAAACAAAGGTTAGCAATAAAGATTAGCAACCACTAAGGAGATCTAAATAAGTCTGATGAAAATCCAAACAGTTGTAATAATCAGCAAGTAAATGGCGACGAGCTTGAATTTGGTGGTATTGAATGTATTGAGCACGTTTAGTAGTTTTTCTGGCTAATTTTATCCGGTCAATGCGATAAGCAGTTTGGTGAATCAGATCACGGTAATGGGTAATTTGGGTTTTATGGTAAGCAATAAATGGAGTGGTCATCCCTATCCTCCCTGTAAAAATTCCCGGGTAAGGAAATCGGGAATGGAATTTTGACAACCAGGTATATATTCAATAGTAAAATCGAAAATACTTAAAATAGATTGCCAACGGGCAAAAATTTGCTTACTAGCAAGATTTTGAACATCTTTTTCCAAAACATATTTAGCAGATTTGCAATCAACACGAAGTAAAAATTTTTGATTTAAAATATCATCTTGAAATTTACTAATACATAAAACAGTAGATAAAATTTCTTTTTTAATAGTACTATAATTTAATTGTGCTTTATTCCAGACACCAGAGTGATAACGAACAATTTGTTCAGATGATTGAGGAGTGACTTTCTGAAGGAGAATGCCACCATAACCAACATCAGAGGCATCAGTTTGAATAATTTTGAATGAATTTTCAGTAGGAATACCAAGACAAGGAAGAGACTTGACATATTGTTTAACCTGTTTAACAATAGCAGTATGAGTAGAAGACCAAGGAGGAGGATTGTCTTTTAACCGATCAAACAGAGGTTGACAAGTTTTCCTAAGGTCTTTGTAAAATTAAGCAATATAATTCAGTGATCCTAAAAAACGTTGTAGTTGAGTTTTATCTAAGATTTCATCAGGAAATTTAGACGCAAATTCAATGGAACGACTAATAGGTAAAATAGTATTCTGGTGAATATCATATCCTAAAAATCGGACTTTGGTTTGAAACAATTTAATCTTAGGAGCAGAAATGACTAGACCATGACTCTTAATGGTATAAAAGAATGCAGTAAGATGTTTCCAGTGTTCACTAATTGATTTTGAAAAAATAAGAATATCATCTATATAAACTATGGAAAAATGACTAAATGGATTGAAAATATCATTCATTATATGTTGAAATTCACTAGGAGCATTTTTTAACCCAAATGGCATGACATTCCATTCATAGTGTCCAAAGGGTGTAGTGAAAGCAGTTTTATATCTATCCTTAGGATGAATTTGAATTTGCCAAAAACCACTTTTTAAATCAAATTTACTAAAAATAACAGCTTGACTAAGTCTTTTAATCAAATCTTTTTTATTAGGAATAGGATATCTAATCCATTCTAAAACAACATTTAAAGGTTTGTAATTAATGACTAATCGAGGGACACCTTGTTCTAATTCAGCATTTTTATTAACATAAAAGGCAGGACAGGACCATGGGGATTTACTCGGACTAATTATCTTATTTTTTAACAATTCATTAATTTCTTTTTTACACATTTCAAGTAATTCATGATTCATTTGAATAGGTCTAGATTTAGTAGGAATTTGTTTTTCATTAAAATTTTTGATATATGGCAAAGTAACTACATGTTTTTTCCTATGCCAAAACGCAGTAGGTAAAGTTGAACAAACAGTTGATTCAAGTTTTAATTTAAATTCATTAATCTGAGAAATAATTACGGGATCAGTTAATTGTTGATCAATTCTTTTGTAATTAATTTCTTCTTTAAGAAATTTTAAATGTCTACTTAATCGATTAATAGTGTGAGAAATAGAACAATCTTTTAATTGATTTAATTCTAACATTTCAGGTGGAGATAAGAATTTAAATGTAACAGGTTGACCTAAAACATGAGTAGTTATTCCTTCACTAGATGTAGTAAATGGATATAGTAAATAGATAAACGGTGTACCTAAAATGATTTTATCAGTCATGTTTTTTACTAAAACAAATGAGGTTTTAAAACAGACATTATTGTGACAAACATGAACTTTAGGTAATTTATATTTAATATGCATTTTACTACCATTAGCAGAGGTTAATCTTTCATGACATTTTTCATAATATTTAGTAGGGAGTAAACCTTCTTGAATACAATTTAAATCAGCACCAGTATCAATTAATGCAACAAGTTCTAATTCAAAGTTATTAATAACAATTTTAATTTTTGAATACCATTTTTGAATATAAATTTTATTAATTAGATTTAATCTTTTATTTTCAAGATTGTTTGATTGAGATTGGTGTGATCGATTATCGAATAGAAGGTTTTCAGGATTAGTATGGTCAGAATCATGACCAGATTCATTAGGAGATTCATCATTATTATCTTGGAAATTTTCTAAATTTTTATTAGGTTTTAATGTAATAATTTCGTCTTCTAAATGTTGATCTTTATTTTGTAGTTCTTTAATAGTTTTTTTAATCTGATTGATTTCTTGTTGTAAATCTTGAAGTGTAACTTCTTTTTGTTTATTCTTAAATCTTTCTAAAGTTTTAGATAGACTAATAATTGGTTTATCTTGTCTAGGTTTAGAATCAATATTATTAATTAATAAAGATTTAAGTCTATTAGTATATTTCTTTTTTAATTCTGGATCATCTAATTTACTAATTAGTTCAATAAGAGCAGATTCTTCTTGATTTTGTTTAGTAAGAACAGTAATTTGTTTAACAGGTTTACAACAAACATCATTACATCCTAATTCTATATTATTATCAGAATCATTACTAGGTGAATGGTAATCAGATGAAGTATTCGGATTATCAGAAGAGGAATCACTAAAAGATTGATTTA
Source organism: Camellia granthamiana (assembly GCA_036172215.1). NCBI lineage: Eukaryota > Viridiplantae > Streptophyta > Magnoliopsida > Ericales > Theaceae > Camellia > Camellia granthamiana. Next base: position 72,557,109 of record CM069915.1, on the reverse strand, counting down.
ATTGAAAGATTTCAAATAATTGATTTTTTGATTCATCATTAATTTGAAGTTGATTAACTTTATCTTTTAATTTTTGTTTCTCTTTACACTTATTAGAATAATGACCTTTTTGACCACAGTTATAACATGTAATATCTTTATTAGATTTAGATTTTGGATGTGATTTTGACTTGTAATATTTCTTTTTTGGTTTAGTATAAAATTTATCATTTGATTTAGAAGGTGAATAATTCCTTTTGTATTTATTTGAATATTTGTGTCTATATTTACTATGTTTATGTGGTTTCCTACGAGAGGGTGCTACAGGAGGTAAACCATATTGTTCACAGAAATTTCCTAATTCATATTTAGCCTTGTGCTTATCTTTTTGAGCTTTTTGACTAAGTTTAAGATCAATACACATTCTTAATCCTTCTTTTTGAATAGTGCTAATTATATCACCATAGGTTAAATTATCATATTCAATTATTCTAGTAGGTTGACTAAGAACATCTCTAATTTTGTGAGCAAATAAATCAGGTAATCCATTAATAAATTTTTCTTTCCAAAATGATTTAGTACAGTCTTCTCTTAACATAACTCTAGAGGTAAAAACATCTTTATACCATCTAAAATCACTTAAGGTAGGACAGGTCAGGTTACTAAGTTGATCATGTATGCGAGAATATATATTAGTAGGAGTTCCTATAAAATGTCTAACTATTGTGTAGATTAATGTGTTAACACCATCAGGTACATAATAACCAATATGTTCATCAAAGATAGGGAGATCATTTGCATCTTTTTGATTAGCATGTAAGATTGATTCACGTTGTTCTGCAGTGAGATATTTTTCCCACCAAGATTTGAGCATACCGGTAAAACCAGAGGTTATTAAAGAAGCAATTTCAGGTTGAGAGTAATCAGGGTAATTAGTTAAATAACTATTAGCAACCATAGATAAATGATTTAATTTTTGCAATATTTGATCTTCACTTAAATCATCAATATTCCATTCATATAATTTTTTGGCAGAGACAGAAAATTGATTAGCAAGATTATTTTCTTCATATTGGAGATCAGGAGGAGTTGGTCTAGAATACCAATTTTTTGTAAGAGATGTAGGATTAGGTTTAGGATAATGCAATTTGTTGAGCTGAGTAGAGGGTTGAAATTGTCGAGCTAATTGATTAATCTCATTATCAGTTGAATCAGAATCAGATTGAGTAGAAACAGGTTCTTGTTGATTTAAAACAGTAAGACCTTTGGAGGGTGAAGCTTGTGCTTGTTCATTGGTAGCTAATTTGTTAAATAGTTGTTCGATAGCTTTTACAGCAGATTGATCATTGGTGACTAAACTTTTGCGTTTGGAACGATCACTGGGAAGGTTTATTAAATGTTGATCGAGAGATTGTTTAGTAGATGTGGTATTAGCAGAATAATCATCTAAATTAGTTTCTATTTTATCTAATTGTTTACCAATTGTTTTTAAACATTGATTAGTATAATTATTTTGTTCAATAATTTTTTTAATTTCAGGGTCAGTGCCAGGCAACTTAAAAGGAGAGGCTGGGACTTCAGAACCTAGGCATTCAATAATTATATTAGATAGAGGTGGATGACTAGAGGTAACAGATGTATTAGGGGAAGTTTTCCATTTATGTTTTGTGATTGTATTAATCTTTTTATAATAGTTATCCATATATTTAAAGAAAGATAATTCAAAACCATATTCTACCATAAAATCATACCATTTCCAAGTTATGTTTGTATATGTTTCTTACTGTCTTGTTTTCTATTTAATCATTCTCCTTTCTTGATTAGTTATTCTGTTTTCGGCCATCTTAATCTGTCAAAAATTCTATCTGTGTCTTTCCACCTAGCTAAGTCACCCACTTTCGTCCCTGTCCAGAGTAAGTCCTTAGGGTTAGGCAGTGTTGGACTTAGGGGTCTTCCGAATAGGGTATGTATGGATGCGGGTATGTGAAAAACATGATAAATTTTGACAATGTATTAAGATTCCTATAATACAGATTAAATAATCAAAAGATGAGTCGATTATTTAGAAGTAACTCGTCAGCCAGTTCTAGATCAACTACTTTGCCCTCACTACTCAATCAAGGATTGGTAATTAATGAAGAAGATGTTGAAATACAAAATGATAAAATTGATTTAAATTGGAATATACCAAAATTACCTGTTAAGGAAATTTATAAAACTACTTTTTTACAGAATACTTTTAATGTTAATCTGCATGTTAAAACCATTGAACAAATTTATGCTTTAGAAAAACCTAGGGAAACTTGTCAATTATTTGATGTTGATCTAATCAAAAGACATTTGAAAACTGGTCATAATTTTATTCATTTAGGCTTAATTCAAGTTGGTATTAAACCATTAACCCAACAAGGAAAAAATGCTTCTGTTTTATTATGTTTACGAGATGCTCGTTTTATTGATTATAATGATAGTTTAATGGGTATGATGGAAACTGGTCTTCATAAGGGTCCAGTACATTTTAATTGTTTTCCTGATTTTACACTCAGTTTACGTGATCCACATATTTTAAAAGCATTAACTTTAAATATTCAATTAAATGGTTCATTTACTAATATGTTAGAAAAAGTTCATAATATTGCTTTAATTTATCGTGTTCATTATAAATGTATGAAAACCAATTTAAATGTTCAAGCTTTGCATAAAAGTCCAAAAGATAAAACTCTGCTAATCCAAAGTAGTAATAATGAATCCCATATTAATGTTCCACAAATGATTGAATGGAAAAATATTACTCTCCCCGATCAATGGATTACTAATAATGAAAATTATAAACATAACCAACAACAATCTTCTATTCAAGATATCCAAGATATCCAACAATATACTGATGGTTCAGTTCACATTAAATTTAATAGAGGTCAATCCTCTAGACATAGTACTTCTAGTATACCTACTGAAATTGAAACTGACGATGAAATATTTAATACTCCTTTATTTCGAAAAAATAGTCAACTCAATCTTGGTCAAACTACAAATAGTAAACTCAAAGGAATTGATAACTCTACAACTTCTCAAATTAGTAAACCTGTTTATTCAACACACACACATTTACTTGAAGAAGATGAAGAATCTCAAAATTCTCCTACTCAAACTGATTTCGAAATTACACATCCAATCAATCCTCAATTAATGACAATCAAAAAAGAATTTACTCCTAATTTAGATAAATTATTTATTGATTTTAGATCTAAAGAAAATAGAACTAAAAGACATGCTTATATTATTATTATTATTATTATTATTTGATCATCTGAAAAATCTGTTCAACAACTCAACCTATCTGTTTAATTTTTTTTTTATATTTGTTCAAATCTTTTCTTCTCTCTACCTCTCTTCCTATAAGTTGCAATCTCCCTATTTGTTGCAATCTGTTTCCTTATCATCATAATCATCAACATCCAACAACAACAACAACAACATAATATAATAAAGAGAAAAAAGGAAAAAAAATTCAAAGCATATCTGTTTGTTTTATCTGTTCATCAACAACAATAACAATTACAACAATCATTAACAACTACAAAATTAAATAAATAATCTCATATCTATATCTACCACTTGAGGTTTTCTTAGCAACCAAATAGCACCAACAAAAATTAAAAAAAACACAAATCTGGATAATTTTTATGCTGAAGAGAGAGATAGAGAGAAATTTCTAGAGAGATGTGTATGTGCTAGTGAGAGAGAGAGAGAGAGAGAGAGAGAGAGAGATTGTTCAAAAAAAAAAATTGGAGAGAGAAGGGTTCGGGAAAACATGCATTTATACCCTAGGTATTTTGGTCTTTTTGACTCATGTCCTTACGGATAAAATATTTTAGCGCTTCGATCTATATCATACGATTTTATAAAATGGACTTTTGGACTGAATGTCCATATGAATTTTCTCTTTAGTAAATTTGAATTTCTTTACTAGTAAATTTTATAAATTATTTTTATTTTTTGGAAATAACATAGATATTAAACATGTTTTTAATTTTTTATTTTTGTATATATATTGTAAATATCAACATTATCAAATGGAAAGTAATTGGTAATTGGTAGTTGGAAAGTTCCATCTTGAGGAAGAGTGACCATTTCTTCACATATTTTTAAAAGGTAATGACTACGTGCTCAACAATTTCTTATTATTAATTGTTGGACATGGGGTAAACAGTATGAGTTTGTGTTAATTGGCCCTCTATTCTCATACAATTGCAGGGACAAATCATTCATGTGTTGAAAAATTCTATGATAATAAAGTGTGTATCATACGTCATAGTTATGAATCATTATGGTTTTTGTTTTAAATGAGGTTAGTGTTTAGTTATAGATTTTGTTGTGATTAAATTTGTGGTAATTTAGTTATGACATTTTATAGTAGTTAGTTATAAAACGTTTGCAATATTTGTAGTTATGATCTAAGTTAATTTTACTTATGAAATTTTGTGATGTTGAGTTATATATTAAAGTAGCATTGGTTACATGACTTTGTAATATTTTATTATAAATCAAAGTAATTTTGATTACGAGATTTTGTGATGTTTTTCTTATCAATCAATTTAATTTTGCTATTGCCCCTACTGAGGGTGTGTATAGTAGTGCCTCCCCAATGTGAATGTGTTGTAGACAGGATATTCAGTAAATGAATGGATCTTATTAACAAATAGAGATATTGTTTAATAAAATTTAAAATAATTGCATTTTACTTACTTGGGATATTGAATCTGCTTGGCCTTGTTAAATAGAATTGTTAAATAGCATTTTTAAGAGGAAAATTCTATTTCCATTTCATTAATTTATTTTAAGTTCAAACCATTGTTTAATTTTTCTTAAAATAACTTGGTTACATTTTTCTAAAAACACTTTTCAGAAAATTTTATTTTCTTGTTTTCCTTTTTTTTTGTTTTTACTGAAATTTTTTTAATATTTTAAGCAATTTTTTTTACTTTTTAGACATACCTAACATAAATATACCTAAAAAGTAAAAAATTTGTGAAAAAAGCCTTTTAAAAATTCACTAAATACCAAAAATACAAAAAAAATACGAGAATCTAGTACATTTTTTGTATTTTCATGTATTTATTAATTTTTAAAAATATTTTTTCACAATTTTTTTTTTATATTTTTAGATATATCTAAGTAAGGCACATTTAAAAAGTAAAAAAAATGTTTAAAATTTTAAAAATATTCACTAAAAACAAAAAAAAATACAAAAACTAAAAAACTTAGCTTTCAAAAAACTTAATCCAAAAAACTCAAACCAAACACATATAATATTTCTCAAGTAAATTATCATTCTATGCAAAATCCTCAAATGTAACATTTTCAGTATATACCACGAACAAATGTCGCCATCACTGCCATGAAAGTCTTTGTCTCCGCCACCTTCTCCTCAACCCCTTTAGTCACTTGCCCCACCATCGCTTCCCCCCATTGGAAATGAGGTAGCAGCGGCAGAAATAGGCAACGGGAATGATGGTAGTGGTGGCGGTGGCAATGGGTGGTGACTAGGATTAGGATTAGAATTAAAGTTAGAATTATGGTTTGTGATAAAAGAATATGAGGATACTTTAGCATTTTGTTAAAATTTTAAGTTGTATGGGATATGAAAAATGAAAGTGATGTGCAGTGAGATAAAGGTTTAACAAGATTTGCTCCTAATTAACATTGATGTTAAGAATTTGAGTGTCTTTATACAAAAGAGACTAGAGGATTCACTAGTGAATCATATGGGTTGTGAGACTCTAAATCAATAATAATAATACATCAATGATTTAAAGGCGGGTTTGGTCGGGAGGACTAGGAGTTGTCCAAATTGGATTACAGAACAAGTGGGATCCACTGTTCACATGTCTTCTCTAATCTTTTCCAGTTGACATTTTTTTGGCTCAGTTCAATTTAGATTGTTAATCTGACATATGCTCTCACAGCCTTAAATAGTTTATGAAGGAAATATTATAGTACATACACAAAAAAAATTAATATGTATTCAGTATATTTTGTGGGTAAACAAATTACACAATGAATCCAGCTTAAAACTCTTGAATAATGGCCACAATAATGCAGTAAAGTTATTAGAGTTCTACTCGCACCAATCACAGTACAAAGGCGGTATGGTTCATAGGAAGACAGAACATATATATATATATATTTTTTTTTCGGTTCTGTGAAATACAAACCCAAGTTCTATTTATATATGAGAGTTAAAAGACCTATAGGATAGATCTATTATTCCAGATAATGTCCATCCCATATCGACAATATCTAATTAATAATTATCATCTAATATATATTTATATATTGACAATTATCTATATCAAGATTATTTCATATATTGAGATATAATCTATTATTTTATTTAGATTTTGTAACGCCCCACTTTTTATTTCATGAATAACATTACCAAAACATTATTATAATACAATTTTAGAGATAACGAACGAAAGTTCTATACAGTAACAAGGATAAATAAATGATGATTCTCTCTTTGGGATACATAATGAATGCAATAAGAGGCACAATTAAATAGTTGCCCGTAGGCTTACATCATTACATATAAAAGGAAGGGTTCAAACCCTTCTACACGAACGGCATTTTGCCAACAAATAAAAGGCCTCGTGGCTGACAGATAAAGAAGATCCCCGATCTTGAACCAATTCTCGACATTCACCTGAAAAAGAATTAGCAACGTGGAATGAACATGACGTTCAGTAGGGATCCCAACATGATCTTGAATAATAACAACTTACAGATAGCTATGATCATGAATGCTTCAACTCATACCATATAAATAATATGACGGTTTGTACCAAAGTATATTTACATAAGTATTTTTCCCGAAATCATCCAAGTCGTTCAAGAATACAGACGGTTCACATTTCCTTCTCATTTTCTAAAAAAGAGTATATAGTGTAACAATCGTTTGCTTTCGAAATATATTCACAAAATCAAATTCCTTCATATCATTTACAAACTCAATATGTAACCTATGTCCGTTTCCAACACGTTTCATCACATTTTCCGGCCTTAAGCACAAGTTAAACAAATACATTCAACAATTCATTTGATATGCTCACAATATACATAAACATCTAACACGAAGATGAGTGCAACAAATACCCAATGACTACTTACTCAACATATAAGACAACCCGGCCTTCTTGAAATATAACCATCATAACATATGATATACACAGATGCACTGAGACAAATATGATAAACACAACTTTGCTTTACCTGCCTTAAGAGTAAGCCAAAGATACAACTTTCCATAACATAATGCCAATTTACTAGGCGCTAATTGCAAGGGAATGGTACCTCTGATTCTCAGCACAACCAATTCTCCAGGCGCTAGCTGGAAGGGAAGGATGTCTCTAATTCTAAGCACAACCAGTTCTCCAAGCGCTAGCTGAAAGATAATGGTACCTTTGATTTTCAGCGAAATATACAATGCCAACCATCACAACATGCCAGGAGCACAAATAACACTAGTGTAATGAATACACATAATTTATTCGACAAAAGTGTCATTCTTCGCCAATGGCCATGGACAAACCTCTAACACATGTACTTAATACCCATGATATAATAATTCAATTCTCATAAGACTTTAAGTCCAACAACAACAATAGTAAAATAAAATATTCATAATCCAATCTCAAGTTCATTTCTTAATTTTACAAAACGTTATGATTTCTTTCTCTTTTCAAAAATCAATTTTCTTATTTTGTAGATTACTATACCTCAAACCTTTCTCCAAGACCCATTCTCTTCATTTCACAAAAATTGCGTCCATGGATATCAAGCCACAATCCAACTCAACTTAACATGATTAATCCGAAATAATTCTAATACAATGGTGAATTCTCCTCTTTTGTTGTTAACATAATCACACAATCCATATAACAAAATACAAACATTATTCAATTTTATCCCGTTTTAATTTACTAAGTCAAAATATTAAATTAGTGCTTTTTCTCTCTCTCAACATAAACATGTTAAACTACTCCGCAATTAACCCAAACAATAATCAATTTAACAAGTCAACTCCAAACACTCAAACCCTAGATCCCCTTTCATGATTTTCAAGGAAATCTATAATGGATATCTACCACATGTCTATTTAGAAATGAAGTATTGAAAAGGAACAAAGAAATTCCTACCTCTTGAAGCGATGAGGAGAAAGCCAAAAATTCACGGTGACGAAAATATGATCCGCTCAGATTAAAATGAAACCCTTGCGACCCTTTATGTTTTGATCTAAAGAACTATGGGCAGAAAATGAGTAGAAATAGATAAAAACTAAGCTAGAAAGCTTGAAACTCACGAAAATGGTGGAAAAGAAGAAGAGGAGAGAGAAAACAATTGAGAAAAGTGGACCAAAATGCCTTTTTAAAGATGTTGAATTCAAACATATTGCTTGAGCCACCAAACTTGCACTCGAGTGAACATTGGCAACAACCAAAATCACAAATCTACAAAAGTACTGGATGATATGACCGACTGCTTGAGTGACCAATCCATCGCTCGAGCGATGAAGAAAATCTTCAGAATGCTACAACCTCCTCACCTTAGGAAATTTTGTTTCTGAAATTAAAGATAAGGCTGAAACAAAGGAAACTGAATCACAACCAGAAGCACAACCACCAACGTAAAGTTGAATCTATACTTGGGATAAATTCCCGGATCTCGATTCAACATTTCGGGCCCCAAAGACACCCGAACAATGAAACTCAAGAAAGGATCATGGATGCCTCATTGACTAACATAACACATTGGGCCTAAGAGACAAGAAAAAGACGACAACCTCACACAAACCAAGGGCATCACCCACGTGACAACCACCACAACACACCCAAACACCCCCGAGTGCTCAACACTAGAACACGGAAGAAAACTTCCACAATAGCATTCTCGGTTGACTTGCACAAAAGGAAAATAACTCATAAAAAGACACTGTCAAGAGACCACTCTCAAGCATAACAAGCCCCAAAACAATGCAATATACTTAACCCCATGCTTAATCCTGCTATTAGTAATTCAAGCTAAGTCACTACACATCATCCATCATCCCAAGTAAAACAAACAATAGCGGAACTTTGTTTAAAATTTTTTTTCTCTATTTTATAACTCGTTAAAATTCATTCTCTTGTACACAAAATATTCTGAAAAGATGCTCAAATTTGTACCGCCCATTTTCAAAATGTGCCTTCCATGTGAAACTCAAAAGTTTTGCAAACATTTCTCGAAAACAAGGTGTTACTCATAACACATAATCATCCACAATTAGTTACAAGGAATGACTTATTAAAATTTCTTATTGGCATCTAAATTACATCCATAGCACTTTTGTTTAACAAGCCATTCTGAGGCCATAACACGAGGAAAGATACATTTTCCAATTCTATTCTAATCTAACCACTGGTGAGCCTCTACTGTCACCCAACAATGCCCATCACACAACTGGTGATATCACAACATATTTACAGCATTTCTACAATACAATGAATAAGAACAATCGCGGTGCTACAATAGACAATTCAGCATATACGACTTTCCAACAGTTGAAAGTTCCAAACCATCACATATATCAACACAGACAATCATTGACACACCTTGGCACAGGTGCGCTTGAAATAATCTAGATTCTAACAAACTTACACCCACAAGGTTCAACGCCCTCAAGTACCACCTAATTTACTCGAATCGAAGCAATTCTCGAGATAACTATGTGTTAATCAACTTCGAATACCACTTATCCAAACCACCCATTCCAAACCAAACTAAACCAAACAATGCCTTACGTCCCATAAAAAAGGATCGGCTACAAGGATCCGTCTTCTTTACACGACTCAATTCAATTCACCAATTCTCTATTCTCACAATTCAAACATCGACATACTAACCGACACCAATCACCCTTAGCTGGGGTTCAATACACACCAACATCGCACCTGAGTCTGAGCTGGACTTCCTAAAGCCAAAACCTCACAACTCACGCCCAAACTATTCTAAAGTGACTATTTGTCACCCAACCTTGATATCAACCAATCGATTAACTACTTAAGAGACTCCGCCCCCGGCACTCAAACATCTAGATTTTTGTCCCGTCCCATTTACTCCAAGATGGGCTCCACACATCGTTCCACACATTTTAGAATCTCGTCGGATTCCTCAAAATAGATCACACGACCATTGTTCCCAAAGAAATCACCACTCATAGGCGTATATGGAAAATGCATTCTTACATCTCAAACACAAGACCGATAGAGTCAACGATGACTACACAATCCTAGTCACACAAGACAAGCCTCACCAATACTACACTCGTTACTCGAGAACACAACCAATTCTTCATTCCATGAAATGCTTCTAGCATCTACCCACAAAATTTCTGCTCCCACTCATAAACTCCACCCATAACCAACCATGACACAAACACTATCCCTACCTATGATCAATAGGACCATAACGACCTCACTAACCAACAAAACCCAAAACACTAAACAACACACACTAGTATTATTCTCATTACCTCGATGTACAAATCCCACATTCCCTGAGACTCAACACATTCAAAGCCTTATAGCTCAGCCCTTACAATACCACCATACCAATCACAATAGCCTGCAGATTTTTCTACCTCAACAAACAACTTCTAAACAGAACAAGGCCACAGGCCATCACATAACCATGTCATAAATTAACATCAGGTATACAACAACACTAGGATCATCAATCTTGTGATGTCCGGACTCCTTTAAAGCTATTGAGTACATTATTGGTAACATCTATCTTTATGTGTGTCTTCTTCATTGTTTAACTCTTTGAAGTGGTGTTGTTATTCATTCCCCCTCATGATTGTTACATTAAGTACATTCTTGTGAATTTCGAGATGTCATCTTGCACTTTTGGGGGTTAGAGAGGGACTCAAAAGGTTGGCTATTATTCTGGTAGTTCCTAGTCTTTCTGGGTGGGACCGCTCGAGCGGTCTTTTGGTCGTTCGAGTGGTGAATCCAACCACCCAGTACTTTGGTTTACAAACTGAACTTCTGGGAGCATGAATTTTTCGCTTGAGCGAAGAATTGATTGCTTGAGCGGCCTTTTATAGAGGGGTGTGAAGATTCTGGGAGTGGGTGTTTTTGGCTCGACCACAAGTTTCATCGATCGAGCGGTCTTTCAAAAATTGAACTATTTGCCCAAGTGCACTCATGGTTGGTCGAGTGGTATGTCGACTGTCAGTTTCAAAAATTGAATCAAATCACTTCAAAAGTTAAGCCTTACCCACGTTCCCATTACTTTTCACTTTACACTCTCTCCCTACATTAACTTTCACTTTCTTTTCTCTCATCACTCTCTAGAAACCCTCTAACCTACTTCATTTATTCCTTGATCCCTCACTATTCATTTAGATTTCAACTTGGTGCCTTCTTTAATTTTGTAGAGCTCGTAGAGGTCTACGTGGTGTACGGTGGAGATTGGATTTTTACACCACTGGTTTCAGAACTTTTCATCTTTTCTCCTTAAGCTCTTAAGGTAGGGATGTTCTTTCAGTTATATATATGTTTTCTAGCATGTCTTGTCCTTTTCATTAAGCTTTCTAGTGTAAATTGATTTTAGAAGTTGAATTTAGAAAAATATTTCATGACTTGGTCCAAGATAAATTGTTTTGTGTGGGCTATGAACTATTTATGGGATGTTTACTTATAGTGTTTTGAAAATAAATAGAAAAATCCCATTTTTGATAAAACACCCTAGCTTTGGGGAAAATTTGGGAAAAGGTGAAATTGACGTGATATTTATGAAATTGATGATAAATCTCTTGAGTGTTTGAAGAAAACTTTCTGGGATATTACACTGTTGAGACATGTATGAAAGGAAATGAAAATTTTGATTGAACAATCATGGAAACATGGGATGTGCATGTTGGCACTTTGGAAATTTAATAATGAATATTGATTGTGAATATGTGGGAATCTCATATGTCACATGGATTTCTGTTTTTTTCCTTTGATTTTGGAAGGTTTTGAATCGTGGAAATTATATTTGAACAGATGTGAATGATGTTGGCAATGTTGCACAAAGGAGATAATTATGTGTGGTCTATTCTCATTGACTCATTTGTATTATTTTAAATTTTGTTCACCTGCAAATCTTAACTTTGATATAAATTCTTGATTTTGAGAAAAATGATTGTTATTAATGATAACATTTTGGGGTAAATGTCATCTTGAGGTCAAGATGATAACATTGTTATTAATGAACCGGTTCCCGCCTCTACCACCACATGTTCATGAGGTTCTGGTGCAAGAGAAGGGTTCGGCCAATCTAATGTAGCCGAGCAAGCAGCCCAAGCTAATATGGCCAAGCAAGTGGGACAAGCGGGAGTCCTAGAATAAGTGAGTCAAGCCGCTATGGGTGTCTTAGCTAGAGAGATGGCAGAGGCTTTGAGGGAGTCGATGAACATGTTGAGGGCAAAGAATCAAGCCCGAGAAAATGCCGTAGAAACTAGAGCGGCTTTTCTTACTCGGGAATTTTTGTGGGTTGTCAGCCACCAATGTAGGCTGTCGACCATTTGTGTGGCCTGCCGGCCACTTGTGTATTTTTGCAAATATTTTGGCCAGCTGTGCCAACTGTTTCCACAGATGCATGCACTTGCCTACACATGTATGTATGGATATTTTTGAGCGAGTTTCATATTTTATATATATATATATATAGAGGACCTCCTTTTCCATTTTTGAGGGTTGAACATTTTGGAGCAAAATTATCTCTCTCTCTCTCTCTCTCTCTCTCTCTCTATATATATATATAATTCTTTTCCTCTATTGCAAATTCTTAAGCTTTTGCCTATGCACTCTAAACCAAACCTTGCGGTATCTGAGCTGAGACACTTTTGAGCTTACTTTGAGCTCTTGAGGGTGTGTGAGTGTTGGTTTAACACTTAGGAAAGGTTCTCCTCTTCAAGAGGTATAAGTCTTGGCTTATTTCTTTGCTTTATATTCTATTTTGCCTACTGTTTTTAGACTATTTTTGGGCTATTTATACTCTGTATTTTTGGGCTGAAACTTGTGGTTTAAGGCCATCAGGGGTGGAGGGGTGGATCACCCTTCTTTGTACCTCATTTCTTAGGCCTTTGCCCTTGTGTTTTCTACCTCTTTGTCAACTCTTTTTGAGCTTTCTAATACTGAATCTCAGAGGTTTTTCAGTGGCTAAAATCATGTTTTGAAGTCCCAAAAATGAAGGGGGTAGCCTCCCCTTCTTATGCTTGTTCACTAGCTTAACTTGCTCCATGTTCTAGCTTATCATTTTGGCTATTTTTGTCTTAATTCCAGCATGTTTTAGGACTATTTTAGGACTATTTTTGGTTGCTCATTGAATTTGAGCCTTGTATTGTATGCTTGTTGTGTAATTGTACTTATAGGCTTGGTGGTTTAGGCCTTAGCCACCAACCTATTTGAGTTGATAGTGTTTATTTCAAGCTTTCCATACTTATGATCACCTTTGATCACCTTTAATCACCTCTGCAATCTTCCTTCTTTCTTAGCTTTTTCTTTGTCTTGAAAGTTGTTTCAAGCTACTTGTTTGTTTAAGCTTGAGATTGAGGTCTTGTGCTTAATGGTTTAATCCCTTTAGGGTTCATTACCAATGGCATGACACTTCTCTCATGCCTAAAACAACTCCTGGTTTGGTGCTCCTTTCCATTAGAGGACTTAAAGCTCACTTTTGGACTCAATTGGTTAAAGAATGGTTGGTAATTAAAATGAAGTAATAAAATTGGGACTAAAAATGATGCAAGATAATAAGCAAATTGGTGTTCAATCGGACGTTAATTGAACACATGGAAACTTGAGGCGTTTCATGCTTGCAAGTGATGAAATGGTTCAAGTTTCCAAGGTCAATCTCTTCCCTTGATCAATTTATGATAGGAAGGAGGTTTGAGAGTCTCTTATGTTGCATTTATTGAAATTGTACATTTTGGTTCATAGACCATCGTGCAATGAAATTGCATCGATTGATAGCTTGTGAATTGAGCTTGCCACTTCTTTGAGCTGTTTTGATGATAAGGGGTGGAAAGGTGTACAAACATACCTTGAGAATACCCTGTTTTGTGCTCTGTATGTGTAGACACCCCATTTTGACAGGCCCTAAGACTTGGGCACTTTCTTTTGATTACTCGATGATGAAAATAGGAATATGCTATCTCACAAAATTCTCAGTGAAAAAATGGAATGTAAACTTTAATCCCAGTCTTACACTTGTTTTGCCAAATTATTTTAGACTCCTTCTCTATTTTCTTTCCCTTTATTATGTATTATATATATATATTATGTTATATTATTATATAATATTTTATTAAATTTATTCGGTACTGTGGTTTCACCCACGCACCATACTTTTGTATATATATAATATTATATTATATAAGGGTACTATTCCTCCTTTGCGAAAATTCACGACACTCCCATCGTGTGTCTTTTTGTTTTCTGTGCCTTTAGACCCGCTTTTGTCAAATTATGTTGCATATTTGGTCTACTAAAATATATTTTATTAGTCCATGTATTTTAATTTTACATATTTGTGTGTTTTTCTATATTTTTTTGGGTATTTGTACATATATTTATGCTAATAATCCCTTTTATATATTATTATATTATAAAGTGCATAGTAATTTTACTGTGCAATGCACAGTAAAATCACTGTGCATCTTTTGAAATCAGCACCTCCCGCCGTTTCTTCTTTCGTCTTTTTCTTACCATCATTTTCTATAAAAGGGGAAACATCAGAGAAGGATGAAGAGATTTTTTGGGCGGGGAGAGATCAGAAAAAAAACTCTGAGAAAATTAGGAGAGAGAAATAAAAAAGAGAAGTAGTGCGAGAATTTTGAGAGAAAAAAAAAAGAATCAGAAAGAGAAATTGTAATTCCAACTTTTGGACTGAGAATTGAGAACATATTCTACAAACTTGAGGGTAATTAAAAGAAAGTTTGTGAATCAGAAAATTCATCATTTCCCCGAAAGGTGAGTTTTCGCAAACTTTCATTTAATTTCAAAATGTGATATAATTTGTTTAGGTACTTCATTTATTGTTTTTCATAACTTTTTTTTATCGCTTTAAATGGTTGGTCGAACCACCTAATTTTACTATTTTATCTGCTGTAATTTACTGTTGTATATAAACTGTCATAATTATGTTGTAATTTCATAAAATGTTGTAGTATACTATTTATAAATTGTTGTAATTTTACCACTTTAAATGGTCGGTCAAACCACCTAATTTTACCACTTTATCTGCTGTAATTTACTGTTGTATATAAACTGTTGTAATTTACTAGTTAAATTGTTGTAATTTTGCCACTTTAAATGGTTGGTCGAACCACCTAATTTGTTAAAAGATGTGAACCCACCGGATGAATAGTGATCGGCGGTGAATAGTAACTTCCGGCGGTGAATAGTGACCCCGTCAATGAATAGTACCTCCGACGATGAATAGTAACTGCGGATGAAAAATGCCCGGTAAGATGAATAACAATCAAGAAAGGTGAATAGTAATTGTCATGATGAATAGGAACTTCCGGCAGTGAATAGTATCTCGGGATGAATAGTGCTCCCGCAAAATAAGTTTCCCCGAACAGAACGGAGCAGTCTTCCTACGTCAAGCAGAATATTTTCTGACGCATATGAAGTTTCTTTATTTTGTTTTATTTTATTTATTTATTTTGAGAGTTTGTGAGTTTTTTTTTTATTTTGTTGTAATATTCCCTTCTCTCTCTCTTATCTGGTTTGTAATAATTTATTCAAAGCGTTGTAATAATCCCCCCGCCCCAACTTCTTTCTATCCCATTCTTTTACTTGCTTTCCTTATTTGTACATAAACATCATATTTATTTTTCATCATATTCATGCTTTGCATCCATGTTTCATGCATCTTGATTCGGCGAAGTTTGCATTTGTGGATTTAATCAATTCCTATGTGATTATGTGCGCTACCTCATGTTCTTGAGATGATTCACATGTCATATCTTAGAAGCCGAATCTTTAGTTGCATCTCATGAGTGAATTGCATAAGGACTTTGTATATAAGATCATGCATATTTTACTAACTTTGTTTTGTAGCTTGTTCGTGGGTCGCCAAACATATAAGTTTTTATGCTTTAGCATCCCGTTTGTGTGTGTTTTTCTTACTATGTTTAAGCATCATACCATGTGGCTATTTGCTTATTGATATAACTGTATGAATGCCAGTGGATGGAGGTTGTGTCGCTTAATTTGGAATGATATTGATTTTCGTGTTTGTAAACTCAATTTATTTGGGTTATACATTTTCAAAACTCTTTCAAAACTACATGAAATCAAGTTATTCCAAAATGGGTGACATAGTCTATACTTGTATGTTTCACATAGTAAATTTTAGGATTTATTAAATAATCAGAACATGAACATATAAAAAAAATAAAAGTCATATCATGGTTTAGTAGAGGCTGATCTTTTGATCGGGTGAGCGGGGGGTGCTCAATTAATGACCTTCCCCCTTCATACCTAAGGTTCCGAGCCAAGCATCCTTGGTTACGACGAACAGTGGCCTTGGCACGAGTCATGGGTTTCCTAATTTTTCCAAAATAAATATTAGGTGGCGACTCTGAGATCTGATGACGCAGTCCATTTCTGGCAAAAGGTTTCGCAATAAAATGGTTTTTCTAAAAATTGCCAAATTTGGATTCTCATCTACATTTCACATTGCACTTGTGAGACTAGATCAAAGAGATTTCGGGAGTCTGAACTGTTTAACGCGCATGGGTACCCCCCCGGGCATGTTATAGTATGCTTTCTGTTGCAGCAGGGGGAACCAAGCTTCAGTGGCCGGCAGACCACTTTTTCTGGCCGACAGGCCACTAATTTTGGACGGCAGGCTACCATTTGTGGTCGGTCGGCCACTATTTCTAGCCTGCAGGCCACTTGTGTCAAATTGAGCAGCAACTTTTGGGAACAAAACAGAGCAAAGGCTGAGGTGAAAAGATGTTCTACTGCATAACAGAAGCATTCTGGCAGCAGAACAATGGGCTTTTTGAGTGAAAATCCATGCATGCATGAGCATTTCTCGCTTCCCGGGTTGATTAATTAGTTTAATTACTTATTTCATGTTGTATTTATGTTGTAATTAATTAGTTAATTCTAAGTTGTAATTAATTAATTCATTGGTTTTGTAATAACTAGCTAACATAGTTAGTTTATTTGTTATTGTAATAATTAGTTAATTCATTTTGTAATATCTAGTTAATTAGCTTAGCTAGTTAGTTTATTCGGACCCCTCCTGCATGAGGGCACAGTTGTAATGATGTGCATATCTTCCAACCTCACGTCTTTCTTCTTTTTATTTAATTGCTTATCATCTCTCATGCCTTGCATCCATTGTCTTTCATGCATTGAGCTCGGCGCATCATTCTAACTTGCATTGTTAGTTAATCCTTTTTTGAATACGTGCTTAGACCGCATGTTATCAAATTGATTCATGTGCCATATTAGTAGCCGAGCCTAGTAAATTGCATATTGTATGCGCTACATTAGTCATATCGCATAGTTAGGATCATGCATTATTCTAACTCTGTCATCTTTTTGGCTTGCAATACTAGGTGAGCTTTTACTTGTTTTAGCATCTTGCATGAATGTGGTTGTTGCCATATCAAAGCATGTTGACCATAAGGCTAAGTGCTTAACTGATAAACTGTTTGAATGTCTGTGGATGAAGGCTAGTTGCTTGACTTGGGATATTTTGATTAATGTGCATTTGAGCCCACTTTTGCAAGTGGCAAATTCACAAACTCTTTTAAAAAACAAACATGAAATCAAATGTTCCAAATCTTGCAAATTAGTCTATACCTTGTGTGCGCATCACATAGTAATGTTACCCTAATAACCGGAACAAGAGCATATAATGTAAACAAAAATCACATCATGATTAGTAGAGGCTGATCTTCGATCGGGCGAATAGGGGTGCTTAATTCATGACCTTCCCCTTTCGTATCTAGGTTCTCGAGCCAGGACAATCTTAGTGATGATGGACACATGGCCTTTAGCACAAGTCATGGGTTTCTTAAATTTTTCAAAAATATTTAGGTGGCGACTCTGTATCTGGCAAAGAAGTCTATTTTTGGCATTTTGATTCAAAATCGATTTCCTAAAAGATTTGCCGGATTTGGACTCTTTGGTATTTATCTATTTCACATTGCACTTGTGAGATCAGATTCAGAACTGTGGGAGTTCGATACTGTAGGGCTTATCGTCTTCCGAAAGGAGCGCAAAAAGTCAAGCTACAGTAATTAAGATAAAATTCTGGGTTAAATGCATATGAATTGTGATATTTGTGAGTCTATCTGTCTGTTATATAAATATCTGTTCAGAATTCTGTTTGTTTCCGCGAATTGAATGCAAAATTGATTGAGATTACGTGTTATTTGGGATTTTTAGAATTTTATGGTAGGTTGATTTGAAATTCGATTTGGAACAAAATAATTAGAATAAAGTACTTGTAATTAACTAGTCTTAAGCTAAGTTTAATTAAGCCCCTTAATTAGCCTATATAAGGCTTACATATGACTCTGTACTCATTAAACACTCTTATTCCTTCAATCTTGAGACATAAAGGTGAGAAGAAAGAGAGGAGGGGAGATTTGAGATCAAAAGGAAGAAACATGAGAGGAACTAAGGAGAATTAGCTTGGACACTCAAGAATTTGATTACTTGAAGCTCAATTGGGAAGTTTGGGTGAGAATTCAAGCCTTTGATTATGTAATTATGTTAGCTAATATATGAATTCAAAAGAAATTCAAGAATAGGGCAAGCATTGAGCTCATATTATAGGATCAAAGCTTAGGACATGCATGCATGCTCATTTCATTGTGTTTTGGAGATGTTTTCAAAGAATTTCCTCTTACATGTCCTCATTTTGGCTTTGTTTCAAGAATTCAACATGTTTTTGAGTTAAACACCTCATCTGATCATGTTTTGAAAGCTTTGAAGCCAAGACAATTCATGCATGTTATCTTCATGTTATGTTCTTTAAGTTCCAAGTTTGATTTTGCACAATTAGCATGCTTTTGGGCTTTGATTTTGTGAAATGATTTTGAATTCACAATGTTTTACAAGTTTACACATGTTTTCTCAAGTTTTGGGCCCAAAAGGATGTGTTTTGAAGTCTTGAAGTTGAGTTTGAACTTAGAACTGCAATCTTGAAATTCCAGAATTTGCACCCTTCACTCGAGCGGAGAATGCGAGCTCCAAGTACTTTTACAGAGTTTGGGGGTTGGCTCGAGTGGCAGAACCTGTGCTCGAGCGACCACCCTTATATTTGACCCTCCACTCGAGCGACCGAAGTTACGCTCGAGCGTAAAATGAGAGCTCCCAGGAGTTTTAGAGACTTTTGCAGATCGCTCAAGCGTAGGAAGTTGTACTCGAGCGGAGACCCTTTTTACTCAATCTTTGGCTCGAGCGACCGTCGAGCATCTGTTGAGTGGAAATATTATGCAACCAGTACTTTTGCAGACTTTATAGACTGCTCGAGCGACAGAAGTTGGGCTCGAGCAAACTGCCCTATTTTTGAAATTTTGGCTAAGTGTTCCAAAGCACATTTTAGCATTCTCATTACATCCTAGGCATTCTTAAGCCTTAATTAAGATATAATAATGAGGATAAGACTTAGAAACACACTAAGAATGAAATGTAATGAGTTAAATATTTTTCGAGTGTGTGTTTTAGTGTGCAACGTTATTTGTTTGTGTAGGTCATACGCTGTAAGCTATTCGATCTGTCTACTCTGTCTGTCTGCTTCTGGAGCCATATGTGAGTAATAACTTAATAAATCTATGTCCAAGTTTATTTATTTTCTATATGATGAAATAAGATATGCTTTATGAAATGTTATGTTCTGTACAATGAATGATTGTCCAAGTTTTGAAATGTATTCATGGTATCCTTAGCATATCTGTTAGCTGTTACCTGCTATGGGAGGTTCCATTATAGAACTTAGTATATCTGTAATCTGTTGTCTATACCGGAGGCTCCATTATGGAGCTCAGCATATCTATTATCTATTACCCGAATTTGGAGGTTCCTTTATGGAACTGGTTACTCATAACCACCATCTATTGTGTATCTGTTCTGCATCTGTTCTGTTAGCGCTAACGGATGTACCACGTATGATTAAGCATGGACTCTGATTTTTGTATATGATTTGAATAAGAATGTGAATATGGATTTGCTTCTGTTTCTGAGATAAAAACATGAATCTACTTTCCGAATCTAATATGAGACGTCATTCATTTAAACCCCTTTACTCTATTATTATTCACTAGGCTCCAACTCACTGTATTATTTATATATGTAGGTGATCAGGCACGCGACCAGGCTCAATGATGATTGCCTAGAATTTTGTTTTGTCGGCCAACCCTTGTGTCTCCCGAGGAGGTTCTAGAAAAAGTCATGTGGTCGAGTTTTGTGAATTAAGTTTAAGACTCTATCTTCTTTTATCGAAATCTAAACAAGTTTCGGTTTATCTGTATATTGGGCTAAGTCCCAACTTCGTTTACCTGTATATATGTGTGTGACGTAAGACTAATGTAAATATGATGTCACATATGTGTGAAGATAAAGTTTTTAATTCCTGTCCCATGTATGTTTGCACAGCTTAATGAACTATGTATATTTATATATCTACTTCTGCAGCCCCTTACTATGTGTTAATCTGTTTTGAGGCCTTTGGTAATCCCAGAATTATTGGCTGGTTACAACGCTAAACCTATAGGGGCGGGTTTGGGTCATGACAAAGACCTTTTAGATAAGGGCTTTATTCACCCTAGTACGTCACCTTGGGGAGTACCAGCTCTCTTTGCTAAGAAGAAGGATGGGTGTCATTACGATTGTGTATCGATTACCGCAAGTTGAATCGAGTTATCGTTAAGAACAAGTACCCTCTACCTAGCATAGGTGACTTATTTGACCAACTTAATGGGTTCCGTTGCTTTTCAAAGATAGACTTGAGGTCGGGATACCATCAGTTAAGGGTTAAGGATGGGGATATTCAGAAGACTTCCTTTCGCATATGTTATGGCCATTATGAGTTTATCATTACGCCATTTGGGTTAGCTAATGCCCCAACATCGGTCATGGACTTGATGAATCGAGTCTTCTGGGAATTCTTGGATCAATTTGTAGTTGTCTTTGTGAACGACATTTTGATATATTCATCCTTTGAAGAAGAACATGAGAAGCATTTGCGTACAGTTCTTGATTTACTTAGAACGCATAAGTTGTTTGCTAAATCTGAGAAGTGTGAGTTTTGGTTAAAGGTGGTGAAATTTTTGGGGCATGTTGTGTCAGGAGAGGGGGTAACCATTGATTCCTCCAAGATTGATATCGTACAAGAGTGGGAATAGCCTAAGAACGCTTTTAAAATTCAAAGTTTCTTAGAGTTAGTCGGATATTACCGTCGTTTCATAAAGGACTTATCTAGATTAGCTGCACCGTTAACCAGGTTGACCAGAAAAGGTGTCAAATATGTATGGAACGAGACTTATGGAAAGTCATTTAAAGAGCTTAAGGTTAGATTGACTACCACTCCAGTTTTGATAATTCCAGAAAGGGGCTTGGGCTATACTGTGTATTGTAATGCATCCCGGGATGGGTTTAGGTGTGTGTTGATGCAAGGGGGAAAGGTTGTAGCTTATGGGTCACGACATTTGAAAAACCATGATAAGAACTACCTCACTCATGAGTTAGAGCTAGCGGTAGTGATTTTTGCATTGAAAATTTGGAGACAATATTTGTACGGTGAGAAGTTTGATGTTTATTTTGACCACAAGAGTTTAAAATACTTGTTTTCTCAAAACAACTTGAATTTGTGCCAACGTCGGTGGATAGAGTATATAGAAGACTATGATTTTGAGTTACACTATCATCCAAGAAAGGCCAATGTTGTAGTCGATGCCCTTAGCCGAAAGTCTGTGAGTACCATGGCGAGTGTGCTCATTCAGAAATGGATTATGTTGGGTGATATTGGTGAGTATGACTTACATCTTAGCGAGTCTAGTGAAGGTGTTATGTTGTTTACTCTGACTGCACAACCCACCTTGATTAGCAAAAATCATGGAAGCACAATAGGGTGACCATGAGGTGGAGGCAATCCATGAGAGAGTCTCAAATAGAAAGGAAGAGAAGGGTTTGAACATCCAGTTGGATCTCAGTGTGAGATATTTAGATCATCTATTCGTACCAAAACCTTGTAGAGAGGAAGTAGTTTGGGAGTTTCATTATTCACGCCATATGGTACATCCGGGAGGCACAAAAATGTATCGGGATCTGAGCCGACAGCTTTGGTGGAGGGACATGAAATGAGATGTTGCTTCATTTGTATCGAAATGCCTCACTTGTCAACGAGTGAAAGCCGAGCACCAAAGACCAGCGAGTTTGTTACAACCCCTATCCATAGCCGAATGGAAGTGGGAACATGTCACCGTGGATTTTGTGGTTGGATTTCTGAGGACACAACGAGGTAGCGATGCTGTTTTGGGTGATTGTTGATAAGTTGGCTAAGTCTACACACTTCATTCCTATGCTCTTAGGCGACTTAGTCGATTATTTGGTAAAGTTATACATTAGAGACATAATTCGACTTCATGGGGTTCCAGTGACCATTGTATCAGATAGAGACCCATGTTTCATTGCTCGATTGTGGCAGAGTTTTCAAGAAGCCTTGGGAACTAAGTCAACCTTTAGCACGACCTATCATCACCAAACTGATGGACAATCTGAGAGTACTATAAAATTTTTGGAAGATATGCTTGGAGCTTGTGTTTTAGATTTCAAGGGGTCATGGGAGAGACACTTACCGTTGGTTGAGTTTGCCTACAACAAAAGTTATCAAGCGAGTATAGGAATGACGCCGTTTGAGGCCTTGTATGGCCAACCTTGTAGATCACCGGTTTGTTGGGTCGAAGTAGAAGATCCACCGATGTTGGTGTTGACACCCCATTTTTGACCGCCTGCAAGACTTGGGCGCTTTGTCCTGTGCACTCGATGATGAAAGTTACATTGTGTATGATTTGAATTCTCAATGGAGGAATTTAGGCTTAAGCTCTAAAACAATTCCAAAACCTTCATATTTACACTATTTTTACCTCAAAAGTCCCTTTTCGAACATTGTGCCACCCTATACTGAGCCTGAAACAGAGGAACAGGGGAGTACATTGGGGCCCGACCATGCCTCATTGGGAGTGACCATGGCCATTTGGGGTCGGCCGTGCTTTTTTGGCGAGAAAAACTGTTCTGGGCGGGAATCAGCCAGCTGTCTATTTTTGAAGATATTTGTGACCTATTTTGCTCAAATTCTATAAATATAAACTGATCCCACTGTGTTGAGGGTTAGAAAAATTTCAAAGAAGCAAAAACTCATTTGAGAGCTCCTTCTTCCTTTTCAAGTTAGCTTTGAGATATTATATTATCCTTGAACTATATCTATACATGATATACACCCTTAGAGTTGAACCTTAGGGCCTTGGTTGAGACTTGTGAATCATAATTCAACCTTGAGAGTGTGCTAGGACCAAGTTTGGATTACAACCAAAGCTTGCTCTCTTCAAGATGTATAAGTTTGTCACCTTTTCTCTTGCTTTCATTTCTGTCTCCTTCTATTTATTTCTTGTGTCTTTGTGTTGTTTTGAATCCATTTCAAGTGTTGGAACTTGGGGTTGAATAGCTACCAAAGGTAGATAGGGTATATCCTTTCTTGCACCTTACTTCATAGCTCATCTCCTTAGTTTTACCACTATTTTTCTTGTATTTCAAACTAATTTTCACAGTTTAAAAGAGCTGAAAACATGGTTTAGAAGTCCCAAAAATGGAGGGGTTAGCCACCTCTCCTTGCTCTTGTTCACTTGTCTTGTGATTCCTTGTTATTTCCTATCTTTTTGTGCTCTGTCACATAATTTTTAGCAACTATTTTTTTTTTTTTTTTTTTTTTTTTTTTTTTTTTTTTTTTTACATATTTGGGGCTGTTTAGGGTTGTTTTAATTCATTTAATTAGTTCATGCTTTGACTACTTTTCTTGTTGTGTTGTAAGTCCTCATGGCTTCAGTTGTTTATGCCTTAGACACCGAGTCATTCGAGTTGATAGCCTTCTTTACCTTCCTTTCATGTAAATAATCAATCTCGCATAATCATTTTTGCACTCTCCCTCCTTTCTTGGTTTTTTCTTTGTTTGAGAGTTATTTCAAGTGATTGATTATTATTCAAGGCATGAGAAAGAGACCTATACTCACTGGCTTAATTTCTACGGAGGTTCATCATCAAGGCATAGTCTCAATTTCATGCTATGAATCACTTCTCGTTTGACATTTTTTCTCATTTAGCGGACTTACCCATCACTTTGGAAAAATTGATTAAGTAATGGAAAGGTAAATTAGAAAGGATTAATAAAATTGGTTTAAAACCAATTCAACTAAAAAAAATATATATATTTAGAATTGGTTAGATTTGGCTAGACGTTATGCCAAGTCCATTGCTTCGAGAATTGTCACTTATCAATCCATGATATTTTGATGAAACTTGAGGCATGTCTATCTCCCTCTTTAAGCTAAATCCATGATAAGAGGGAGGGGTGGTCACCTTTCATTGCATTTATTGATTTTTGTCCAAATCGTGTTCAAACTCATCAAGCCATCAATTTGCTTGTTAATGATTTTGGAACCGAATCCGTTCTTCTCTTGAAGTCCCACATGACAGAGAAGAGTAAAAGGGATAAATAGGGCTTAGAAAGGCTCTGTCTGCACTGTTTTGACCTCAGAGCACAAAAACAGGTTTTTGCATGAAATTAGGGCACGACCGGCCTTATTTGGACCCGACCGAGATTCATTGGAGGCCGGTCGGGCTCCAATGTTTGGTAAATAGAGCATTTTGGCAGAAACATAAGGCAGTGGCTGAGGGTGGAACAGAGCAAATCTGGGCAGACAGAGCAGTTTCTGAACACTGTCTTCATTAGTGCGCATGCGATCTTTGTGAATTCTAATTGTTGTAATTGTTGTAATAAATTAAATAGTTAGTTAGCTATTCATTATTCATTCGGTATTGTAATAGCTAGCTTTAATTCAGACACTCTGATATTTGGGCCCTCTTGCATGAAGGCAAATTGTAATAATGTGGTGTATGTCTTCCAACCTCCATTTCTTTCTCCCTTTTATTTATCCTCTTACAATGGTAGCATAGAGCATCAAGTTTCCTTAGCATTGTTCCATGACTTGCATCCACTCGTTTTGTATACATAAGGGTTCGGCTCATCATTCTAACCAATGTCAAGATCAAATTCTTTGCTCGAATACATGCTTTATCCCATGTCTTGAATTGAATCAAATTCCATGCTAGTAGTTGAACTTGTTATTTGCATGATTGTATGTGTCACATTAGTCATGTTGCATTATTTAGGAGTATGCATGTTTTCTAATTATTTTGCTTCGTTTGGCTTGGAGTACTAGGTGACCATTTATTGCTTTAGCATGTTGCATTGTGTATGATTGTTGCCATATCAAGCATATCCTATGAGGCTAAGTACTTAAGTGATATACTTGTTTGAATGTTGGTAGATTGAGGTCTTTTTTACTTAACCTGGAATAATTTGATTAAATGTCAATACAAGCCCGCTTTTTAAGTGACATGTATTCAGAACACTTTTTCAAAACAAACATGAAATCAATGCATTCCAAATTTTGCGAATTGGTCTATACTTGTGTGCAACACATAGTAAAAATTAGCAATAAGAATCAGAACAAGTGCATATAATGTAATCACATCATGATTAGTAGAGGCTGATCTTTGATCGGGCGAGTGGGATGCTCAATTCATGACCTTCCCCTCTCATACCTAAGTTCTTGAGCTGAGACACTTTGGTGATGATGGACACGTGGCCTTTGGCATGAGTCTCGGGTTTCCTACATTTCCCAAAAATATTTAGGTGGCGACTCTGTAATCTAGCAAAGCAGTTCATTTTTGGCATTTTGATTCAAAATTGATTTATCAAAAGATTTGTCGGATTTGGACTCTTTTGTGTTTATCTATTTCAGATTGCACTTGTGAAATCAGATTCAGAACCACGAGAGTCCGAACTGTAGGGCTATCGAATCCGAAAGGAACATAAAAAGCGAGCTGGAGCTAGGCCCAGAACTAGTTCGAGAGATAGTTGAAAAAGTCGCTCTTATCTGAAGGAGATTGATTATGGCTCAAAGCTGATAGAAGAGTTATGCCGACAAGAGAAGGCGACCTTTATCTTTTCAGATCGGTGACCACGTGTTTCTTAAGATTTCATCGAGGCAGGGTTTGATGAGTTTTGAGAAGAGTGGAAAACTATCTCCAAGGTTCATTGGGCCATTCGAGATCTTAGAGCGGATTAGAGAGGTAGCGTACCGTTTGGCCTTACCGCTACGACTACTTGGAGTTCACGATGTATTTCATGTTTCCATGCTTAGAAAGTACGAACCTGACCCTTCACATGTGCTTGATTGGGTTGATTTAGAAGTAGATGAGGATGCTTCTTATGAGGATCGACCAATTCAAATACTAGATACTCGAGAACAGGTGTTGAAGAGTAAAACCATACCCTTGGTGAAGGTGTTGTGGAGACATCATAGTGTTAAGGAAGCAACTTGGGAATGAGAAGCGGAAGTTCGCTCCAAATACCTGGATTTGTTTAAATAACAATGTTTAGTTGGTTTGTGGTCTTGTGTATTTTGATGTTATTATGAGAATTGAAAGCTTTCAATGCTAATTACAACCTTTTAAACTCTATGTGGTTTGGAAAAGCATAGTTTTGATCAAACTCATTGAATGTTAATGAAATCATCAAGTTGTTAAAAAAAAAAAAAAAAAAAAGAGTACTAAGTGATCATATTGTTAGTTATGACCTGAATCTTGCGTCATGGTATTGCGGGTTAGAACTTGTCCTTGTAGAAGAGGTTGATTTAATTTTGGGGATAAAATTTTCTAAGGTGGGAGAGGTTGTGATGTCCCAACTCCTTTAAAGATACTGAATACATTATTGGTAACATTTGTCTCTTTGTGTGTGTCTTCTTCATTGTTTAACACTTTGAAGTGGCGTTGTTATTCATTCTCCCTCGGGATTGTTACGTTAAGTACATTCTTGTGAATTCTGAGATGTTATCTTGCACTTTTGGGTGTTGGAGAGGAATTGGGAAGGTTGGTTATTGTTCTGGTAGTTCTTGATCTCACTTTCTGGGTGGGACTGGTCAAGCGGTCTTTTGGTTGCTCGAGCAGTGAATCTGACCTCCCAGTACTTTGGTTTACAGACTGAACTTCTAGGAGTATGAATTTTTTGCTCGAGCGAAGAATTGATCGCTCGAGCAGTCTTTTATAGAGGGGTGTGGAGATTCTGGGAGTGGGTGTTTTTGGCTCGGGCACAAGTTTCATTGCTCGAGCAGTCTTTCAAAAATTGAACTATTTGCTCAAGCGCACTATTGGTTGCTCGAGCGATCTGTCGACTGTCAGTTCCGAAAATTGAATCAAATCACTTCAAAAGTTAAGTCTTACCCACTTGCCCATCTCTTTTCACTTTACACTCTCTCCTACAATAACCTTCACTTTCTTTTCTCTCATCTCTCTTTAGAAACCCTCTAACCCACTTCATTTATTCCTTGATCCCTCACTATTTATTCACATTTCAACCTTGGTGCCTTCTTTAATTTTGGAGAGCTTGTCGAGGGCTACATGGTGTACGGTGGATATTGGATTTTTACACCATTGGTTTTAGAACTTTTCATTCTTTCTTCTCAAGTTGTTAAGGTAGGGATGTTCTTTGAGTTATATATATGTTTTCTAGCATGTCTTGTCCTTTTTAATTAAGCTACACTAGATTGATTTTGGAAGTTGAATTAGAAAAATATTTGAGAAATTTATTCTTTCTCATGACTTGGTCCAAGATAAATTGTTTTGGGTGGGCTATGAACTATTTGGGGGATGTTTGCTTGTAGTGTTTTGAAAATAAATGGAAAAATCCCATTTTTGATAAAACCCTAGATTTCTTGAGTGTATGAAGAAAACTTTCTAGGACATTATACTGTTGAGGCATGTATGAAAGGAAATGAAAATTTTGATTGAACAATCATGGAAACATGGGATGTGCATGTTGGCACTTTGGAAATTTAATAATGAATATAGATTGTGAATATGTGAGAATCTCATATGTCACATGGATTTTTATTTTTTTCTTTGATTTTGGAAGGTTTCGAATCGTGGAAATTATACTTGAACAAATGTGAAAAATGTTGGCAATGTTGTACAAAGGAGATAATTATGTGTGGTCTATTCTCATTGACTCATTTGTATTACTTTAAATTTTGTTTACCAGCAAATCTTTCCTTTGATAAAAATTCTTGATTTTGAGAAAGACGATTGTTATTGATGAAAACATTTTGGGGTAAAATACATTTGGTAAGTCCAGTTAGGGGGTGTAGATTGGAAATTAAGTTGGTTTGAGTGTCCTTAGTGTAAGACAAAAAGCACGCGCGTGTGGGTGCCTAAGCCCTCCGGTTAGTAACTGGTAAGGTAGGATTTTGGTAGTGTCTGATACACCTACTTGTATACACTAGCCCTAGGGAATTACCTGAGTCACATTTACTACCCCATTGTTTAAAGTCTTGGTTTTATTGAAGAAGATGAACTTTGAAATGACTATTGCATGGATTTCAAAAGAGATGCAAAACTTCGATAATTGAATATGGAATAGCACTACATTCATATAACCGTATGAGATTGCTTTTAAACATATATACTTTGTGAAGATATCTCTATTGTTTTTGGTGCCCACCCTTAGTGGAATTGTGTAGGAAAGGATGTTGTGGCTTCGCCTAGTTGAAGGCGCGGAGTGTGTTGAGGGCAGAGGCTTTTTTTTTGTTTTTTTTTTTTTTTTTTGTATGATGTAAATGCAAGCCAAGGGATTTATGTGTTGGTTGATAACCTTTCGTGTAGCCAGACTTATGCCTTGGAACGTGTAGCCTCTGGGCACTTACTTTATTGTTTATTTCTTTCTCTCTCTCTCTCTCTCTCTCTCTCTCTCTCTCTCTCTTTTGGCACATGCTGTGGATTCATCTCTTAAGAGGCTAAATGTATATCGCATGTGAACACTTCTTTTGTTAACTCTTTCCTTGGAATGAAATATTAATTGAAGGAGTTAGTCCATCAAGATAAGATTGCATGTTGTTTTGTGTCTTTTCCTCTTTCTACTAGTTATTATTTTGAGGGTGTTACAAATCCCATTAACGATTTCTCATTACATATATATAAAAGAGAGTTTCGAGATTCACTGTGTGCCCCTAATACATAAGGGTAAACAAATAACAACATATATATAACAGATAATCATGGTGTCTCAACATCCAACAGTACACTGGTCAACAATAAAAGTTCAAATATTACATCATCGGCCTCTAACACAAAAGCCCCTCTCAAGGGTAATACTATTGTGCTGGCTAAAAGTTCAACCCTCGCGAAGCTCTCGAAGCCTGGCCTACTTAGATCTGATATCGATATTGCCACTGATTGGACTGAAGAGACTGAGTCGGACTAGTTTTTGAAACACTCGAAAAATTCACACGCAAAGGGCATAAACGTCTAACATGGCCTAGATGACCACAATCAAAACAAGCAGCAAACTCCTTACTTAGAGACTGGCTTGAAGCCTGAGCTTCACTAGGCCTTCCAATAGACGAGCCTAAAACTTTTGACGAAGACAAGGACTGAGCCTAAGATTGAGCATGCGCTCACTTTCACCTCTTACCGAGCCTAGAGTGCTTATGAACCGTAAGAGTTGCCAAAATGGCCTTCTTCCTATCCTGACCAAGACGTATAACCATGGCCTCTACATGGGCCACCGCCTCAACTAGAGCATAATAATTCTTCCACCTAGATCACACTACCTTTTCTTAGATATCATCGTGCAACTGTCTCTTGAACTCATAACAACGATGCTCCTCTGTTGCCACCAACTCTGGAGAAAATCTCAACAAACTAGTAAACCTCATCTCAAACTGTGCCAAAGGAGTAGCATCCTGGCAAAACTTTACAAATTGTTCCCTTAACATTTCCCGAGCAGAAGGAGGGAAATACTTGGCCGAGAAGGCCTCAGTAAAAGCAACCCACGTGTTACCTACAGTGCCCTTAGTATACTTCCACCAATAACCCACATCTCCCTTCAATTGAAAAGTCGCCAAAGAGATCCTCAACCCCTTGTCTTTGACTCTAAGCATATCAAGAGTCTTGGTTATTTGTTCCAACCAATCTTACGCCTCCAGTGGTTTAGCCTTCCCCAAAAACTCCGATGGATTGGAGTGAAGAAACTCTTTAGTGAGTTTGAGGGTACGCCCGTTGTCCCCCTCATTATGAGTTAGAGCCTCATGCACTACTCTTACAATCTCGTGTGCAACTTCCTTGTTGATAGCTAGTGCTAAAGAAACCGTTGTCCCCCTACCGGCACTCCTACTCTCAATTCGTCCTTTATTCCCTTGTGTATACATCCTATAAAACCCAAAAACAAAACCAAACTTAGGGCACTACCTAACAACCTTCCTTGGGGCACACACTCACGATTACTAGGCTACAAGACACACTTAGCCCCCAAGTGCATAATTCTATTACACATAAACAATTAAACACGTAATCGAATCAAGTTCACAAGATAACTACTCATCTCGGAACTCTTAAGGAATTCCTATTAGAAACAACGTTGCTTAGACGTTTTTCCAATAAGACCTCAAAGTAAGTTCACTAGTTACAAGCATTATCCAGAAAACTTGACCCCATGCCCACATAAATTTAACACATAAGGTTCTAATACTTATCCTAACTAGTGCAAACGTCCTCACCAAGCATAGCAAACCCGTTGTGGTAAAAATCACTCCCCACAAGCCTAAGGTATTCAAACCCGGCTCGCTCTAATACCAAGTTGTAACGTCCCACTTTTTATTTCACAAATAACATTACCAAAACCATTATTATAATACAATTTTAGAGATAACGAACAAAAGTTCTATACAGTAACAATGATAAGTAAATGAAGATTCTCTCTTTTAGATACATAATGAATGCAATAAGAGGCACAATTAAATAACTTGCCCGTAAGCTTACATCATTATATATAAAAGGAAGGGTTCAACCCTCTTACACGAATGGCATTCTGCCAACAAATAAAAGGCCCCATGGCCAACATATAAAGAAGATCACCAATCTTGAACCACTTCTCGACATTCACCTAAAAACGAATTAGCAACGTGGGATGAACATGAAGTCCAGTAGGGATCCCAACATGATCCTAAACAATAATAACTTACTGATAGCTATGATCATGAATGCTCTAACTCATACTATATAAATAATATGACGATTTGTACCAAAGTATATTAACATAAATACTTTTCCCAAAATCATCCAATTCGTTTAACAATACAGACGGTTCACATTTCCTTCTCATTTTTCAAAAAAGAGTATATAGTGTAACAAGTGTTTGCTTTCGAAATATCTTCACAAAATCCAATTCCTTCATATCATTTACAAACTCAATATGTAACCTATGTTCGTTTCCAACATGTTTCATCACATTTTCCAGCCTTCAGCCCACGTTAAAGAGATACTTTCAACAATTAATTTGATACGCTCACAATACTCAACATATAAGACAACCCGGGCTTCCTGAAACATAACCATCATAACACATGATATATACAGATACACTGAAAAAAATATGATAAACACAACTCTGCTCTACCTGCCTTAAGCACGGTAAGCCAAGGATACAACTTTCCACAACAGAATGCCAATTTACCAAGTGCTAGCTAGAAGGGAATGGTACATCTGATTCTCAGCGTATCCAATTCTCCAGGCCCTAGCTGGAAGGGAATGGTACATTTGATTCTCAGCGCATCCAATTCTCTAGGCCCTAGCTGGAAGGGAATGGTACCTCTGATTCTTAGCGCAACCAATTCTCTAGGCACTAGTTGGAAGGGAATGGTATCTCTGATTCTAAGCGCAACCAAATTCTCCAGGCACTAGGTAGAAGGTAATGGTACCTCGAATTATTAGTGCAGTGTACAATGCCAACCATCATAACATGCCAGGAGCACAATAACACCAGTGTAATGCATACACATAATTTATTTCACAAAAGTGTCATTCTCTACTGATGACTAAGGACAAACATCTAACACATGTACTTAATACCGCGTGATATAATAATTCAATTCTCATAAGACTTTAAGTCCAACAACAACAATAGTAAATAAAATATTCATAATCCAATCTCAAGCTCATTTATGAATTTTACAAAACGTTATGATTTCTTTCTCTTTTCAAAGATCAATTTTCTTATTTCCCAGACTGCCGTACCTCAACCTTTCTCCAAGACCCATTCTCTTCATTTCACAAAATTAAATCCATAGATATCAAACCACAATCCAGCCCAACTTAAGATGATTAATCCAAAATAATTTCAATACAATGGTTAATTCTCCCATATTTTTGTTAACACAATTACACAATCCATATTAACAAAATATAAACATTATTCAATTTTATCCATTTTTAATTCACTAAGTCAAAATATTAAATTAGAGATTTTTCTCTCTCTCTACATAAACATGTTAAACTACTCCTCAATTAACCCAAACAATATTCAATTTAACAATTCAACTCCAAACATTCAAACCTTAGATCCCCTTTCATGATTTTAAATCCATACTAGATATGATTTTTGCTAGACTTATTTATTTTGATGATTTATTTAATTATGTTTTAATTTATTTGAAAGAGAAAAATAGAATCCAAAATTTATTTTGATGATTTATTTAAATATATTTTAATTTATTTAAAAAGAAAAATAGAATCCAAAATTTATTTTGATGATTTATTTAATTATGTTTTAATAGAATCCAAAATTTATTTTGATGATTTATTTAAATTATGTTTTAATTTATTTGAAAGAGAAAAATAGAATCAAAATTTATTTTGTCCCATTATTTCTCACCTAAACTTTTATCCTAAATATTGTTTGAATGTATTTAATATTTGCGTAAATTAGGAGTTCATTTCAACCCAAAAATAATGCCTAAACCAGAGGTTCAAACAGCCCAAAATAAAAGGTTCAAATAGCCCGGCATAGCAGCAGGCCAAAAGGTTCAAGTGGAAGATATTCAAATTTGTAGTGATGGAGTGGAAGATATTCAAATTAGTAATGATGGAGTACAACGGCTATAAACGGCTATAAATTCAAATGAATACAACGACTATAAATGGCTATAAGTTTCATTATATATACCAAAGCCTCTAATGTAAACAAGTTACAAAAAAAAAAAAAAAAAAAGAAAGTATTTTTTAATCTATAATCACTCACATCTATTCTCAGAAAAATTCTCTGAGACGTGTTCTTCAATTTTTATTTACATCCTCTTTCAGAAATTATACACTGAGACGTATAGCTTTAAGTCTATCTTTCCTGTGTGAGGTTTACAGAAAAACCAAAGCTTCATTTTTATATCTATCTTTGAGAGATAATTCTTGTAGCTTTCTGTGAAAGTAAAAACACATTCTTTTAAACCTTGTAAGAGTGTAGGACACTCAGTGTTCTTGACTTAGAAAGTCTGTGTAAAATCTGTGGATGATTGCTTCATCTGTGAAAAGGTTGCTAGCACCTTATGAAGGTAGAGTATAGTGGAAAATCTCAAGTGAAGCTTGAGGAGTGGACGTAGGCCGAGTTAAAGCCTAACCACTATAAATTTGTTTGACTCGCTCTCCCCTTATCCTTTATTTTATTTAAATTGCCATAGTTATATTTCACATTTTCATTGTGCTAAAATCATTAACTGACATAGTTGTTAGAACATTTGTTTTAATTATTTTTATTTCATTAACTATATTTATCTATTGTGCTAGTCATAATTTTTATTAGGGTATTATTATTTTTATTTGTAAAAACCTAATTCACCCCCCCCTCTTAGGTTGCCTTTTGGGTAACAATTGGTATCAGAGCTTGGGGCTCTTGTTTAGATTTAACAATCTTGAGTTTTTGATCCATAGCAACCATGTATTCTACTTACTCTGCTGTAGGACAAGCTAGCAATAGGCCACCTCTCTTTGATGGTGGTAATTACATTCATTGGAAAGAAAAAATGACTTTGTATTTTCAAGCTACCAATTAT
Organism: Camellia granthamiana; assembly: GCA_036172215.1. Lineage (NCBI taxonomy): Eukaryota > Viridiplantae > Streptophyta > Magnoliopsida > Ericales > Theaceae > Camellia > Camellia granthamiana. Next base: position 72,522,857 of record CM069915.1, on the reverse strand, counting down.
GCTTTGTGGCTTATTATCACTAAAGGTCCTAAAATCCCTACCAAGGTAGTAGACCATATCAGTGTGCCTAAACTTGAGGATGAATTTGATGAATGTGATTATAAACTCTTTCAAGCTAATGCTAAAGCCAAGCTTATTTTTATGTGTGGACTAGATGCAAATGAGTACAATAGAATTTCTGGGTGTATTACTGCTAAAGAAATTTGGGATAAACTTGAAATCACCTATGAAGGAACTAGCCAAATAAAAGAGTCTCGGATTGACATGCTTATTCATGATTATGAACTCTTTACTATGGAATCATTTGAATATATTTCTGAGATGTTTTATAAATTTACCAATATTATTAATGCTCTAAAATCTCTTGGTAAATCTTATACTAATGGTGAGCTTGTAAGAAAAATACTTAGGTCTTTGCCAAATGAATGGGAAGCTAAGGTTACAACTATCTAAGAAACAAAAGACTTAACAAAATTAGGCATTGAAGAACTCCTAGGCTCACTCATGGCTCATGAACTTTCAATAATAGATGGCAACAAAAAGGAAGCCATTTGGGGAGAAAATGATGGAGTAACCAACTTGTATCCCATGGCTCTGGGAGAAGAAGAATCCACTCAAGATGAGGTAATTTCTAATTATGTAGAACTTGAAAGTGCTTTCAATGAATTACATGACATATTTAGAAACGTTTGTGTTAAGAATTCTAAATTAAAGAAATTAGTTACTTCTCTTTCAAATGATGTGGGTGTTTTAAAAATGGAAAATGCTACTTTGAAAAATGACTTTACGTTTATTGCCAATGAGAAAAACATTTTGAAAAACAATGTTGAGGATTTAAACAAAACTCTTGAAAATTTTGTAAAAGGAAAAGAAAATCTCAACAAGCTTCTTGGAAATAAAAGATGTGTTTTTTGACAAAGTAGGCATTGGTTTTAATCCTCCTAAACCTTTTATGAAATTAAATATTCTTGAGACTAACTCCATGGACCCAAGAAAGCATGGGTACCAAGAAAGAAATCAAGATATTTTGTAGGTGGAATCTCAAAGAACACCAAGGACTTCGAGAGGAAATGCACAACAAGAGTGCTCAATCTAAAGAGCAAAATTAGCTCCTACAAGAAGAAGAATGATGAAATGAAAATCACCAAGATGAACAATAGAGGTAATGTATGGGTGAAGATTTCAAAAAGGTAAATGAAGGTATAGCTTTTAACGCACCTTTAAGCTTAAATTTCTATATTCTTGAAGGTGTGATTTGTGTACAATAGGTTCTGTCTAATCATTGCTTCCATGTAACCTAATTGTACTAAGTTTGCTAAGTCATGTTCTGCTAGTTTCTTTCAAACATTCATTGAACTCAAAAATGAGAATTATATTATTTTGATGAATACCTATTAGAATATGAGTGATTCATGTATTCATTAACATTTTATATCATGTCATCCATTGCTATAAAAAAGAGATAAGAAGTGATAAATTTTTTTGTGAGCATACTTTTCACATTTTATAAATGACTTCATACTAATATGTTAATTCCTTTTTGAGTCATATCTTTGTAGAATCAATTTTGATGTCATAGCATGTTTTTGAGATGTATACTATCTATATTTTGAATTCTACATTTGTGATCTCAAGAATATGCTCAATATGAAAATTTCATGCTTATATGCTTTACATTGGAATATTTGAATGAGTTGTGAAATTCCTTGATTATGATCCATCAACAATGTCTAAATGAAAAGAAGTATCATACGTTTGTAGAAACATTGCATCTATCCTATTAAATATCTTTTGAATATGGATTATATTGCATACATCTCATGAAATGCTTTTGATTGATAAATTGTTGAATTAATTGTTTATAACATTCAAGTTTTTTTTTTGGGGAATAATAACATTCATGTTGTGTTCCATATTAAGTAAAATATTTTATCACACTTGAGTATGTGGATTGAATTGATGAAAATGCCTCTTGATAATGTTATGTGATTAAATGAGATTGTTGCATCATTTCTTAATAAAACAAAGCGCATAACACTATTTTCTTATGCATATTATGCTATGTGCTACAACTTGAAAATTCTGAAAAATAGCATTCCAAACTTTTGTTTGATCATTGAATTATTTTTCACCTTTTGAGTTTGTGATAAGAAGTGATTTGTGCTGTATTTTTATTGAGTAATAGTGATTGTTCTATGAATGTTATATTTACACAAAATCATATTAGAAAAGGGTAAACACCAACTTAGGGGGAGAAATCATTTTTTTAACATACTTGTTAAACCCTTTTGAGATGAACTCCTCATGAAAGAAAATTGAAGATTGAAAAGCTTCTAACTCATGAACCAAAGGTATGCCCCCTACACTCTCTTAAGCTTTTGAGGTAAAAATTCTATCTTATATCCTTTGAGCTAATACTGTTATTACATTGATATGAAAAAGATTGATTATGCTTCATATGATTTGCAATGTATACTCTTTGATGATGCTCTTGCCTAAGAATCATGCCTATGCTTAAATGTGTGCTATATATTGAAATTCTTGATTTTTCTTGGCATATGGATTGCTATACCTTGAACATGCTTTATTTTTTAGAATTACATTAGTGCCATGAGATTATATTGAGTTTAACCTATTATGAGTAATATTTGGTATTCTACATAATGCTTGAGCTATGATTGTTAAATCTTCTAGATTGTATATTGGTATCCTTGGTAGATTGCATGTTGATATCATTTTGGCATCCTTATTGGTAATATTTGGCATCTTATTTGATATTATTGAGGAGAATATTTCAGTTATGAGCTTTCATTTATCATATCTCCTATTGACAAATGAAACAAGAGGAATAATTTAAACTAGATTATTTTTTTTAAAAAAAAAAATCCCCTCAGATTCTATTCTATTTTTGATATCACACTAATGAGCTTGCACCTCACATATATATATTTTTAATTATCTTGTATAAAATCTGTACGCTCTTGCTAGAAATTGATTGTTAGATCATGCTCAAATCGATTGTTAGATCATGTTCAACTGCTTCACATATACTTTTAACAATTTGGTATCTTCTTGGCTCTTGCTTGAAAATAGATTGAAATAACATGAATTCTTCATAATGGATAAGCTCATTGATTCATTGTTGCCATATTATCTTGCTACAACATGTGTGTCTCATTTTTGACCTTTGGAACTTCTCCTTATTGCACTCATGGCATTTATCTAAACTTGATGCTATATTATGATAATACTAGTGCCATCAATTTAAACAAAAATCTGGTCCAACACTCACGAACAAAACATATTGAAATTCGACATCATTTTTTAAGAGATCATGTTCAAAAAGAGGATATTGTACTTGAATTTGTAAACACCGACAAGCAATTGGCGGATATTTTCACAAAACCCCTAAGTGAGGATCACTTCAATTTTATTCGTGGCGAGCTTGGAATGTCGATTTCTACTTAAAAAGTTTTGTTATGACTGTAAAACTTGAATTTTTGTTAAAATGATATATGTGTATTGCTACATTGATATGGAAACATTTATATCAGTTGAATGCTCTCAAGTTCTTCATACATTTATTCTCCTTAACAGTTTGCTATTCTCAACTGTGTAATTGTTTTTGGGTTCTGCATCTTGAGGTAAAATTAACTTTGCATGCATTGGAATTTTTTTTTTTAAAACCCTCATGGTATTTTTTTTTTTTTTTTTTTTTTTGCATTACCATTCTAGCAACACCAACGTCCTATTAAGTTTAATTTTTGCTGGTATTATTTTATTTTATTTTTTTTAATTTTGCTATTAGGCTTAATTTCTTTTATTTTTTTTCATTATTATTTTTTGTTTGGGCTTAATTTTCTTTTTCTTTTTCTTTTTTTTTTTCTGTTTTTTAATTTCATTTTTTCATACTTAAACATAAAAACTAAAACAAATCAAAATACAAATATTTACATAAAAAAAAAAAACAACAACAATAACAAACTCCAAAAAAAAAAAAAAAAAAACAAAACAAAAAAAAAGAGGGATCTTTTTTTTCTTTCTTCTCCAGTGATGGCCACGCACCGACTTCACTTACTCGGCTCTACTGCCAAGCTCTTCCTCTTTTTGTCATTGACCCTTGTAGGCCCTACCTCAGTGCTTACAGGACCACTGAGAGGTTTGGCTCCCTGCTGGTCCTCAAAAGCAAAGTACGAAGGTGCTCCAAATCGGGCCATGACGGTGGCTTTCCGTTTCAACTCTTTGTTCTCCTCCTTCAACGCGCAAATCTCTGCTCGTGCATCCTTGTACATGCGCTGGAGCAGAGAGAGTTGGGCGTTGACCTGGTGTACCTCAGTTATCCTATTTTGCAGTCGGTGAGCCAATTTTGTGATCGCAGTCACCGTCACCATACAGGGCTGTAGTGTGTAGTGATTGGCTTCTATGTCAGATTGAGCTACCATGATTTGCTCAATCAACATCATAGGAAGGTTAGGAAGAGGAATGACAGGAAGAGTATGACTAGGGGTACTCAGTGCAGCAGAGCTTATGGGATCGTTCAGGTTTGGAAACAGAGCGAGGGGACGGGATGAGGAAGCCATGGTTTAGAGGTGATAGGTGTAAAAGAAATGAGTTGCAGAGAAATAGAAGAGAACAGACTGAGGTTTGGCCTCTTCCATTCTTTTTTTTTTTTTTTGGTCTCTCGATGAGGAAGAAGAAACAGAAGAGAGTGGTGAAGAAGAGATAGAAGAGAATGGTGAAGAAAAAAATGGAAGAGTGTGTGATTAAGAAGAAGGCAAAAGAGAAGAAGACAAAGAGGGTGAGGGAGCCGATGCGAGTACAAATCGAGGCCTGCTTTTGTCGGCCAATGACCCAAAAGTGAGGCTGTGTGTCAAACACGTTTATCGAAGGAAAAAGAGAGACGCGGAAGAGTTGTATGTGTATGCATATATGCATATATATGTTTTGAATTGTATAGATGCCATTTATCACTATCATTCTCCTCATCCTTCTGCAAATTCTAACCCATGATTTCCTTTTGATAATGTCACAGGGGGAGAAAATTATATGATGTTACGTATTATAATATTATTTTGTTATGATGTTATGTATTTATAGTTTGATATCTTAGTCTCATATCATGTCTCTAATTAAAGCTTATTTATTACACATGTGTTAACCTATGTATTTAGAAATGAATTCAGGGAGTATGACTTGAGGGGAAGCCTTTCTTACTCCCAAATCAAATCAAAACATCATTGTGTGCCATCATCAAAAAAGGGGAGATTGTTAGACTTATTTATTTTGATGATTTATTTAATTATGTTTTAATTTATTTGAAAGAGAAAAATAGAATCCAAAATTTATTTTAATGATTTATTTAATTATATTTTAATTTATTTGAAAAAGAAAGATAGAATCCAAAATTTATTTTGATGATTTATTTAATTATGTTTTAATAGAATCCAAAATTTATTTTGATGATTTATTTAAATTATGTTTTAATTTATTTGAAAGAGAAAAATAGAATCAAAATTTATTTTGTCTCATTATTTTTCACCTAAACTTTTATCCTAAATATTGTTTGAATGTATTTAATATTTGCTTAAATCAGGAGTTCATTTCAACTCAACAATAATGCCCAAACCAGAGGTTCAACACAGCCCAAAACAAAAGGTTCAAACAGCCTAGCACAGCAGCAGGCCAAAAGGTTCAAGTGGAAGATATTCAAATTAGTAATGATGGAGTACAACGGCTATAAACGGCTATAAATTCAAATGAATACAACGGCTATAAATGGCTACAAGTTTCATTATATATACCAAAGCCTCTAATGTAAACAAGTTACAAAAAAAAATCAGAAAATATTCTTTGATCTATAATCACTCACATCTATTCTCAGAAAAATTCTCTGAGACGTGGTCTTCAATTTTTGTTTACATTTTCTTTTAGAAATTATACACTGAGACGTATAGCTTTAAGCCTATCTTTCTTGTGTGAGGTTTACAAAAAAACCAGAGCTTTATGTTTATATCTATCTTTGAGAGATAATTCTTGTAGTTTTCTGTGAAAGCAAAAACACATTCTTTTAAACCTTGTAAGAGTGTAGTGCACTTAGTGTTCTTGACTTAGAAAGTCTGTGTAAAATTTGTGGAGGATTGCTCAATTTGTGAAAAGGTTGCTAGCACTCTGTGAAGCTAGAATATAGTGGAAAATCTCAAGTGAAGCTTGAGGAGTGGACATAGGCCGAGTTGAAGCCGAACCATTATAAATTTGTTTGTCTCTCTCTCTCTCTCTCTCTCTCTCCCTCCCTCCCTTATCTCTTTATTTTATTTAAATTGCCATAGCTATATTTCACATTTTCACTATGCTAAAATCATTAACTGGCATAGTTGTTAGAACACTTGTTTTAATTATTTTTATTTCATTAACTATATTTATCTATTGTGCTAGTCATAATTTTTATTAGGGTATTATTATTTTTATTTGTAAAAGCCTAATTCATCTCGCTCTTAGGTTGTCTTTTGGGGTAACAATTTTTATGCAATAAAATTTATCACATGTCTATCTATAGACGAAGTATTGAAAAGAAACAAAGAAATCCCTATCTTTTGAAGCGACATGGAGAAAGCCAAAAATTCACGGCGTGATCTGCTCCGATTAAAATGGAACTCTTGCGACCCTCTACGTTTTGATCTAAAGAACAATGGGTAGAAAATGAGTAGAAATAGATGAAAACAAAGTTAGAAAGCTTGAAACTCTCAACAATGGTGGAACAGAAGGAGAGGAGAGAGAAAAGAATAGAAAAAAGTGGACAAAAATGGTTTTTTAAAGATGCTGAATTGGAACAGACTGCTTGAGCCACAAAACTTGCACTCGAGCGAACATCAGTAACAACCAGAATCATAGACCTACAAAAGTATTAAATGATACGCTCGACTGCTCGAGTGACCAATCCATCGCTCGAGCAATCGAGAAAATCTTCAGAATACTACAAATGTCTCCTAACCCGGTCATGCTACCATGGACGACCTAATTAGATATGGATTCTAAATTCGACCCAATTTCCAATAGTTTCCTCTTTGAATTGTGTTTTCTCTACCATCTAATAATTAAAAAAAACTTTCAAATCTTATCCTATCTTTTATTCTACTCTGCTGAAATAATTTCATAGTATATATGGGCTACTTATCCGTAGGATTACTTATTTTCCTTTTATTCCCCAATCTAATTTGTCCAAACAAATAAATCTTAAAAAAAAAGAAGCTATGTTATTTAACAAAATTAAAAACTAAAAATTAAATACTACTAATTGAATGATGAATTTTTTAAGTTAAAAAATTAAGTACTGAACTAAAACAAGTTGATTAATATGTATAATATTAAATTTAAAATTTCTTATTTTTAAATTTTATATTGTGATACTGAGTTAGTTGGTGGTGGTGGTGGTGGTGGTAGACAACAATAGCGCATATATCGTCAATGCCATTCATGTTATAAATAGGGAGATAGTGTTGTGGTGTGGTGATGGTGGAGGGATAACGTAGGGGTAATAAAAAGAGATAGTAGCGATGATGTAATAATGGTGGTTATTGTGATGGTGGTGGTTATTACAATGGTGATAATAGTTGTTGAGGTGAAGGGTTATAATAATTGTTGTAGTGGTGGTGGTAATGACAGTGGTGGCTGTGGTAGTGGTAGTTGTAGTGAAATGATTTTATGATAATAATAACAATGGTAATGAAAGTGGTGGTCTTAGGGTGGTAGTGGTGACAACGGTAGTGGACGCGACAATGGCAACGGCGATAGTAGAGGCTGTGAGGTTATAACGATGTTTGTTGATACTTATGTATTAACCATTTATACATTAAGTTAGAATTATGTAAGTTTTCAATCACTTAATTTTTTTTTTTAAATTTTTAAATTACATTTTAAGACCACTTAAATTTTTAAACGATATCATTTGTAATTATCAAACGAACTTAATTAATCTTCACTTAATACATTCAATTTTAAGCGCTGAATCAAATTATCAAACACTGCCTTAGTCTGATGAACTATATCAATAAAGAAGAAAATGTAAAAAAAAAAAAAATAAATAAATAAAAATTGAATACTAATCATGTTGTTTGGTTCCAAAAAATTGAGCCTATTTTTCAAAAAATTTAATTTTATATTTTTTGTGTTTTTTTTAGTCAAAAATTTTAATAATTTAAGATTTTTTTAAAAAAAAAAAAAATAAATTTAGATGCACGTAACCAGGATACACTTAAAAAGTATAATATTTATGAAAAATCTTTAAAAAATTCATCGTATACAAAAAAAAAAAAAAATACAAAAATACAAAAATTCAATACATTTTTGTATTCTTTTGTACTTATTTAATTTTTAAAATATTTTTCATAAATATTTTATTTTTAGGTATATTTAATGTATGTGCATCTGGAAAGAAAAAAAATTACTTAAAATATTAAAAAAATCACTAAAAATAAAAATAATACAAAAAATAAAAAACACAATTCTAAAAAAAAAAGTAATCAAAACCATATAAGGTGAATGTATTTTTTTATTATTATTTTTTAAAAATGCTATGGATCCCAAATGATTTACTAAATTTTCTACTAAATGGGTGTGGGACCCACACAAACCCACATGGGTGTAGATTTGGTAAAAAATTTAGTAAATCATTTGAAATCTCTAGCATAACCCCTATTTTTTGTGCGTAGATTATTACATATTTTTATATATTTTACTTATTTTAATATAATTTTTATACGTTAATGGAAGTTGAGAGTCCTTTAGATAGTCATTAATTTTCGCTCATGCAAGGGACAAGGCTATCATTAATTTTCCTTAATTCTTATAGTATTAGTAGACTGAAAAAAAAAAGTATTAGTAGGCTAAAAAATTAGGGCCAATACAATTAATCTAAATTCACAATATAAACTACAGGGCTGTTATATAATATTTATTTATTTGTTTACATAAGATAATAAATAGCTCAATTGAAATTTTAGAAATCAAAATGACATTATGACCTCGTTTGGGAATATAATATTTTAATAATTTTTTGATTTTTTTTTTAAAATGAAAAATGCGTATAAAAACAGAGAGAATGATGTGATAAGTTATAGTAACTTTTTTGACTTTTTAACTAAAATATTTAGTCTCCAAACGAGACCTAAATGTATATTTTAGGAACTATAGTTAAAATTTATAATTATTCTTTCAAAAATTTAAATGGCCGTTTAGAATTTGATCAATTTGACTCAAATTGAAAACTTTAGAAACCAAATTGACAAAATTGAATCTTAAATGACCAAAGTGGCACAAAATACATACTTTAAGAACCATAAGTGTATTTTATCTTTATTAGAAATTAAAAAAATAAATTTGAGTGCCTCCAAATTTAAATACAAAAAGTTTTAAGAAATGTGTCAAAAAAAAAAAAAAAAAAACACTAAAAAAGGATATACTTGAACAAAATTATAACAAATTAAAAATTTTCAAAAATGACAAAAATAATAATTGAGAGGTAATAACAACGGGGACATACTTATCCAAAAAATAAAAACATAATGCTGACTTTTTCCAATAAGACTACAAAATCTGAATCATATGTCAAAGCTATCCTTTTACCTTCAAATATTAATACAATAGTTGGATTATGGATTATGATAGGAATTTAAAATGAATTTACTGGTGATAAGTCCATTTCTATGGGGATATAACATTAATCTTTTAGTAATAATGACATGATTAATAAAATTGTTGATGAAAATGATAAATTATATTTTTGAAGATATATATTTTTATTTATTTATTTATTTATTTTTATCTCACTACTTCGCCATTGGTCAAGTCATGGGTGATGAAAAATTGGTTCGGAGGTGGCTTGATGGTAGTGGTGATTGGTGGTATTATGGACATATAGCTAAATTAAGTAGACAGATTAGTGACATGTAAATAAAAAATGAAATGGCACATGGATAACATATAAATGACACTTGAATAGAGAGGTAGACAAATTAGTGACGTGAACAGATAGATAGAGATAATATGATTTTTGAAATTGTTTTTGTCTTTTTGACTCCAAAAGAATAGAATTTGGGGGGATTGCCCCAAAAGTTTTGAAATTGAACTTGTGACCCGGATGTTTATTTGTAAAAGGAATGGGAAATTGAAAAAAAAAAAAAAAATTAATAATAATAATTTATATTTTATTTACATTTCATTTATATATTTTCTTTCCATTTTTAAATTCCTACTAAAATTCACAATTCAAACCAAACTTAAATCCACATTTTCTTGAACTTTTGTCCATCTAATTGGTCGAAGAACTTCACTACTAGCATGTGTTCAACATCACAAACCCTTTAATTAAAGCCATGGAAAGTGACTTCGAGTGATGCTAATTGGCTAAAAAACAAATGTCTTCCTATGAATCAAAACATTATCATTTCAATTATTATATCAAATTCATAGTCAACTCAGAGGGGGTAAAACTAAGAGCTTATAACATTTGAATCGTTCTTAACAACTTCGATTAATTATATTAAAATGCGTGACGCGGTTTGAATTATATACATTTTTTTTTTAATCAAATAAGAATAATATACACCGTACCTTTGAATCCTTCTTAGCTAATTGCGCCTTTTTCTTCTTCACAAATTAATTAGGAAAATATAAATTGCATTTAGTTTATTAGTTGCTCATTGTACATTGTCTAAAAAATGAGTTGAAAACGTCAAACTTGCATGTCATCTAAAATGTGATCTTCTCATGAAATTGTCTATTAATAATAAGGATATGTCGAGCACTGAAATGAGAATCCGGACTAACATGTCAATTTTAATCTAAATTAATTGTTAATTACATAAATAAAAGTGGGATTTTAAATCTCAATTTATTGTAGCCATCTCCTCAATAATGTATATATAAAGGTGGGATCGTTAAATTTAGTTATGATGCTCTCTGCACTCCCCTGCTTTGTTGATGTAATTTTGCATGTTTTATGCCTCTTTCATCAATAAAGTTTTTTTTGCTGATAAAAAAAAAAGAAAAGGTGGGACTCCTAACCCACTTTTTTAATTTTAACTGATCATAATTTGCCGGGATAAAATCTGATGCAATGATATATACGACACAAAATTATAATTTTAAGATGTATTATATTGGTGTTTATGTTAGTAAGACCAAACTAATATGACCATTAGTTCTTAATGTATACTCGCAACAGTGGTATTAACAATGTAATAGTGTTTGATGCAATGTTTTGAAAACCGGACCGGTGAGCGAACCGGAAAAGGGATCGGGTGGACGGGTCACCGGTTTAACCGTCGGGTCAAAGTGGTCGAACCGTAACGTCATAATTAATATTATATAATTAAAAAATATAATTAAAAATTATAAATAAATAAAAATAAAAATAAAAATTGTTGTATAATATTTATTAATAATATTTAATAAAGTCATAAATGATAAAAAAAGGTCACTTGTTTTAAAGAAATTAAAATTTTTAAACATTCCCTCCAAAGAAATTGATTGAATGTTAGGTTTAATTTTGGAGGGAAATGAAATTTTCAACTCTCCCTCTAATCAATATGTTTCAAATAATTTGATTGAATCACACATAGAATTTTGTAGGTTCTTTTTGAAAAATCTTTTCCTATAAATAGGAATAGACTTTCATAATATTCTCCAACTTCCAATGAGACTCTTCCTTATGAGAGGAGACTCTTGAAGTAAGAATTTTTAGTCAAACTTTTAAAATATATTTATAATATATATATATAAATATATAAATATACAAGAAAGAAAGAAAGAAAATAAAAAAAAAGGAAAAAATCCCCGATCCAACCAGTCGAACCCGGTCCGGGTCACCGGTTTTCCTGGTTCGACCGCCGGGTCCGGCGGTTTTGCATTTCCAGGCCGGTTTTGCTCCAAGTCCGGTTTTGGATGGTTGACCGGACCGGAACAAGGCCCGGTTCCCGGTCCAACCGATTCGACCGGCCGGTCTGGTCCGGGTTTCACAACCATGGTTTGATGACTAAATTGAAAGGATGATTTCTAACCAATCATATGTAGCTTAAAATTTTAACTAGTAGGTAATTAATGAGGGTAATTGCAGTCCATCATGATTAAAAAGCTACTATAGGAAAGTGCTTTGTAGATCACAATAATAATAAACCACATTCAACTTTGATATCAATATTATTAGTTGCAAGCCACATATATTCAAATCCAAGACAAAATCAAACAGCTGCTAAAATTGGATTTTAAACGACTTGAAGGAGTGGTTGGTGTTGGTGGCTTACATGCAATGCAACCAATTATCAAGTGTAGAAACAATGACTTCACTGCCATGGCCAATGCCATTTTTCTTTGCTATTCCTTATCATCATATTAAAATATGGAAAAATTCTAAGGTGTACAGCCAACTATGGTGTGCATTTTACCAAAAAATAAATAAATAAAATGAAAAGGTGATCCTGTTATAACTAAATGTGGCCACCGACGGATTTTTATTTTTATTATTTTTTCAAATCATATTGTCCTGCTGTTTAGTAACACTCGTAATTGTTGATTTGCATGAAAATATCGAGATATAGAAATTTTAACTAGCGGAATTAAAAATATTTTGCGAGAATGAAAATCTCATTGACGTCAAAATGAGATTGGGGTTTGAAGAATTGAATGAGAAGAAAAATAAGTATCTTTTACAACACAATATACATATCAAAATTAATAAAAACATCAAATGATTCGGTTCAGTTTTTTTTGGATGTCATCACTGAACATATTGTTTCTTAACTAGGGGAGTTAAATATATATATATATTAGTAATCAATAAACTAATCTGAACCAATCCAACATTTAGAGGACGGTTTAGTTCCGGTACTGAAAAATTAAAAACTGTTAATTACGGTTCGATTAACAAATTAAGGCTCAAAAGAACCAAACAAAATTGAACGGAATCATTTGATGTTTTTATTGATTTTAATATGTATATTGGTTATACAAGATACTTATTTTTCTTCTCATTCAATTCTTCAAACCCCAATCTCATTTTGATGTCAATGAGACTTTCATTCTCACAAAGTTTTTTTTTTTTTTTTTTTTTTTTTTTTTTTTTTAGGGGTATAAAAATGTTTATAGTTTCTTTTTTTTTTTTACTATTTATACGATTTATTGTATATTTATAGCAATTACTATATAATATGCATAATTTGTTTAGTTGTTAAATATCTAAAAAAAGTTAATTTGAAGAATATTTTAAAAAATTTCAGTATGACCAGATGATATTTAACTACATTAATCATAAAGGCGCACACTAGATGCCAACCTTGTCAGATGTATGTGAATGCAGTTAACTATAAAACTAAGAGATTTGAATGAAAATGGGAGATTATTTTGTGTTTAAAAAATAAGAGATTTGTTAGAGGGAGGAAGTATCCAACAACCATTAAAAAAATGCCCATACTGATTGAAGAGATCACTATATAAAGGGCATCCCTCCCCTTTCTGAAAACATCAAATAGTAGTAGTCTGTGGGTATAACAAACAAAACCTAAAAGTGCTTCTGGAAATGGCCTCTTCTTTTCCAATGGCACTATGTGCCTTGGCAATATGTTTGTTAGCTACACATGTAGCAGCTGACTACAAGCCTTACATTTATGCTTCTCCACCACCGCCACCTTATTTATACATGTCCCCACCGCCACCATCACCTTACTATTATAAGTCACCACCACCGCCATCGCCCCCACCTCCACCTCCTCCTTACTACTACAAATCACCACCTCCTCCATCTCCATCACCACCACCTCCATACTACTACAAATCCCCTCCTCCCCCTTCACCATCTCCACCACCTCCATACTATTATAAGTCCCCTCCACCTCCATCTCCCTCGCTGCCACTTCCTTATTACTATAAGTCACCACCTCCTCCATCTCCACCACCACCACCTCCATACTACTACAAATCCCCTCCTCCCCCTTCACCATCTCCACCACCTCCATACTATTATAAGTCCCCTCTACCTCCATCTCCCTCGCTGCCACTTCCTTATTACTATAAGTCACCACCCCCACCATCTCCATCACCTCCTCCTCCTTACTACTACAAATCACCTCCTCCACCTTCACCATCTCCTCCACCTCCATACTATTATAAGTCTCCTCCACCTCCGTCTCCCTCGCCGCCACCTCCTTATTACTATAAGTCACCACCTCCTCCATCTCCATCACCACCACCTCCATACTAAACAAGTCACTGCAAGTGATCGACTCATGTATGTATAATGCGTCTATGTTTTGTAACTAATAAGTAGAAAAGTAATGATGCCTCTTATTCACTTATTCTCATCATCTTCTTGTTTGTTCATTTATTTTTCAGGTCATAGGTTAATGGAAAATGTAATTGCTATAAGAAGGAAAAGGATACTATGTTGGGGTTCATTAAGCTTAACCATGACATGCGTCTGGAGAATAAAGAGGGCTCAAACAATCCATATGCTTCAAATTTTGCTTTTATGAAAATTTCATGTTGGAATCATGTATTTAGATACACTTAATGTGTTTTCTTATATGTTCAATCAATGTATGTCTAGATGTTGATACATTTGAGATAATAAAAACCAACTTTATGCACAAAGAAGTAAAACCACATACTTTCGTTATTCTTTTCCCTGTCTTCTATCTTTGTATCATATATTGATCAATTGAAGAGCAATACAATGTAAAATGAGTTTAGTTTAGTTGGCACTCTTGTGAGAAAGAGAGAATTGTGATAAAATCTAATGAGCATAAGCCTACTAAATATATTGGAATCTCACTATATTACATTGATTAACTATATATATATATAGAAGAATATGAACCCCATCAGCCTTAATAATTAAACAATTTGAAAAATCCATAGGAGTAAGATAATCTATTGTTTGATAAACGCATAAGCCTTGAAGATTCAACATTAGGAATCACAAAGAAAAAATGAACAACCTTTCAATATTGCAACATGGTAATTAAAACAAACAACATGCAAAATCTCCCATTCTGTGAAAGGAGAAAATTCCATAATTAACAAACTTTGAAAGGCCTTAGAAGTCATTGCAAATCTTCAAAGTTGGTGCCAAGAAAGCAAGTATAGTAACTCTTTTACATCCAAGATCCCTTCTACAACTGTCAAAATCTCATCTTTAGAGTACCTCAAAGTTGAAGACATATCCTTCAAAATCATTAGAGCTCAGAAGAACAATTTGCACGTCAATTGGTACTCAAAGCAACAATAACAATGATTCCGAGTTCCAAAAATTTGAATCTCAATATCTCAATCTATTGACCCCATCCAAATTAAAAAGAAAATCGTACACAGAGTATAAAGACAAGTTGGAACTCATAGAGTCCACCCACCTACTACCATAGGTAAAAATTGAACCCAAACCACCATTCAAACAAATCCGGCACTGAATAAGGATTGACCTAAATCAAACCGCAAGATAACATACACCCAGACCATACTTCCCAAGCTTTTCAACACAATAATATTTAATGATCAATTGTTTCAACAAACTAGAGACATCTAAAGGAGAGAGTATTCATTGAAGACTGATGGGTCATTTTATACACCAAAAAGAGATGGTTTTTCATAACCTAATGATAATTAAATTAAACAAAGCAGATAAACTAGCAATTATAATTAAAGATGAAGTTACTGATTTTAGGAAAAACTTAGGGTAATGAATTCACCACTAGTTACAAAAATAAGGTTTCAATTTGAAAATCAATTATGTTGCGGTTCGAACTAAATAATATTTCGCAACTACAAGTTCAAAGCATTGATCAAGAAAATTATCACGTTCAATGTATAGGCAAGAACTATCTCAAGTAGTATGAGGCGTTCGCTCTAAACTATGGTAGCAAAACGACTCGTCTCTCGTAGTATGACTCGTCTCATACATTGAATATGAAAGAACAAAAAACTATTGCATGTGAAGCATTCAACAATCATAGAAAAAAGGATACTTGAAGAAATAATGGAAAATTATATTTGAAAACTTCTTAAGAACCATGCAACTGTTCAAACCATTACATAAAAGAAAACCAAAAAGAAAATCTTATTTACTTGGCTAGGGTTTCATCAAAACCTTAGAAATAGGAGTCTAGCCACTCAAGGAGGAGTAGGAAGAGATAGAAGAAGCAAAAACCTCCATGAAAATTGATCTTCAAGCTTGAGAATCCCCTTTTCCAAACCCTAGCCCCTCCTCTCTTTTTGAAATTTTTCTGAACCCTAATCCAGTCTTTTCTTCTGCCTTTTATATCTTCAGCCTTTCTTAACAAGTTCAAAACATCAGGCACACTTTTCAAGGCATGGCCGCATGTGTGAGAAATACCACCGCATGTACGGAAAGGGGTTTCACACGTGCGAAAGAAGCCCTCCGCACGTGCAATTTTTGCAGTAGTTATTTGGCTTATTTGGTTGGGTTGCACGTGCGGGAATGGTCCTCCGCACTTGCCGCAAGTCCTTTTCTGGCTAAAATGCTGTGTTTTTGCTCATTTTGTGCTCGAACCACATCCAACCTAATTTGCATTAAATAGACATAAAATATAAAATGTGATTGGAAAGTAAGGTTAAGGGATCCTAATTACCGGCCTCAATGCTATATAATTTGGCCTTGATCACATCCCCCAACTTATAACTTGCTAGTACTAAAGAAACAATAAAAACAAAAAAATGAAACAAAATCTAGCTACCTTCTCTTTCGTGGGAAGAACGATTGCATTTAGCATATGCAACAAGCCTTTAAACCACAAAGTTATCCCAAGTGGACGAGTATAGCCTCGTGAGGGTTTTCAGAGATGATACTCATAAACATTAACATATTCACATCTGCCTAACTTAAGAATTAATTTTTGTGCTACTACAGTGCAATATTAAGACATGATGAGTCATTGAAGGCATGGTAGACAAGCATGAAGGAATCTATCGAGCAAAGATCGCAATTCTGTATTACAAAAATTAAGTTCCATGTACTTGTGAATGCTAGTAGACACATTATCAGTACTCTCGATGTAAAGTGAAATCCTCATAATTAGTTATCTGTCCACTATAATAGCCCAGTGTAACTCACAATAACACCCAACATATACAGAAAAACTAAACTTTTGCAACCAAGATTCTCAAATAATAATTTTTTTTTTGGGAAAGACTGTGCAAGGTCCTGATCTATTAAGCTTTCTAATCAACCCATGTGACAAACATTGAGCCAATGACTCCCAAACCAGACGGTTTTAGGACATTAGGTGTGAAGACACCCCTACAGGCTTAATAACTCAAGCTGAAAAAGGCTACGAATTCGAACAAGTCATTTTCCATATTTTTTCTTAACTGTGCAATGTCTAGGTCCCTTAAGCTTTCTAATTAACCCATGTAGCAAGCATTGAGCTAATGACTCCGAAACTAGATGGTTTTAGGGTACTAGGTGTAGAGACACTCCTACGGGCTTAATAACTCGAGTTAAAGAGGCTACGAACCCAAACAAGTCAATTTTTTTTTTGGGAGGGGGGGGGGGAGGGGAGAATCAAGGCTACTCATTTATTCTTTTCTACAACCCTAGTAGTTATCAATGATGTAGAACATGGATTATAATAGAGAGGTCATCGCTAAGATAGTGTTTTCATATGAATCAAGGCATACTCATAATAAGTGTACTTAATACAATAACCACAAGCAACTATCCTAGTGTAAATATCACATGCGAGTATTTATCCAATAAATGTTCCCCACTTAACATATGCTTATAAACGACGTTATTAGCAACAAGTCAACATCAAGTGAAGTAGTGTAATTAAGTGAAGCAGGTATAAACATGAATTATGAATTTGGAGCCAAGTAGAAGTACACAGAAGAAAATACCCTCGTCCTCCAACTTGTACATGATATTGTCCACAATGGAAATAAATGCGAAGTAAATTAGAAAGAGAGAAAATATTACCAGACAATGTAGGTGCACCTTTCCAGCTAGGCAGATATGAACACATTTTTTTTATAAAAAAAAAAAGAAAAAAAAAACAAGAAATAAAAATAAAAATAAATAAATAAATGAAGAAAACAAAGCAAAAGATAGTAGGTGACTACTGAGAATCCGACGGTGGCGATGGTGGAAAATGCTGCTCAAACAAGGTGTGCATCAATGACTGCATCTCGAACGCTTTGTCATGAACCCGAGCGTCGAGTTGGTCAAAACGACATTGGCTCGACTCTTGATATGTATACAAGTTAATTTGCAAGGATGCAACTGCCTGCTGATAGTCGAGCTGGTGGCATTAAGGTGGTCGAATGTAGCCTGAGAATAATCCCTATGCGTCTGAAAGCCTGTGCGCAATCCCATGAGAAGCTGGTGGTGATCCTGAAGAGTAATGTGGACCTGGTCCATAGAGTGTTGAAGATGCATGTACTCCTCTTGAGTCATGTACATGGGCTCCCCTGGGAGAGGCACGGGAGGGACAGGAGGATGTGGGCCATGTATGGGATCATCAGCCTTAGCAACCAGGACACCACCCTGTAGTGGTATCCGGGATAAGCTATGCTGCCATTCTCGCTGGCCGAAAATAGGGTAGGCAGTGTCGATCTCTTTAGCCAGATCAATCGGAAGGTCGTTCAACTGAAAGATTAGCGTAAGTAGGTTGGAAAAGGGTAGGGGCCAAGTCGTGTTCTGCATAGGTTGAGGCTAAACGGCCTCCCGCATAAATTTTTGCATGTGCACCTAGATCACGTGTGGAAGGTGTACCTAGTAACCATAGTGGTAGCAATGTAGGACCCGCACAAACTCTTTTCGGTACTCAATTTTGTGCCCAAGTGGAAGGGAATTCTTATACAACACCGAGTCAAGAAATAATAAGCGGCTAGGCAGTTTGCTCCGATGCAGGCACATGAAGTTAGGATCACCATGGGCCCCAGGGAAAAATTCTTGGATGATGCGGGGTATGGGTTGATGACCCTCAACTTTAAGGAATGGCTGACCGTCACATTCATCATAGGACCTAACACCCGGGCAATCATGGGTTACGTGATGCTAATTAATGCTGTGGCCATCAATGGTGGATAGAAGGGCGGGAGAAAACACCATGGGCTCCTCGTACATGTTCTGGTAGAAGAGTCAGACCAGACGAGAATAAGTTGGCTCCGTAACAGTGCAAATGCCTAACTGTTGCTGGAGTTGAAGCTCCTCAACGGCCCAAGAAGTGACCAGGTCATTATGAAAATATGGGATGTTGAACTGAGTGAGCTTGTGAAACGGGCGAGAAGCCCACTCTGGTCGTGGTAACTCAACTAGTGGTGGTGGCGAGAATGGTGGTGACGGTGGTGCCGAAGAGGATGAACCTCTTTCCTTTTTGGTGGTCCGGGTGGATAGCCGTCTACTCATGTCCTGCACACACTAAAAGCAAATATACTCATATTCATGGAACCAGCATGAGAATAAGAATATCAAACCACAAGGCTGCTTGATTTGGTATCCGGAATCGAGGCGCATAAAGCTAACTTGACCTATGGGCTGCAATACAGAGTTCAAGCCAAGGTGATTTTGAAGCAATCTCTATACCCCTAGGTATTTAAACCAGAATTTAGTCTCGAAAATCCCAAACCTTTGCATTTTAGGCTTTGCCATTTGAACTCTAGTTTTCACCGTCTCAGTTGGTATCCTAGGAACTTACTACAAACATAGTTAGGTGGCTATACTAGACCGTCAGATGCCGTTCGGGAATGGCTAACATTGAAGGAATTACAACTTTAGAGGATTTAAAGTCTCCTAGACATCAAGTACAGAATAGCAAGCATAAAAATCAGAATAGCAAAGAAAGAAAAGAGAATAAGAAATCCAAGTATCAATCAGAATAAAATGGGTCCATCAAAGCAATGAACTCAATCATATCACCATTTCCAATCCCCTCAATATACGGTTTCAATATTTGGCCATCTACTTTAAAGGTGTGGTCATTTCATGGATCTTGCACCTCAACGGCGCCATGAATGAATGCCTTGACGACCACAAAGAGGCCATTCCATCTTGATCTAAGCTTACCCAGAAAGAGTCTCAATTGTGTACCCTGAGAAAGGGCCCATAAAATCAATACCCCAAACATAAAAAATTTATACCATAAGAATAGGGGACATTTGCATCATATCACGCCGAGACACCTGGGTTTGGTCTCTTTCTTTGATAGTAAATACCGCAAAGCGGCATGATTAGTGAAGACTATGACCTTGGAACCTAGGAGATAGGATTGGAATTTATCTAAGGCAAACACCACGGCTAGCAACTCTTACTCGGTCTTAGTGTAATTCAATTGTGCATTTGAGAGAGTGCGACTAGCATAATAAATAGCATAGGGTGCTCTATTCACCTTTTGGCCTAACACAGCCCCGACAGCATAGTCCAAGGCATCACACATGATTTCAAATGGGAGCAACCAATCTGGTGATTTCATGATTGGGGCGGCAGTAAGGGCCGCTTGAAGTGTTTTAAAAGCTTTCAAACATGCATCATCAAAGATAAAAGGTGCATCCTTAGCAAGTAAACTATACAAATGACAAGATATTTTGATAAAGTCTTTGATGAACCGACGGTAAAAGCCTGCATACCCTAGGAAAGATCAAACTTGATGCACAGAAGTGGGGGAGGAAGGCTAGGAATAAGGTCAACCTTAGCTTTGCCTACCTCTATACCTCGACGGGGACACAATGTGTCCCAACTCTATACCCTCACGAACCGTAGAATGGCTCTTCTCCTAACTCAAGATCAAGCTTGCCTTAGTACATCGCTCTAAGACTCTAGTCAAATTTCTAAGGCATTCCTCAAAAGATGGTCCAAATACCAAGAAATCATCCATGAAAACCTCTAAAAATTTCTCCACCATATCGGAGAGAATGGCCATCATACACCGTTGAAAAGTCATCGGTGCATTGCATAGCCCAAAAGGAATGCGCCTATAAGCAAAAGTGCCAAAAGGGCAAATGACTGTGGTATTTTCTTAGTCAGCGGGGTACACCGGAACTTGATTATACCCCGAGTAACCATCAAGAAAACAATAAGAACCTTGCCCCGCTAACCATTCAAGAATTTGATCAATAAATGGCAATAGAAAATGGTCCTTTCTAACCATGGAATTTAGTCTCCTATAATCAATGCACACTCGCCGCCCAGTGGTGGTTCGTGTGGAGACTAACTCTCCTTGTTCATTCTCAACAACGATGATACCCGTTTTCTTAGGCACCACTTGTGTGGGACTCACCCACTTGCTATCTGAGATGAGGTATATAATACCAGCATCCAACAACTTCAACACCTCTTTTTTTACTACCTCTTTTATATTGGGATTAAGTCTCTGTTGCATTTCACGAGAAGGTTTGGTGTCCTCTTCTAGATGCATATGATGCATGCACACGGAGGGATCTATCCATCTTAAATTAGCCACCGACCACCCTATAGCACTCCAATATGCCATGAGAACACTCATTAATTGATTTTTCTACTCTGCAGTTAAGTCAAATGCAATTATGATCAGTAAAGTATCCTGAGGCCGTAAAAATGCATACTTGAGTGTGGCCAGGAGTGACTTCTATTCAAGTATAGGTGGTGTGAGTAGAGATGGTGTGGCAGGCTCCCTAGACAGAGGAGGAAGGGGCTCAAACCGGGCTTTCCATGAAGGAAAATCTGGTATAGGAGAAGAATCAAGTAAAGCATTCACTTCCTCAACTGACCTGTCAATATTAAAATCCTCAAACCTAAAATGAGCTAAATAAGCCTCTAAAGGGTCCTCTACAAGGATAAAGGGTAAAGGCTCCTCTTCTATCTTGCCCACAACATCTGCAAATAAGCACTCCTCTTTTTCATGGGGTTGTTGGGATGCTTGGAAAACATTGAGTTTTACTTGCATATTCCCAAATGAAACATCCATAACCCCAGTACGACAATTAATACATGCATTAGCCGTAGCTAAGAAAGGTCAACCTAAGATCACCAGGATTTGTTTCCTAGAGCTGGCTACTAGTTCCATATCTAAAACCACAAAGTCAACAAGAAAATAAAACCTATCAACCTTTTCTAGCACATCCTTAATCATGCCATGTGGCACTTTGAGGGACTGGTCAGCTAATTGGAGTGTAACAGTAGTGGGCTTCAACTTGCCAAGCCCAAATTCCTCATACACCGAGTATGACAACAAATTGACACTAGCCTCTAAATCTAACAAGGCCCTATCAATGAAATGATCTCCTATAATGCATGCAATGGTTGAGGCACCCGAGTCTTTAAGCTTAGGGGGTGTGTCACTCAATAAGATAGAGCTTACTTGCTCCGTGAGTATAACCTTTTCGGACATGTGTGTCCTAGATTTACACTTTTGTGTACAAAGGTCCTTAACAAATTTGGCATGGGAGAGTACTTGCTTAATCACCTTCAATAGGGGGATGTTGATTTTAACTTGTTTAAAAACCTCCATCATTGCTTCCATGGATGCTACCTTCTTATTAAAAGGGGATAGTGTATCACGACATTGGGAAAATGGTTCCTTAGGCACATATGGTGCCTTAGACTCATGTGAAACACTAAGGACTAAGTCATCCCCCTTATGTGTTTCTCCCTCACCCTTGCTCTCATTGGGTTTACCACCGTGGTCACCCTTCTTAGCCCTAGTTGTATTACATGCAACTGGTCACCCTAACTCCTTCTCACTTCTCAAAGTGATCACCACTTGCACCTGTTCATAGTGCTTTCCATTCCCACTCGACCTCTCTGCAGCATATTGACCCTTTGGGTTGGCCACAGTCTGACTCGATAATTTTCCCTCCTCCTTCCTATTCATGTTGTTAGCCACTTGACCTAATTGGGCCTCTTGCTTGGCAATGGAGTGAGTATAGGAGTGAACTACTGGTGCTAACCCCTTAAGCTCTAAAAGAACTTCCAACACCTGAGTCTCAAAGGCCGAGTTGCCTTGATGAACATGTGGGGTTGTGGTGGTCAGTAGGAAGATTGGTTAGCAAAATTATTAAAATTTTGCCTTGGTGGTGGAGGATTGTAAGAAGTGCCTTGTGAAGGAGGTCTCCATGAAAAATTAAGGTGATTTCTCCATCCCAGGTTATATGTGTTGGAATATAGGTCATTACCCAATTTGCAAAATCCTTGAGCCGCGTTCATATGCTCTTGGACTAATTCTAAAAATTGTGATGCCGAAGGGCACTCACTCAAGTCATGAACATGGCTCACACAAACAGTACATGCCTCATGAAATTAAGGTTCAACTTGCTGTGTAGGGGCATGTCCCGAAGCTAATAATTGGTCTATTTTGCGGGACAATGCCTCTACTTGTTGGGCTAACTCTAGGTTTTGCCCTACCTCATAAATGCCCCCTCTTTTCGGGGCTCCAACTACAGGTTGTTGGACTTGCCAGGTTGCAGAGGCATGGCGAAGGGAATTTTCACTTAGGTTCTCAAATAATTGCCATGCCTTGGCGTCATTTTTCGACATGAATGTCCCACCACAAGAAGAATCCACCATTTGGCGGTGAGGCTCAGTTAAGCCATAGTAAAAGGTCTGAACAAGTTGCCAATCAGGTACTTGGTGGTGGGGGCACTGTTGGAGAAGGTCCCAAAGTCTTTCCTATGTTTTATGAAATTTGAGCAAAATTGGTGATGGCTCGTCTGAGTTGGTTGGTCTTACCAATGGGAAAGTACTTCTCCAAAAAATTTTATTGTAATTGGTCCCAAGTTGTGACAGAATTAGCAGGTAAGGAGTTCAACCATTGTTTGGCATTGTCCTTCAGTGAAAATGGGAACAGTCGCAAGATTAAGGCCTCATTGGTGAAATTCTGGATCCTCACTATAGAGCAAATTTCTAGAAATTCATGCAGATGTTTGTAAGGGTCATCATGAGCTAGTCCATGGAATGATGGGAGCATTTGGATGGTGCTGGACTTAATCTCATAATGAGCTTCGGTGGTGTCGTGTAACTGAATGCATGATGGTGATGTATATGTAGTGGGTGTGAAGTAATCCTTAAGGGTCCGGTTGGGCCCATTTGGGACATTCGGGTTCGCCATCTCTAATGGTTCGAAGTATGGATACGGATATTCAAACCTAGGAACATGGGAAGAGGCTCTAAGGTTCCTAAGAGTCTTTTCTAGTTCAAGGTCCAAACTCCACAATTCAGGGCAACAAGAACGGTACCCGTGCATGCACCACTCACACATACACACACACACTAAGTTCCGACTCTTGTGCACTAAGTTATGAAAGCAAAATACTAAAGGGAAAACTACTCACAGTGGTTTAACGAAAACGCTTTACTCGTTTTGCAGATGCTTGACATGTAGACCGTTGTCTCCAATCTCTACTTGAGCTCTCTATTTTTGGCACTTTGGCTCTTTGCTTGCGAGTATTTGCTTTTTTTGTTTTTTTTAGCACTTTAGTGCTACGGTTTGTTTTTAAAACTCGGTTGTGCTCCGCTTGCACTTCAATGATAGCTTCTCTTGCAAAAACTCTGCACACTTAGTAACACGAAAATATAAAATCCTAAACTAAAAATTATAATAAGAATGTGACTTTAAATTAATTAATTCTGCCAGAAGTCCCCAGCAACGACGCCACAATTTGATGGGTTGTTTTATGCACCAAAAATAAATACTAAATTGTACCAAATTCCTTAGAATAATGGTAAGTTCAGGTATCGATCCATAGGGACAAATAGGAAATTAAACTAATTTAATTATTAAATTCCTAAATTAATTTTGATGAAAGAGATGGTTGTTCATAACCTAATGATAATTAAATTAAATAAAGCGAATAAACTAGCAATTATAATTAAATATGAAGTTACTGATTTTGGGAAAAATCTAGGGTAATGAATTCACCACTACTTACATAAATAAGATTTCAATTTGAAAACTAATTATGTTATGGTTCGAGCTAAATAATACTTCGCTACTACAAGTTCAAAGCATTGATCAAGAAAATTATCACGTTCAATATATGGGCACGAACCATCTCAAGTAGTACGAGGCGTTCGCTCTAAACTATGGTAGCAAAACGACTCGTCCCTCATAGTATGATTTCGTCTCATACCTTGAATATGAAAGCACAGAAAACCATTGCATGGGAAGCATTCAATAATCACAGAAAGAATACTACTTGAAGAAATAATAGAAAATTATATTTGAAAACTTCTTGAGAACCATACAATTGTTCAAACCATTACATAAAAGAAAACCAAAAAGAAAACCCTATTTACACGGCTATGGTTTCATCAAAACCCCAGAAATAGGAGCCTAGGCACTCATGGAGGACTGGGAAGAAATAGAAGAAGCAGAAAGCCCTATGAAAATTGATCTTCAAGCTTGAGAATCCCCATTTTCCAAACCCTAGCCCCTCCTCTCTTTTTGGAATTTTTCAATTTTCTTCTGCCTTTTATATCTCTAGCCTTTCCAAATAGGTTCAAAACATCGGGCACACTTTTCAAGGCACGGCCGAACATGCAGGAAATACCACCGCATGTGCAGAGTGGGTTTTGCACGTGCGGAAAGAACCCTCTACACGTGCAATTTTTGCAGTAGCTGTTTGACTTATTTGGTTGGGCCGCACGTGCGAGAATGGTACTCCATACGTGCGGCAAGTCCTTTTCTAGCTAAAATTGTGAGAACCCGAATATAAAAATAAAGTAAATAATTAAATAATAATAATTTTACAATCTCAAATATTTTGATGGTGAATCCTAAAGTGCAAATTAAATATTTGGAGGGTCTTTTAATTAATTTTAAACCTGAAATAAATTTATGATGAAAGTCTTTAGTTTAGGGCAAGATTTATTTATAAAAAAAAAAAAAAAAAAGAGAAGAGGGTGTGACTTAAACTCTAGACCACAAAATTAATAAATAAGGCTCTTATCAATTGAGTTGTATATAACTTATATATATATTTGGTATATTTATCTATTTATTTGACCTGCACACGCATTATGTGTGCCCACCACTAGTATAAAATAAAATAAACACAAACCCTACTTTCTTATTTGTTTACCACATATAGCAGCAACAACCACACTACCACGGGAGAGAGATTGAGAGAGAAGGAAAAAAAAAAAAAAAAGGAAGTTGCAATCAAAGAAGAACTTTTGGGTGTGTGGTAGGTTTCTAACTTTCTTCTTTCTTTTATTTTTGTTCTTTATCCTTATTCTATTTTATGATTTAATTCATTGATGGAGAGGTTGTAAGTGTATGTATTTTGTGTATATATATACTGTTAAAAAATCTGAGGAGTTAAATTCATGTATAAAGAACAGGTGTAATTCTTAGTTCAAAAATTCTGCACAGAACCACAAACTTTAAAAATTGGGGAATCGTATCAAACGGATGAATTTTGAACTGAACTTATCAGAATTTTCTCATAATTTTTGGAAGTCAAAACTATATTAACTGGTGCGTACAAATCTGTCCAGAAAACTGGTGTAAAATAGTAACTTCGAAAGTTTCGTTCTCTTTGGGTATAAATCCAAAAATTTTCAAATCAATGTCATTAGAACCGGTTACGAGTCTAGTTCCTTAAATGTTTGGCCTTGCATTAATTGCTCATGTATACTAAGAGAACCATTTATTTCTTTAAAGTGTTGCAAAAAAGAATCTGTTTGGGTGTAATTGATTGTAAATAACTGTTTTGATAAGCAAATTGAGTAAAACCAATTGGGTTGAAACTTAGGATATATTAGTTCATATCTAGAGGGTTTTAGAATTTCTCAAACAGCGTGGAGTGGGTTTTGTAATTTTCAAAGTTAGCGAATAGATTGGGAAAACTTCTTTAAAATTCTGTTTTATCTTAAAGTTACTTTTAATTAAGTTTCGATCTAAACCTATGTCTTGGGTAATTTTAGACCTTGAAGAACATGAACTTAGGTAATATTTAAGAGTAACGGTGAGTTGGGTAGTGCGCTTTAGTTTGGGGTTACTTAGTTTCTTATTCTTTAGTATTTTTAAATTAGTAGTGACGTGTAGTTTTCATACTTGGTTCAGGACACTAGCTGAACTTTTATACTCTATTCGAGGATTACATTATTCTATTTTCAGGTGAGTAGTTGCATTCTACATATTTTTATAAATGTTCCCCTACCCTGAACTGTTGGAAAATTAAATTGTTGTTTCAAGACTAGACTGTTTTGATAAATTATTATATTACCAATGGAATTAAATTATTTCTAAACATGTGTAAACTCGGCATACTATAAACTATTTGTTATGGCCTCATGTTTATAATGGTGAGCTACTATGTTTTGCGAAACTGAATTGTATTGATTATTGGGACCATCTGTATATAAAAGTCCAGGGAAATTATTCCACTGTGTGTGGTGACTCTGGCCACTAAGGAACAGGTGCAGGTTGGGCTGTGATGACTCTAGTGCTCAATGATTGTAAGGAAAATACCTAGGCTAGGCTAGGTGACCTTCAATCGGATCGTCTTAGAGAAAAGGCCCGGGTTGCCACCCCGAGGATGACTCTTGGTTCAATATTGGATCTAACGGCTTATTGCCATGAGAACTGTGTGGCATGTTACTTGTTATTCTTGGTATCCAGAAAATTATTGATGATCATGTTGTAATCTGTTTTAAGTGGAGAATGTCATTTGTAATGGTCTTGAGAGACATGAGTATTTTAACTGTTGAACTGTGGAACTTTCTTTTTTAAACAGGTTATCTTTATCAAAACTATTTGCCAATCTAGTTTCTGTGATATATATTTTATTTTGGAATTAAACCCTCTTTTCAAAATTGTATTTACTATCCATGTTGCTACTCATTGTGCTATCAGTTGACTTAGTATTTTTTATCGCTTTCAGGTGTTAGAAGGACTTAGAGTGGGCTCATGGCATAGCGAGGACTCAATTGCATGGACCTCTAGGACATTCATTATTTTGTTTTAGCTTGTTATGTCGGTTTTGTGCATACATTGTGGTTGGATTTTACTTAGAATTATTTTATTTTGGGGGCGGTTTGTATTCCATTTAGTAAATATTTTTGGAAGTTGGTTATGGTTGGTTTTACCATTTATACTTGTGACTTGTCACTGGTTAGGGTTTTGATTTATTTATTTCTGGGCTATCGTCACATTTATTCTTTGTGATTTTGGGTTCATATTTAGGCTTACGTGTGCCTTGGGCTAAGTCCCTATGGGCCACAGTCGGTCATGCCTGGAGTTCGGGTGTGATAAAAAGGCTTTGTGTTTTGCTCATTTGGTGTTCCAACTGCATCTAACCTGATTGGCATTAAACAGACATAAAATATACAATTTGACTTGCAAGTAAGGTTAAGGAATCCTAATTATTGGCCTCAATGCTATACAATTCAGCCTCAATCAAAGACAACACATCACAAGTAGTAGAGGTTATATTGTACCAAAGCTAACCACCCAAATACATTAACTTTCAATGGAGCAATTCTACTCCACAGCCTTGTAACCACTTGAAAAGGACATCCAGAGGAAATGAAAAATAAATTGTACAAGGATTTAACATAAAAAATTGACAAAGTGCTCAATGCTCGAGCAATGAAGTATTCATTCGAGTAGTGAATACCATTGTGAATAAGCCTCATTGCACTAGCTTTGCTAGGAGTAGGAGCAGGAATGCTATAAATATGGGTTTAAGAATGGCTGTCATGGAGGTTGAAAAATTTAAATGGAAATTGGCTTGTTGTATTTGCATTTAATGTTTTTAAATTGTCATGTTTAGCTATATATAGCTTATGTATGAGAGGACTTTGATCCTCATTCCATTCTATGTATGTAATGGAGAATTTTCATGACATATCTAATGACTATGAAATAAGAATGCCAATTTATAAGTATTTTAAATTTAAAAGATTATTATACTTACAATTGGATGATGTAATGGAATCTCTCTATTACAAATATGCAATGGAGAGGATCGCTATGATGTCCTAGGTCTCGAACTTGACTTGAACTTGTATATTCGGACTCATCACTTTACTTTCGGTGCCTAGAGTTACGACATGTCGATGTTTGTGAATTTAA
Organism: Camellia granthamiana; assembly: GCA_036172215.1. Lineage (NCBI taxonomy): Eukaryota > Viridiplantae > Streptophyta > Magnoliopsida > Ericales > Theaceae > Camellia > Camellia granthamiana. The sequence goes on along the minus strand of CM069915.1, from coordinate 72,493,806 downwards.
CCTTATTTAACCTTCTTGACTGTTTCTCGAGTTAGAAATTTTGAGTTTCAGGCGTAAGGACAAAACAAAGAAGTGTTGAAATGCCTTGGGGAAAATTTTGGACCATCAGGCATTTCCACATGTATAGAAGGAGGAGCTCACATGTGCGGTTTTGTGCAAAGAGAAAATTGGGATTCTGGGTTAGGTTCTGCACGTGCAGTGTGTGGGCTCGCACATGCGGCATAGTTGAACTTCAAGCCAAATCATACTACAACAAATCACACATGCGGCAGGGGTTTCCCACACGTGTGGCATTATGTGTTTTTATCTCTATTTTTGTGTCGAAACACTCTAAATTTGATTTAACCGTTCATTTTTCCTCACTTTTCCATACTTTCTCTCTCTAAACCCATTTCTCTCCCTCTTATCTCTAAAATACACCCAAATCCTTACATTTTCTTTAATCCAACAAGATCAACACATATTTAGACACTAGTTCTTTAAACTAAGACGACGAATATTCATAAAACCTTAACTATGTTGTTATTCACTAGGCTCCAACTCATTGTTTATATTATGAATGTAGGTGATTAGGAGCATGACCAGACTTGAGACTTCTAATCTGGATCTGTTTTGTCAGCCAACCAACGTGCCTCCCAAGGAGGTTCTGAAAATATTTTTGTGATCAAGTTTTTGTGAACAAGTCTAAGTTTTATTTTATTTTATTTTCTTTGGACAAATTTGTGTTTCTTCTATAAGTAAGGCAAAATCGCTTTGGACTTATCTATTTTGTGAAGATGTAAGGCTGACGTCATAATATATGTAAATATAAGTATAAATTTTTTGTCTCATATAAGTCTACACAGCTCTATGGACATTGTTTTTTGATATTTTCTTCTGCTAGCCCCTTATTTTGCTAATCCATCTCAGAGGCCTTCGGTAATCTTAGGATTATTGGCCAGTTACAGTGCTAAATCTATAGGGGCAGGCTTGGGTCGTGACAGTAGGCCTATGCTCTGAGAGAGGAGCAGGTTGATCAGAGGCCATAGGGGCACATGTATGTTGTTACAGCGCTTTAGCAGTCACCAAGATCCTTTATTGTGAGAGGTATTTTTATTGTGTTCAATTCTTTAGCTAATGTGTTAATTGATACGGGTGATTCGCATTCATTTATGTCTTTTGCTTTTACTTCTATATTGGGGCTAGAGGTGGCCCAGTTAGCGTCTCTGCTCAGGGTAGAGTCACCAGTTGGGGGTAAGTTTGACTTGGACCGAGGATGTCATGGTTGTGAGATAGAGGTTGTCGGGCACCGACTTCCTTTTGCATTTGTGTTGTTAGACATATCGAGTTTTGATGTCATTTTAGGTATTAACTATTTGTCTTCGTATCGTGTTGTTATTGATTGTTATCGTCAGAGGGTTATGGTGTGCATCTTAAGTGGTGACTGTTTTTATTTTCTAGGAGACCAAGTTGATAGAGTCTTATTGCCAGTTTATGACCCTCGTGGCAGGGGTGAGCTTAGTTGTCTTCTTGCAACATTCTTGGGTAGTGAGAATGACGGGCTCCGAGTTAAATTGTCAAAGGTAGTTTGTGAATACCCAGATGTCTTTCCTAACAATCTTACTAGTTTGCCACCCCACCGGGAGATTGAGTTCTCCATTGACTTAGTGTCTAGCACGACACCAATTTCCATGGCATCATATAGATTCGCACTTGCAAAGTTACATAAGTTGAAGATTCAACTCCAAGAACTTTTAGACAAGGGCTTCATTTACCCTAGTACATCACCTTAAGGAGTGTCGGCTCTCTTTGCGATAAAAAAGGATTGGTCGTTGCGGTTGTGTATTGATTACCACAAATTGAATCGAGTTACTGTTAAGAACAAGTATCCTCTACCTAGAATAGAGGACTTGTTTGACCAACTTAGAGGGTCTCGTTTCTTTTCGAAGATAGACTTGAGATTGGGGTACCATTAATTGAGAGTTAAGGAGGAGGATATCCAGAAACAGTTTTTCACATGCATTATGGTCACTATGAATTCCTAGTAATGCCTTTCGGTTTAACCAATGCATCTGCCTTCTTTATGGACTTGATGAATAGAGTCTTCTAAGAATTTTTAGACTGTTTCATGGTCGTCTTTGTAGACAATATCTTGATCTATTCAACCTTCGAGGAGGAACACATGGAACACTTGTGGATAGTGCTTGACTTGCTTAGGGTGCACCAATTGTATGCTAAATTTGCGAAATACAAGTTTTGGCTGACTGAAGTGAAGTTTTGGAACATGTTGTGTTGGGAGAAGGAGTAACTATATATTCTTCTAAGATAGTTGTCGTGCAAGATTGGGAACAACTTAAAAATGTTTTTGAAATCTGAAGTTTCCTAGGGTTAGCTAGGTATTATCTTCGTTTCATAAGAGACTTCTCTAGACTAGCTGCACCATTGACTAGGTTGACAAGGAAGGGCGTCAAATTTGTATGGAACGAGACTTGTGAGAAGACATTCAAAGAACTTAAGACTAGGTTGACCACTACACCGGTTTTGATAATTTCGGAAAGACACTTGGGTTATACCGTTTATTGTGATGCATCCCGAAATGGTTTTGTTTGTGTATTGATGCAAGAAGGGAAGATTGTTGTAACAACCCTCGTACTGATCACTGATAAACTACTGAATTAGCTACTGGTTACTGCTAAACTGAACTGATGATGACTGATAATGGACTTAACTGAAGTACTGAATAGACCGATTGAAATCGGAACTGAAATTGAATAAGTTTATCTATTGAATTGCATATTGCATCTGTTTGATTGATTGATTATCTGTTTGAATTTATATGTTTAAACTGCTAATTGAAGGCCTTATCGGCGGCCGAATTAGAAACAGTTTAGTGTTTTGTAATCAGTAGAATTTATGTGATTTTATGGTGTATTTATCTGAAAATTGATTAGGAATGATTAAATTAGATTAAATAAAGCCAATTGAAAAGTTTGACTTAATTACCATATTGCCACTCCTAGTGGGCCACTTAGAATATTATATTAGGCCTTATTACATGTTGATCAAGCTTTCCCTCAGCCATTTTGTTGCCTCACAACCGACCAAACTAGAGAGAGTGAGAGATAAGAGAGAATTGGACTCACATTGATGAAATTGCTAGAAGAACTTGAAGTGTATTTGCACAATTGAGCTTGCAAGACTTGTAATTGAGACTTAGGTAAGAAAATTCATTGTCTTCTTGTTATCTTTAAGCTCCATCTTGCATGTATCATGGTTATAGAGAAGTTGAGTCTTGATTTTGTTCATAATTGTTGCATTGGAGTTCCATTCATGCATGCATGGCCATCTTGGTGCATCTTGAGTTGAATTCATGTTGAAATTGTACATGCATGTCCATGTTTATATTATGGTCCATGTTTTCAAAATGTTTTCCAACTATTGAGCTCTTTAGAGCAAGGATTGAAGCTTGAATTTGGTTTAAAACTCATGCATTGCATGTTTACATATTGTTCTTGAAAAATAGTTTGAATTTGGGTTTGAAATTGGGTTTGAATTAAACACCCTTGGGCTTTGATTTCTTAAATTGAGTTTTGAAACATGTTATTCTAAGTGTTTAAAAGAGTTTTCCAGAAAATAGCCCAAGGGGATCGAAAATGTTGCTTTTGAACTTGGTTTTGAGCTTGGGACTCAAATCTGGGATTTCCAGATTTCTGTTGTCCGCTCGAGCGGACGAAGTAGCGCTCAAGCAGAGAAATCGAGCTCCCAGCATCTTGCACTGTGCATCAGTCCGCTCGAGCGGAGTATTGGGCGCTCGAGCGGAGGACTGGGTGACACGCTCGAGCGGGCGTCGAGCGGAGATTTCACCTATCCAGTACTTTTTGGTCCGCTCGAGCGGGGATGTTGCGCTCGAGCGGGGACCTTTGTTTGCTTGTCCGCTCGAGCGGGAAAACCTACGCTCGAGCGGGACTCTGTTTCACTGAAAATTCTGCAATTGTGTTCCATGCGCATCCTTGCATCCTCATCCCATCCTAGGCATTCTTAGGCCTAGTTTAAGGCATCTCAATGAGGATTTAGACATGGAACCACACCGAGGAAATTTAGGGATTTAATTATTATCCTTCCCGATTGTGAACTTAGTGTGTGTTCTCTATTTGTTAACTGTTTAGGGTTGGCTTCGGGAACGCGCTCTAGCTGCTATTAGCCCAATCTCTGTGAGTAACAGATTGTGTAAAGATATATTCAAAATGGTTATCTTTTGAATACTGAACAGAACTGTTTACTGAACTGATATTGTTATTGAATGAATGTATGTCCTGTATTGTGAACTGTACTGTGGCATCCTTAGCACTTATTGCTTACTGTTACTGTTACAGAGCTCTGTCGGTTCCCTTGTGGAACCATATTGTTTACTGATTGATGGCCATCATTATTGTTGGGTCTGTTAAGGCCCGGTCCTTTGGACCTATTGTTTATAGGCTATTGGATGTACCACATATGACTGATTGACTGAAATACTGAAAGATCGAAATACTGTTTAATGAATTGTTTTCATTACTGTAAGGACATTCATTCATAACCTCTTTACGCATTATGTTATTCACGGGGCTTTAGCTCACTGTTTATATATATATGTAGGTTCTCAGCAGCCAGACCGGAGCTAGGAGCGTGGGTTAGTCCCCAGTTTTGTCAAGCCAGCCTATGTGCCTCACTGCGAGGTTCCGAGACGCCATGCTATGGCTTGGGGTGTTTTTGTGTTCCCCACCTGTCTCTTGACTGTTTTGTATTATTGTATAAACTGTTTACTGTTTGACCGTACTGTTATCGAGGGATTAAGTCCCCGTACTGAACGTTTGTATATGATTGTATAGACTGTACTGTTTTGAACTGTATGAATGCATGAAAAATGTTTTTGGCATACAGATCGTCACAGCTCAATGAACACTATTTATTTACTGTATTGGCTTCCGCCAGGCCCTGTACTCTGTTTTACTGTATTATTGTTCAGCAGGCCTTCGGTAATCTCGGATTACTGGCTAGTTACGGTGCTAAACCCATAGGGCCGGGTTTGGGTCGTGACAGAGTGGTATCAGAGCGATACTTAACCACGAGTTATACCGCACACACGTGTCCAAATGAGCTATAGGGTGTCCTAGAAAAGTGATTAGGGCATCTCATGAACTTGAAAAGTGTGTGCTTATGACTGACTGATTATATGCTAAATGTTAAACTGTTAACGTATACAACTACTTATAATGATAACTGTTATAACTGCTTATAGTGAAATGGATAACGCAAGCACTGCAAATGAAACTGAACCATCATCCTCTGAGGCCAGAATGGCCAGACTTGAACAAATGATGGGACTGGTAATTGAAAGACTAGATCAACAACAGAATCAACAGCCCCCACCTCCTCCTCCTCCGGTTCACCCGGAACAGAATGTGAACGTTAATGAGGTGGACATTATTGCACTGACTCATAAATTCAGCAAGATGAAACCGCCGTCCTTTCAGGGAGGCTTAGAACCGCTAAAGGCTGAAGCTTGGGTTTTGGAGACTGAAAAATTGTTTGAAGTTTTTCCGTGCTCAGAAGCACATAAGGTATTGTTAGCCACCTTTACATTGCAGGAAGAAGCTAGAAGGTGGTGGATGTTGATCCGTGACACCAACACTGTGGTGACTTGGGCTCAGTTCAAGGAGTCCTTCTTTGAAAAATATTTTCCTCAATGTGTCAGGGATAGAAAGGTAACTGAATTTGAACAACTGAAACAGGGCACAACGTCTGTTGCCGAATATGAGAAGAAGTTCACCGAGCTTGCTAGATATGCACCGCATATGGTGGACACCGATTACAAAAAGGCCAGGAAGTTTGAAGGCGGCCTGAATGTTCCTATCCTTGATAGAGTTAACATGTTGAAACTGCCAACTTATGTGGGTGTTCTTGATCGAGCCTTGATGGCTGAATCAAATATTGAAGCACTGAAACAAACCGAACCACCAATAACTGAATGGCATGGTAAAAGACAGGGTTTCAAGTTCAAGAAAGGCAAAATAATTCTGCAAACAAGAAACAGAACACGGGGTCAACAACTAGCCCCAGCCAAGGGAGTGGGTTTACCCCACCCTGCTCCGTATGTGGCAATAAGCACAAAGGGGTTTGCTACCAGATTTCAGGAGCTTGTTTCAGATGTGGCAAGGTGGGCCACAGAATTAAAGACTGCCCTTCTGCTCCACCAGCTAGTAGTAAAGCTACACCGAGCGCAGCAGCATCAAATGTAGCACCAAAGCCTAACCCCAAAGCTACCGGGAAAGAGCCTATGAGGCAGGGCCGAGTATTTGCCCTAGTACCGGGAGACGTTCAGAATACTGAGACCGTTGTGTCAGGTATCCTCCCTATTTGTACTCAAAATGCATACGTATTAATTGATTCGGGGTCTACACATTCTTATGTGTCGCATGCTTTCTCACGAAAATTAAATAGACCCTTAGAACCTATGAATTACTTATTAGCTGTATCATCACCTGTTGGGGGATCCATGACATGTGCATATGTGTATCCTGCTTGTGAGATTATTGTTGGGGATATGCATCTGTTTATTGATTTACTGCCGTTGAACATAGATCATTTTGATGTAATATTGGGGATGGATTGGTTACAAAAATATCATGCTACTATCGATTGTGTGACCAAGCAAGTTGTTTTCCGTCCACCGGGTTTACCTGAATTTGTATTTAGTGGGGTTGGAGTAGTACCTCCTCCGTATCTGATTTCTTCTGTAAAAGCTGTCAAATTGATTAGAAAGGGATGTAAAGGATATCTATGTTCCGTACTGACTGTATCTACTGATGATTGTGTTAAAACTGATGTGAATTGTATTCCTATAGTCAGAGAATTCCCAGATGTATTTCCAGATGATTTGCCAGGGGATTTGATTGATAGGGAAGTTGAATTTACTGTTGATGTGATTCCGGGTACACAGCCAATGTCTAAAGCTCCCTACAGAATGGCTCCAACTGAACTGAAGGAATTGAAAGTACAATTGCAGGAACTGCTAGACAAGAAGTTTATCAGACCCAGTACTTCACCGTGGGGTGCACCTGTTTTGTTTGTAAAGAAGAAAGATGGCTCACTGAGACTGTGCATTGATTACCGTGAATTGAACAAGGTAACTGTGAAAAATAAATACCCATTGCCGCGTATTGATGATTTATTTGATCAGTTATAGGGTGCACAAGTGTTTTCCAAGATTGATCTCAGATCGGGATACCATCAACTGAAAGTTAAACCAGAAGACATTGATAAATCTGCTTTTAGAACGAGGTATGGCCACTATGAATTTTTAGTTATGCCGTTTGGAGTTACCAATGCCCCAGCTGCATTTATGGACCTTATGAACAGAATTTTTAAACCATACCTTGATGATTTCATTGTGGTATTTATTGATGACATATTGATTTATTCTAAGACTGTAGAAGAACATGAACACCATCTGAGACTTGCCCTGCAGACCTTAAGAGAACAGAAACTGTATGCTAAACTGTCTAAATGTGAATTTTGGCTTGATCATGTAATGTTTTTGGGGCATGTTGTTAGCAAAGATGGAATTTCTGTTGATCCGCAGAAAATTGAAGCTGTAGTAAACTGGCCTAGACCAACAAATGTGACTGAAGTCCGAAGCTTTTTGGGACTAGCCGGGTATTACAGAAGATTTGTCAAAGATTTCTCCAAAATTGCCTTACCACTGACTCAGTTGACACAGAAGGGGATATCATTTGACTGGACTGACCAGAGAGAATCAGCATTCCAGGAGTTAAAAACTAGACTCGTGACTGCACCAATTCTTACCTTGCCTACAGGTACGGATGGTTATACTATTTTTAGTGATGCTTCTCATAAGGGTTTGGGATGTGTTTTAATGCAGAATGGGAGAGTTATTGCTTATGCTTCCCGACAGTTGAGACCACATGAAAAGAATTACCCAACCCATGACCTAGAACTTGCTGCAGTGGTGTTTGCACTTAAAATTTGGCGTCACTATTTGTATGGAGCAGCATGTGAAGTGTATACTGACCACAAGAGCCTGAAATACTTTTTCACTCAGAAAGAACTGAATATGAGACAGCGGAGATGGCTAGAACTGATTAAAGATTATGACTTACAAATACTGTATCACCCGGGAAAAGCCAACACCGTTGGCGATGCTTTGAGCCGAAAATCGATTGGGAACTTAGCCTGTTTGCTGACTGGACAGAAGGAATTGCTTTGTGATCTTGAAAGGTCTGAAATTGAAATTGTTTTGAAGGAACAAGGTGGAACCTTAGCTGCTATTTCTGCTCAACCAACCTTGATTGAAGAGATTAAAGAGAAACAGCAACTGGATAATTTCTTAAAGAAGATTATTGAAGAAAGAGATTCAAAACCGAAACCGGGGTTCAAATTTGAGAACAGTGTACTGAAATTTCAAGAAAGACTGTGTGTGCCGAATGACACTGAACTGAAAAGAAGAATTCTGCAAGAGGGCCACAATTCAAAATTGTCTATCCACCCGGGGAATACGAAAATGTATCAAGATCTGAAACAGAATTTTTGGTGGCCAGGAATGAAGAAGGAAATTGCCGACTTTGTGTCCAAATGTCTTCATTGCCAACAAGTCAAAGCTGAACATCAACGACCCGCTGGATTATTGCAACCCTTACCCATACCGGAATGGAAATGGGAGCATATCACGATGGACTTTATCGTTGGATTGCCTCGCTCTAGGAAAGGTATGGACTCTATTTGGGTTATTGTTGATAGACTGACTAAATCTGCTCACTTCTTACCTGTCAAGACAATTTATAATGCGGACAAACTGGCTGTTATCTATATTGATGAAATTGTGAGACTGCACGGCGTGCCTGTGTCTATTGTTTCTGACAGGGATTCGAAGTTTACATCGAGGTTTTGGCAAAGCCTACAGACTGCATTGGGTACTGAATTGAGGCTGAGTAGTGCCTATCATCCTCAAACAGATGGACAGTCAGAAAGGACCATCCAGACTTTAGAAGATTTATTGAGAATGTGTGTCCTTGATTTTCAGGGAAACTGGGAAAGTCATTTGCCGTTGGCTGAATTCGCCTACAACAACAGCTACCATTCGAGTATTGGTATGGCGCCTTTTGAGGCATTGTATGGCAGAAAATGTAGATCTCCAATTTGCTGGGCAGAAGTTGGAGATGGGCCTTTGCTTGGGCCCGAGATTGTGTACGAAACGACTGAGAAAGTGAAACTGATACAACAGAGACTGAAAACTGCACAGAGTAGACAGAAAAGTTATGCAGATGTCAGAAGACGAGACAGAGAATATGAAGTGGGTGATCACGTTTTTGTGAAAGTGACACCAATGAAAGGCCAGACTCGTTTTGGAGTCAAAGGCAAGTTAGCGCCACGGTATGTTGGACCGTACGAGATTATTGAGAAAATTAATCCGGTGGCGTATCAAGTTGCACTTCCTCCTGAAATGGAGCATATGCATAACGTCTTCCACATTTCGATGTTGAGAGATTATCTCCGGGATCCATTCCACGTGATTGAGCCTACTCGAATAGTGTTGAGTGATGACTACACGTACGAGGAACGGCCTATACAGATTGTAAACCGACGGATCAAGAAACTGAGAAACAAAGAGATCCCGTTAGTGAAAGTTGACTGGCAGAACCATGGTGGTGTGTGTGCCACTTGGGAAAGGGAAGATGACATGGCTAGGCGATATCCTGATTTGTTTCCGCTGAATCCTGTTTTCTTCCAAAATGAAGGTAACTCGAGTTTAGAGGACTAAACTCCTTATAAGGAAGGGAGACTGTAACAACCCTCGTACTGATCACTGATAAACTACTGAATTAGCTACTGGTTACTGCTAAACTGAACTGATGATGACTGATAATGGACTTAACTGAAGTACTGAATAGACCGATTGAAATCGGAACTGAAATTGATATGTTTGATTGATTGATTATCTGTTTGAATTTATATGTTTAAACTGCTAATTGAAGGCCTTATCGGCGGCCGAATTAGAAACCGTTTAGTGTTTTGTAATCAGTAGAATTTATGTGATTTTATGGTGTATTTATCTGAAAATTGATTAGGAATGATTAAATTAGATTAAATAAAGCCAATTGAAAAGTTTGACTTAATTACCATATTGCCACTCCTAGTGGGCCACTTAGAATATTATATTAGGCCTTATTACATGTTGATCAAGCTTTCCCTCAGCCATTTTGTTGCCTCACAACCGACCAAACTAGAGAGAGTGAGAGATAAGAGAGAATTGGACTCACATTGATGAAATTGCTAGAAGAACTTGAAGTGTATTTGCACAATTGAGCTTGCAAGACTTGTAATTGAGACTTAGGTAAGAAAATTCATTGTCTTCTTGTTATCTTTAAGCTCCATCTTGCATGTATCATGGTTATAGAGAAGTTGAGTCTTGATTTTGTTCATAATTGTTGCATTGGAGTTCCATTCATGCATGCATGGCCATCTTGGTGCATCTTGAGTTGAATTCATGTTGAAATTGTACATGCATGTCCATGTTTATATTATGGTCCATGTTTTCAAAATGTTTTCCAACTATTGAGCTCTTTAGAGCAAGGATTGAAGCTTGAATTTGGTTTAAAACTCATGCATTGCATGTTTACATATTGTTCTTGAAAAATAGTTTGAATTTGGGTTTGAAATTGGGTTTGAATTAAACACCCTTGGGCTTTGATTTCTTAAATTGAGTTTTGAAACATGTTATTCTAAGTGTTTAAAAGAGTTTTTCCAGAAAATAACCCAAGGGGATCGAAAATGTTGCTTTTGAACTTGGTTTTGAGCTTGGGACTCAAATCTGGGATTTCCAGATTTCTGTTGTCCGCTCGAGCGGACGAAGTAGCGCTCAAGCAGAGAAATCGAGCTCCCAGCATCTTGCACTGTGCATCAGTCCGCTCGAGCGGAGTATTGGGCGCTCGAGCGGAGGACTGGGTGACACGCTCGAGCGGGCGTCGAGCGGAGATTTCACCTATCCAGTACTTTTTGGTCCGCTCGAGCGGGGATGTTGCGCTCGAGCGGGGACCTTTGTTTGCTTGTCCGCTCGAGCGGGAAAACCTACGCTCGAGCGGGACTCTGTTTCACTGAAAATTCTGCAATTGTGTTCCATGCGCATCCTTGCATCCTCATCCCATCCTAGGCATTCTTAGGCCTAGTTTAAGGCATCTCAATGAGGATTTAGACATGGAACCACACCGAGGAAATTTAGGGATTTAATTATTATCCTTCCCGATTGTGAACTTAGTGTGTGTTCTCTATTTGTTAACTGTTTAGGGTTGGCTTCGGGGACGCGCTCTAGCTGCTATTAGCCCAATCTCTGTGAGTAACAGATTGTGTAAAGATATGTTCAAAATGGTTATCTTTTAAATACTGAACAGAACTGTTTACTGAACTGATATTGTTATTGAATGAATGTATGTCCTGTATTGTGAACTGTACTGTGGCATCCTTAGCACTTATTGCTTACTGTTACTGTTACAGAGCTCTGTCGGTTCCCTTGTGGAACCATATTGTTTACTGATTGATGGCCATCATTATTGTTGGGTCTGTTAAGGCCCGGTCCTTTGGACCTATTGTTTATAGGCTATTGGATGTACCACATATGACTGATTGACTGAAATACTGAAAGATCGAAATACTGTTTAATGAATTGTTTTCATTACTGTAAGGACATTCATTCATAACCTCTTTACGCATTATGTTATTCACGGGGCTTTAGCTCACTGTTTATATATATATGTAGGTTCTCAGCAGCCAGACCGGAGCTAGGAGCGTGGGTTAGTCCCCAGTTTTGTCAAGCCAGCCTATGTGCCTCACTGCGAGGTTCCGAGACGCCATGCTATGGCTTGGGGTGTTTTTGTGTTCCCCACCTGTCTCTTGACTGTTTTGTATTATTGTATAAATTGTTTACTGTTTGACCGTACTGTTATCGAGGGATTAAGTCCCCGTACTGAACGTTTGTATATGATTGTATAGACTGTACTGTTTTGAACTGTATGAATGCATGAAAAATGTTTTTGGCATACAGATCGTCACAGCTCAATGGACACTATTTATTTACTGTATTGGCTTTCGCCAGGCCCTGTACTCTGTTTTACTGTATTATTGTTCAGCAGGCCTTCGGTAATCTCGGATTACTGGCCAGTTATGGTGCTAAACCCATAGGGCCGGGTTTGGGTCGTGACAGTTGTGGCCTATGGTTCATGACAATTGAAAACTCATGAAAAGAATTACCCCACCCATGATTTAGAGTTAGCGGTGGTAATATTTGCTTTGAAGATTTGGCGGCATTATTTGTATCGCAAGAAGTTTGATGCTTTCTCTGATCATAAGAGTCTAAAATACTTGTTTTCCCAAAAATATTTGAATTTACGCCAACGGAGATGTATTAGGTTTTTGTAATTGGCAATCCCGTTTGACAAAACTCCTTTCAGTTGTAATTTTATTCGATCTTTTATTTCAGTGAAGTTATGAGTATTTAGATGTGAATCCAACCCAAATTGTGCCTATGCAGAGGAGTTTGTGATCTTAATCCTATCATGTTTGCCATTTCGCTGACTATGTCAGGAATTGAGCTGCTCGATTAGTCAAAGTTGTTTGACCGCTCGAGCGGTCGATTTTGCAGTCGAACAAAGATGCAATCCACTCAAAAGTTTCACTCGCTTGGAAAAGTATTGGGAGTTGAGATTTTACGCTTGAGCGAACTTTCCATCGTCTAGTGAAGGCACTTGTTCAGAAACTAGCATTTAAGTCACATTGCTCGAGTGGCCATTCTTGCGCTCGAGCAGAGATTGCAATTCAGCCTGCTATAAAGCTGCGATTAAATCAGTTTCTAGGGTATGGCTTCCAGATCTTCTTCTTGGGTATTAGGGTTTTCATCTGAAGCTTCTTTGCTTGTTTCCTTTGATATATGTGAGAGTTTATATCATGAATTGAGTGGATCATATCAAAGGGTTTGTTTATTTTGTTTTATTCAAAAAAGAGAGAGTTGTTCTTCAGTGGATTCTGTGGAATTTGGGCCTGAAGCTTTAGTGGATTCCGAAGTGGCTCATCATTGTAAATTCGACATCATCGTTGTAGATTCAACGTTGGGCAAGACAATTCCGAGATGAAGATAGTGGTAGAAGAGGCACATTAGGGTCGATTCAATTTGAGCATGGATTCGCTAGGTAATTGAGAGTACACTTGTGTAATTTCTTTTTGTCTTCTTAGTGGATTGTTTTGTGGTTTTGTCCTGTGATTTTTTTTTATCACAATTGGAGGCGCTCCAATTATGTTTTTTCCACGTTAAATCATTGTGTCGATTCATCTTTGATTGTTTGATCGTGATTGTTATTTACTGGTTAATATTGATACATAATCACAAATAAACATCTTGGGGATTTTTAGATTTTTCAAGATGGATGGAATTTATGGAGGATTATGAATTTTAGTTGCATTATCATCTAGGGAAGACCAATGTTGTGACCGATGCCTTGAGTCAAAAATCTGTGAGTTGTGTGGCAAGTGTGGCCAATCGGGAATGGGATATGCTACGTGATATCAGCGAGTTTGCTTTATAGCTGGGCGAGTCTAGCAAGGGTGCTACCTTATTTACTTTAATTCCTTAACCTACCTTCATTACTAGAGTCACAGAAACACAACATGATGACTTTGAGGTGGAGGCAATCTGTGATCGGATCTCCAACGGGAAGGAAGAGAAAGGTTTGAACATCCACTCATATTTTAGTGTGAGGTATCTAGACCGTTTGTTTGTGTCGGAATCTTGCAGAGAGGAGGTACTCCAAGAATTTCATCACTCACGCCTTGTGGTACATCTGGGAGGCACTAAAATGTATCATGATCTTAGTCATCAGTTTTTGTGGAGGGGTATGAAATGAGATGTCACCTTATTTGTTTTGAAATGCCTTACTTGTCAACAAGTGAAGGCCGAGCACCAAAAGCCAGTGGGTTTGCTACAACCCTTACCTATAGCCGAGTGGAAATGGAAGCATGTTACCATGGATTTTGTAGTTGGGCTTCCTAGAACATAACGGGGTAATGATGACATTTGAGTGATTGTTGATAGGTTAACTAAGTCTACGCACTTCATTTTCATGTGCACCGGCAACTCAGTTGATTATTTGACAAAGTTGTACATTAGAGAGACAGTTCGACTTCATGCAGTACCTATGACCATTGCCTAGAATAGAGATCCTCGTTTCACTGTCTGGTTGTGGCAAAGCCTTCAAAAGGCATTGAGAACTAAGTCAAGACTCATTCTGATGGTTCTCTCGAGCACTACAAAGCTCGCTTAGTTGCCAAAGGTTTCTCGTAGGAGTATGGTATTGATTATGAGGAGACATTTGCCTCTATTGCCAAGATGACTACTGTCCGTACCTTGATTTCTATTGCTGTTGTTCGCCATTGGCCTCTCTATTAGATGGATGTTAAGAATGCTTTTCTTAATGGTCATCTCACTGAGGAGGTCTACATGCGTCTTTCCCCTAGTCTTCTCCACTCCTCTGGGAAGGTTTTCATCTTCGACGTGCTCTGTATGGTTTGAAGTAGTCTCCTCGTACTTGGTATGATCGCTTTTAGACTGTTGTTATCGAGCTTGGGTTTCATCTTTCTGCTTCCGACTCTGCTTTGTTTCTGAGACATACCTCGGCTGGTTTTGTTGCTCTCCTCCTCTATGTGGATGATATGATCATCACTGGCTCTAACTCTTCTGTTATCTCTGAGGTCAAGCAATATCTCTTCTGCACCTTCGAAATGAAGGATCTGGGTCATATGCGGTGTTTTCTTGGTATTGAGGTTGCCTCTTCTCCAAAAGGCTATTTTCTGTCTTAGGCCAAGTATGCTAATGAGGTTATTCACTGTGCCGGTTTTACTGATACTAAGGTTTCTGATACACCTATTGAGTTTAATGTGAAGCTCAACTCTACTGATGGTGTCTCTCTAGATGATCCCATGTTTTATCGCGAGCTTATGGGTTGTTTAGTTTATTTGACTGTCACTCGCCCTGACTTTGTTTATGTTGTTCACATGGTTAGTCAGTTTGTTTTTGCTCCTCGCTCTACCCATTGGACTGCTTTGGTTTGCATTCTTCGCTATCTTCGGGGTACCATCTGTCAGGACTTACTGTTGTCCTCTACTTCCTCTTTAGATTTAGTGGCTTATGTTGATTCTGATTGGGCTGGTGATGTTAATGATCGCAAGTCCACCTCTGGGTTCTGTATGTTTCTTGGCGATTCCTTAATCTATTGGAAAAGCAAAAAACAAACTGTTGTTTCTCACTCTACTGCCGAAGCTGAGTACCGTGCTATGGCTCATGCTACTGCTGAACTTGTTTGGTTTCGTTGTCTTCTCTTTGATTTGGGTGTACCTCGATCTTCTTCAACTGCTCTCTATTGTGACAATCGTAGTGCTATTCAGATTGCCCACAACACTGTCTTCCATGAACGAACAAAACACATTGAGATTGATTGTCACTTTGTGCGACAGCATCTGCAGTCTAGCACTATCTTGCTGCCTTTCGTCTTCTCGGCTTTGTAACTTGCTGACTTCTTCACCAAGACTCACACTACCGCTCGGTTTTAGTTTTTTCTTAGCAAACTCTCAGTATTTTTTGCTAAAACACCTTGAGTTTGAGTAGGGGTGTGAGAAATATGTATATATGGCAATATATGTATATATGGCATACTTGTGTATATTAGGAATTAGGCAAATTAGGCAAAATTGTGGTGGTGTAATAGGAATGAATCTGTGTATTTCCTGTTTCAGTCATACATTAGGGCTATATAAACCGATGAACTCTTTGTAAACAATAACAATTGAATATATGAGTTAATTCTCTTCAGAAAACTTACAGTGGGATGGGGTGTTAAAGAGGGTGCAACGTCGATTGGCAGGGTGGAAGAGACAATATTTGTCTACGGATGGAAGGCTGACTTTGGTGAAGAGTGTTTTGAGTAGTATTTCGACTTATTTTATGTCAGTCCAGGTCATTCCTGTGTCCGTGGCTTGTCGTTTGGAGAAGTTGCAGTGAGATTTTTTGTGGGGAAGTGATGGTGGGGAAGCTCGATATCATCTCGTTAGTTGGAAGTAGATTTGTTATCCTAAGGAGGATGGGGGTTGCGGGTGAGGAGGTTGTGTAAGTTTAATTTGGCTTTGTTAGGGAAGTGGTTGTAGAGGTTTTCCAATGAACGGGATCAGTTATGGTGAAGGGTGGTGCATCCAAGTATGGGTTAGGGAAGGGTGATTGGTGTACCAGGAAGGTGGGGGGTTCTCATGGGTGTGGTTTGTGGAAAGGAATTTGGTTGGGTAGGGTTCGGTTTTGGGATCAAATCTAGTATCGAGTGTGTAATGGAATGCGTGTGCAGTTTTAGAAGGATCGGTGGTCTGGGGAGATTACTTTACAGGAGCGTTTTCCTTTGATCTTTCAATTGGTGGTGGATCCTGATGTGATGGTGGCTTCATATTTGGGTGGAGGAGTTGGTTTGGGATATATTGATTCGTCAATAGACTCAAGATTGGGAGTTTGGGCAGTTGGTGGATTTGTTGGCCTTTCTGTATGAGGTTAGGGTCTGCTGGGAGGGGGAAGATGTTTTGGTTTGGGGGGTTCGTTGTGCGAAAGGTGTTTTTTTCGTCTCGTCATTTTATGGGACTTTGTGTGGCAGTGGTGGGAGGTCTTTCCCTTCGCGTCACATGTGGGTTCCTGGTGTTCCGTCGAATGTGGGTTTCTTTGTGTGGAAGGATTTGGTAGAATATTGACTATTGATAATCTGATCCGTCAGCATCATATTTTGGTGAATTAGTGTTGCCTGTGTTGTGCAGATGCAGAGATAGTGGATCATTTGCTTATTCACTATCCGGTTGCTTCTCGCTTGTAGGTGCTTGTTTTTTCTTTGTTTGACCTAGGGTTTCAGATGTGGCTCTGATACCATATAAGATTTCTGAATGCTTTTCTGTATATTCGAATTGTGTATCAATACAATGTGTACATCTTGATAAGGAGTTGATCATAGGGTCCATAAGCAGCTGCAGCAGTAGGACTCATCCAATATGTCCAGATCATGCTGAGAAGGATCATATAACTGTTAGTCCAGATGTGCAATGTAACTGTTAGTCCAGATGTGCAGTAGAGGTTGTTAGTGTGTGTTAGTTAGGTTGTTAGTGTGTTAGTTAGTTAGTTAGACTAGTTTGTTAGAAGGCACGTATATAATAGATATTGAGAGTGTATAAAGTTTCAGCTATAAATACTGTGTAAATCTTGAGAGTTAATTGTAATGAAAAATATCTTCAAGTATATCATCTTCTTTATGGTATCAGAGCCTCTGTAAGCTCCAACGAGCAATAATGGTGGTCTCTTCATTATCATCATCTCTTTCACCAAATCTAACCTTACTCATCACAAATCTGAACTCGTTAGTCAATGTAAAGCTTGATTCATCCAATTATATCATTTGGAAGAATCAGATTCAGAATTTGTTTCAAGCAACAGAGTTACTTGGTTACATTGATGGATTAGTTCCATGTCCTTTAGCCTCAATTCTTGATTCAAATAACAAATCAATTGAGAATCCTGATTTTCGTCAGTGGAAGATTATAGATGCACATCTCCTCAGTTGTTTAACATCAACACTTTCTCCTTCTATTTTTTCAGCTGTTCTGCATTTGAAACAAAGTGCAGAGGTATGGCTTGCTCTTGAAAAACGATTTACTGCTTTGTCAAGATCTCATGTTCATCAGCTTAAGAACAAGCTTCAAGCAATCAAAAAGAAATCACAGTCCATGGAGGCTTATCTGCATCAGTTTAAAGAAATTTCCGATCAAATTGCTTTAGTTTCTCATCCTCTTGATGATGAGGATCTGGTTCTTATGATTTTGAATGGTTTGCCTGATGAATATAATTCCTTTAAAACTTCAATTAGAACTCGATCAGCTGGTATTACTCTTGAAGAATTATCTTCATTACTGAGTTCTGAAGCAATTCATATTGAACAGCAATCTCATTCGTCTTTTTCAATTGGTTCAACTATTGCTTTTGCAACCAGAAAGGAATCAGTTTCTTTTTCTCATACTCATACTTCTCCGACTACATTTGGTTCTGAATCTGGTAATCGTGGTTATCAATCCAATTATTGAGGCCGTTCTTATAACTTTGGTTTTAGAGGTGGTGGAAGATTTTCTGGAAATAGAGGTCGCAAAGGAGGCAGATTTCATATTTTTTGTTAGATTTGTGGAAAAGGCAATCATACAGCTCTGGAATGTCGCAATAGAATGAATCCTGCCTATCAGCCATCAATGTTTGGTTATTCATCTGCTGCAGTGAATCCTGCCTATCAGCCATCAATGTTTGGTTATTCATCCGGTGCTGGTGCTCCTTCTTTTGGTTCATCTACTCTGTCAACCAGTAGTGGTGGTTACTCTTCTCCTTATCCTGCTTACTCTACTGTCACTCAAGCATCTTCACCTAGTCCATGGTATCTTGATTCGGCTGCTACCACGATATCACCAATGATCTTGATAATCTTCATCTTCATCAACCTTATCATGGCACTGATCAGGTTGTTGTTGGTAATGGTAGTACTCTTCCAATTCATAATTCTGGGACTGGTATTCTTCCCACTCCTTTTAAATTTCAATTAACAAATCTACTTTATGTTCCTCACATATCTTCTAATCTTGTTTCTGTTCATCAGTTAACCAAGGATAATCATTGTAGTGTGTTGTTTGATAGTGATTCCTTTGTTGTTCAGGACAAAGTTTCGAAAGCCATCCTGTGTAAAGGCTATTATCTGAATGGTCTTTATCAGGTTCCTTCCAGTCTTTCTCCACATGCTCACCTCACTCAGTCTGTTTCTTCTCAAACATGGCATCAAAGGCTAGGGCATCCTTCTACTGCCAAGTTTGCACCTATTACTAAAGACTTGTCTCTAGTTGCTGCACATTTTCCTTCTTCTTTGTGTAAAGACTGTTGTATCGCTAAGAGTCATCGTCTGCCTTTCTCTCTTTCTAATTCAACTATTAATAAGTCCTTAACATTAGTTCATAGTGATGTATGGGGTCCATTTACTCATGTTTCTTCTCCATTTAAGTACTATGTTTTGTTTGTGGATGATTTTAGCGGTTTTACCTAGCTATATCCACTGCATTATAAAAGTGAAGTCTATGATAAACTTCTTGTTTTTAAAGCATTTGTTGAAAAGCAGTTTAGTACTACACTTCAAATTTTTTGTACTAATGGTGGTGGTGAGTTTTCATCTCATAAGTTGTTTCATTTCTTTCAACCTCATGGCATCTTACATCAGACTAGTTGCCCTCACACTCCCTCTCAGAATGGTGTTGCTGAGAGGAAGCATAGGCATATAGTGGATACTACTATTGCACTGCTCCAACAGTCTGGTTTGTCTCTTCAATACTGGTTTGATGCAGTTGCCACAACCACCTATCTTATTAATAGACTTCCTGGCAATCGGGCCTTTTCTTTTAGTCCTTATGAAATTCTCTTTCATACTCCACCTGATTATCATTTTCTTAAAGCCTTTGGTTGTCGATGCTATCCCTGGCTCAAGCCCTACACTGTTCACAAGTTTCAACCTAAATCTCTTCCTTGTATTTTCTTAGGTTATCATCCTACTGTCAAAAGCTATCGATGCCTTGATCCTGTTACTCACAAGATATATCTTTCTTAGCATGTTGTCTTTGATGAGACTCTTTTTCCTTTGGTTGCTACTCCATCTTCTACTTCTTCTCCTACTTCTATGTCTGATTTGACTTCTTTCTTTTGCTCTTCTTCTATACCTCATCCTTCCTTTCCTTCTACAAATTCATATCCTGCTCTATCTCCTTCTGCCATTTTATCTTCTTCTCCTTCTGAAGCTCTTTTATCTCCTACTTCTTCTTCTCCAATTCCTATCTCTTCCATTTCTATTCATCTTCGTCCTCTTCCTTCTACTTCCAATACACATCCTATGATTACTAGATCTAAGTCTTCCTTACCTGCTCTTGTTTCTACTACCTGTTCTTCTGATATTACTGCACCTCCTTCTTATAAAGCTGCTCTTCTTTCTAAAGACTGGTTTCATGCTATGACAGAGGAGTTCTCAGCTTTGCAGGGGCAGCATACCTGGACTTTGGTTCCTCTTTCTTCTTCTCAGCATGTTATTGGCTGTAAATGGGTCTTTCGTATTAAAAAGCATGCTGATGGTTCCCTTGCTCGATTTAAGGCTCGTCTTGTCACCAAAGGATATCTTCAAGAGGAAGGTGTTGACTTTCATGTACATTTAGTCCCGTGGCAAAATAGCCCACTGTTCGTATTTTGTTGTGTCTTGCTCTTCATTTTCAGTGGCCTATCCGTCAATTGGATGTGTCCAATGCCTTTCTTCATGGCCATTTATCTGAGGAAGTCTATATGACTCAACCTCCTAGGTTTGAGGATCCCATTCATCCTTCATATGTTTGCAAGCTTTATAAAGCTCTTTATGGCCTCAAACAGGCGCCTCGCGCTTGGTATAATACTTTCTCTTCTCATCTTCTTTCTCTTGGTTTTCATAATAGTGCTTCTGATACTTCTTTGTTCATTCACCATACTTCCACTTCTCTTACTTTTCTTTTAGTTTATGTTGATGACATTTTGATCACCGGTAATAATTCTTCTCATATTACCTCTTTGATTAATCAACTCAATTCTGTGTTTGCTCTCAAAGATCTTGGTCCTATTTCCTACTTTCTTGGCATTCAGGTTACTCATACTCCTTCTGGGTTGTTTCTTTCTCAGCAAAAATATGCTACTGATATTCTTACTAAAGCTGGCATGCTTGACTGCAAACTTTATTCCTCTCCCATGTCTATGAAAACCTCTACTACTGCTGATTCTTCTCTTCCCTTTTCTAATCCTTCTCTTTATAGGAGTTTGGTTGGTGCTTTTCAATACTTAACCATTACTTGACCTGATCTTGCTATTTCTGTTAATCAAGCCTATCAATTTATGCATACTCCAACTAATGGTCACTTTGGTGCTGTCAAGAGGCTTCTTCGGTATCTTAAAGGCACTCTTCCTCATGGCTTATGCTTTACTCCTGGGTCTTTTGATCTTCAAGTTTTCTCTGATGCTAACTGGGCTGGTGATTCCTCTGATCGTCGGTCTGTTTTTGGGTATTGTGTGTTTCTTGGTCCCAATCTTATTTCTTGGGCTGCCAAGAAACAACCTACCGTTGCTCGCTCCTCCATTGAAGCTGAATATCGGTCTTTAGCTCAGGCCACAGCTGAAGTTTCTTGGCTTAAAATGCTTCTTGCTGACATGCATGTTCTTTTGTCTATTCCTACTGTCTGGTGTGATAATATCTTTGCAATCTCCCTTGCTTCGAACCCTGTTTTTCATGCTCGGACAAAGCATATCGAGGTCGATTATCATTTCATTCGGGAGAAGGTGGCTCAACGTTTGATTCACATTCAATACATTCCTTCCTCTGATCAAATTGCTAACATCCTCACTAAGCCTCTCTCTCCTACCAGATTTCACTATTTGCAATCCAAACTAATGGTCTTTCCTTCACCCATCAGTTTGCAGGGGCATGATAAGGAGTTGATCACAGGGTCCATAAGCAGCTGCAGCAGTAGGACTCATCCAATATGTCCAGATCATGCTGAGAAGGATCATATAACTGTTAGTCCAGATGTGCAATGTAACTGTTAGTCCAGATGTGCAGTAGAGGTTGTTAGTGTGTTACTTAGGTTGTTAGTGTGTGTTAGTTAGTTAGTTAGACTAATTTGTTAGAAGGCACGTATATAATAGATATTGAGAGTGTATAAAGTTTCAGCTATAAATACTGTGTAAATCTTGAGATTTAATTGTAATGAAAAATATCTTCCAAGTATATGATATATATATAGCAATTCTAGACCTAATCCTAAATAGGAAACAAGAATAAACCTAAACTAATCCTAAATAGGAAACAATATTCACATAATATATACTATACTAATATTATTCTCACATTGTTATCATGCCCTCTTGTTATCATGCTTTGCATTAGATTATCTTCGGTTTTTGTGTTCACATTTGTATCAGAATTTGGCCTCTTGTTATCATACCCTCTTGTTGTCATGCTTTGCATTAGATTATCTTCGGTTTTGTGTTCACATTCTGAACATCTTCCCACTTCCAATAAGCAGTAAATTTTAAATTTTTGTTGAAGGTTATTAGCATTCTACCCTAGTAAGTTTGTTTCCCATTCTATCATATGATGATGTGTATTGCATAATGAAAAAAACTTGCATAAAATTGATGTGTTTTGCATATTTACTTTTAAAAAAAAACATTGCAAAATTTAGTATTCAATTTGTCTTGGCTTCTTTTTTTCATGTTGCTTGTCTCTATGAGTTCAAATCCAACAACCTAAATTATTTTAATTTAGTTATTTTTGTAGGCATTATGCTATCAATGCATGCTTGGCTCCTTTGTACTCTGTGGAAGGGATGCATGTAATTACAGTGGAAGGAGTTGGGAACCGTAAATATGGCCTGCATCCGGTTCAGGTATCATAGCTTGTCACATATTTTCTGTAGTTATAATGTTTTCAACTATATTTGAATTTTCTGAATGTTGTGCAGGAATCATTAGCAGTGTCTCATGGCTCACAGTGTGGATTTTGTACTCCTGGTTTTATTATGTCAATGTATGCATTATTAAGGTCAAGTCAAACACCACCTACTGAAGAGCAGATTGAAGAAAGCCTTGCAGGAAATTTGTGCCGATGCACTGGTTACAGACCAATTGTTGATGCATTTCAAGTCTTTGCAAAAACTAATGATATGCTATACACTGATGCATCTCTAAGTAGCACTCCAAGGGGTGACTTTGTTTGCCCGTCAACTGGAAAACCATGCTTATGTGGATCGGAAACTGTTTGCAAATATGATACCAATGAACAAAAAATAGTTTGTGGTGAAAGGTATAAGCCTATCTCATACAGTGAGATTGATGGAAAGACATATACCAACAAAGAGCTCATTTTTCCTTCTGAGCTGTTATTGAGGAAACTCACATATCTAAGTTTGAATGGGTCTGGTGGGCTTAAGTGGTACCAACCCTTACGACTTCAACACGTTTTAGATTTGAAATCAAGATACCCAGATGCAAAATTGGTGATAGGTAACACTGAGATAGGCATTCAAATGAGGTTAAAAGGAATTCAGTATCAAGTTTTGGTCTGTGTTGCATGTGTACCTGAACTAAATAAATTGAGCATTAAGGATGATGGTTTAGAGATAGGTGCTGTAGTAAGATTGTCTGAACTTTTGAAAGTTTTTAGAAAGGCAAATAAAGAGCGAGCTGATCATGAGACTTCATCTTGCAAAGCCTTCATTGAATAGATAAAATGGTTTGCTGGTACACAGATAAAAAATGTTGCATCTGTTGATGGGAACATCTGTACAGCCAGTCCAATATCAGACTCGAATCCTCTCTGGATGGCTGCAGGAGCAAAATTTCAAATTATTGATTGCCAGGGAAACATTAGAACGGTTGTAGCAGAAAATTTCTTCCTTGGTTATCATAAGGTTGATCTGGCAGGTACTGAAATTTTACTCTCAAGTTTTTTACCTTGGACTAGGCCATTTGAATTTGTGAAAGAATTTGAGCAGGCTCATCGAAGGGATGATGATATTGCCATTGTAAATGCTAGAATTCGTGTTTGTCTTTAAGAAAAGAATGAAAAATGGGTAGTTTTAGATGCATCAATTGCGTGTGGTGGGGTTGCTCCTCTTTCTCTTTCTGCAACAAAAACAAAAGATTATCTTATTGCGAAGACTTGGAACAATGAGCTGTTGCTGGGTGCTTTGAAAGTCCTAGGAAGGGACACTTTGATCAGTGCCGGCCCTGGGCATGGGCCAACAAGGCCATGGCCTAGGGCCCCTCAAAATAGACTTAAAAAAGGGGCCCCCTTTTTTATGGTTTAGTATAATATATTAGGCATGTTTTAAGTTTAAAAAAAAATTAAAGAAGGCCCAAACTACCTTAAAATAAATTGATCCATTAAAAAATTGAAAGGCCCATTCAAAAAAAATTGACATTGTTATCCATTGAAAATAGACCCAAAAAAGGGTCCTCCTATTATAGTTTATTGTAATGTATTAGGTATATTTTAAATCCAAAAAAAAATTAAGGAAGACCCAAACTAACTTAAAATAAATTGACCCATTAAAAAATTGAAAGACCCATTTAAAATAATTAGCATTGTTATCCATTGAAAATGATTTTTTTGCAAAAAAACTAGATTATGCAAATATAATTGATTTATTTGCTTCTAAAAATGCAAGAAGAGCGAGGATCAAAGGACACTTATTAATTGTTGTAATGTAATACTAAGTATTTTTTGTGATTTTGACACAAATTTTTTGTCTTTTATCTTCATTTTTGAAAAAAAAAATGTGAAGGGCCCCAAAAATTTATTAGTTGATTATTAACTTTGGGCCCCGGAAATCTCAGGGCCGGGCCTGACTTTGATCAAGGAAGATGCACCTGGCAGGATGGTGGAGTTTCGGAGATCTTTAACTCTAAGTTTCTTCTTCAAATTTTTCCTTTGGGTTTCTCATCAAATGGAAGGGAAGTCATCCTTCACTGAGAGTGTATCATTATCTCATCTATCTGTTGTGCAATCATTTCATCGACCATCTGTCATTGGAAGCCAGAACTATGACATTATAAAACAAGGAACAGCTGTGGGTTCTCCTGAGGTTCATCTGTCTGTGAGACTTCAGGTATGGACTTTTGAAAAGTAATCTCTCTCTCTCTTTCTCTCTCTCTCTCTCTCTGTATTGATATGCTTTTTTAATATATATAATAGGAGTTTAATGAAAAGAAATATTTTTTTTTCTTGTTGGTGATGTCCTTTGATTTATTTTTCTTTCTTCTTTTTTTAGTGGAATTATTATTTTTAAGTGGAAGTGCTACACTGGTCATGCATGCCTGAATTGTGAACCTCTGTGACATGCAGAGCAAGGTTTTATTGTGTTTGACTTAATGCGTCTTTGAATGTTTTAGCTTAGTGATAAAAGTTGGTTGTAATGGGCCATGCATACTTGTATGGTGAACATACATGCATTTGTTTTGAGGAAGGTTTAATGCAATCAAGTATCCATTCTCTCTCTCTCACATTTCCTATAGCATTTCTGAAGTATTAATTTTAGGAGAAATGCCTCGTAGCTCGAATGCTACGAGGCTCGAACGGCTCGAAATACAGGAAGAGGAGAGGAGGAAGGGAGGAGGAAGGGAGGAAGGAAGAAAAAGGGAGAGAAGAGAGGAGGAAGGAAAGAAGCAGAGGAGAAGCAGAGGGAGGGAGGGAGGGAGGGAGAAGCAGAGGGGAAGCGAGCTCGTCGGTCGTCGGCCTAGCCGAGCTCGTCGCAGCCTCCGTCGCCTCCGCCGAGCCCGCCGAGCTCGTCGCAGCCCCTCCGTCGACGAGATCGCCGAGCTCGTCGCAGCCCCTCCGTCGACGAGATCGCCGAGCTCGTCCCAGCCCCTCCGTCTTCTTCTTCCTCCATTTTTTAGGCCCCCTCCAGTCCCCCTCACCCTCACCCTCACCCTCCCCCTCCTCCTCCTCCTCCTCCTCCTCCCTTCTTCTTCTTCTTCTTCTTCTTCTTCTTCTTCTTCTTCGAGCTCTGCAAAACGACACCAAAACCAGGAAAAAAGAAAAGAAAAAAAAAAAAAAAAAAAAAACTCGACACCAAAACGACGTCGTTTTGGTGTCGAGCCAAAATTCGAGCCCTATTATTCGAGCTACCAATCGCGACTCTAATTTTA
This sequence comes from Camellia granthamiana, assembly GCA_036172215.1. Taxonomy (NCBI): domain Eukaryota; kingdom Viridiplantae; phylum Streptophyta; class Magnoliopsida; order Ericales; family Theaceae; genus Camellia; species Camellia granthamiana. The sequence goes on along the minus strand of CM069915.1, from coordinate 72,467,975 downwards.
GTTTTTAACTAGCAGCTGATTTTTGTTGACTCCTGTCTGCTTGTTCATTTTCCTTCTCGTTAGATTTGTTATGTTATTTTATATTATATTGAGGTTATTATTGTCATTGCAATATTAATGTTTTAATATAAATATGTGTTGGGTGAGGGTTTTTAATTGTGACCCAATAACCTGTTCTCTACATTATCTGCTTTCCTCTTCTCTTCTCTCTTTCCTCGAGAACCTTAATCCTTATTCCTTTCAACTTTACACTTTAACTTGGTATTAGAGTGCTTCAATCTTACAATAACATGTCTTGTTAAAGTCTGGAAATTTTCACACGGTGACCTAGATGTGCTGACATCATTTTCTATATGATGATGACAGCATGATGTCAGCATCTGTATGGACGTCAGGAACAGGCGAACACATGGCCTGATTCGTCTCACCCTCTTGGTAATTTTGGTGATTTTTGTGAAATTTTTTGGGGCTGTTTGATGGTTGTTTTTGTTTTTTGAAGTATTTTCGAAATATATATTTGATATTTTGCGATATGCTTCTGGAAGCTTTACTTGTGATTTTTCTTCATTGTAATCTACTTTATGGGGGCCAATTGGGCTATTTCAGGCTTTCTTTGAGATTTGTTTGATGATTTGTGGCTCCAGGGTGTGTTTTTTGTTCATCACGACTTCGGCTTTGTTGTGGGTGGTTAACCCATTTGCTTTTTTTTGCTTCTGTTTGCTTGTGTTTGCTTCTTTGGGTGCCAAATGAACCTCAGAAGTCCTTGCTTGAAGTTGATTTGAGGTTTTGTGATCCTTTGAGGCTTTGTTTGAAGTTTGCCATTGGTGGCTGTTACTGTTTTTGCTTTAAGTTCTTATTGTTTGTTCTTATGATTGAAGAAAAACCTCCCATAGTCCTTAAAGGATGATGATTTGACTAAATCAATTACTACAAAGAAACTGAATGGTCTCAATTATTTGGCTTGGACACATGAAAGTATTTCTCCGTGGCAAAAAGAAACAGAAATTTCTCTTGGATCTTCCTTCTTCTGCTGAGGACAAGGCTTATGATGATTGGTTAAGTGAGGATTTAGTTATGATGGGATGGCTTTGGCATAGTTTGGAACCCCATATTGCCACTACCGTTGAGTTTTGTCAAACCTCAAAGCAAATTTGGAACTCTCTTTGTGACAACCAAACCCATTCATGCATCATTCATACTTTATTGTCTATGCATTTAAGTCATGTATTCTATACTTGTTTGATATTAGGCTTGATAGTATTGAGAAGGAGTAAGGACTGGAAGTTTTGTATAGGACTTGTATGTTTTGTGTCTAAAGTTAGGGAATAATTTGAAACTTGATTTAAAAACCTTAGGATGAGCCTATGCCTTAAATGAGGAGCTTAAAGATCTTAGTCTAACAACCTCGACCATTTCATGCTATTTGATATTTTCCTAATTAGGATTAGTAATAATTAAGTATGCTCAAGAAAGAATTAATTAGATTAAATACGATTAGGATAAGATTGGGTTATTTAGCTTTAAACTTGATTAACTAAGCCTAAGCAAGGAAAACGAGTTAGCTAATAATGTTGCACCTTTGCCATAGCCACACCAAATAAAATCTTGAGTATCCAAATCAAACAAAAAGAGAAATCCGCTGGAAGTTGAGAGAAACAATGAGAGAGAAGGAGAAAAGGGAGAGCTCAAGAGAATCAACCAAGAACTCATTCTAAAAGTGTTCTAAGGTGAGATTTCTATCCCAAAACTTGTAGTAGACCTCCTTAACATCTTGAATCATGAAAAAGTTAGGATGAAAATGGATTAGGAATGAAGAACTTAGAGGAAAAAAAGAAAAAGAAGCAAGTTAGAATGTGTGAGAACCTGAATATACAAATTAAGTAAATAATTAAATAATAATAATTTTACAATCTCAAATATTTTGTTGGTGAATCCTAAATTACAAATTAAGTATTGTTGGAGGGTTATTTAATTAATTTTAAACCTAAAAAATTTATGGTGGAAATCTCTAATTTAGAGGAAAGATTTATTGTTTAAAAAGGAAAAAGAAAAAAAAAAGAGGCAAGTTAGTAAGTATATTTTGATCTAATAATAGTTGTATTTTATTTAAATTAATGATGAGAGGAAATATAATAAAATAAAAACAGGATATTAATTTAGAATCTTTTAAGTTTAGATATATATAAAGCAACCCTAGTTTTCCTAACAAAAACCCTAAACTCTCATATTATTCAACTAGCAGCTGTGAAGAGGAGATAGGAGTAGCTTTTGGTGAAAATTGAAGAACTAGTTTGGTGCTTGAATAACTCCATCTCCAAGGTAGAAACCAATATTCTGTGAATATAGTTATTTTGTATATATGTTTCTATGCATTCATTGGAAGAAGAAGGAATGAAAGCTTCACTGATTAGGTGGCTTGAATATCTATCAGATTAATAGTTGTTGTGAAATAGTGTAATGGGTATAGTGGATGTATGAAGAACAAGTATATGGCATGGGTTATATTCAATGGGTGTTTTTGCTTGTAATGGTGGATCTTGTGAGTGAAACGTGGGTTAGGTAGGAGTACTTGGCCACCAATATTTGTGAATATCATGTTTCTTTTATGTAGTTTGAGGAATTAAATAGGTACATATAGTTGAGGGTACAATCTATGAGTATGAAATTCTGCATAGAACCACAAACTTTAAAAATCAAGAAACCGTATCAAACGAATGAATTTTGAGCTGAAATTTTTATAGTAGATTAATTACATATTGAATTGCATATCTGAATTTTCTCATAATTTTTGGGAGTCAAAATCCATATAAACTGATGCGTTCAAATCTGTCCAGAAAATTGTTTTTAAACAGTAAGTTCGGGAGTGTTGTTCTCTTTGGGTATAAATCCAAAAATTATCAAAACAACGTCATTACAACTGGTTATGAGTCTGGTTTCGTACATTTTTGGCCTTGCATTGATTGCTCATGTATACTAAGAGAACTGTCAATTTCTTTAAGTGCTGCAGAAAACAATCTGTTTGGGCATAATTAATTGTAAATAATTATTTTGATAAGTAAATCAAGTAAAACCAATTGGGTTTGAAACTTAGGATTTATTAGTTGATATCTGGACGATTTTGGAATTTTTCGAATAGCATGCAGTGGGTTTTGTAATTTTCAAAGTTAGCGAATAGATTGGGAAAGCTTGTCTAAAACTCTATTTTATCTTAAAGTTACTTTTAGTTAAGTTTCGATCGGAACCTATATCTTGGGTAATTTTAGACCTTGAAGAACATGAACTTAGGTAACATTTAAGAGTAACAGTGAGTTGGGTTGAGCCGTGTTAGTGCGCTTTAATTTGAGATTACTTAGTTCCTATTCTTTAGTATTTTTAAATTAGTAGTAACGTGTAGTTTTCATACTTGGTTCAAGGCACTAGTTGGACTTTATACTCTATTCGAGGATAACATTATTCCGTTTTCAGGTGAGTAGTTTCATGCTACATATTTTTATAAATGTTCCCCTACCTTAAACTGTTGGAAAATTAAATTGTTGTTTCATGACTAAACTGTTTTGATAAATTATTATATTATCAATGGAATTAAATTATGTCTGAAACATGTGTGAACTTGGCATACTGTAAATTATTTGTTTTGGTCTCATGTTTATAATGATGAACTACCATGTTTTGCGAAACTGATATGTATTGATTATTGGGACCATCTGTGTATTTAGGCCTCGTTTGGGGACAACCCGTTTAGCCAAAAAGCCAAAAAGTTACTAAAAAAGCCAAAAAGCCAACAATCCAAACCAAAAAGTCAAAGATTCTCTTTTCTCTCTACTTTTTGCACATCTTTTCATAAAAAGCCAAAAAGTCATCCTAAACATACTAGTTTTTTTTAGCTTATATTTTAGCCAAATAGCCAAAAAGTTACTAAATTAGCCTGTTCCCAAACGAGGCCTTAGTCTAGGGAAATTATTCCACTGTGTGTGGTGACTCTGGCCACTAGGGAACAGATCCGGGTTGGGCCGTGATGACTCTAGTGCTCAACGATTGTAAGGAAAAGACCTAGGTTAAGCTAGGTGACCTTCAATCGAATCGTCTTAGAGAAAAGGCCCAGGTTGCCACTCTGAGGATGACTCTCAGTTTGGTATTGGATCCAACGAGGCTTATAGCCTTGAGAACTGTGTGGCATATTACTTGTTGTTTCTTGGTACCTAGAAAATTATTGGTGTTCATGCTGTAATCTGTTTTAAGTGAAAAATGTCATTTATCATGTTCTTGAGAGACATGAGTATTTTAACTGTTGAACTGTGGAACCTTCTTTTTGAAACAGATTGTCTTTACCAAACTATATGTCAATCTAGTTTCTGTGATATATATCTTATTTTGGAATTGAACCCTATTTTCAAAACTGTATTTACTATCCATGTTGCTACTCACTGAGCTATCAGTTGACTTAGTTGTTTATCATTTCCAGGTGTTAGAAGGACTTAGAGTGGACTCATGGCGTAGCGGGGACTCAATTGCATGGACCTCTAGGACATTCATTTATTTTGTTTTAGCTTGTTATGTTGGGTTTTATGCATACATTGTGGTTGGGTTTGATTTAGAATTATTTTATTTTGTGGGCAATTTGTGTCCCATTTAGCATATATTTTTGGAAGTTGGTTATGGCTAGTTTTACCATTTATACTTGTGACATGTCAGTGGATTGGGTTTTGATTTATTTATTCCTGGGCTATTGTCACATTTATACTTTGTGATTTTGGGTTCATGTTTAGGCTTACGTGTGCCTTGGGCTTAGTCCCTGTGGGCCACGGCCGGTCATACCCGGGTTTGGGGTGCGACAAAATGTGAACTAGGGAAGCGTGGGATTCTCAATCTTTTGAATTGGTTTTGAGGGCACTCTTCTTTTCACATGTTTCTTTAATTTCTTATGATTTTGCAAATTGGTTTTGAGTTTTGGAAAGAAAAAGATGAAAAACCATGAAATTCCTCATACAAATTTGAAAAATGCTTCAAACCTTGAAAACAATTAAAGATTTGATGTATTTGATTTAGGAAACAATCATATTTGCATGCTTTCATGATTCTAGACTTAGTATATCATGTTTGAGGATTGAAAGAGGCAGGAAATCAAAGTTAGAAGACCTGAGAATAGCTAGAACCGGATAGATTCGCGAACTGCATATTTCTGCTCTGCATATCACCGCTCGAGCGGTGGAAAGACCGCTCGAGCGGACAGCCCAAAACCTATGTGAATTGGTTAACCTCTCAACCGGATAAAAGATGGCTCGAGCGCACTTTAGCAACTCTCAGGATCCCATTTTGCAGGTCTGTACTTTTGGGAGGTATCCTATCACCACTCGAGCGGACTGGCCATTTCAGCACATTTTTCACACTTTGTTCCATTTGTTTTCCTTCTTTTCTTGGGACACCTTTAGGCATGTTTTGGAACCTAAACACAAGGATAACATAATTAGAAACCCGATTGAAACATGTTTGAATAGAAAAGAGGATTAAAGATTAATTGCATGGTAATTGATATAAGAAGTTTAAGAATTTTTCAATGCTTCAGTGTTTTGTTCTTGTCTTGTATAGGTCAAGCTTGAGGATGTTTAAACCCTTGTTCGCGAAGCCAATTGTGAGTAGTAGTGTAGTAAAATTATGTTCTTAAAATTATGATTTGAAATGCAAACATATGATATGTTTATGAAAGCTAAGATATTATGTACTAAGATGACTTCTTGGAATCTGTTGGTTATTGGGAATCAAACCAATAATCTTCTCCTAACTGAGCTCTTCAGCCACCTGTTGTGGACCATGTTCCGTTCCGAAATGCTTTGAGAATGTTCATCGCTATGTCTTTTGCTTACAAGTTCAATTTTATTACCATGTGCAAATTATATTATGTTCAAAATGAGATTATGCTTGGTTTTAAATAAAGTTCATCAGTGTTCATTCATTTACCACTTTACTACATTGCTATTCACTAGCTTTGGCTCACCCCTCTCCCCTATATGTATGTAGGTGATGGCGAAGATCCTATTATGGATGAGAGATCGTGCTAGAAGTCTTTTTCTTTTGTTTTTCTACTTTTGGAAGTTGGAGCTTTCGGACGAAGACCTTGTCTTCGAGTTTTGATTTTTGTTAGTTGTATATTTGTAAATGCTGCAAGTGGTGAATACATGTATGCTATAAACTACTGTATCTCTTTTAAAGGCTGAAGTTCTAGTCAATACTCTCAAAACTGACATGAACACTCTAAAGGATTCAATAAACCAATAGCGAACGAAGATTAGTGAGAAGCTCCATTTGACAAGTAGTAATTGGAAAAAGTTTAAGCCCCAAGAGTGTTTTGGAGAGAATCATAGGCGATTGTAGGGAGCTATCCTCAGAATTGAGGATTGAATAGAAGATTATTATTTTTTAGGTCGATGAAAAATCCAGAGGGAGCTTAGTGGAGATTATTGAAAGAAATCGAGTGCAAAGTTTTTCCTTGAAGATTGATTTGAGAGTAAGTTAGGCAGTTCAAGCATTACATGAGGTGGTGAAACATATCAAAGGAGGATCCTTTTTCAGCAAGTATACCAGTAGTTTAGCGGTGTTTGCTTATAGAAGTATAGCAGCAAAAGAAAAGTTTTTATTGAATTATCAAAATGGGTGGGAGGAGTGAAAAAAGGTAACAATATTATTCTGAGGGGGAGCAACAGTCAGGGGTTGATTGACACAGCCACCATGCTTCGAAAAATAATTTGCAAAAAGGCCAATGCTAAAGAAATAAAAGGAGCAATGACGAGGAAGAGTAATGAGGTTGCCTTGAACCAGAAAACAGGGGCGAACAAAGCTAATAGGTTTGTTGACTTGTTCAATGGAAGTGTGTCACCTCATCCAGATTTTGACTTGAAAAGGGCAATGGTTTGTACTAGAACTGATTTTTCGTATAGTTGGCCTCATATTGAGAAGGAGTTAAGCAAATATTTAAAAAAAGTCTTCACTCTCCGGCCGTTTCATCTTAATCGAGCTCTATTTTGGACTTCTAGAAGCGAAGAAGCGAGCTCTTTAGGAGACATGGGTTGGAGATTTTTTGACAAAGTAATGGCTGTCAAATTGGAGAAGTGGTTAGAGGTGAATCACGTTAAATCTGATTTTATCGTCTCGTATGGGGGATGGATTGCTATAAGTGAGCCACCGTTTAATCTTTAGAATGACCAGATCTTCAAGATGATCGGGGAAAGGTGTGGTGGGTTTGTGGATGTTTATAGGAGGACTATTTCAATGGCTAATTTCTTTGAGGTAAGATTGAAAGTCAGAGGATTTGGCACAAGTTTTTTACCAGCATTTATGAAGGTGAAGGCGGGAGATTCATCTGTTATGGTGCGTTTGAAGCCATTATCCTGACCAGTACACCGGAAAGTAGAGAAGTGGTCAAAGGTTTTCAGGCATGTGGAGCCTTTCTCGTACTCCCACTGTTAATGGTTTTTTTTATTTTGTTATTTTTATGGATGATTTTTCTCAAATGACATGGTTGTTTTTTTATAAAACAGAGGTCTGAGTTACCTCAAGTTATTTTGCGGTTCTGTAATGAAATTGTTATTCAATTTGGCAAACATATTAAAGTTTTTCGCTCTAATAATGCTTTAGAATACATGCGGTCGATTGTCACTTCTTTTTGTGTTGATCATAGTATTATTCATTAGATGAGTTGTGCTCACACCTCTTAACAAAATGGTGTAGCTAAGAGGAAACATCGTCATTTATTGGATGTTGCTAGTACTTTGTTGTTTAACATGTATGTTCCTAAACAATTTTGGGTGATGCTGTTCTCATTGCTTGCTCCTTTATGCATCATATGCCCTCTGTGGTTTTAAATAATCAGTCTCCCTTTTCCATTTTATATCCTGCCCATTCCTCATTTCCCCTTTCTCCTCGTATCTTTGGTTATGTCGCATTTGTTCATGTCCTAGATCTTGATCAGGATAAGTTATCTCCTTAGGCTCGTAAGTGTGTCTTTTTAGGGTATTCTCGCACTCAAAAAGTGTACCGGTGTTATTATCCGGAGTCTTGTTGTTATTTTGTTAGTGCTGAAGTCACCTTCTTTGAGTTCACCCCTTACTTTTCGTCCTTTAATATGCAGTTCTCATCGGACCTCATCTCTAGTAGTGAGGGGGTGCTCTCTTGCCCTTATCCTACTATTTGTTGCCCCTTGCGTCATCTACCTCTTCTCTTACTTTCTCTTCATCCCCGATCGCTCTTCCTCTACCTATCTTGTCTCCTTTACAAGTGTATTAGCTATCTCAGGATCGATGTGTTGTTTCTTATGGCCCAATTGATTCATCTTCTTCGCTAGAGGTCCCTGCTCCTTCTCTGCCTCCATCCTCTAATGATCTGCCTAATGCCTTGCGTTGAGGTGAACGTACTTGTACGCAACATCCTATTTAACATGTTGGCTCTTATTCTTATGTTTATCCGTGCTTACATTCCTTTGATCGTAGTTTGTCTTCTATTTCCATTTCATCTTCTTATCAGCAGGCCTTATCCATGTCTGGATGGAAACTTGCTATGGATGAGGAAATGAGTGCTCTCCACCACAATCGGACTTGGGAGCTTATTCCTCTCCCTTCTGGGAAGCTTATAGTTGGTTGTCACTGGATTTATACCGTTAAGTATCTTCCTGATGGTTTTGTTGAGCGCCGTAAGGCTTGTCTAGTTGCCAAAGGGTACACACAAACTTATGGTGTTGATTATCTAGAGACTTTTTCAACTATGGCCCATCTTAATTCTGTTCGGATCCTTCTCTCTGTTGCTGTTAGTCGCTTTGGGCCTCTTTATCAGCTTGATATAAAAAAATACATATCTTCACGGGGATCTATAAGAGGAGGTCTATATGGATCAACCTCATGGCTATGTTGTTCCTGGTAGTGAGCATCTTGTCTGTCGGTCGCGAAAGTCTCTATACGGTCTGAAACAATCTCCTCGTGCTTGGTTTGATCACTTTAGTGTGGTTGTTTTAGCCTATGGTTTTCAGCATTCTACCTATGAACACTCTATCTTTGTCTGCCACTCTTTTGTTGGCACTATTGCGTTGATTGTTTATGTGGATAATGTTATCCTCTCTGGTAGTGACTCTTGTGGGATTACTAATTTAAAGCACTACGTAAGTCAGCACTTTCACACTAAGGATCTGGGTTATCTTCTTTATTTTCTTGGAATTGAGGTTGTTCACTCTTCCCAGGGTATTTTCCTCTCCTAAAGAAAGTATGTCCTTGATCTTCTCCCTTAAACTGGTCTTTTGGGTGCCCATTCGGTTGATACCCCTATGGATTCTTCTGTTAAGCTTCATGGCGAGCATGGAAACTCCTTGTCTGATGTTGGCTGCTACCGTCGCCTATTTGGGAAGTTCATTTATCTTATTGTTACTCGTTCTGATATCACTTATGCTGTGGGTTTGGTTATTTAGTTTATGCATGCCCCTCGCCATCCTCACTTTGATGCCGTATATCGTATTTTACGTTATCTGAAGGGTGCACTAGGTTGTGGTCTACTTTATCGCCCTTCTACTTCCTTAACCATAACAAGGTTTAGTGACACTGATTGGGCTGGTAGTTGTATTGACCACCGTTGTACTTTTGGCTATTTACATTTGTTGGTGATAACCTGGTGACTTGGTGGAGTAAGAAGCAAAATGTTGTGGCATGCTCTAGTGCCGAGGTTGAGTATCGTGCTATGGCACATACGGCTTCTGAGATGTTATGGGTTCGCTCTCTTCTTCACGATTTTGGTGTTTTTGTTCCCACTTTTATGCGCATGTATTGTGATAATCAGGCTGCTATTTTCATTGCCAATAATCCTTTGTTCCATGAACATACCAAACACATTGAGGTTAATTGTCACTTCATTCGCGATTTGCCACTACGTAAACAGTTGACTACTCCTTGTGTTCACTTTGAAGATCAGTTGGGTTACATCCTCACCAAGTCTTTACCTCGTCCTTCATTTCAACGGTTGTTTGCCAAGCTGGGCATGTTCAACCTCTATTCTCTAGCTTGAGGTACCGTGTTATATTTGTTATGTTATTTTATTTTATATTGGGGTTACTATTGTTATTGCAACATTAATGTTTTAATATAAATATGTGTTTGGTGAGGGGTTTTCATTGTGACCCAATAACGTATTGTCTACATTATATGTTCTCTTTTCTTCTTTCTTTCCTCAAGAACCTTGATTGTAATTCCATTGAACTTTACACTTCAACTCTCTTTTGAAATAATCTAAAGCATCTGGGATAATTGAAAAATGAAGGCTGTGGTTGTGCTTACACTTGAACTTGTTCCAGTAGCTAAAACTGTTTCTTTCCTGTGTTCTCTTTTTTTTCTCCTCTCAAATTTCCCCCTTTCTCATTCCTTGTTAGGAAAATGGCAACACACCATCTTCGTCTTTGTGATCGTCATCTTAATGACAAATTTTACTCATTCATCATAATCTTTTGGGGTTTTTGTATAGGGTGTGGTGTGGGGAAGTTGGAGAGGATACTGTAGCGTGGGCTTGTCCGAAATCTAAAGGGGTCTCACGAGCTTGTGTGAGGGGCAACGGTTTTGTTTCCTTGGAAGAGTGTTTTGCTGACGGAAATACTATCCAAAGTTGCTTTTTTTGTGTGTACGGCGGTTTCAAGGCATATTTTGACTATTGACAATTTGATTTGTCATTGTCATATTATGGTTAATTGATGCTGTTGTAACAGGTCCGCGTGGGACCTCGCTACAGTTCGGACTCGGTTCGTGTCACGGTTCTTAATCTTGAACCAAAGAGTCCAAATCCGGCAAATCGTTTTGAGAAAATAGATTTTTAGAAAGAAGTGCCAAACATGGACTGCTTTGCCAGATACAGAGTCGCCACCTAAATATTTTATTTTTGGGAAATTTAGGAAACCCTGACTCGTTGCCTAAGGCCACGTGTCCGTCATCACCAAAGTTGCCTCGGCTCGGGAACTTGGGTACGATTGGGGAAGGTCACTTCGTGAGCACCCCCGCTCGCCCGATCAAAGATCGGCCTCTACTAACCATGATATCTAGTTTTGAAAACATTATGTGCTCTTATTCCGGTTATTAGCCTAGATTTACTATGTGATACGCACAGCATACAAGTATAGACTGGATCGCCTGAATTGGAACAAAACATTTCCTGTTTGTTTGAAATATGGTTTGCTACTTGCAAGTAGGCTTAAAATGCAAATTTTGCCACCCTCGGGTGGGCTTAGAAAAGATGGTTTTGCCACTATCTAGTGGGCTTAAAACTCACAGTCAATGATTTGATTCAATCCAAACAACCCAACCTTCACCCACAGGCATTCAGGTAGTTATATCACATAAGCACATAGCCTCATGGTAAGCATGCTATCATGGCAGTCACTCACACGCATGCAAGGATGCTAAAGCATAAAACTTACCGAGTACTCCAAGCCAAAGAAAGAAGCTAATTAGAAATCAATGCATGATCCTAATTATACAGAAATGCCTAATGCAACACATGCAATAATGCAACTATAGCAGGCTCGGCTATTCTAAACATGGCATATGAGATGCAACAGCTAACATGTATTCAACTTAGAATTGAAATACAATGCAATTAGTATGATGCGCCGAGCCCGATGCATGCAAGACAGATGAATGAATGCAAACATGCTATCATACTGTATGCTAATTGAAACATGCCCTAATCTAACCATCATAAGCTGGTAAATAAAAGGGAGAAAGACGTGAGGTTGGAAGACATACATCACATGCACGCACACTTATTACAATTATGCCCTCGCGCAAAGGGTCCGAATAAATAATACAGTCCCGAATAAATTATTACAGTCCCGAATAAATACAAAACCCTAATTAATTAACAAATTAATTCTAGGAAAGCAATAAACTAGCATGCAAGCTAGGGACTGCCTCGACTCTGCTCCGGATGATGGATGATGCATGTTTTGAGTTGCCTTGCGCGGAAATCCATCGCGATGTCCCAATTAGCCTCTGTTTATGATTAAGCCCGGAATATTTTGGAAAGCTCTGAAAGGCTGTTGATTCTTGATTTGCTGCAACAGAGAGCAAGAAAGGGACATGGCAGTGTATTTTCACATATGTATGCTTGACTACTCTTCAGGGAGTGTAGTCCTCGATCCTCGTGCCACCAATCACGCATCTCGATGCATGATGGCCGAGGAGTCGAATTGCATGACTCAATATGAAATGAATGCACATATAAATACAACAAGACCGAGACTCCATCATGGATAATCCGGAGTGTCGGTGACCGGGAATTGAGGCACGTTCCGTCACTCGGAGTACGAAACGTCCCTCGTTTCCCGTGCTCGGGCTAACTCCTATCCCAAACACAATGCAATATGTATGACATGCATGAATGCAACTAAGATACAACCTAACATACACAATGCTATGAAATGGCATACACGATACACGAGGTGACATGGCATACGCAATGCGCTAACCTACACCCTAGCATACACAATGCTATGAAATGAAATGACATACACAATGCATGATGTAACATGGCATACACGATGCTCTAACATACAACCTAGCATACGCAATGCAAAGGACTGAGATGGCATACACAATGCAATATGAGCTTACACTAACATGAGTGGACCTTAGCCACACTCACATCAGAGGCCATTAGATGAAAATGAGACGCTCGAAATGTGTGCACACGTGCACGCAAACCGAGGACCGAACCTAAGGCACGAATGCCACTCTAACAAGGCATGGCAAGGCATGAAACATGGTATATGAACATGCAAGTTCTAGCACTGAAATGTGATGCAAAATGATCCCGAATGATGGAAATATGGCACCCGATGCATGAGATGGTTCCGAAACACAAAACTATGCACATGGAATGACTTATAGCTATACAAAGCATGCATTATTTGATCATGAAGCATGAAGACAGAAGCAAGGCAGTCCCAAAACATGCATATTTCCAGTTCAAAGCATGGCCAAAAGATGCTAGCAAGATGGACTAAATTAGCATGCAATTTTGACTAGCAAACATGGTTTACATGGCAAGTGCATGAAGCCTATGGAATCTCACCAAACCAGCAAAAATCAGTGAATGAAATATGTGAAAATAAGCCCAAATACCCACTGATATGCAACCATGGTATGCGAAAATGATGAGTTGCTTTAGAGAGCCATGCAAGGAGTTATTAAGCACATACAAGATAGACACGTGGCAGCACCAAACCAACTCTGAAAATCAAATATGATAGTCCCAAAATTCACCAAAATGGCCCTGAAATCAGTCAACAAGGCATGCAAGATAGGGTCTCTTTGGAAGGCCAAAATGGCCACCAAACAAGCCAAGGTGAGAGGGGGTCACCCCCCTCTGATTTGGAGGCTCAAAAAAAACATCAAAGCCACTGGAAATCCACTGGATTCCAGTGGTTAGAAGACCAAACAAAGCATGCACCAAGAGCTTAGGTATAAGGCTCAAAGTAAGAAGCAAACAAGCATACAATGGAGCATATGACCTCAAAAAAAAATGGAACCTTAAACAAACTTGAAGATGAGATTAAAACAAGACTTTTTCCAGTTTATAGCAAGTCTCAATAATAAACACAAATAGGGCTAATCTATCGTGCAAAAATGGCCCTAAAAGAGAGAATAGAGACAAGGGGCAGCAGCCGGCTCCAAATGGCAAAGGGCCCTTCAACAAAGGTGAAGAAGGGCTCAAAACAAGGCACTTCACAGTTTATAGCAAGCCACGAAAATGAACATAAGTAAGGCTAAACAAGCATGCAAGAAAAGGACCCAAGAGAGGGATAAAGAGACAAGTGGTAGAATATGATCTCAAACAGAGGAGAGCCCTTCAAAAAAGTTGAAGAGGGGTTCAAAACAAGCCACTTTTCAGTTTGTGACCAAGTCCAAAACAGTTCACAAATAAGCCTAAAATACCATGCAAAAATAGACCTAAAAGGGAGTTTAAACACAAAGGGCAAGAAGGAGGCCTCAAACAGAGAAAGGCCCTTAATCAAACATGAAAATGAGCTTAAAATAAGACTATTTCCAGTTTGGGTCGGAGCCCAAAAATGTAAGCACAAGGAGCTAAGATATAGGCCAAAAAAATGCACAAAAGAGGGAAAATGGGACTCACCCTTGTAGCCTATGTCTTCAACAACTCTTGGTCAAGAAATAGAGCTCCTAGCCCCTGGAAATGTCCCCCAAGCTGCTGGAATGGAGTGTGGATGTGTTGTGCTATGGGTTGGTGTAGAAAGGGTGTAGGACTTGAGGGGTTTTGAGGGTTGAAGTGTAAAGAGAGAGAGATTCAATGCAAGAGCCTAAAACCAAAATGTTGTAACCCTCAAAACATGGCTGGGGGTGCTGGTTATATAGGCAAAGGATTGGAGGAAAAGGGGGGAAAATTGAATTCAAATTTCCCCCCCAAAAGACTCCCCCCCGGATACAGGATTTGGGGGGAAAAGGAGGGCATATCTGTAATGTACCTGGAGAGAGGATCATGGCCAGCCAGTTTTCTAGGGTTCAGGTGGCCGGCCGACCTCCCCCATGGCCGGCCGGCCAAGGGTCAAAAGGGTCAAGCATGATTAGTGGCCGGCCATATCATATTGGTGGCCTCCCACGTGTGCACAACACAACTATGTGGTCAAAAACTGGGAGAAGTGAACCAGGAGAGAGAAAAACCACTTTTTTAGAGGGGTTCAAAAGGGTCAGAGACAATTACTGGCCGGCCATATCATATTGGTGGCCTCCCAGGTGTGTGCAACACAAATATGTGGTTTAGGGCTAGAAAAAGTGGCCTAAGGGTGGTCAATATTGGCTTTCTGGTGAGAAAAACGGGCGACGGAGGGTGATAAAGAAATAAAACTGGTTGTCAGAACAATTGCTGGCCTTCCACCCTTTTACAACCTTCCTAATAATGAAAATAAGGCCTCCACCAAAAATGAGCCCAAACCGATGCAAAACGAAGGTTCAGGGGCCAAAACACGCAGCCTGGGGCCCCGAAAACTGACTGTTAGGCACCGGAAGTGGTGTGCGACCACGAAGTTGGTCTCTCGGACCACAGTGTCCCTCAAAAGGGAGTAAATAAGATGCACGCCAAAAAATGGAGCAAATGGAGGTGGTTAAGCGGTCCCGAACCGAGGCACACGGCCGACGGCTCCGAAAAATCGGGAAACGGGCTCCAAAATGGGAAAAATGGCCTATGACCGCAAAACGTAGCCTACGGCCACTGAGAGATGATCTACGAGACCTCTCCCTCCCTTCGGGAAGAGAAAACAGAGAAAACAGAAGCTAGTTCGCAAACCGAGGCAAGGCACGAAAGAGTCCGGAAGTCCGGAGGCAAGGCTCGCAGCCGAGGCTCTGAAACTTCTGAACGAGCACAATATGCAATATCACCGAGTGCTCAATCGGTG
This sequence comes from Camellia granthamiana, assembly GCA_036172215.1. Classification (NCBI taxonomy): domain Eukaryota; kingdom Viridiplantae; phylum Streptophyta; class Magnoliopsida; order Ericales; family Theaceae; genus Camellia; species Camellia granthamiana. The sequence goes on along the minus strand of CM069915.1, from coordinate 72,452,551 downwards.
ACGTCTGAGTCTTAAGGTCGGTCAAAATGGGGTGTCTACAGCTGTATGTGTTATAGAGATGCAGACTTGGTGGATCATTTGTTCATCCATTGCCCAGTTGTATCTCGGCTATGGATGTTTATTGTTAGGCTGTTGGGTTGGTTTGGGTTCAGTAGGGTACAGTTGTGGATGTGCTTATGAGTTGGGGTGGGGCGAGAGTTGGGATACGGCGTTGGAAGGCGTGGCCGCTTGTTGCTTATTGTTTGATGTGGCTGATTTGGTTAGAGCGTAATAGACGAACTTTCCAGGGAGTGGTTCATTCGGTTTCGTGGTTGGAGAATGGGTTCCTTATGGTGTTGCATAGTTGGGCTACAATTTCAGTGGATCTTGATGTGTTGGCCTTTGTAGATTTTGTGAATGATTTAATTAGTTAGTTTTTTAGCCTGGCTTGGGCTCTTTTTTTTTATTCTTTGTATCGCCTTGATGTTTTCTAATAAAATTTGATTATTTACCCAAAAAAAGGGAAAAAAAGAAGTTAGTGCTATTATCATTATTAAAGTGCTGATGATATTCCTTCCTTAGGTCTAAATATTATTTCTATCTCATATACCCTTTGAAGTTTGATCTGTTGAATGATTAACTATTTTCCTATATTCTATTTTTTTAAGCCTCTCTCTCTCTCTCTCTCTCTCTCTCTCTCTCTCTCTCTCTCTCTCTCTCTCTCTGTTTTGTTTTGTTTTTAGTTTTTCATTTAGTGTGGAGGTATACAAGAGAAATCTTGAGTAGTGGAGCCTACAAATTGTTTGAAGGAGAGTTTTATTTCTGGAAAGTTGTTAATTTTTGAGGGTTTTAATCTTTAGAGGACAAGTTGTAGGCTTTGTGGGATTTGGAAGGTATAGGAACGGGTAGGTTAGTGTTGGGTTGTTGAAATTTCATATTTTTAGCAGATTGATGGGATAGGATTGTGGTGATGCAATAGGAGCTATTTCTGGGCTTTGAATGGTACCGGTACCCTATGAATAGTTGTTTTGGAAAGGAAAATTGGAAGAATAAGAAGAGAAGAGGAAGAAGAATTTGGGAAACTGTGTTAAAATTCCTTACACTTCTCCCAAGGAACAAAATTTTGTTTATTTTCCATTGAAACAATTGAAACATTTCCGTTTATTAAGAAATCGAAACTAAACGTTATTGCATACTGAAATTCCAATGTTTTCATCAAAACATACTGAAATGCACTGAAACACACTAAAACTCTACAAATCATACCGAAAGAATAAATTGTTTCAACACCTTTTAAGAATATTTAATAATGCTCATTTCTATATGGCTCTTTTTGTCAAAACAAAAGTTTGAGAATAAAGAAAAGTTTTGAATTTATTAGAAAATTTGAGAAACTAGATAGGAGAAGAGGAGAGATAGTGAGGAGAAGAAAAAATAGGCATAAATTAAGTCATTTGTTTTGATCCCTACTACTTGATGCAGGATAGCTTGCTGGATTTTTAGAATAGAGGTTATTTGACGATATAAATAGTTAGTAATTTAGGTTTTCAATGGTTAAATTGAAGGCTAATAGATAAGAGAAGGAATTAGGGTTGATTTAGGGGTGATTGGATAGGGTTTGAGGTTGAAAAGTGCACTTTTAGAGGGCTGTGGGTAACTTGAGATGTGCGCAAAGAAAAAAAAAAAAGAGAAGAAGAAGATAATTATAGGAATTGCTCCTAGAATCCTTTAGGTATCACACCTTGGGTTTGATTGCATCATACTATACATAAAAAAGTTTCAAAGCTTTTGAAAGTCTCTAAAATATCAACTTTAATAAATTAAAAACATTACATGACTTTATATAGACTTTAGAGAATTCCTTTATTAACTAGGATTTCGAAGTAAGAAACTACTAAAATTTTGGCTTCGAAAACCAATCTAAGACCAAATAAGAAGCATAAAAACACCAATTAAATAACTTGATTCACAAGACAACCCATGGGTGACCCTTATAGTCCATGTAAACAAATCTAAAAAGTACCAAAATGCCCCTGACCTAAAAACTCTAGAAAACATGAAATAACTATAAAATAAGACACTAATAACACTAGAAATGTTGTGACCCGAACTCTCCCCAAGAGGTTTGGATCATAACCGGCTAGTAATCATGAAATTACCTATGGCTTCAGACAAAATTCAAAACATATTTAGTTGTGTGGGGCTAGAAGCGGAAGCAGAATAATAAATTTTGTCAAACGAGCTGTGCATATATGGCATAACAAAAACATCTTATGTATGTTAAGAACTCACATCCATATATAAACAAACAGATAATACATGTCCAAGACCATTCACAAGATCATTACCATACAAAAACCCAAAAACTTAAGTACAACCATGGTCAAGTAGGAACAACGAAAGAAAACAAAAGCTCAAAGAAAACAAAAGCCTCACTTGTGAGGTGTTCCTTGACATATTTCACAAAGGTTAGGTAAACTTTGACCAATTCTCTAAGGTTGGACATCTCGCTGCCCACCTACATACATATATATAACGGAGTGAGCTAATGCCTAGTGAATAACATCAAAGTAAAGTGGTTATATGAATGACTTCAATAGAATAAACATAAACATATCCATATCATATACAATTCATAACAACCTTTGGTCCAATAGATAGCGAAACGACCTCGGGTCCAACGTATAACAAATGTGCAAAACATAACTGATCATAACTTAACGGAATGACCTTGGGTTCAATCATTTATAGCTGTATAATGACCATTTGGTCAACTCATAACAGATATTCAGATTTATCAGATATTCGGAAAGACCTTAGGTCCATCTTATCAAATATATAGAACGGCCTTGGGTCCATATCAATTATCCAGAACGACCTTAGGTCCATCATATTCACTTGTACTTGTCAATCACATTTACACAGATCATATTTATCAAACAAATAGAAAGCTCATTCATAGCACAAAATCATAGGTTCGGAAAAAAAAACTTACTAAATTGGTAACACTTTTTTGAAACTACTACTAAATTGGTAACACTTAGATAATAATGTACATGGAAATATCTTTACTAAGATATTGCTTACAGTGATTCGATTATTGATACTGCCTCGTGGATGAACCTACACAATTCATAAATATATACACATATTGAGGTTTGTTGCTTAATCAAATTATTCTTATTTAATCCAATTCTCTAATGCCAAGTTCTTACTCATTAATTCATTTGGGAGGCTCAATTCATGCCTAAGAATGCTTTAGAAAGAAAAGAGAATGCAAATATGAACAAAACATGGCTTTTCAAAATATACTGAAACATGACATTATGGTCTGCAAAAGTACTGGTTTGTTTGAATCTAGGCTCGATGGTCGCTTGAGCCAATGGTGCAATACAAACTGAGTTTGGCCGGATCTGGTTGAATGGTTTCACATTCTACATGAAAAAAATTTGCAGTTACTATCCGTAGCTGACTGAGTTATCTGACAAAACTGTCTGCAGAATCATTTTTTGAGTCGGGTTGGTTGGGTACATTGGGTGAATCAGTTTGTTGGACACCCCTAATTTATATGGATAATAATGCGTGATTGTTTCCTTCACCATTGTTGCAAGTTTCATGAATTACTGAGTTCAGTTCAGAGTGTGTGTGATGCTTTTCTTTGGGCCTCATTTTTTATTTTCTTTTCTGGCGGTTTAACTTCTATTGTCAGTTAACATGTTTCCCATGTCCTTGGCCTTCCCATGTCAAAAGTGGTTTGCAAAACCAAACGAATTGGTGGTGGATTTGGTGGAAAAGAGACAAGATCAGCTTTTCTGGCTGCTGTGGCTTCTGTTCCATCATACCTGCTGAACCGACCTGTCAAACTAACTTTAGACAGGGATATAGATATGATGACAACTGGGCAGGGACATAGCTTTCTTGGAAAGTACAAGGTACTATTTTTATTTGTCTTGTTGGACAATTCTTGTCAAAACAAAATAATCTTATTGAATTGTGGAGCTGCCCCGTATACTGCACAACTTTGGCATCTGAGCAGTATGTATAACCGGAGACCAACTGAAGATATGAAATTTGTTCCTACAACCTGTTATCAACCTTTTGTTTTTTTTTTTTTACTCGTGGTTAGCTGTTTACTACAAAATAGTTTCTGCATTTAAGGTAAAAGTAGTGAGGGAGAAAGGAAAGACTGTTCTCTTGCAACTTTTTTAATGAGACCTCCTTAAGCTTGTTATTGCACTTTCTTGTGCTTCTTGTTAACTCTAAATTTTAAATATGATGGAGCATGTCAATAATAAAGCTAAATTTTTTGATGCAGGTTGGATTTAAAAATGATGGAAAGGTTCTTGCTCTTGATCTTGAAATATACAATAATGCTGGAAATTCACTTGATTTGTCTCTTGCTATACTTGAACGTGCTATGTTTCATTCTGATAATGTCTATGAGATCCCACCCAAATGTCAAGATAAATGGACGGGTTTGCTTCACTAATTTTCCTAGCAATACTGCTTTCCGAGGATTCGGTGGTCCTCAAGGTATGCTTATTACTGAAAATTGGATTCAAAGAATAGCCCTGGAACTCAAGAAAAGTCCCGAAGAGATTAGGGTAAGTCATTGCTCTTGATGATATTTTGTTGTCATTGTGTTTTATGTAATAGATCAGATTTGTAGCGGCTGCTGCATATGTTAATAACTTTCATAAAATGGCTTTCCAATCAGGAAATAAAATTTTCAAATGTGTCTGTTGAATTCACTCAATAATGCAATTCATCACAATCGAGGATCTCTCTATGAAATTCATCACATTTGCACTTTGCAAGCTTTACGCCGTGTTTGGTTGGGAGATTTGGGAAGGGATTTGGAAAATGAAAGGAAAAAGGTGTGTGAAACTAGGTGAAATGTAGCTATATTTTATTCACATTTCACCTACCTTTTACCTTTCTCTTTCCAAATCCCCCAACCAAATACAATGTCAATGGTCCAACTTTGATCAAATCTCATAAGAAGAAAAACAATGAAAAGGAGCTTAAAAAGAACAATTACCATCTGCCCATGGCTGGTGGTAGCATCAAAGGAGTTTAAAATCATTGCATATAATTTGATAGGGAAAAGAACAAAAGATGTGCTAACAGCATACTTGCACATCATTTAAGTTTCAGCTGATTAGCCTAATACACCATTATATGTACTGATCATTTGTGTTGCTAATGGACAGTATAAAAGGTTTGGATGTACTGATTATTTGTGTTGCTAGTGGACAATAGAAAAGGTTTAGGATTTCTGAAGTTTTTCCTTTGCATCATGTGGGAACCCTGTGAGCTGAAAAGTCCTGGATGTTTTGACTTTAACAGAATTATTTTAACTGCTTGGTTGCACTATTATTTTTCCTGATTGCTTTCAAAATTAATACCTTGAATGAACTCTTACTGATAATCTATCAATTATTTTATGAAAGGGAACTTGAAATACAGAGGATGGGACATCTGTTACCAAGGCCTAGCTTCAACTAATTGAAACTAGTTACTTGAATAATGGTTCTTCATTCTGCTCGATCAAGGAACCATAAATAATAATCGTAAGACTGAAAATCCCATAAATTTTATATCTCAAAGTTCACAAATGTTCTCTTACAGGTTGCCTACTCCTGGTAACTCATTTGCCTCGCCCTCGTCTGATTTTGTTATCCACCAATATTCCACCCCCACCTGACATATAAAAAATCTATAATATATCTTTCATAAGATTTCCCTGCTTCCAAGAATCCTAGCTCTCCAAACTAATTCTGCTGATGACCACTGAAGTGTGCCTCTCAATCAAGAAAGTAAATATTAAGTACCAACTAACAAAGGCGTTCAAACACTACCGAAACTCCTCCAAATTCAAGGCTTTGTTTGGTTCATTTTTCAGAATCTGTTTTTTTAAAAAGTTTCAAATACTAGATTGGTAAAAAAAAAATGTAACTAGGGTTGGGAACATAGAAAAAAGCCACATCTTTTTCCCATTTTTTTTTGTCTTTAGTGACTTTTTTATAAAAATCATGTCAAACATTTTTACTTTTCCGGTCCATTTTGTCAAGACGAATATAAAAAATACAGCTTTTTAGAAAAATTACAAAAAAAAAGAAAATTTGAAAAAGCCAAAATAGGCCCAAAGAAACCATTATTTTTTTGGTTATTTTTATCTTTTCTAGATTTTTTTCGGAATTTTTTAAAAAATTTATAATTTTTCAGTTTGTCTTGTCGAGCTAAATCTAGAAGCTTAAAGTTTTTTTGAAAAATTTTAAAAAAAGTTTACTACCCACCCCCGCAACCCCCCCCCCCCCTCCAACCCTAAAAAAAAATAAAAAAAAAAAGCTAAAAATATGCAAAAACCGGAAGTCATTATTTATATATGATTTTGGGGTGAAATAATTTTTAAAAATTGAAAAAGTATCTTTTTTAGTGGTTATTTTTTTCAAACTAATTTCTAATTTTTATTTTTTTTCAAAACAAAAAAACAACAATTAAAAAAAAAAACCAAAAAAAATTTAGAAAACAAATTCTGAGAAGTCAATCAAAAAGAGCCCAAGTTTTCTTTGATCAATTTGGCTGGTTGTTGTTCTGCTTGTCGTGAGGTGACCAGTTATCCTTTGAGTGGCCCAATGGCTATCGAGAAATATTAATACTATGTTGGCCTCAAGAAATATTAATACTATGTTTGTGCTCACTAAATAGACCTAGATACCAAGTTATGGATTCCCTAGGGAACAACAATAAGAGTTAAATTGACTCTCCTCTGGGTTTCTTCTTGGGAGATGAGTTTTATTACCTAATAAAAGCTGGAGACATATTCTAGAACTTTTAGAGCAGGCTTTCATCTATTCATTTATCTATTATAAAATAAAAGCTAAAGTCCATATATAATATTAGACTCTTTATGTGATGAAGCACTCTTTTCATTTAGAGGATATAAATGCTGAAACCTTACGAATTTGATTGTGTCATTTGCCTTAAAATTTGTGGAGTCGATGAATGCATGACCTTGAAACCTACGTCACAAAGACGCATTAGTTTTGGTGAAGTACTTGTGTTGACACGATACGACACGGGTACGGGTATGGAATCTGGCCAGGATAGGGCATGGAGAAGATGGATACAGTGGCATACCTATGATTAGGGCTTCGATCTTCATCTCAAGTTGCAATCATCTTCGTCTCTCTTGATTGTCTTCTCTCTTCTCTCACTCTTGATCGTCTTTGTCTCTCGATCGTCTTCACTCTTCTCTCACTCTTGATCTCCTCTTTATCTCTCTCTCTCTCTCTCTCTCTCTCTCTTCGATTTGTTTGTCTCTCACTCTCAATCTCCTCTTTTCTCACCCTAATTAAATAATTTAAAATAAATAATATTTAGTATAATTCATCATAAATAATAACCAAACCAAACCAAATGAAACCAAGCCTTAAGTCCCATCAAATGGAGTCGGCTGCATGAATCCTTCTTCTCCACTCGATTTTCGTTAGTCAAATTAAAGAGAATCAGATCTCTATTCACTACACTAGTCCACGTTAATCTAGATCTATCACTTCCTCTAACACTATCATCTACCATTACTGTATCACATCTCTTCACTATTACCTCTGTTGATGTCCATTGTATATGACCACACTATCTCAATCTATTTTCTCTCAACTTATCTTCTATCGGTACTATTCCTACCTATTTTCGAATATACTCATTCATGATTCTGTCTTTTCTAGTTTTGTCATATATCCATCTTAGTATCCTCATCTCAACAACACTTATCTTATCACATGGTGTTTCTTAGTTGTCCAACATTTCGTCCTATACAACATTGCTAGTCTAATAGCCATTCTATAGAATTTCCTTTTTAGTCTAGTGGGTACTTGTTTATCGCACAATATCCCATATACGCTCCTCCACTTAAGCCACCCTGCCTTAATTTTATGGACCACATCTGCATCAATCTCCCTAGTCTCCGTGATAATAATTTATCATAAATAATAAATAATATAATTTATAAATTATAATAAATTATAATTTTTATCATATATAATATAAATTATGTCATATATAATAAAATTTATCATATATAATATATCATAAATAATATAATTTTGATGCCTAAAATAAAAATATTATTTATTTTATCATATATAATATAATTTATTTTATGCCTAATATAATTTTTATTTGTTATTTTTTTAACAGAACCTTTTATTTCTTAACTATTTTTAACTCATCTTCATATAATAAATATATTTAAGGAATAACTATTTAACGTATCCCCGTATCCATATCCAAATTTGGATCCATATTTATGTGTCCTTAATTTTTTAGTTTTGAAATGTCCAAACCCTAGATACGCACCCACACCCAATGCCCACACCCTAGTCCGTGTAACGTAGCTTGAAACTTACCAACAGTCTCAAGTCTGATGTGTTCCTGAATTCATGTAATATAGGCTATATATCTATATATCTATATCTCTCTCTATATATATATATCTTTATTGATTATGTACATGTGGATTTTGCAATTACTTTGCCTAGTGGCTGATACTTCGTTAGGGCTCAGGTCTCTGTTAGGGATGTTGATAGGGTAGTTCATCGCTTAGCTGATGTAGTTATATACTGAGTGATGAGAATGAAGTATCTTCTTGTAAAGATTGTCTTACATATGGAACTTGATGTTACTGGCCTTTATGGAGATATCCCAGAAGCATGTGCCCTATTTTTTTTTTTTCTTATTTATTTATTTTTATTTTTTATTGTTTATTTTTATAATCTTCTAGAAGTTGTCTTACAAGAAAAGAAAACTCCATGTTTCTAGATGGTTATTGGTTTTTGTTTTAGTGTTGCTATATTTTTCATATTCTTGTTACTGCATCTTGTTGACTGTAGGCAGGCGCTCTTGTACAAGTTTACACTGATGGAACAGTGTTAGTTACACATGGGGGTGTTGAGATGGGGCAAGGTTTACATACAAAAGTTGCTCAAGTTGCTGCTTCTTCGTTCAATATTCCTTTCAGTTTTGTGTTTATATCAAAGACAAGTACTGATAAGGAACTGAACTTGGTTTAGATTACTGGTCTTTATGTTGTTTTAATTTTATATACTTGAAGTTTTTTTTGGATTCAACTTGCTATAGAGGTTAGCTTTTATTATGGACTCTTTTTCAATAAGCGTGGAGAAGTGAAATGGGTGGGGTGGGTGAAAGATATGTTGCTCCTAGGGAGGGATCAAGATTCTCAACTTGACAAAAAAGGGATATTGCAACAAGCATCAAAGATGACTGAGATTGAGTCTTACCAATAGAAGAACTTTAGAAAGTGAGACCATAAAGAACTAAAGATTGTTTCTTTCCAAAAACGTTATAGCAACCATCACATGTGTGCCAACACCATCTTTAATAATTGAGTTGGCTTTTATCATAACCGAGGATTTTGGCTACATCATCACATCAGCATCATGATATTCCTGCCAAAGAGTATTTTCTTTGCTTTGGGGGTTCTTGGCTGGTATCATGCAATTAGAGATAACCTTATGTAGAGCATCATGTTATATCAATGGAAGGGAATCGAATTATTAGCTGATATAAAGAGAAAAATGAACTCTTCAACTAAGGTTTTAATTTATGAAGCACGGACACGTCCCTTAGGCTTGCATACGAGTGTCGGACATGCTGCGGACACTTGTCTGATACTCTCCCTTACGTGTTTCATTTTTTTTTTTTTTTTTTTTTTTGAAATTTTTCCAGTCGAACACGTAGTGGACACGCGATGACACATTTTAGACATGCAGGTTTGGACCAAAGAAGCCCAAGACCTGTTGGGGAGGAGAAAGAGAGAGAGTCAGAGACAGATCGATGGGAGAGAAAGGGAGACAGATCGATGGATTGAGGGTAGAGATCGAGGGAAAGAGAGAGATAGACTGAGGAAAGAAAGAAGAAACCTTAACCTGTTTCGACTTGGTCATCTGTGTTCTTCTTCTTCTCTTCATCTTATGCCTTCTTCTTCTCTTCTTTGATTTTGTTTATTCTGTGTCTCTCTCCTCCATTTTCTGTTTCTCTCCCTTTTCTGTCTCTTTTCCTTCCTTTATTTTTTTTTTATTTTTTCTTTTTTATTTTTTATTTATTTATCCATGTTTTTATTAAAATTTATAAAACAAATTATTTTTATTTGAAAAAAAAAATCAATTTTTATTAAAAAAATTTAGGTAATGTGTTTAATAATTTTATAGGAACCAATGATTTATTATTATTTTTTTTTATTTTTTAAATTTTAGATATATAATAAACAAATAAAATTATATATGTTAAACGTGTTCCTAGCATATCGTGTCTCCCATTTTTTTAAAAATTTGCGTATCAGAGTGTCCGTGTCGTGTCCCGTGTCCGTGTCTGTGTCTGTGCATCATAGGTCTTAATGTTGTGCATGAAATTTAATAAATACCATATAGTCAATTTCTAAAGCAACCGTTATAAGTTGATTGAGATTATCCACCTGTTTTCATTAGGGAAATTGCATTTAAGTGGTGCAGTGAAAAAATATTTTCATTTTCATGGTGGTGCAAGTTTTTTGTGTGCATGGTGCAAATCATTCTTGTGCATGGTGCAATTCCATCTATAGTGCAATTACTTTTTTACTGCTCCACTGATTTGCAATTTCCCCTTTTTATTATCTTCCAATATGTTACATTTGTGTTTACTTGTATACTATTTATACTTTCATAATTGGATTCCTGATGTCGATTCCTCATTTCTGTTTTGGTTTGTATTTGCTGTCAAATTAGGTTCCAAATGCATCACCAACAGCAGCTTCTGCAAGCTCTGACATGTATGGTGCTGCAGTATTAGATGCTTGTGAGCAAATAAAAGCACGGATGGAGCCTGTCACCTCAAAGCAGAAATTTAATTCTTTTGCAGAGGTACTCTACTTATGATACTTGTAAACCACTCTTACAAGATGCCATTTTTCTCCCATGTTAGAGAAGATATTCTTTTTTAATCTCTTGAGATTAATTGATGCAAGGTTGAAGAAAGTAGTTGTCATATTCAAAACAATTTTGTTTTATTTGCCAAATTCAAATTTTTTTTTTTTTGGTTGGGTTGGGGGGTGTATGTTTGTCAGATAGTTTGACATGCATTGTTGGGCCATTTCCTAATAGCTTAAGCTTTTGGGACAATTTTTGAGTTGACAACATATATAAATTTATTAGCATGCATTACTCCCATGGTTGTCAAATCTCAAATTGAATCGCGAATCGAATTTCTAAAAAATTGAATCGTGAATTGAATCAAATCGTATATATACATATTTTTTAATAAAAATATACATATTTATATACATATAAAATCACAAATATAGTGCTTAAAATGAAAAAAATCACAATCTAATATAAATTTCATGCATCATTGTTTCATTGATTTAAGAGGAAGCTCCAAACGTTTATAGATCAATGTTCAAACTTCAAAAACTAGCTTTTGACAAAATTCAAAATCCAAAATGACATCATTAGGCTTAGGCATAGTGGCATACAACACAACAGACTATTGAACTTCTAATTTCTAAATTTCAGTCATGTCATCATCAAGAACATTGATCAATTCATCATCTTCACTTCTAACATCTACTTGCTCAATATTTTCTATCTCTTGTTCTTCATCATCATCATCATCATCATCATCATCATCATCATCATCTACTTCAACCAATTGTTTCCCTTTACTTGTCTTGTTGAGATTTCTAGGCCCTACAAATAAGAGTAAGAAGTTTTCTGTTGTCATTTTGAACATTAAGGCAGTAGACCCATGAACTTTGAATGCACAAAAGTATTTTACCTCTCTTCCTCTTTTTTCTACTTGATCCTGCTTGAACTTGAAAACATTCATCAATATCTAGCCAGGTGGTGTCCTCAGGTAGGGTAGGATCTTCTTTTTCAGTTTTCCACTCATCATCGGATTCCACATCCAATAGAGAAATAGGATCATAGGCATCCCCTTGTTCTACCCTTTTTTAGTGTCTTGCTTCTAATCGGAGATTATACTTTGTGAACACAAGTGCATTAAGTCTTTGTTGTTCCAATCGATTCCTTCTCCTAGTATGCACCTATTAAAGGAGGAGGGTTGAATTAGGATTTATTATTCATTTGAAAACTAAAATATTTATTGAAATTAATTTATATATATTTTTTTATACCTGATCAAATGTACTCCAATTTCTCTCACATCCAGTTGCACTACAAGTCAAGCCAAAAACATGAATGACAAGAGTTTGAAGTTGTTTACAGCCTCCTCCAAAAGAGGCCCACCACAAGGCTATCAAGTATTAACAAAAATTAATCACAACTTTAGTAAAACAAATGGGAATCTTAAATAAATGTAAAGTTAATGTCATTCCAGGTTGTTTCTTGCTTCTCATTTGAATGGCCATCCCCATCCCAAACATGTTTTCCGCATTGTGAAACTAATCTATTTGCCTATCCACCTTTTCTCGCAATTGACGAGTGGGGCACATCCTTTCAATTGTCTCATAAAGTCCCTTCTTTATCTCATAATCCGCATTAAAAGCAGGAGCATAATGAAACCTTTATTGGGATTTAAGTACAAGAATTGTATTTCACTAATAATTAACTAGTAAAATAATATACAAATAAATAAATATTATTTATTACCTTGGATTACAAAGATAATATGCAGCTGCATGTAGAGGCCTCTGCAACTGCATGTCCCATGTCAAATCGATGATATCCCAAATCGGTTTATACCTCATTTGTACTCCAAAATTGTTTGTTGTTTGCTCCTTTGCCTTATCCATTGCTTCATAGATGTATCGCATTCGGCATCCCTGTCAACAAGTCTCAAAACCTTTACTAATGGGGGTGTACACTTAAGACAATATTGGATTGAGGACCAAAACTCCTTGTCAGCTAAAAGGATATCTCTTACTATTAACCTATCAGCTTTCTTTGAATAATGACTTCTTTGCCATTCTTCAGAAGCAAACATTGCCCTCAATTCAATCTTCAACTCATGTAGATGCCTCAAAGTTAAATTGGACGGAAAATCTGGTGACAGTAGGTCTTGTCAACTCTTTTTTTGTGTACGTCCTCATCAGGTTCAAGACCTAGGCATGTCTAAAATTAAAAATAATTTTGTTAGTAAAGTAAAACTATAAAACAAACTTAAATAACTTATATAATAAAATAAACAATTACAAATATGGAAATAAGTTACCTATAGATGTAAACTGTAATCTTTCTTGCCTTTTACATAGTATCCTTATGAGTAGGCAAGTCCTCAACATCAATCAGAATTAGATCCATATAGTGCGCAACACGAGATCAAAACAATTGATTTCTCTTTTTCATCAACATTGATCCAGCTTTTACATAAGCGGATGCACTATCAGATGAAAAAGAGAAAGTCCTGAGAGTTTTTGTAAAATTTTACGAGTCGGGGATGGTTAATCTGAGTTCAAATGCCACATTTATCTATTTAATTCCCAAGAAAGTGAATGCGGTTAGAATTGGAGATTTTAGTCCCATTCGTTTGGTTACATCACTTTACAAGATTTTGGGAAAGATTTTTGTCACAACCCGAACCCACCCCTACAGGTTTGGATCATAACCGGTTAGTAATTCAGTACATAATTAAATATATGGGGCCAGAAGCGGAAGCAAAATAATAAAATTGTCCAATGAGCTATGTAGATATGACATAACAAAAACATCTTATACGTTAATAACTCACAATCATACAAACACACACTGATTATACATTCATTTCAGACTACATGTACAAAGACTTATACATAAGAGTATTATTCATGAACTTACAAAACTTAAAGTTCTTAAAAACAAAAGATGGTCAAACATGACCAATAAAAACAAAACGATTGACAAAAGCCTCATCCTGGAGGCATCCTTGCTTGACTTCACAAAACACGATAATCTTCTATAGGTTCACTAGGGCTGAACGTCTTGCTGCTCACCTATATTCATATATATAACGGAATGAGCTAAAACCCAGTGAATAATATCAAAGTAAAGAGGTTACATGAAAGAGTTTTATTATTTAATATAGCTATTCTCATATTCAAATTCCTGACATAGTAGAATGACCTCGCTTCCAAAACTTGACAGAATGACCTTTGGTCCAACATAGAGTAGAAATACAGAATAGTAGAGATCATAACTTGGTGAAATGACCTTGGGTCCAATTGAATATAGCTGTAGAATGACCATTTGGTCAACACATAACAGATATTTCAAACTTGTCAGATAATCAAAACGACCTTAGGTGCATCTTATCAGATATATATAGAACGACCCTAGGTCTACCCTATACATTCATACTTCGCTATTCACATTTTCAGATATTATGTTGATCGGATAGATAGAAGGCGCATTCATACTTTCAAAATTACAAGTTCAGAAAATAGAAAATAGAAAATAGAACATAAGAACATATCTTTACTAAGATATTACTTACAGCAATTTGATTGTTGACATGGCTTCGTGGATGAACCTACACAATACGTAAACACCTATACACATTGGAACACATTGCTTGATCATTCTTAACTTACCTAATTCCTTAAAGTACAATTATTACTTATTACTTCATTCACGAGGCTTAATTCATGCGTACGGATGTTCGGAAAGAAATGAGAATGAAGATATAAACAGAATACAACTTATCAAAATGTGCTGAAACAAGATAGTTCGCTCGAGCGGTCTTTTGGTCTACAAAAGTACTGATGGTCGCTTGAGCTAAGGTGCGAAGAAAGCTGAGGTCGCTCGCGTAGTCACTTGAGTGCAATACTCTACGAGCGGTCACTTGAGTGCAATAATCTGCAAAAATACTGGAAGCTCTCATTGTGCGCTCGAGCAGTGACTTCATCGCTCGAGCGATGAGGCGGAATTTTGGGTTTCCAAAACATAATTTTGTGTTTCAAAACTTGAATCTCTAAGTCAAAAACTTGCATGGCTTGTCCATAATCTTGCAAACACTTAGAAAGTCATGAATATGTAACCAATTCAAATCCTTAGCTCAAAACTCCATGATTTCATCAAATTGAAGCGTGAACTTCATAAATTCTTCATAAATGGAATTTAAATCTTCATGTATGTATGAACTTGTTTCCAATTCTTCTTTTACAACTTTCAA
This sequence comes from Camellia granthamiana, assembly GCA_036172215.1. NCBI lineage: Eukaryota > Viridiplantae > Streptophyta > Magnoliopsida > Ericales > Theaceae > Camellia > Camellia granthamiana. The sequence continues at coordinate 72,437,407 of CM069915.1, read as the reverse complement.
AACATGAAATTGAACTTTAAAACTCTTTAAATCATAGATGCATGTATCGTTCAACTCTCAATTCAAACATAGATAACAAAATCATGCTAAAAAATGATGGAACTACTTAAAATCATGCATGCATGTATGCCTAGCTTTCAAATTCATCATCTTTAGCTCAATTCTTGTGTTTAATCTCATAAACTTCTTGAATTCATATGTTAGGTGAGTTATCATCAAGAATTGAGGTTGAATTTCATACCTAGAGCCTTGAATTACACTTGTTCTAGCAAAAACTTGAGTTCCTCTCCTTAGTTCTTCAATCTCGTAGCAAAATCTCCAAGATCAAGTTTCCTCTCTCTCTAAAATGAAGTCTCACTCTAGAATTCTTTCTCAACAGAATTTGAGCTCATGAATAAGTTAACTCTCTTCTATTATCATATATATAGGTGAGATTAGCTTAGTTCACTAATTAAGGATTAAGTTAACTAATCAAGGCTTAAGTTTAATTAATTAAAATTAATTTTTTCTGAACTGAATCAAATTTTAATCAAACTTCTCAATGGGCCCACAAATTATGCCACCCTAATTAAACTCGTAAATTTCAGTTTCTAAAATCATTAAGGCTTTCAATTTCAAATTTGAAGAAGAAATCATGACAGATAATTCATTAATGAACAGATATGCATACAAATTACGCATCAAACATATAATTAACATTCAAAATTAAACAAATATAAGTATGTTACGTGATGGGGTTATCACAGTTTTATCGAAAAGGCTTTAGGCCATTTATGGGGGATACGGTGTCCGTGGCACAAGGAGTTTTGTAAAGGGTAGATAGATTCTAGATATGGCTTTGGTGGCAAATGAGGTGGTGGACAAATGTAGAAGTCTTAGAAAGAAGGATCTTATTTTCAAGGTTGATTTTGATAAAGCATATGATCATGTGGATTGGTAATTTTTAGATTTTGTAATGGATAGGAAAGGTTATGGTGAATGATGGAGATCTTGGATTAGGGGATGTTTGTCGACGTGTAATATATCAGTTTTAGTCAATGGTAAACAAGGGGAAAGTTTCAAGGCTTTGAGAAGACTACGTCAGGGGGATCCATTATCTCCTTTTTTTTATTTTTTTATTTTGGTGGTTGATGTGTTTGGAAGGATGGTTGATAGAGCTAGAAAAGTAGGTCTTTTTGAGGGGTTAGAGGTTGGGAGGGATAGAGTTAGGGTGACTCACTTGCAATATGTGCTAATGATATAATCTTTTTTTTCTTCGGGGGATGAGAGTCATATAGGTAATCTTTTTGCGGTATTGAGACTTTTTGGGGTACTCTCAAAGCTTAAGGTTAATTTGGAAAAAAAAAATAGTGTGGTGGGTATTAATATGCAACATAATCAGCTTCAGAGGAAGACTACACTTCTTGAATGTAGGATTGAGGCACTTCCTTTCAAATACTTGGGACTTTCACTAAGGGGTAATCCCAGAAGTGAATCTTTTTGGAGTCCAGTTGTGTAAAAGATTGGAAAAAGGTTGGAAGGGTGGAGTAAGGCTTTGCTTGTGCGCGGGGGAAGATATACTTCGGTTATGATAGTTTTAAGTGGTGTTTCCATTTTTTTTTTTTTTTTTTCAATAGGAAGGTAAGGATGAGGGGAAGAAGGATTACTTGGTGAATTTGGAGATAGTTTCATTCCCAAAGGACAAAGGAGGTTTGGCCATTGGTAACATTGGTTAGGAACATGGCTCTACTTGGCAAATGGTTATGGAGATTTCTAGTTGAGAGTGATTCACTTTGGCATTCTGTAATTAGAAGCAAGTATGGGACTCAAGATAATGGAATGGATTCACAAGTGGTTTTGAGGGGCAACTCTTGGGCTCCTTGGAAGTCCATTTCTCAAATCTATTCACTTTGGTCTCGTTTTGTTTTTGTAAGGGTGGGGAATGAGGAACTTGTTCGTTTTTAGAAGGATGTTTGGGTGGGCTCTTCCTTCTTTGCTTCGGATTTTCCACATCTATATAGGGTGGCTCGGTCTCATAATTGTTCTGTCACTTCCGTTGCTTGCTGATTTTTAGTTCCTATCTCTTGGAATTTTAATTTTTCTAGAAATCTCAATGACAGAGAGACTGCACAGTTGACATCTTTGTTGTCAAGACTTGACCACTTTTCGTTGTCTCCTCTTGTGGTAGATAAGAGAGTTTGGACTTTTCATTCATCGGGTATTTTTTTCTTGCAAGTCCTTTTTCAACAAAATCATTGATATTCCTCATGTCCATCACTTTTCTTTTGGTAAAAGAATTTGGAAAGCTTGTGTGCCTCTTAAGGTGAAGGTGTTCATGTGGTCCTTGGTTCATGGAGGCATTCTGACAAATGATACATTGGAAAAAAGGAGACCTAATCGTTGTCTAAGTCCTCAATGGTGCATTATGTGTTGTAAGGATAGTGAATCTATAGATCATTTATTTTTGTATTATCCAGTTGCTTTGAACTTACGGTGCAGGTCGTTTCTTTTGAAGGATGTTTTGTGGGTGGCACCAAAAGGCAGTGCGCAAATGCTACTAATTGACTTTCATGATTTGAGAGAATTGAAGAGGACTGAGGTGTTATGGTCTTCTGCCGTCTTTGCAACCTTTTGGGTGTTATGATTAGAGAGGAATGCACGCGTTTTTGAAGATAATCTCGAGATGTGAATTTTCAGCGGGATAAAGTTTGTTAATTAGCTTCCTTTTAGGCTTCGATGATTTCAAGGGAGTTCCGTTGTTTTTGTTAGCTACAGGTTGAGTGCCGGTGTGTTCCGTGTAGGAGTTTTTTATAGATAAAGTGTTTGTGATGTCTACGTATTTTCTTTTCTTTTCTTTGTTTCTCTTTTGTTGAGGATGTTGAATAAATGAATTAGAATATTTTTATTTATAGTAGATTTTATAAAATCCGTGATTGTATAAATCGCGAATTTAGTGCCTTGTTTATATTGTTTCCTAAATTGTATCATGAATGTATTATATATACATGGCCTCTACCTCATTCATAAGTAAGCTAAACACTTTCTTTCCATTCTATTGAGGATGCCTCATCCTCGTCTCTCTCTTTTTTTTCTTTTTTTCTTTTTTTTTTTTGTGATTAATCAATAAAATATTTGTCAAAAAAAAAAAATGATTCTGACGATTCTGACTTGGAATCAGAAAATTCTTTTGAATTTACGATTCCAGTGTGCGATTTGAATTGTTCTATACAAAAATCGTAAGAATCGTATCGCGAATCGTATGATTCAGGCAACCATGATAACTCTTTTTTCGTGTGATTATTTGATACTAAAATTTGTTGCATCTATATGCTATTGCAATAGTCAGTTGTAGGCTCCCATTATAACAGTACAGACTGATTGGACTTCAACTCCTATGAGAGCTCATGATAGACTCTCCTCTAGATCTTGTGGATGGTGGATGGAATGGAAGGAGTGCATCCATGTTAACCAAGCCAGTAATTTTTTTATGAAAGTAATTTGGTAACACAAGGATCAAAATCCTACATCAGGTTGACAAGCCAATATTTTGGTCTCCATAATTACTTGAGGAAAAGTTGAAAGTAATTTGACAACCAAATAACCTTATTTTGTGAAGAAAATAGGTAGACATAACTCTGAAAGAGTGGGTGCTTATTGTAATATGATGTACGTACATTTCTTAACATGCTCCTTTTCTCAATGGACTAGTTCACATGTTCATTTTAAGGTTGTTCAGTTAATAATCAGGGATAGGCTAATTTTTTATCACTGAGAAACTGGCTTGTGTTTCAATTATTTTCAGCTGGCAACTGCATGTTATATGGAGCGAATTGATCTCTCTGCTCATGGATTTTACATTACACCTGATATTGGATTTGACTGGAAAACTGGTAAAGGAAATCCCTTCAAGTACTTCACCTATGGGGCTGCATTTGCAGAGGTTGAAATTGACACATTGACTGGGGATTTCCACACAAGGACAGCAAACATTTTCCTTGATCTTGGATATTCTATCAATCCAACAATTGATGTTGGACAGGTTTCCCCCTTCTCTTGCTTTTATTCTTTTTTTGTGAAAAATGTTGGTGTTGCAAATTGAGAGTTTATTCATCATGATAGGGATTTTTTTTTTTTTTTTTTTGGATAGAAACGACAAGCACTGTTTTTAATGCCTATTTTCCTCTTCATGCAAAATGGAAGCGGTGGATCCAACTTCTCAGTTTTGTTATATATAAAATTTTGTTTTGGATTACAAACAACGACATGTATGGAGAAGTCTAGACCATGTTACTAGCAACAAATTACATGAAAATAGGCTCAAGTAGTAATTATTGCAGTGAGGCATATGCTTTCTTTATGCTGGAAAAGTTGGACTAGAACAATTTTCATATAAGATTTTTTGTTAGGTTCTTTTTTCTATAGGTAAAGAAAAAAAATCATCAAAAGCACCAAAAGGGGTGCAACCTCTATACATGAGTATATAAGGTCAGTATAAAGTACTAACAAAGTTAAGCTCTGCTATAAAATCTATAAGGAATATTGAAAAAAAAAAAGGAAAAAAATTCTCTAATTTGAAAATGAAAACTATGCAGTAGTAACTAACCCGAGGATTGACCTCTACATTATCCATTGTACATTGGATGTAGAAAAAAGAAAGTTCCATACATCATGAATCACCACACAATGAGATGGTGATACATGGATGTCTCTTCGTTTCTACACATATAGAATCAATTGGGAATGAGATGTAGACTCAGGTATGAGTGTCAGGTGCAGGTGTGTACATAGGGGTTAAACCCACCAAACCTATAATTGAAGTATATGTAGACTCAACAAAAAAAGGGTTGTCTCTTTTTAAAAGTTATGATTTTTATTTTTTATTTTTTTATATCTTTAATCTATTTTGTGGGATACAAAAATGTTTCTTACAACATGTCGAAAACTAACTATATAGCAATTATACAACAAAAAATAAATGCAATGACAGTGTTAAATACAAATATGTAACAAAACAACTGATCAATAAGTTTGCTAAGTGCATATTTGATGGGAAGTATTGGACACATGCCCTATATCCTTATCTAAGTGTCAAGTGTCCGACATACTTGATTTATTTTGACGAGTCCATGTAACATAGTTGGTGACCAAGGCTGCATTGGTTTGTGGGACTAAACGGGCGAGATTGGCTATATTCCCTGTGGACCATTTATTTCATCTTTGTGTTGCCAAAAAAGGGGCAGATAAGTTATTTGGTTTGGATAAGTTATCACATGTATGTGGGATAAGACAATGTCCCACATAAATTTGACCTAGGATTAGGTGAATGGTGGGATAAGGCTTGGGATGAAATCCAACACTGTTAAATGTGTAAATATCTTATCTTATCCCATCCAATCCCAAAACACCAAATAATTGTTTTGTTAAAGTTTGTTTGATTTTTTTTTTTGAGGGGGGGGGGGGGGTTGGGGGGATTATTTACTGTGCGGATTGCTTATCCCATGGAGGGAGATGTCCATTGTTTCATTGGATTTTTGGTTCGCCAGACATGGAGTCCGGCCAGACTCCATATCTCTCATATGAGAGACTAAACAATCCTAGGGTGGGGGGTGGGGGCGGATTATTTCCGTGGGATTGGTGTTCCATGGGACTAATGTATGAAATGTCCATTTTACCCTCATGCTATTACTTAGTAAACAATTGGAAAAGGGTAAAATAGTCTTTTGAAAATTTATAAATTATTTTTTTAGTGGTGTTAATTTAAAATTATATATTAAATTATAAATTAAATTTAATTAAAAATTAAAAATTATGGCCTTATAAATTAAATTTTTTTAGTGTTGTTAAAAAAAATTAAATTATAGATTACAAATTTAAAATTATATATTAAATAAAAAATATAAATTATAAATTACATGAGTAAAATAGTCTTTGAACATTTATCCTTATCCAGTTCGTCCAACCAAACATTAGATTTACCAAAAATATTCCTTTCTAGACATCTAATCCCACGAGAAAACAAACACGGGATACACATCCAATCCAACCAAATAGTCCGAGGGATTCACAGTCTCAAGATTCAAGTCTGATGGATTCTAATCCCCCCCTACCTAGTCTGTCCAATCAATCACACCCTTATATCTGCGAACTTTCATGTTGGAAGATTATGGAGTATAAAGAATATTGATTATGCTTATTATTTTTGGGTTCAGAGAACTGCAAAGTGTTTTCAGTGCACACTCCTGCTTGTCCCAAAAGAAACCCTCAATTCCCAAGGACAGAAAAATTATTAGAAAAAATAGATCATGTAATTAATCATACAAACAGATAAAAGGCTATTTATGAGAGAATCTAATTTGCCAACGAACCTTTTCCTATTACTTTGACAAAAGGCATGTTTTCTCCATACTGGCATAATATACGACTGTTAGTCATTTGTTGTCTTCTAATATATTGTCAATTAGATTCAACTGGGAAGTCAGTGGTGGTCATTTCTGTTATAATTTTCCAAGAATTATGAATGAACTTACTACCTATCTAGTTATATATGACTGATTAAAATTGGGCTGGATATCAAAGAAAACTCCCAAGTATCCGTGTAAAACCCAAGTTGTGTGTAGGATTATTTTATCGGATAGATTAGTAATTAAATTAATTTATATGGGTCATTTATTAATATCAAAGAATTAGTTATGAGATGGCATTATATTTCCTATTACTTAGATGGGTAATTTTGTAACTTTCAGAAATTAGGTTAATAAGCCCACCTATAAGTCTTGAAAAACAAACAAAACAGAGGCTGTGAATTGCTCCATAGGCGGCTAGGGTTTGAGAACGTAAAAGAAAAAAGAAAAGAAAAAGAGAAAAGAGGTTCAAGGGAGGCTGCAATAGGGATTAGAGGAAGCATGTTGGTGATTTTGGGACACCCATTGGTTAAGGTAAAATCTATCTTTACGTTTAATTATTAAGTTTGTGTTGAGGAATTTAACAATCAATGCATTAAGGGGATTTGGAAGATCTATAGGTGCCTACTTAGGTTTTGAGAATTGGGTGCAATGTGTAAGTGTAACTTTGCTTTGGGTGGGTAATAGAAACAATGGAGTCTGTAATCTGTGGCGTAGGGATAAATAGGGAATTCACATTACAAGTAGCAGAATTTTTCAACTGTAAGATGAAAATCCTTCCAATCAATTACCTGGGAATGCCTCTTGGGGCCAACCCAAAAAGAGTATCTACTTGGGAGCCTATTATAGACAAAGTGAAGAAAAGATTAGCGTCGTGGAAAAGGAGGTATCTTTCTCTCGGAGGTAGAATTACTTTGATCAAATCTGTGCTATCTTCTCTCCCACTTTACTATATGTCCATCTTCAAAATCCCTTCCACAGTGGCAAACTTGATTGATAAATACCAGAGATCTTTTTTATGGGGAGATAGTGATGACAAGAGGAAATTGCATCTTCTCAACTGGGAGGCGTGCTCTGTTAGCAAACATTTTGGTGGTCTGGGCTTCAGAAAAATTAAGGATGCCAATGATACTCTTCTTTGCAAATGGTGGTGGAGATTTGCCACTGAAAAAAGTTCAATGTGGAGGAAAGTTATATGCGCCAAAAATAATGTAAATGGAGATTGTTGGTTCCCAAATGACTCAAGCTTTAGGCACTCATCCCCACTGTGGAAAAATATTTCATCTATGGAAAGGTTTGGCTCTAAAGCAATTGCATTATTCTTGGAAAATACCCAGTTCAAGCTAGGTGATGGTAATAGAATCAAGTTTTGGTGTGATGCCTGGGCCTCTTGCACTCCCTTGTCCAATCTCTATCCAAGACTCTTCTCTTTAGCCTCTAATAAAGATTCTTGTGTTCACCAATATTTGCACTCGTCTATCGACAATCAATCTCATTGGCATATTAATTACAGGAGGAGACTGAGAGTTTGGGAAAATGAATTGCACCTTGAGCTGATCAGCAGATTGCCGCAACCAACCAACTTGAGTAACAATTCCGAGGACTCGTTGTTGTGGGCCCCTATACCATCCGGTTCATTCACAGTTAAGTCTCTTTATGAGATCTTTGAAAATTCTCTTAGCTTAACTCCCTTTCCTATTATGAAAATGTGGAAATCATTAGCTCCTCCCAGAATTAAAGCTTTTGGTTGGCTTGCTTGGTGGAATCGGATTGCCTCTTCGGATCTTCTTGCCCGAAGGTCCATTATTCCAGCGGTTAATCATTGTGCATTCTGTGGTTTGGTTAATGAAAATGCATCACACCTGCTCCTGCTTTGCAATCATGCTTGGAAGGTTTGGGCTGAAATTATGTATTGGTGGGGCTCTCATTGGGTCTCTCCTTGCTCTATACAAGACTTGCTTCTATGGTGGTATGGTCAAAAATCCGAAAATCTGGGTGCACTCATATGGGAAGCAATTCCATTAGCTGTGCTTTGGAGCCTATGGACTGCAAGAAATGACAAGATATTTAACTCTAAAGCTCCTATCTGGGAAAATATTGTGGAAAGCATCATAATCAAAGTGGCCTCTTGGGTGAAGTTCTCCAATCATTTGCCTGAATTTGCTATCCGTGATTTTCTATTCTGTCTGGACGGGTTGAAGGGTCATAAATTGAAGATACTGAAGGCTCCGGCTGACCGCAGAACTGGCTGAATTGCTGGAGTGTGGTCTGTTGCGGTGCTTGTCTAGCTAGGCAAATCTAATGTGTAACGCTGCTGGGCTATGGGCTATTGATATAAGGAGTGAGGAGTGGGGCAGTTACTGGTGTGTGAGTGTACTCTGTGTATCACATTCTGGCAGCTGCTAGTAGGAGCAAAAGGCCCAGGACAGTATCAGTAGCATGGTGGGTGGGTATGGTGCATGCTATGTTCTGCATGCTGCTTTGGTTAGATGGAGTTTGGACCTCGGTTCTGCTGTATTGTTGATGTTGGTTGACCTGAGTGGGAGGAAGATCAGTCTATTATGCTCTGAATGCTGTATGGTGGTGCTCTGATGTGGTTGGCTAATATGTGCTTGACAAATCACCTGCTAGCAGTTTGGAAGCTGGTCTGAATTGTTGTAGTGCATTGATAGGATCAAAACAGGGCCCATGACAAATCACCTGCTAGCAGTTTGGAAGCTGGTCTGAATTGTTGTAGTGCATTGATAGGATCTAAACAGGGCCCATGGTCTTGTTTGTGTTGCTTTCCCCTCCTTGTGTCGTTTTTTCCTTTCTCTTTTGTTGGTTCTTTTGATTGGTTCCTCACCAATCTTGGGTTAAGTGCTAGCATAGGATTGTGCTTCCTTATCGGTGCCAACCTAGTTGGGATTGGTAAGGTTAGCTATGATGCTCTTTGCACTTCCCTTCTTTGTTGATGTAAGTTTTTGCTTGTATCTTGCTTTCTTCATCAATAAAGTTTCTTTTGCTAATAAAAAAAAAAAAAAAATAGAAACAATGGAGTTTTGTATCATGGGTAAGGGTGTGTTTGGCTTTAAAGTTGGGTTGAATGGTTTGATCTCTTAGATATTAAAGCAATACATTAATCTAATAGAGCGGGGCTTTTGCAGGTGTATGTAACATGTAAAAAATATTAATTTATTTGAGGTTTTATTTATTAGGTTTGTGTGATTGAAGTGGTGAAGTTGGGTGTTTGGAGTTGGTGTTGGAATATTATTTCTAAGCTTTTGAGGTAAGTAACCCTCTATCACTGTTGGTTCATTTTTATTCCTATCGAATCGTTTAAAATCATAAATATTTATTTATAGCCTTCATGTTCTCTTAAAATAAAATATGGGTCAAGTATAAAACAGCATCGAAAATTGTTATGAAAATTATTTGAATATTTTGTGGAACTATTATGAAAATTGTACTAAATGTTTATTCTGAAAATATCGAATGTTTTATTTAAAAGTTGTGTATTGTTTGAATTTTGAACATCACTCTAGTCTGACTATGATTGGGACCCTAGCCAATAGGGGTTATTTATTGGCACAGAAACTAGTTTCTTTTGGGGCTTATGTGTGGTTCTGGGCCTTGTCACGGGCTAAGTGACCGTAGTCACCAAGACTTGGGTTTTGTGAATTGCATCATTGAACCATTTGAATATCGAACCATCAATTTTGAACAACGAAATTTCATCGAATTACCTCATTGTCTTTTCAATTGAAATGTATTGCTACACTGTTTATTTTCAGCTACGAAACCATCTTACAAAATAATTGTTCATTTATTGAACTGTAGAAAAAATTATATTTATTGGTTATCGATTTATTTATTTATTTTTGTATACTTGATTCAGCTAGCAGTGATAGTTAGTTATTTACTGGGCTATCTAGCTTACCCTTATTTTTTTTTTTCAGATTCTGAAGAGTAGAGCTGCGCGGGATTTTTTTTACATGTGGGAGTGCCGAGAGTAGGACCATGATTTAAGTACTTGGATTATTGTTTTTTTTAGTGGATTAAATTAGTGGACTTGGTGGACATTTTCATATAAGAACTATTTATTTTTATGGATTTTGGTATTATGACAATTAAGGATTTAATTTGAGTATTTTACATTGTGGGTTATGTGACTGGGATCTTAGCCTTGCATGCTCACTTATATGAGTGTGCGGCGTTGTCACGGAACTTGGGGCGTGACAATTTTATGGTATGAGAGCCAGGTTGTAATTTTAAAAGTTGGTATAGAATAGTGGTGAGATTGGGTAGATGTAGGATTGGGAACGCTTATAATTCGATGAAATGTTAATTTTATTTACGTGTTATAGGGACTTGAGAATAGAATAAGATGAGGTTTTATTATTGATGCATATAGGTTGCAATGGAACATGAGGAGACATTGGAAAATCTCGTGTGGTTAGTATAGATGGTAGGAGGTTGCTTGTAGACTTGACTGTTTTAGATATGCGGGACTTTGACATAATTCTTGGAATGGATTGGTTGGCGACCAATTTTGCTTCTGTTGATTGCTGAGGTAAAAGGGTAGTATTTCAGATTCCTAATCAACCAGAATTTTGTTTTGTGGATAGTGGAGTTAACACTCCTCTTTTGGTAATCTCAGCTTTGCAAGCTAAACGGTTGTTAAGGAATGGTTGCGAGGGCTATTTAGCTTTTGTGAGAGATACCCGTGAGACTGAATTGAAGTTAGAGGATATTCTAGTTGTGAAGGAATTTCCCGATGTTTTTCCTGAAGAGTTACCGGGGTTGCCACTAGATAGAGAGATTGAGTTTGGCATTGAATTGATACCCGGCATGGGTCCTATCTCCAAGGCTCCGTATCGGATGGCCCCAGCAGAGTTGAAAGAGTTGAAGGAACAATTACAAGAATTACTAGATAAGAGCTTTATTCGGCCTAGTGTTTCTCCTTGGGGTGCGCCTGTTTTATTTGTGAAAAAGAAGGATGGTAGTTTTCGCCTTTGCATTGATTATCGAGAGTTGAACAAGGTGACAATTCGAAATAAATATCCTCTGCTTAGGATAGATGACCTATTTGATAAATTGCAAGGAGCACAAGTCTTTTATAAGATTGACCTTCGTTCTAGATATCATTAGTTGAAGGTTAAAGCAGAAGATATACCTAAGACAGCCTTCCGAACTAGGTATGGGCATTATGAATTTTTAGTGATGTCGTTTGGGTTGACCAATACGCCTACAGCTTTTATGGATTTAATGAACAAAGTATTTAAACCCTTCTTAGATCAGTTTGTGGTAGTTTTTATTGATGACATTCTTGTGTACTCAAAGAGTAAAGAGCAGCACGAAGAACATCTGAGAATAGTGTTGCAGTTATTAAGGAAGGAGAAATTATTTGCTAAATTAAAGAAGTGTGAATTTTGGTTGGAGAGTGTATCATTTTTGAGTCATGTGATATTTGAAGACGGGGTGTCTGTTGACCCCAAGAAAGTGAGGTGGCGGTAGAGTGGAATAGGCCTACTAGTGTCACTGAAATTCGTAGTTTCTTGGGTTTAACAGGATATTATAGAAGGTTTGTTAAGGGATTTTCCCAAATTTCTATGCCTTTGACTTGTTTAACACAAAAAGGGGTTAAATTTGAATGGTCTGATGATTGTGAGAAGAGTTTCTAGGATCTAAAGAGTTGATTAGTGTGTGCTCCAGTACTTATAGTTTCGTCCGGAGATGAAGGTTTTACTATCTATAGTGATGCATCGAAGATGGGCTTAGGTTGTGTCCTGATGCAGAACGATAAGGTAGTGGCATATGCGCCTAGGCAGTTGAAGCCATATGAGCAGATTATCCTATGCATGATTTGGAGTTGGTTACAGTGGTGTTTGCATTGAAAATCTAGAGGCACTAACTGTATGGAGTGAAATGTGAGATATTCACTGATCATAAAAGTCTGAAGTATATTTTCACTCAAAAAGAATTGAATATGAGGCAAAGGCGATGGTTGGAGCTATTAAAGGACTATGATTTGACTATCAATTATCATCCAGGAATAGCCAATGCAGTGGCTGATGCCTTGAGTAGAAAGACCCCGAGTAATTTGGCTACCTTGATCACTGACCAAAAGAATATCTTGGAGGACTTGCGAAGGTTGAATATTGAGATTAGATGGCATAACCATAGAGTGCAGTTGGCAAACCTTAGAGTTCAACCCACATTGATTGATAGAATTAAAGATGCTCAAGGAAAAGATCCTCAATTGCAAAAACTTAAGGCTGAAATGGAAATAAGGCTACAAATGGAATTTTGTATGCATAAAGATGGAACCTTGAGATTTGGAGAGAGGTTGTGTGTGCCTAATGATTTAGAGCTCAATAGTGAAATCCTGAGAGAGGCTCACAGTTCAGGATGTACTGTACATCCAGGGAGCACTAAAATGTATAAAGACTTGAAGAGGAACTTTTGGTGGAATAATATAAAGAGGGAAATTGCTCAGTATGTTGCTCAATGTTTGGTATGTCAACAAGTGAAAGTTGAACATCAGAGACCTGCAGGTAAGTTACAACCTCTTCCTATTCCCGAGTAGAAGTGGGAACATATTACCATGGATTTTATGACGAGGTTGCCTAGGACGTAAGGTGGTAACAATGCTATTTGGGTTATTGCTGATCGATTGACCAAATCCGCTCACTTTCTAGCTTTTATGGTAGGGTTCTCCTTAGAGAGGTTTGCAAAATTGTATATCAAGAAGATTGTGAAGTTGCATGGTATTCCGGTGACCATAGTGTCTGATAAAGATAACAGATTTGTATCTGTGTTTTGGAGGAGTTTGCATACAGCTTTGGATACTAGTTTGAATTTTAGCACGACCTTTCATCCTCAAAGTGATGGACAGTCAAAGAGAACTATTCAGACTCTTGAAGACATGTTGAGGGCCTATATTAATGATCTTGGAGGTTCTTGGGATGAGCATTTGGCCTTAATGGAATTCTCTTATAATAATAGTTATCATGGGAGTATTCAGATGGCACCATATGAGGCTTTATATGGACGAAAGTGTAGATCACCTATTTGTTGGGATGATGTGGGCGAAAGGAAGTTCTTAGGGCCTGAGATTGTGCAACAAATAGTGGACAAGATCAATCTTATTAGAGAGCGACTTCGCACTGCACAGAGTAGACAGAAAAGTTATGCAGATAACATGAGACGCGATTTGGTGTTTGGGGTTGGAGACCATATGTTCCTTAAGGTGTCTCCTATGAAAAGAGTAATGTGGTTTGGTGTTCGTGGTAAATTGAGTCCTAGATTTATTGGACCATTTGAGGTTTTAGATCGAATTGGAGAGGTAGCTTACAGACTTGCCCTACCACCTTCACTAGTTAGAGTTCATAATGTCTTCTATGTTTCGATGTTGAGGAAGTATATACCGAATCCCAATCATGTGATTGATTATGCACCGTTGCAGTTTAAGGAGGATTTGACCTATGAAGAACACCCTGTAAGAATTGTTGATAAGAAGGAATAGGTTTTGAGGCGTCGAGTCATCCACTACGTTAAGGTTCAATGGAGCAATCACTCGAAGAGAGAAGTTACTTGGGAACTTGAGGATGAAATGAGACAAAAGTATCCACAACTTTTTGAAACTGCAAGTATGTCAAATTTCGAGGACAAAATTTCTTTTAAGAGGGGAAGAATGTAAAACCCAAGTTGTGTGTAGGATTATTTTATCGGATAGATTAGTAATTAAATTAATTTATATGGGTCATTTATTAATATCAAAGAATTAGTTATGAGATGGCATTATATTTCCTATTACTTAGATGGGTAATTTTGTAACTTTCAGAAATTAGGTTAATAAGCCCACCTATAAGTCTTGAAAAACAAACAAAACAGAGGCTGTGAATTGCTCCATAGGCGGCTAGGGTTTGAGAACGTAAAAGAAAAAAGAAAAGAAAAAGAGAAAAGAGGTTCAAGTGAGGCTGCAATAGGGATTGGAGGCAGCACGTTGGTGATTTTGGGACACCCATTGGTTAAGGTAAAATCTGTCTTTATGTTTAATTATTAAGTTTATGTTGAGGAATTTAACAATCAATGCATTAAGGGGATTTGGAAGATCTATAGGTGCCTACTTAGGTTTTGAGAATTGGGTGCAATGTGTAAGTGTAACTTTGCTTTGGGTGGGTAATAGAAACAATGGAGTTTTGTATCATGGGTAAGGGTGTGTTTGGCTTTAAAGTTGGGTTGAATGGTTTGATCTCTTGGATATTAAAGCAATACATTAATCTAATATAGCGGGGCTTTTGTAGGTGTATGTAACATGTAAAAAATATTAATTTATTTGAGGTTTTATTTATTAGGTTTGTGTGATTGAAGTGGTGAAGTTGGGTGTTTGGAGTTGGTGTTGGAATATTATTTCTAAGCTTTTGAGGTAAGTAACCCTCTATCACTGTTGGTTCATTTTTATTCCTATCGAATCGTTTAAAATCATAAATATTTATTTATAGCCTTCATATTCTCTTAAAATAAAATATGGGTCAAGTATAAAACAGTATCGAAAATTGTTATGAAAATTATTTGAATATTTTGTGGAACTATTATGAAAATTGTACTAAATGTTTATTCTGAAAATATCGAATGTTTTATTTAAAAGTTGTGTATTGTTTGAATTTTGAATATCACTCTAGTCTGACTATGATTGGGACCCTAGCCAATAGGGGTTATTTATTGGCACAGAAACTAGTTTCTTTTGGGGCTTATGTGTGGTTCTGGGCCTTGTCACGGGCTAAGTGACCGTAGTCACCAAGACTTGGGTTTTGTGAATTGCATCATTGAACCATTTGAATATCGAACCATCAATTTTGAACAACGAAATTTCATCGAATTACCTCATTGTCTTTTCAATTAAAATGTATTGTTACACTGTTTATTTTCAGCTACGAAACCATCTTACAAAATAATTGTTCATTTATTGAACTGTAGAAAAAATTATATTTATTGGTTATCGATTTATTTATTTATTTTTGTATACTTGATCCAGGTAGCAGTGATGGTTGGTTATTTACAAGGCTATCTAGCTTACCCTTATTTTTTTTTTCAGATTCTGAAGAGTAGAGCTGCGCGGGATTTTTTTTACATGTGGGAGTGCCGAGAGTAGGACCATGATTTAAGTACTTGGATTATTGTTTTGTTTGTGGATTAAATTAGTGGACTTGGTGGACATATTCATATAAGAACTATTTATTTTTATGGATTTTGGCATTATGACAATTAAGGATTTAATTTGAGTATTTTACATTGTAGGTTATGTGATTGGATTCTTAGCCTTGCATGTTCACTTATATGAGTGTGCGGTATTGTCACGGAGCTTGAGGCGTGACAATCCGTGAAAAGAGTTTTGTCAAGGAATTAACGCCACTGTTGTTATCTTTCAGCCTTGATTTATCCATTAAGAATTTTTGATTTATAGATCAGAGTTATTTCATCTTTTTTGTGGGTGAAATTTTATATTCTGTGAATTTTTTTTGGGATGCTGAACCAACTTAACAAGAGTGTAGTTTTTGTGCTTTGCATGGACTTTCTTCGCCCCATGATGGAAAGATTGTGATGTCAAACTGGTTGTTTAGTTCAAGTCTCTAAACTTGCAAAGTTTGGTTCATAGTAGTTTGTAGGCATCATTCCTACTGGCATAGTGTGGAACTGTTTATGTGGTCCATAGTAAAAATTCATGCCGAGTTTATTGAGGTAGATACCCATAGAAACTGGGATGCGCAATCAAAATTTTGCTAATCAAATTTAATGAGTAGAGAAATATTAACAAACTTGATACTATTTGTGCTCGACTCTGGCATGCATGTGTTGCAAGCATTTGATATTTGCTAGCATCATATTTTAACACAGTTGACTTGAAGAACAATAAAAAAAATAAAATAAGAATGGAATAGAGAAAAGGGAAAGAAGAGAGAGGTGAGAACGCATTACTAAAATTATGGTTTGGGTGAGATTGACAGGTATTTCACAAAACTAAAATGTATAGTCAAGCAATGCGGTTGAGTCCTATGCCTTGACAAAATTCAAGGACTTCTTTGGATGCAATTGATGGAATGAAACAAACACAAACTAGAACTGGATTTAAAGATAAAATTGAACCTGTCACTGAATCACAAGAACCAGAAACAAGAACCAAGTTACAAGTTACAAACTACGATCTAACCGCTACACTAAGTTGCAAGAAAACTACTCGTAATGACAAACCAACTCTACTCCTAACTTTCTCAAGTGTTGTGAATGGGATTGAATAATGCTTTCTTCTTCGAAATCCCTACTTTTGATCCTTTGCTTTGGCCACAACTGCTGCAGCCACGTGTCCCCCTTGATCTCTGCAAATGTTCTCATTCCACTGCCTGGAATAACTGCCCACTTGCTTCAACCGTCTGTAACTGTTCTTCCTTCACATGCTTTGCTTCATCTGGTCACATGCTCTAAATGCAATCCTTGCATTGAAACACCCGTCCACCTTGCATCCTTCCATTTCCAATCATCAAAATAAACAGCCTTTGGCCATGTCAGCATCTCTGTCGACAAACCAAATTGCATATTTCAAGTACCAAAGGAAAGTTATAAGAAAATAGAGAATAGGGTTCTCTCCCTTAATCCCTTATATTTATACTTATATAGGTGATTACAAAACTACCCTCCTAGCAAATACGTAACTAACAAACACATGGTTGGCTCGGTTAGACATGCTATTGTTGCATTCTAGATAAATTAAAGAAATTTGCAATCTATTTAGTTCACATTTATTTAATGTATGCTGGTGTTACTCAATGTTCAAATCCAATAAATAAGCTATATCAGGACATGATATTTTGGGTGAATGACCATCCCCCCTGATTTAGTGTCTCGTCTTGTAAACTTCAAGAATATATATTTGTTCTTCTGCCTAACATGACCGGATAATTTGTATTAATTATTATTATCTATTAAGTATCTTTGTATTAAACAAAGTAGTCATTCCGATGATGGCTTATCATTACAATTTGGAATTTGCACCTGAAATTGTATTGACATGTTATAGGTTGTTTTCTTTGCATATGCAAATGACATAGAATGATTTATTATGCAAACTTTGGATGACCCCAAAACTGTGCTGTTGAGTTATTGTTTAAATAGGGAAGTTGTATCTTCTGTTAATATGGTAATTTTGGCACAGATTGAAGGAGCATTTATACAAGGCTTGGGATGGGTAGCCTTGGAAGAGCTAAAATGGGGTGATGCTGCCCATAGGTGGATTCGACCTGGCTCTTTGTATACGTGTGGGCTTGGAAGTTACAAATTCCTTGCTTGAATGACGTTCCTTTCAAATTCAGCGCTTCACTTCTAAAGGTAAACACAATAGTCCCCTAAAAGTGTTTCCGATGTGCCATAGAAAAGAAATTGTTTCTTGTGTTTTACATTAGTGCACACGGATGGATATGGGTGAAATGAAGAATTCTTTGTAATCATCAAAATCATGATTCAAAACCCAAATATTTAGCAACTACTAATATTCTAGACTAATTATGATTTTCAATTCTACTTCAATCATTATAGAGAACTTTAATGACTTCCTAATTCTACTTCAGTATCAAAATAGGAAATTTAGACTTTTGACTACTAAGATTATTCTAGATACAATAAAACACATATAAAATGACCCATTTAATAACTTGATCCAAAATAAAATCCATGGGCAACCCTACAACCCATGTCCAACAGAACTGAAATTATCATAATATCCTTAACTACTAAACTACCATGGACACTTCTATAGGACCACTGGACTTTGTGTTGGGCTTCCACAGCCTATCATACTTGTTTAACCATGCAATAGATATTGCATCAACAATAGTCCCTTCGCCTTTCATAGGTTGTCGCTTTCCATTTCCCAATTTGACTTGGGACGAGATTGAAATTGTCCATTTGGACAAAGCATTTTTGGTTCCCTGTTATGTGGTTATACTTTTTCAACAATTTCCCTCTCTTGGATAGTGCCTCCATAACTTCTTATTTTTTTATTTTTTTGAACAGCCATAACTACTTATTTGATTTATAATTTATGCAATTCTTATGGAAAAATATTGAATGGTCTCTTTTTCTTTCATGGTCAGATTATCAAAATCATGCCATAAAGACTAAAGTTTAACAGAGATGACTTTTTCAGATTCTTAAAATTCTTATTTCAAGATTTCCCAAGCATCTCTAGAATATTTTGCAACTACTATTCTAGGAAAAAAGATTCGCTTGCCCTTGTTATATGTTGAGTGAAGCCCCCCCCCCCCCCCCCCTCTCTGTACTTCTTTTATTTGCCTTGTATCAATGATGCTAATGTTTCGTGATCGCCTTGAACAAGGAAACCAACCTCCACTATCTCCCATAGATCTTGAGAAATAATGAGGGTCTTCATTTGAATACACCAATAATCATAAATTTCTCCATCAAATATGGGTATTAGATTTGGAGTATAGTTTGAAAGTGGTGGTGTTAGAAATTGTTGCCATGGACAGTTTAGAATAAAGAGTAGAAACAACTGTGGTTTGGCTCTAATACCAAAAATATGTTGGGTGTAAAGTGAATTTTTATTGTGGAGAGAGAAAAGTTTGCTAAATAAATTAAGAGAACCAAAATTCTAGAGAGAGAAATTGAGAGATCTGAGATTGATATATCAGTCATTGATAATGGCATCATCACCTTTCCAAACTCAATTTGTGACTCACTAGAGGCTTGGGAAACAAGGAGAATATGTGTACAAACGAAATATCCAATGACAGACTGTACTTTTGGATTTTTCAAAAGGATTTTGGCCTCCCAATCCATCTCGTGGACTTGATTTTTGCAAATAAACGAAGTTTTATTTATTTATTTATTTTATTCGGTTTCCTTTGTTTTTCTTTCCTTTCTTATTGGGAAGGGAGGAGGGTGTTGAGTTTTGTGAATATACAGGTAATTATTGTCATTAATTGAATTTTGATATTTGTTTCTTTTACCCTAGTTGTTTCATTGACCTCGTTCTTTGCTTTGCCTATTTCTGAAGTCAAACTGGAAGTTCTGTTGCTTATGTATTTTTTTGGCGAACTGACAGGATGCTCCAAATGTAACGGCCATCCATTCATCGAAAGCTGTGGGTGAGCCTCCCTTCTTTCTTGCTTCATCCGTCTTCTTTGCCATCAAGGATGCCATTATAGCCGCAAGAGCAGAAGCAGGTTACGACGACTGGTTTCCTCTTGATAATCCTGCAACGCCTGAACGGATTCGGATGGCTTGTACTGGTGAATTTACCACACAATTTGCCAACTCAGATTTCCGCCCCAAACTTAGTGTTTGATGCAATATTTTACTGTTTTCTGTAATTTATTATACACCTGAAATCAGTATTGGCATATTCTGATGACTTGGTCTAATGTGCTTTTCTGTGAGTCCAAGCATGATGAGTAATGCATATGAAATGATTATATGCTTAAATGGAACATTGTAATGTAAATTCACAAGTACTTAAAGTACATAAACATACAGTGTCTGTTTGTGTGTGTGTGTGTGTGTGTTGTGATATGATAATATGATAAAATGGTTGACATGTTCAGCTGCTGATGAAAATACAGAACAATTCAATGAAACTAGGCAAATGTTTCTTTAGTGAATTGTGAGAAAATCTTAAGAGGTTAGTTGAAACTGCCACCCTTCGGCCTGCTTCATGAACAGTTTGGTGATTTCATTGCCCATGTTTTTTTATTGCTTCTTTCTCATTCAATTTTTTTCCCATCTCAATCTCTCTGTCTCTTTCAACCGACACTATCGGTTCATCTGCTAAGTAATTTGAGTATAATAGAGAATGAGAGTTGAATGATTTTGAGGTCCTCATTAGTCATTATGCCTGGCATTGACTGCATCTCTTTACTTTGTATGATTTAGACGTCTTGCATTTCCCGAGACGAAACCGGAGTGGATTTGTTGCTCAAGTGTGTTATATGGAATTTTTTATATTTTAGGAAGATTTCTTGTTTACGTATATGACGAACGTAAGAATTTAAAATGTGTTCGATATTTGTATTCAATTTAAACATTTTGCATCAAAAAAAAATTTAAATACTTGGTTTTTTATTTTTATTTATATTTTTAATGATGTCTAAAGAATTAGTAAAAGCAATTATAGTAGTAAATTATCTTTATTGGATATGACAAAATAGTTTATAAAAATTTACTAGTAAATATTATAAATTATAAATAAAATTATTTACTAGCAAATATGAATTGAAAAAATTGGTGATAAATCTAATCTAAGGAGGGTGTAAGACATTGAGTGTAATGAATATTTTTTGTTAGTGAGAAGTTTACTCTTTGTAAAATAGTTTGGTGACCAGTCTTAGAAGACATTTTGTTTTTAATTTTACACCTTGACTTTTTTTATTTTATTTTAAATTTTATGTGTTTTGACTTTTTGTTGACTATCTGTTGAAATTTATATCTATTTGTTCAAATTTTGTCTATATATTCAAATTTATATTTATTTGTTCAATTTTTTTCCCCTATTTGTTCAATTTTTTTCATAAATTCTATCCATCTATTCAAAATTTTCCCAAATTCTACTTGTTTGTTCATTTTTTTTTTCTTGAAGTTCTATCTATCTGCTCAAAATTTTTGATCACCTGTTCATTTTTTTTTTCTAAATTCAATCTATTTGTTCAATTTTTTTTTCTTCTATATGTTGAAAAACTGTGTCAACTTTTTTGTTTATCTGTCGCAATCATTATCATCAACATCAAATTTTTTTTTTTTTTCCAGATCTGTCTCATACATACACACACTCACAGATATACATATATACACTCACCAAATATAGATATACACTGAAGATATACATACATACACACAAACACACACTGATATACAAATAAAATTCAAATTCAACAACGAACAACAAAAATTACAAAATAATAATAATAGTAATAATAATAATTTGATCATCTGAAAAGTCTGTTCAACAACTCAACCTATCTGTTTAATTTTTTTTTCTTCTATTTGTTCAAATCTTTTCTTCTGTCTACCTCTCTTCCTATTAGCTGCAATCTCCTTATTTGTTGCAATCTGTTTCCTTATCACCATAATCATCAACATCCAACAACAACAACATAATATAATAGGAGAAAAAAGGAAAAAAAATTCAAAGCATATCTGTTTGTTTTATCTGTTCATCAACAACAATAACAATAACAACAATCATTAGCAACTACAAAATTAAATAAATAAATAAATAATCTCATACCTATATCTACCACATGAGGTTTTCTTAGCAGTCAAACAGCAGCAAAAAAAATTTAAAAAAACTCAAATTTGGATACTTTTTATGCTGAAGAGAGAGAAATTTCTAGAGAGATGTGTATGTGCTATTATAGAGAAGGGAAGGAGGAACGCATAACTGTTATAGATGAATATATCTAAACTGTTTCAATCGTTAAGTGCTGGTTGGTTTAGGAAGCCCCGATTTAACATTAGAGATCACGGCGTTGTCAGTCTTGGGGAGGATGCGACTAAGAACGATGGTGACGACAGGAAATGGAAGAGGCAGCGGAGGACGGTGGTGTTGGGGGCAGAGGGCAACGCAGACGGAGATGAGTGAGAGAAAGAGATGGACGGTTTGGACACTGGTGAGAGAAACAATGAGAAAGAGAGTGAGAGAGAATAGATAGAGAGTCGCCGGTGTGGTGGCGGTGGTGACGGTGCAGCAGCGTACCCTCATTCGAGAGAAGAGAAAGAGAGAGATTGTTCAAAAAAAAAAAAAAATTTAGACAAAAGGATTTGCGAAAACATGCGTTTATGCCCGATATATATACATGGGTATTTTGGTCTTTTTAACTCCGCATGTTCTTATAGATAAAATATTTTAGTGCTTCGATCTATGATCATACCATTTTATAAAATGGACTATTGGACTGAATGTCCATATGAATTTTCTCTCTAGTAAATTTGAATTTCTTTACTATTAAATTTTATAAATTATTTTTATTTTTTGGAAATAAAATAGATATTAAACAAGTTTTTAATTTTTAATTTTTGTATATATATTGTAAATATCAACATTATCAAATGGAAAGTAATTGGTAATTGGTAATTGGTAATTGGAAAGTTCCATCTTGAGGAAGAGTGACCATTTCTTCACATATTTTTAAAAGGTAATGACTACGTGTTCAACAATTTCTTATTATTAATTGTTGAACATAGGGTAAACAGTATGAGTTTGTGTTAATTGGCCCTCTATTCTCATACAATTGCAGGGACAAATTATTCACGTGTTGGAAAATTCTATGATAATAAAGTGTGTATCATACGTTATAGTTATGAATCATTATGGTTTTTGTTTTAAATGATGTTAGTGTTGTTATAGATTTTGTTGTGATTAAATTTGTGGTAATTTAGTTATGACATTAGGGTTAAAGTTAGAATTATGGTTTGTGATGAAAGAATATGAGGATACTTTAGCATTATGTTAAAATTTTAAGTTGTATGGGATATGAAAAATGAAAGTGATGTGTAGTGAGATAAAGGTTTAACAAAAGAGACTAGAGGATTTACTAGTGAATCATATGGGTTGTGAGACTCTAAATCAATAATAATAATAATACATCAATGATTTAAAGGTGGGTTTGATCAGAGGACTAGGAGTTGTCCAAATTGGATTACAGAACAAGTGAGATCCATTGTTCACATTGTCTTCTCTAATCTTTTCCAGTCGAGATTTGTTTGGCTTAGATCAATTTTGATTGTTAATCTGACATATGCTCTCACTGCCTCAAATAGTTTATGAAGGAAATATAATAGTATATACACAGCAAAAAATTATATGGCTTCAGCATATTTTGTGGGTGAACAAATTACACAATGAATCCAAGAGTTAATGGCCGCAGCAATGTAGTAAAATTACTAGAGTTTTACCCACATCAATAAGAGTACAAAGGTAGTATGGTTCATGGGAAGACAAAACATATATATATTTTGTTCTGTGAAATACAGAATCCAAGTTCTTTTATTATATTTGGATCTTGTAACGCCCCATTTTTTATTTCACGAATAGCATTACTAAAACCATTATTATAATACAATTTTAGAGATAACGAATTAAAGTTCTATACAATAAGAAGGATAAGTAAATGAGGATTCTCTCTTTGGGATACATAATGAATGCAATAAAATGCACAATTAAATAGTTGCCCGTAGGCTTACATCATTATATATAAAAGGAAGGGTTCAAACCCATCTACACAAATAACATTTTGCCAACAAATAAAAGGCCCCGTGGTTGACAGGTAAAGAAGATCCCCGATCTTGAACCAATTCTCGACATTCACCTGAAAAAGAATCAGTAACGTGGGATGAACATGAAGTCCAGTAGGAATCCCAATATGATTCTAAACAATAACAACTTACATATAGCTATGATCATGAATGTTCCAACTCATACTATATAAATAATATGACGGTTTGTACCAAAGTATATTTATATAAGTACTTTTTCCAAAATCATCCAAGTCGTTCAACAATACAGATGGTTCACATTTCCTTCTCATTTTCCAAAAAAAGAGTATATAGTGTAACAATTGTTTGCTTTCGAAATATATTCACAAAATCCAATTCCTTCATATCATTTGCAAACTCAACACATAACCTATGTTCGTTTCCAACACGTTTCATCACATTTTTCGGCCTTGAGCACAAGTTAAAGAGATACATTCAACAATTCATTTGATAAGCTCACAATATACATAAATATCTAACACGAAGATGAGTACAACAAATACCCAACAACTACTTAACATATAAGACAACTCGGCCTTCCTGAAATATAACCATCATAACATATGATATACACAGATATACTGAGACAAATATGATAAACACAACTCTGCTTTACTTGCCTTAAGCACAGTAAGCCAATGATACAACTTTCCATAATATAATGCCAATTTACCAGGCGCTAACTGCAAGGGAATGGTACCTCTGATTCTCGGCACAACCAATTCTCCATGCGCTAGCTGGAAGAGAATGGTGTCTCTGATTCTAAGCACAACTAATTCTCCAGGTGCTAACTGGAAGATAATGGTGCCTCTGACTATCAACACAATATACAATGCCAACCATCACAACATGCCATGAGCACAAAATAACACTAGTGTAATGAATACACATAATTTATTCCACAAAAGTGTCATTCTCCACCGATAACCATGGACAAACCTCTAACACATGTACTTAATGCCCATGATATAATAATTCAATTCTCATAAGACTTTAAGTCCAACAACAACAATAGTAAAATAAAATATTCGTAATCCAATCTCAAGTTCATTTATGAATTTTACAAAACGTTATGATTTCTTTCTCTTTTCAAAAATCAATTTTCTTATTTTCTAGATTACCGTACCTCAAACCTTTCTCCAAGACCCATTCTCTTTATTTCACAAAAATTACATCCATGGATATCAAGCCACAATCCAACTCAACTTAACATAATTAATCCAAAATAATTCTAATACAATGGTTAATTCTCCCCTTTTGTTGTTAACACAATCACACAATCCATATTTAAAAAATACAAACATTATTCAATTTTATCCCTTTTTTAATTTACTAAGTCAAAATATTAAATTAGGGATTTTTCTCTCTCTCAACATAAACATAGTAAACTACTCTCCAATTAACCCAAACAACAATCAATTTAACAATTCAACTCCAAACATTCAAACACTAGATCCTCTTTCATGATTTTCAAAGAAATCTATAATGGATATCTACCACATGTCTATCTATAGATGAAGTATTGAAAACGAACAAAGAAATTCCTACCTCTTGAAGCGACGAGGAGAAAGCCAAAAATTCACGGTGACGAAAATACGATCCGCTCAGATTAAAATGAAACCCTTGCAACCCTTTACATTTTGATCTAAATAACTATCGGTAGAAAATCAGTAGAAATAGATGGAAACTAAGCTAGAAAGCTTGAAACTCACAAAAATGGTGGAAGAGAAGAAGAGAAGAGAGAAAAGTGGACCAAAATGGCTTTTTAAAGATGTTAAATTCAAGCATACCGCTTGAGCCACCAAACTTGCACTCGAGCGAATATTAGCAACAACCAAAATCATAGACTTGCAAATGTACTGGATGATATGCCCCATCGCTTGAGTGACCAATCCATCGCTCGAGTGACCAATCCATCGCTCGAGCGATGAAGAAAATCTTCAGAATGCTACAATCTCCCCACCTTACGAAATTTCGTCTCTAAAATTAAACATAAGGCCGAAACAAAGAAAACTTAATCACAACCAGAAGCACAACCACCGACTTAAAGTTGGATCCATACTTGGGATAAATTCTCGGATCTCGATTCAACATTTCGGGACCCCAAAGACACCCGAACAACGAAACTTAAGAAAGGATCATGGATACCTCATCGACTAACATAACTCATTGGGCCTATGAGACAAGACAAAGACGACAACCACACACAAACCAAGGGCATCACCCACGTGACAACCACCATAACACACCCAAACACCCCTGAGTGCTCAACACTAGAACACGAAAGAAAACTTCAACAATAGAATTCTTGGTTAACTTGCATAAAAGGAAAATAACTCATAAAAAGACACTGTCAAGAGACCACTCCCGAGCATAACAAGCCCCAAAATAATGCAATATACTTAATCCCATGCTTAATCTTGCAATTAGCAATTCAAGCCAGGTCACTACACATCATCCGTGGTCCCAAGTAAAACAAACAATAGCGGAACTTTGTTTAAATTTTTTTTTCTCTATTTCATAACTCGTTAAAATTCGTTCTCTTGTACACAAAATATTTCTCAAAAGATGCTCAAATTTGTATCGCCCATTTTCAGCCTTCTATGTGAAACTCAAAAGTTTTACAAACATTTCTTGAAAACAAGGTGTTACTCATAACACATAATCATCCACAATTAGTTACAAGGAACTACTCATTAAAATTTCTCATTAGCATCTAAATTACATCCATAGCACTTTTGTTTAACAAGCCATTTTGAGGATAACACGAGGAAAGATACATTTTCCAATTCTATTCTAATATAACCACCGGTGAGTCTCTATTGTCACCCAACAATGCCCATCACACAACTGGTGATATCACAACATATTTACTACATTTCTACAATACAATGAATAAGAACAATCATGATGCAACAAGAGACAATTCAGCACATATGACTTTCTAGCAGTTGAAAGTTCCAAACCATCACATATATCAACACAGACAATCATTGACACACCTTGGCACAGGTGTGCTTGCAATAATCTAGATTCCAACACGTCATCCCAACTTGAGGGATTCCACAAATTCACACCAACAACTTACACCGACAAGCAAGGTTCAACGCCCTCAAGTACAACATAATTTACTCGAACCGAAGAAATTCTCGAGATAACTGTGTGTCAATTAACTTCGAATACTACTTATCCAAACCACCCATTCCAAACCAAACTAAACCAAACAATGCCTTAAGTCCCATAAAAATGGATCGGCTACAAGGATCCGTCTTTTTTACATGACTCAATTCAATTCACCAATTCTCTATTCTCACAATTCAAACGTCGACATACTAACCAACACCAATCACCCTTAGTTGGGGTTTAATACACAACAACATCATAATTGAGTCTGAGCTGGACTTCCTAAAGCCAAAACCTCACAACTCACACCCAAACCATTCTAAAATGACTATTTGTCACCCAACCTTGATATCAACCAACTGACTAACTACTTAAGAGACTCTGCCCCCGGCATTCAAACATCTACATTTTTGTCCCATCTCATTTACTCTAAGATGGGCTCCACACATTGTTCCACACATTTTAGAATCTCGTCGGATTCCTCAAAATAAATCACACCACCATTGTTCCCAAAGAAATCACCACTCATAGGCTTATATGGAAAACACATTCTTACATCTCAAACACAAGACCGATGGGGTCAACGACGACTACACAATCCTAGTCACACAAGACAAGCCTCACCAATACTACACTCGTTACCCGAGAGCAAAACCAATTCTTCATTCCAAGAAATGTTTCTAGCATCTACCCACAAAATTTCTGCTCCCACTCATAAACTCCACCCATAACCAACTATCACACAAACACTATTCCTGCCTATGATCGATAGGATCACAACGACCTCACTAACCGACAAAACCCAAAACACTAAACAACACACACTAGTATTAGTCTCACTACCCCGATATACAAATATCACATTCCCCTAGACTCAACACATTCGA
Organism: Camellia granthamiana; assembly: GCA_036172215.1. Taxonomy (NCBI): domain Eukaryota; kingdom Viridiplantae; phylum Streptophyta; class Magnoliopsida; order Ericales; family Theaceae; genus Camellia; species Camellia granthamiana. The sequence goes on along the minus strand of CM069915.1, from coordinate 72,409,713 downwards.
AGCCTTATAGCTCAGCCCTTACAATACCACCACATCCATCACAATAGCGCATAGATTTTTTGATCTCAACAAACAGCATCTAAACAGAACAAGGCTACAAACCATCACATAACCATGTCATAAATTAACATCAGGTATACAGCAACACTAAGATCATCAATCCTGTGATGTCCCGACTCCTTTAAAGCTATTGAGTACATTATTGGTAACATCTATCTCTTTATGTGTGTCTTCTTCGTTGTTTAACTCTTTGAAGTGGTGTTGTTATTCATTCCCCCTTGTGATTGTTACGTAAAGTATATTCTTGTGAATTCGGAGATGTCATCTTGCACTTTTGGGTGTTGGAGAGGAACCAGAAAGGTTGGCTGTTGTTCTAGTAGTTCTTGGTCTTTCTGGGTGTGACCGCTTGAACGGTCTTTTGGTCGCTTCAGTAGTGAATCCGACCACCCAGTACTTTGGTTTACAAATTGAACTTCTAGGAGCATGAATTTTTCGCTTGAGCGAAGAATTGATTGCTTGAGAGGTCTTTTATAGAGGGGTGAGGTGATTCTGGGAGTGGGTGTTTTTGGCTCGAGCACAAGTTTCATCGCTCAAGCAGTCTTTCAAAACTCGAACTATTCACCCCAGCGCACTATTGGTCGCTCAAGTGGTCTGTCGACTGTCAGCTTCAAAAATTGAATCAAATCACTTCAAAAGTTGAGCCTTACCCACTTTTCCATTACTTTTCACTTTACACTCTCTCCCTACATTAACTTTCACTTTCTTTTCTCTCATCTCTCTCTAGAAACCCTCTAACCCACTTCATTTATTCCTTAATCCCTCACTATTTATTTAGATTTCAACTTGGTGCCTTCTTTAATTTTTTAGAGCTCATAGAGGGCTACGTGGTGTACGGTGGAGATTGGATTTTTACACCATTGGTTTTAGAACTTTTCATCTTTTCTCCTCAAGCTCTTAAGGTAGGGATGTTCTTTCAGTTATATATATGTTTTCTAGCATGTCTTGTCCTTTTTAATCAAGCTTTCTAGTGTAGATTGATTTTAGAAGTTGAATTTAGAAAAATATTTGAGAAATGTATTCTTTGTCATGACTTGGTCCAAGATAAATTGTTTTGTGTGGGCTATGAACTATTTAGGGGATGTTTACTTATAGTGTTTTGAAAATAAATAGAAAAATCCCATTTTTGACAAAACCCTAGATTTTGGAAAAAATTGGGAAAAGGTGAAATTGAGGTGATGTTTATGAAATTGATGACAAATCTCTTGAGTGTATGAAGAAAACTTTCTAGGACATTATACTGTTGAGGTATGTATGAAAGGGAATGAAAATTTTGATTGAACAATCATGGAAACACGGGATGTGCAGGTTGGCACTTTGGAAATTTAATGATGAATATTGATTGTGAATATGTGGGAATCTCATATGCCACATGGATTTTTATTTTTTTTTTCTTTGATTTTGGAAGGTTTTGAATCGTGGAAATTATACTTGAACAAATGTGAATGATGTTGGCAATGTTGTACAAATGAGATAATTATGTGTGGTCTATTCTCATTGACTCATTTGCATTATTTTAAATTTTGTTTACCTGCAAATCTTAACTTTGATATAAATTCTTGATTTTGAGAAAGACAATTGTTATTGATGAAAACATTTTGGGTAAATACGTTTGCTAAGTCTGTTTAGCGGGTGTAGATTGGAAATTAAATTGGCCTATGTGTCCTTGGTATCAGACTAGAAACACATGCGTGTGGGTGCCTAAGCCCTCCAGTTAGTAGCTAGTAAGGTAGGATTTTGGTAGTGCCTAATATGCCTACTTGCGGACACCAGCCCTGGGGAATTACTTGAGTCGTATTTACTACTTCATTATTTAAAGTCTTGGTTTTATTGAAGAAGATGAATTTTGAAATGACTATTGCATGGATTTCAAAAGAGATGCAAAACTTTGATAATTGAATATGGAATAGCACTACATTCATATAACTATATGAGATTGCTTTTAAACATGAGATTGCTTTTAAAAATATATACTTTGTGAAGATATCTCTACTAGGCTTTGTGCTTACTCCTAGTGGAATTGTGCAAGAAAGAATGCTATGGCTCTACCTAGTTGAAGGTGTGGAGTGTGTTGAGGGCATTGGCTCTCTCTCTTTGTTTTGTTTTTGTGTGTGTGTGTGTATGATGTAAATGCAAGCCAAGGGCTTTATGTGTTGGTTGATAACCTTTTGTGTAGCCAGCCTTAAGTCTTGGAACATGTAGCCTCTGGGCACTTACTTTATTGTTTATTTGTTTCTTCTTTTTCATTGTTGCACATGTTATGGATTCATCTCTTAAGAGGATGAATGTTTATCGCATGTGAACAGTTCTTTTGTAACTTTTTCCCTAAAATGAAATATTAATTGAAGGAGTTGGTCCATCAGGATAAGATTGCATGTTGTTTTGTGTCTTTTTCTCTTTCTACTGGTTATTATTTTGAGGGCATTACAACTTGGTATCAGAGCTACCGGGTTTGAATGCTTGGGGCTCGCGGGAAGTGGCTTAGCCACAATGGGTTCATTTCGCTAATTAGGGAATGTTTCCTGTTTTTAAATTTTTATGTGATGACATGTTTACTTGACTAGATGGGCATGGGATTGAACGTTTAGGATGTGGTTTGTGCCTACTAAATTCCTTAAAGTCTTATTAGAGGGGCACTTGATTAATGCTCGTTTTACTAAGAACTCTCAGTATTTTGTAGGACTAACCCTATCTTGAATGGATAATCCGTATGTGTTTGTGTGACAAGGTGCTTATGTGGAGTGAAACTAAACGTTGATGTGAATTAAGAGCGTTATAATTGCTTTGGTGGGGCGCATGAGTCTCGGTTGTGAGCACTGTGTGACCGTATGCTGAGTTATTCATTTTTGTCCCAACTTAGTATGTTTGGACAAAGACAGGCTTGCGGTGGTAGAGGCGGGATGTGGGGTAAACCTTGCACAAGGTAGCAGTTCATGAGGTTCCGGTGCAAGAGAAGGGCTTGGCCAATCTAATGCTACCGAGCAAGTGGCCCAAGATAATATAACCAACCAAGTGGGACAAGCAGGAGTCTCGAAATAAGCAGGTCAAGCGGTTATAGGTGTCTTGGCTAGAGAGATGGAAGAGGCTTTGAGGGAGTCGATGAACATGTTTAGGGTGAAGAATCAAGCCCGAGAAAATGTCGTAAAAACTAGAGCGGCTTTTCTTACTCGGGAATTTTTGTAGGTAAAGCTAGATGAGCTCCATGGTGGTCCAAAGCCCAAAAAGGCAGATGAATGGTTGGAGAAAATAGTGAAGACGTTTGAAATGCTCCATATTGAGGATGCAGAGCTCAGGGTGACTCTAGCGAGCTATTATTTGAAAGGGGATGCAGGCTAATGGTGGAAATACGCCAAAGGTAGGGTTGAGCTAACATGGAAGGCCTTTGTCATTGCTTTCCAAGATAAGTTCCCACCTCTCATTGCTAAGGAGAGATTGAGGCAAGAGTTTTTAGACCTTAAATAGTTGAACACCTCGGTGGCCGAATTCGAAGCGGCCTTTACCAGTTTGTCCCGGTTTGCACCGGAGTTGGTGGCGATGAAAGAATGCTGTTGCCTTGAATTTGAGAAAAGGCTTAAAACCAAGATTTTGTTCAAGGTTGTTGGGAACATGATCCGGAACTATGATCGTTTAGTGGAAGCGGTGGCACATGTGGAAATCACAGTGCAAGCCAAGAAGGAGAGGACTCGGGGTTCAAGATTTATAGGGCAAGAATCGCAGGGGAACTCCACGACTAGTAAGAGGCATAGGGGCTTCATTCCATCCCAGTCTTACTTGCAATAGACCAGATCTACCTTTCCTTTGCTTGGCACCGGCACGGGGAAGAACATTTAGGGTGGATTCACCTATTTCAAGTGTGGCTAGTTGGGTTACAAAGCAAATGCCACCACCACCACTGCCTAACCGATCTCAAAGTCAGTCCTAGAGTAGGAGACAGCCACTTGCTTTCAGTGCAGTCAGTCGGGGCATATGAAAAAGGCATGCCCACAGTTGGGAGGCGTATCTGGCGCTTCAGGGTAGAGACAAAGTCAGAGCCACCAGTAGGCCCATTCAGTTCAGGCCTCATGAGCTATCCAGGAAGCCACTTCGGCTCCGTTAGTACAGTAGGCCTATTCTCTGAGAGAGGAGCAGGTGGATCAGAGGCCACAAGGGCGCGTGTTCGCTGTTACAATGCCAGAGCAGTTGTTAGGAACCTCTATTATAAGAGGTAATTTTGTTGTGTTCAATGACTGATATGGGTGTGTCGCATTCATTTATATCTACTACTTTTGCTTTTGCTTTAGGACTAGAGTTTGATTAGCTAGAATCTTCTTTGTAGGTTGAGTCACCGGTTGGGGGTAGAGTGGCATTAGGGTGAGTGTGCTACTCTTGTGAGACTGAGGTTGCGGATCGTTGACTCTTTTGATTTTATCATCTTAGACAAGCAAACTTTTGATGTTATCTTGGGTATGGACTGGTTGTCATATTTCTGGGCCACGATAAATTGTTAGAGTCGTCAAGTGTTTGTATACACACCTACTGGAATAGCTTTTATTTTATATGTGATCAGGGTGATAACTCTTTTGCACCGTTGTATGATCTTAAGAGTCAGGGAGGGCTTAGTCTTCTTTTTGCCCTTTCTATAGCCAATGAAGATAGCGCGAAGCATGGTGACATGCTAAGAGTAGTTTGTGAATACCCAGATGTTTTCCATGAAGATCTCATAGGTTTTTTACCCTACCAGGAGATCGAATTTTCTATCAATTTAGTGCTAGGCACGCCACCGATGTCCATGGCACGATATAGATTTGCACCTACTGAGTTGCACGAATTGAAGATCAAACTCCAAGACTGTAACAACCCCGATCTGTAATTAACTGATTTAGCATAATTAAGAATGCCTAATGCGTAATTAAGATAAAATTCTAGGTTAAATGCATGTGAATTTTGATATTTATGAGTCTATCTATCTGTTATAGAAATATCTGTTCAGAATTCTATTTGTTTCTGCGAATTGAAGGCCTTAATGGCCACAAAGTACGAAATTGACTGAGATTATGTGTTATTTGGGATTTTTAGAACTTTATGGTAGGTTGATTTGAAATTTGATTCGGAACAAAATAATTAGAATAAAGTACTTGTAATTAATTAGTCTTAAGCTAAGTTTAATTAAGCCCCTTAATTAGCCTATACAAGGCTTGCATATGACTTTACACTCATTAAACACTCTTATTCCTTCAATCTTGAGACATAAATGTGAGAAGAAAGAGAGGAGAAGAGATTTGAGATCAAAAGGAAGAAACATGAGAGGAACTAAGGAGAATTAGCTTGGATACTCAAGAATTTGATTACTTGAAGCTCAATTAGGAAGTTTGGCTGAGAATTCAAGCCTTTGATTATGTAATTAAGTTAGCTAATACATGAATTCAAAAGAAATTCAAGAATAAGGAAAGCATTAAGCTCATATTATAGGATCAAAGCTTAGGACATGCATGCATGCTCATTTCATTGTGTTTTGGAGATGTTTTCAAAGAATTTCCTCTTGCATGTCCTCATTTTGGTTTTGTTCTAAGAATTCAACATGTTTTTGAGTTAAACACCTCATCTGATCATGTTTTGAAAGCTTTGAAGCCAAGACAATTCACGCATGTTATCTTCATGTTATGTTCTTTAAGTTCCAAGTTTGGTTTTGCACAATTGGCATGCTTTTGGGCTTTGATTTTGCGAAATGATTTCTAATTCACAATGTTTTACAAGTTTACACATGTTTCCTCAAGTTTTGGGCCCAAAAGGATATGTTTTGAAGTCTTGAAGTTGAGTTTGAACTTAGAACTGCAATCTAGAAATTCTAGAATTTGCACCCTTTGCTCGAGTGGTGAAATCTGCGCTCGAGCGGAGAATGCGAGCTCGAAGTACTTTTACAGAGTTTGGGGGTTGGCTCAAGTGGCAAAACCTGAGCTCGGGCGATCACCCTTATTTTTGACCCTTTACTCGAGCGACTGAAATTACACTTGAGTGTAAAATGAGAGCTCTCAGAAGTTTTACAGACTTTTGTAGATCGCTCATGTGTAAGAAGTTGCGCTCGAGCAGAGACCCTTTTTACTCAGTCTTTGGCTTGAGTGACTATCGAGCATCCGTTGAGCGGAAAAATTATGCAATCAGTACTTTTGTAGACTTTGCAGACCGCTCAAGCGACAAAAGTTGCGCTCGAGCAGACTACCCTGTTTTCAAAATTTTGGCTAAGTGATCCAAAGCACATTTTAGCATCCTCATTACATCCTAAGCATTCTTAAGCCCTAATTGAGATATAATACTGAGGATAAGACTTAGAAACACACTAAGAACGAAACGTAATGAGTTAAGTATTTTTCGAGCATGTGTTTTAGTGTGCACCATTATTTGTTTGTATAGGTAACGTATTGTAAGCTATTCGATCTGTCTACTCTATCTGTTTACTTCTGGAGCCATATATGAGTAATAACTTAGTAAATCTATGTTGAACTTTATTTATTTTCTATATGGTGAAACAAGATATGTATTCTGAAATGTTATGTTCTGTGCAATGAATGATTGTCCAATTTCTGAAATTTATTCATGGCATCCTTAGCATATCTGTTAACTGTTACCCGGTATCAGAGGTTCCATTATAGAACTTAGTATATCTGTAATCTGTTGCCCGTACCGGAGGCTCCATCATGGAGCTCGGCATATCTATTATTTGTTACCTAGATTCGATTGTTCCTTCATGGAACTGGTTACTCATAACCACCATATGTTCTGTATCTATTCTACATCTGTTCTACTAGCGCTAATGGATGTACCACGTATGATTAAGCATAAACTCTGATTTCTATATATGTTTTGAATAAGAATATGAATATGGATTTGCTTCTGTTTTTGAGATAAACATGAATCTACTTTCCGAATCTGATATGGGACGTCATTCATTTAAACCCTTTTACTCTATTATTATTCACTGGGCTCTAACTCACTGTATTATTTATGTATGTAGGTGATCAGGCGCGCGACCATACTCAATGATGATTGCCTGGAATTTTGTTTTGTCGACCAACTCTTGTGCCTCCCAAGGAGGTTCTAGAAAAAGTCATGTGGTTGAGTTTTGTGAATTAAGTTTAAGACTCGGTCTTCTTTTATCGAAATCTAAACAAGTTTCTGTTTATCTATATATTGGGCTAAATCCCAACTTTGTTTACCTGTACATGTGTGTGTGACGCAAGACTAATGTAAATATGACGTCACATATGTGCGAAGATAAAGTTTTTAATTCCTATCCCATGTATGTCTGCACAGCTCAATGGATTATGTATGTTTTATATATCTATTTCTACAGCCCCTTACTATGTATTAATCTATTTTGAGGCCTTTGGTAATCCCATGATTATTGGCCGGTTACAACGCTAAACCTATAAGGGTGGGTTTGGGTCGTGACAAAGACCTTTTAGATAAGGGTTTTATTCACCCTAGTATGTCACCTTGGGGAGTACCACCTCTCTTTGCTAAGAAGAAGGATGGGTGTCATTACGGTTGTGCATCGATTACTGCAAGTTGAATTGAGTTACCGTTAAGAACAAGTACCCTCTACCTAGAATAGATGACTTATTTGACCAACTTAAGGGGTTCCGTTGCTTTTCAAAGATAGACATGAGATCTGGATACCATCAATTAAGGGTTAAGGAAGGAGATATTTAGTAGACTTCCTTTCGCATACGTTATGGCCATTATGAGTTTCTCGTTATGCCATTCGGGTTAGCTAATGCCCTGGCATCGGTCATGGACTTGATGAATTGAGTCTTTTGGGAATTCTTAGATCTATTCGTAGTTGTCTTTGTGGACGACATTTTAATATATTCATCCTCTGAAGAAGAACATGAGAAGCATTTGCATACAGTTCTTGATTTAGTTATAACGCATAAGTTGTTTGCCAAATCTAAGAAGTGTGAGTTTTGGTTAAATGTGGTTAAATTTTTGGGGCATGTTGTGTTAGGAGAGGGGGTAACCGTTGATTCCTCCAAGATTGATGTCGTACAAGAGTGGGAACTGCCTAAGAAAGCTTTTGAAATTCAAAGTTTCTTAGGATTAGCCGGGTATTACCATCGTTTCGTAAGGGACTTATCTAGATTAGTTGCACCGTTAACCAGGTTGACCAGAAAGGGTGTCAAATATGTATGGAACGAGACTTGTGAAAAGTCTTTTAAAGAGCTTAACGTTAGATTAACTACCACTCCAATTTTGATAATTCCAGAAAGGGGCTTCAGCTATACCGTGTATCGTGATGCGTCCCAGGATAGGTTTGGTTGTGTGTTGATACAAGGGGGAAAGGTTGTAGCTTTAGGGTCACGACATTTGAAAAACCATGAGAAGAACTACCTCACTCATGATTCAGAGCTAGCGGTAGTGATTTTTGCATTGAAAATTTGGAGACATTATTTGTACGTTGAGAACTTTGACGTTTATTTTGACCACAAGAGCTTAAAATACTTGTTTTCTCAAAAAGACTTGAATTTGTGCCAACGTAGGTGGATAGAGTATATAGAAGACTATGATTTTGAGTTACATTATCATCCAGGAAAGGCCAATGTTGTAATCGATGCCCTTAGCTGAAAGTCTATGAGTACCATGGTGAGTGTGGTCGTTCAGGGATGGATTATGTTGGGTGATATTGGTGAGTATGACTTGATCGTCTATTTGTACCAAAACCTTGTAGAGAGGAGGTACTTCGGGAGTTTCATTATTTACGCCTTGCGGTACATCCAGGAGGCACAAAAATGTATTGGGATCTGAGTTGACAGTTTTGGTGGAGGGGCATGAAACGGGATGTTGCTTCATTTGTATCGAAATGCCTCACTTGTTAACAAGTAAAAACCGAACACCAAAGGCCAGCGGGTTTGTTACAACCCCTACCCAGAGCCGAATGAAAGTGGGAACATGTCACTATAGACTTCGTGGTTGGATTTCTGAGGACACAACGGGGTAGCGATACTGTTTTGGGTGGTTGTTAATAGGCTGACTAAGTCTACACACTTCATTTCTATGCGCTTAGGCGACTAAGTCGATTATTTGGTAGAGTTATACATTAGAGACATAGTTCGACTTTATAGGGTTCCAGTGACCATTGTATCAGATAGAGACCCGCGTTTCACTGCTCGGTTGTGGCAGAGTCTTTAAGAAGCCTTAGGAACTAAGTCGACCTTTAGCACGGCCTATCATCACCAAACTGATGGGCAATCCGAGCGTACTATAAAATTTTTGGAAGATATACTTAGAGCTTGTGTTTTTGATTTCAAAGGGCCATGGGAGAGACACTTATTCTTGGTTGAGTTTGCCTACAACAACAGTTATCAAACGAGTATAGGAATGGCACCGTTTGAGGCCTTGTATGGCCAACCTTGCAGATCATCGGTTTGTTGGGCCAAAGTAGGAGATGCACCGATGCTGGTGTAGATGCCCCATTTTTGACCGCCCGCAAGACTTGGGTGCTTTGTCCTGTGTACTCGATGATGAAAGTTACATTGTGTATGATTCGAATTCTCAATGGAGGAATTTAGGCTCAAGTTCTGAAACAATCCCAAAACCTTCATATTTATACTATTTTTACCTTAGAGGTCCATTTTTGAACATTGTGCCACCCTACATTGAGCCTAAAACAGAGGAATAGGGGAGCACATTGGGGCCCATCCGTGCCTTATTAGGAGTCGACCGTGGCCATTTGTGGCCGGCCGTGCCTTTTTGGCAAGAAACACTGTTCTAGCTGGGAATCAACCAGCTGTTTATTTTTAAAGATATTTATGACCTATTTTGCTCAAATTCTATAAATACGAACTGATCCTACTGTGTTGAGGGTTAGAAAAATTTCAAAAAAGCAAAAACTCCTTTGGGAGCTCGTTTTTCCTTTGCAAGTTAGCTTTGAGATATTATATCATCCTTGAACTATATCTATATATCATATACACCCTTAGAGCTGAACCTTAGGGCCTTGGTTGAGACTTGTGAATCATAATTCAACCTTGAGAGTGTGCTAGGACCAAGGTTAGATTACGACCAAAGCTTGCTCTCTTCAAGAGGTATAAGCTTGTCACCTTTTCTCTTGCTTTCATTTCCGTCTCTTTCTATCTATTTATTGTGTCTTTGTGTTGTTTTGAATCCATTTCAAGTATTGGAACTTGGGGTTGAATAGCCACCAAAGGTAGAGAGGGTTAACATCCTTTCTTGCACCTTACTTCAAAGCTCATCTTCTTAGTTTTACCACTATTTTTCTTGGCTTTCAAATTGATATTCAAAGTTTAAAAGGGCTGAAAAATATGGTTTATAAGTCCCAAAAATGGAGAGGTTAGCCACCTCTCCTTGCTCTTGTTCACTAGTCTTGTGATTCTTTGTTATTTCCTATCTTTTTGTGTTATTTCACATAATTTTTAGCAACTGTTTTTTTTACATATTAAGGGCTGTTTAGGGCTGTTTTAATTCATTTAATTAGTTCATGCTTTGACGACTTTGCTTGTCGTGTTGTAAGTCCTCATGGCTTCGGTTGTTTAGGCCTTAGACATCGAGTCATTCGAGTTGATAGCCTTCTTTACCTTTCTTTTATGTAAATAATCAATCTCGCATAATCATTTCTGCACTCTCCCTCCTTTCTTGGTTTTTTCTTTGTTTGAGGGTTATTTCAAGTGATTGATTGTTATTCAAGGCATGAGAAAAAGACCTATGCTCAATGGCTTAATCTCTACGGAGATTCAACGTCAAGGCATAGTCTCAATTTATGTTATGAATCACTTCTCGTTGACATTTCTTCCCATTTAGTGGACTTACCCATCACTTTAGACAAATTGATTAAGTAATGGAAAGGTAAATAAAAAAAGGATTAATAAAATTGGTTTAAAACCAACTCAACCAACATAAAAAAAAAAAAAAAATGTTTAGAATTGGTTAGATTCAGCTAGACGTTATGCCTAGTCCACCGCTTCAAGAATTGTCACTTATCAATCCATGATATTTTGATGAAACTTGAGGCATGTCTACCTGCCTCTTGGAGCTAAATTCATGATAAGAGGGAGGGATGGTCACCTTTTATTGCATTTATTGATTTTTGTCCAAATCGTGTTCAAACTCATCAAGCCATCAATGTGCTTGGTGATGATATTGGAACCGAATATGTTTTTGTCCTGGAGTCCCACATGATAGAGAAGAGAAGAAGGGACAAACAGGGCTTGGAAAGGCTATGTCTGCACTATTTTCACCTCAGAGCACAAAAGTAGTTTTTTGCATGAAATTAGGGCACGATCCGACAGGGCTTTATTGGGGGCTGGCCAGGCTCCAATGTTTGGTAAACAGAGGATTTTGGCAGAAACAGAAGGCAGTGGCTGAGGGTGGAACAAAGCAAATCTGGGCAGACAGAGTAGTTTCTGAACACTGTCTTCATTAGCGCACATGTGATCTTTGTGAATTATAATTGTTGTAATAAATGAAATAGTTAGTTAGCTATTCATTATTCATTCGGTATTGTAATAGCTAGTTTTAATTTGGACACTTGGACATTCGGACCCTCTTGCACAAGGGCAAATTGTAATAATATGGTGTATGTCTTCCAACCTCCATTTCTTTCTCCCTTTTATTTATCCGCTTACAATGGTAGCATAGAGCATCACGTTTCCTTAGCATTGTTCCATAACTTGCATCCACTCGTTTTGCATACATAAGGGTTCGCCTCATCATTCTAACTAATGTCAAGATCAAATTCTTTGCTCGAATACATGTTTTATCCTATGTTTTGAATTGAATCAAATTCCATGCTAGTAGTCGAACTTGTTATTTGTATGATTGTATGTGTCACATTAGTCATGTTGCATTATTTAGGAGCATGCATATTTTCTAATTATTTTGCTTCGTTTGGCTCGGAGTACTAGGTGAGCACTTATTTCTTTAGCATGTTGTATTGTGTGTGATTGTTGCCATATCAAGCATATCCCATGAGGCTAAGTGCTTAAGTGATATACCTGTTTGAATCCTGGTGAATGAAGGTCTTTTTACTTAACTTGAAATAATTTGATTAAATGTCAATACAAGCCCACTTTTTAAGTGACATGTATTCAAAACACTTTTTCAAAATAAACATGAAATCAATGCCTTCCAAATTTTGCGAATTGGTCTATACTTGTGTGCAACACATAGTAAAAATTAGCAATAAAAATCGAAACAAGTGCATATAATGTACAATAAGAATCACATCATGATTAGTAGAGAAAGATCTTTGATCGGGCGAGTGGAGTGCTCAATTCATGACCTTCCCCTCTCGTACCTAAGTTCCCGAGCTGAGACACTTTGGTGATGATGGACACATGGAATTTGGCACGAGTCTCGAGTTTCCTAAATTTTTCAAAAATATTTAGATGGCGACTTTGCAATCTGGCGAAGCTGTCCATTTTTGGCATTTTGATTCAAAATGATTTTCTAAAAGATTTGCAGATTTGGACTCTTTTTTATGTTTATCTATTTCACATTGCACTTGTGAAATTAGATTTAGAACCACGAAAGTCTGAACTGTAGGGCTATCGTATCCGAAAGGAGTATGAAAAGAAAGCTATAGCTAGGCCCAGAACCAGTTCGAGAGATGACTGAAAAAGTCGCGCTTATACGAAAGAGATTGATTACGGCTCAAAGCCGATAGAAGAGTTATGCCAACAAGAGAAGGCAACCTTTATCTTTTGAGATCGGTGACCACGTGTTTCTTAAGATTTCACCGAGGCAGAGTTTGATGAGTTTTGGGAAGAGTGGGAAACTATCTCTAAGGTTTATTCGGCCATTCGAGATCTTAGAGCGGATCAGAGAGGTAGCGCACCATTTGGCCTTACCGTCACAACTTCTTGGAGTTCACGATGTATTTTATGTTTCCATGCTTAGAAAGTACGAACCTGACCCTTCGTATGTGCTTGATTGGGTTGATTTAGAAATAGATGAGGATGCTTCTTGTGAGGAGTGACCAGTTCAAATACTAGATACTCGAGAACAGGTGTTGAGGAGTAAAACCGTACCCTTGGTGAAGGTGTTGTGGAGACATCATAGTGTTGAGGAAGTAACTTGGGAATAAGAAGTGGAAGTCGCTCCAAATACCTGGATATGTTTAAATAACAATGTTTAGTTGGTTTGTGGTCTTGTGTATTTTGATGTTATTATGAGAATTGAAAGTTTTCAATGCTAATTACAACCTATTAAACTCTATGTGGTTTGGAAAAGCATAGTTTTGATTAAACTCATTGAATGTTAATGAAATCATCAAGTTGTTCAGAAAAAAAATGTACTAAGTGATCATATTGTTAGTTATGACCTTAATCTTGCGTCATGGTATTGTTGGGTTAGAACTTGTCCTTGCAGAAGAGATTGATTTAATTTCAAGAACGAAATTTTCTAAGGTGGGAGAGGTTGTGATGTCCCGACTCCTTTAAAGCTATTGAGTATATTATTGGTAACATCTGTCGCTTTGTGTGTGTCTTCTTCATTATTTAACTCTTTGAAGTGGTGTTGTTATTCATTCTCCCTTGGGATTGTCACGTTAAGTACATTCTTGTGAATTCCGAGATGTTATCTTGCAACTTTGGGTGTTGGAGAGGAATTGGGAAGGTTGGTTGTTGTTTTGGTAGTTCTTGGTCTCACTTTCTAGGTGGGACTGCTCAAGTGGTCTTTTGGTCGCTCGAGTGGTGAGTCCGACCTCCCAGTACTTTGGTTTACAGACTGAACTTCTAGGAGCATGAATTTTTTGCTCGAGCAGTCTTTTACAGAGGGGTGTGGAGATTTTGGGAGTGGGTGTTTTTAGCTCGAGCACAAGTTTCATCGCTCGAGCAGTCTTTCAAAAATTGAATTGTTCGCTTGAGCGCACTATTGGTCGCTCAAGCAATCTGTCGACTATCAGTTCCGAAAATTGAATCAAATCACTTCAAAAGTTGAGTCTTACTCACTTTCCCATCACTTTTCACTTTACACTCTCTCTTTACATTAACCTTCACTTTCTTTTCTCTCATCTCTCCCTAGAAACCCTCTAACCCACTTTATTTATTACTTGATCCCTCACTATTTATTCATATTTCAACCTTAGTGCCTTCTTTAATTTTGGAAAGCTTGTCAAGGGCTACGTGGTGTACGATGGATATTGGATTTTTACACCATTGGTTTCAGAACTTTTCATTCTTTCTTCTCAAGTTCTCAAGGTAGGGATGTTCTTTGAGTTATATATATGTTTTCTAGCATGTCTTGTCCTTTTTAATTAAGCTACACTAGATTGATTTTGGGAGTTGAATTTAGAAAAATATTTGAGAAATTTATTCTTTCTCATGACTTGGTCCAAGATAAATTGTTTTGGGTGGGCTATGAACTATTTGGGGGATGTTTGCTTGTAGTGTTTTGAAAATAAATGCAAAAATCCCATTTTTGATAAAACCCCTAGATTTTGGGGAAATTTTGGAAAAGGTGAAATTGAGGTGATATTTATGAAATTGATGATAAATCTCTTGAGTGTATGAAGAAAACTTTCTGGGACATTATACTGTTGAGGCATGTATGAAAGGAAATGAAAATTTTGATTGAACAATCATGAAAACATGGGATGTGCATGTTGCCACTTTGGAAATTTAATGATGAAGATTATGAATATGTGAGAATCTCATATGTCACATGGATTTCTATTTTTTGCTTTGATTTTGGAAGGTTTTGAATCGTGGAAATTATATTTGAACAAATGTGAAAGATGTTGGCAATGTTGTACAAAGGAGATAATTATGTGTGGTCTATTCTCATTGACTCATCTGTATTACTTTAAATTTTGTTTACCTGCAAATCTTAACTTTGATATAAATTCTTGATTTTGAGAAAGACGATTGTTATTGATGAAAACATTTTGGGGTAAATACATTTGGTAAGTCCGGTTAGGGGGTGTAGATTGAAAATTAAGTTGGTTTGAGTGTCCTTGGTGTAAGACAAAAAGCACACGCGTGTGGGTGCCTAAGCCCTCCGGTTAGTAGCTGGTAAGGTAGGATTTTGGTAGTACTTGATATGCCTACTTGCATACACTACCTGAGTCGTATTTACTATCCCATTGTTTAAAGTTTTCGTTTTATTGAAGAAGATGAACTTTGAAATGACTTGCATGGATTTCAAAAGAGATGCAAAACTTCGATAATTAAATATGGAATAGCACTACATTCATATAACTGTATGAGATTGCTTTTAAACATATATACTTTGTGAAGATATCTCTATTGGGCTTGGTGCCCAATGCTAGCAGAATTGAAAGGATGTTGTGGCTCTGCCTAGTTGATGGCATGAAGTGTGTTGAGGGTGAAGGCTCTTTTTTTTTTTTTTTTTTAATATGATGTAAATGCAAGCCAAGGGCTTTTTGTGTTGGTTGATAACCTTTTGTGTAGCCAAACTTATGCCTTGGAATGTGTAGCCTCTGGGCACTTACTTTATTGTTTATTTCTTTCTCTTTCTCTTCTTCTTCTTCTTTTTTTTTGTTTGTTTTGGCAGATGCTGTGGATTCATCTCTTAAGAGGCTAAATGTATATCGCATGTGAACACTTCTTTTGTTAACTCTTTCCTTGGAATGAAATATTGATTGAAGGAGTTGTCTACCAAGATAAGATTGCATGTTGTTTTGTGTCTTTTCCTCTTTCTACTGGTTATTATTTTGAGGGCGTTACAAATCCCATTAACGAATTCTCATTACATATATATAAAAGAGAGTTTTGAGATTCATTGTGTGCCCCCACTACATGAGGGTAAACAAAAAACAACATATATATAACAGATAATCATGGTGTCTCAACATCTAACAGTACACCGGTCAACAACAAAAGTTCAAACATTACATCATTGGCCGCTAACACAAAAGCCCCTCTCAAGGGTAATACTATTGTGTTGGCTAAAAGTTCAACCCTCGTGAAGCTCTTGAAGCCTGGCCTCCTATCTAATATTGATACCACCCCCGATTGGACTGAAGAGGCTGAGTCTGACTAGTTTTTGAAATACCCGAAGAATTCACAAGCAAAGGGCACAAACATCTAACATGGCCTAGATGACTATAATCAAAACAAGTAGCAGACTCCCTACTCTGAGACTGGCTTGAAGCCTGAGCTTCACTAGGCCTTCCAATAGACAAGTCCCAAACCCCTGACGGTGGCAAGGACTGAGCCTGAGGTTGAGCATGCGCTCACCTTCACCTTTTATTGAGCCTAGAGTGTTTACGTGTTACCTACAGTGCCCTTAGTATACTTCCACCAATAACCCACATCTCCCTTCAATTGAAATGTCGCCAAAGAGATCCTCAACCCCTCAAGAGTCTTGGTAATCTATCCCGACCAATCTTACGCTTCCAGTGGTTTAGCCTTCCCCAAAAACTCCGATGGATCGGAGCGAAGAAACTCTTTAGTGAGTTTGAGGGTACGCCCGTTGTCCTCCTCATTACGAGTTAGAGCTTCATGCACTACTTTTACAATCTCGTGTGCAACTTGCTCGTCGATAGCAGGTGCTAAAGGAACCGTTGTGCCCTTACCGGCACTCCTACTCCTAATTTGTCCTCAATTCCCTTGTGTAGACATCCTATAAAACCTAAAAACAAAACCAAACTTAGTGCACTACACAACAACCTTCCCTGGGGCACACACTTACCATTACTAGGCTACAAGACACACTTAGCCCCCAAGTACATAATTCTATTACACATAAACAATTAAACACTTAATCGAATCAAGTTCACAAGATAACTACTCATCTCAGAACTCTCAAGGAATTCCCATCAGAAACCACGTTGATTAGACATTTTTCCAATAAGACCTCAAAGTAAGTTCACCAGTTACAAGCACTATCCAGAAAACTTGACCCCATGCCCACATAAATGCAACACATAAGGTCCTAATACTTATCATAACTATATGCAAATGTCCTCACCAAGCATAGCAAACCCGTTGTGGTAAAAACCACTCCCCACGAGCCCAAGGTATTCAAACCCAGCTCGCTCTAATACCAAGTTGTAATGTCCCACTTTTTATTTCACGAATAACATTACCAAAATCATTATCATAATACAATTTTAGAGATAACGAATGAAAGTTCTATACAGTAACAATGATAAGTAGATGAAGATTCTCTCTTTTAGATACATAATGAATGCAATAAGAGGCACAATTAAATAAGTTGCCCAGAAGCTTACATCATTATATATAAAACGAAGGGTTCAACCCTCTTACACAAATGGCATTCTGCCAACAAATAAAAGGCCCCATGGCCAACATATAAAGAAGATCATCGATCTTGAACCACTTCTCGACATTCACCTGAAAACGAATAGCAAGGTGGGATGGACATGAAGTCCAATAGGGATCCCAACATGATCCTAAACAATAATAACTTACTAATAGTTATGATCATGAATGCTCCAACTCATACTATATAAATAATATGATGATTTGTACCAAAGTATATTTACATAAATACTTTTCCCAAAATCATCCAATTCGTTTAACAATACAGACGGTTCACATTTCCTTCTCATTTTTCAAAAAAGAGTATATAGTGTAACAACCGTTTGCTTGCGAAATATCTTCACAAAATCCAATTCCTTCATATCATTTACAAACTCAATACGTAACCTAAGTTCGTTTCCAACACGTTTCATCACATTTTTTGGCCTTCAGCCCAAGTTAAAGAGATACTTTCAACAATTAATTTGATATGCTCACAATACACATAAACATCTAACACAAAGATGAGTACAACAAACACCCAACAACTACTTACTCAACATATAAAACAACTCGGCCTTCCTGAAACATAACCATCATAACACATGATATATACAGATACACTGAAAAAAATATGATAAACACAATTCTGCTCTACCTGTCTCAAGCACAGTAAGCTAAGGATACAACTTTCCATAACAGAATGCCAATTTACCAGGCGCTAGTTAGAAGGGAATGGTACATCTGATTCTCAGCGCATCCAATTCTCCAGCCCTAGTTGGAAGGGAATGGCACCTCTGATAATCATCGCATCCAATTCTCCAGGCCCTAGCTGGAAGGGAATGGTACCTCTGATTCTTAGGAACCAATTCTCTAGGCACTAGCTGGAAGGGAATAGTATCTCTAATTCTAAGCGCAACCAAATTCTCCAGGCGCTAGGTAGAAGGTAATGGTACCTCAGATTATCAGTGCAGTGTACAATGCCAACCATCACAACATGCCAGGAGCACAATAACACCAGTGTAATGCATACACATAATTTATTTCACAAAAGTGTCATTCTCCACCGATAACCAAGGACAAACCTCTAACATATGTACTTAATACCCGTGATATAATAATTCAATTCTCATAAGACTTTAACTCCAACAACAACAATAGTAAATAAAATATTCAAAATCCAATCTCAAGCTCATTTATGAATTTTACAAAACATTATGATTTCTTTCTCTTTTCAAAAATCAATTTTCTTATTTTCCAGATTGCCGTACCTCAACCTTTCTCCAAGACCCATTCTCTTCATTTCACAAAATTAAATCTATGGATATCAAGCCACAATCCAACTCAACTTAACATGATTAATCCAAAATAATTTCAATACAATGGTTAATTCTCCCATTTTTTTGTTAACACAATTACACAATCCATATTAACAAAATATAAACATTATTCAATTTTATCCATTTTTAATTCACTAAGTCAAAATATTAAATTAGGGAATTTTCTCTCTCTCAACATAAACATGTTCAGCTACTCTCCAATTAACCCAAACAATATTCAATTTAACAATTCAACTCCAAGCATTCAAACTCTAGATCCCTTTTCATGATTTTAAATCCATAATGGATATGATTTTTATGCAATAAAATTTATCACATGTCTATCTATAGACGAAGTATTGAAAAGAAACAAAGAAATCCCTACCTCTTGAAGCAACATGGAGAAAGCCAAAAATTCACGGCATGAACATCTCCGATTAAAATGAAACCCTTGCGACCCTTTACGTTTTGATCTAAAGAACAATGGGTAGAAAATGAGTAGAAATAGATGAAAACCAAGTTAGAAAGCTTGAAACTCTAAAAAATGGTGGAAGAGAAGGAGAGGAGAGAGAAAAGAATAGGAAAAAGTGGACAAAAATGGTTTTTTAAAGATGCTGAATTGGAACAGACTGCTCAAGCCACCAAACTTGCACTCAAGCGAACATCAGCAACAACTAGAAACATAGACCTACAAAAGTACTAGATGATATGCCTGACTGCTTGAGGACCAATCCATCGCTCAAGCAATCAAGAAAATCTTCAGAATACTACAAATGTCTCCTAACCTGGTCATGCTACCATGGACGACCTAATTAGATTTGGATTATAAATTTGACTCAATTTCCAATAGTTTCCTCTTTGAATTGTGTTTTCTCTACCATCTAATAATTAAAAAAACTTTCAAATCTTATCCTATCTTTTATTCTACCCTACTGAAATAATTTCATAGTATATATGGGCTACTTATCCGTAGGATTATTTATTTTCCTTTTATTCACTAATTTAATTTGTCCAAACAAATAAATCTTTAAAAAAAAAAAAAAAGAAGCTATGTTATTTAATAAAATTAAAAACTAAAAATTAAATACTACTAATTGAATGATGAATTTTTTAAGTTAAAAAATTAAGTACTGAACTAAAACAAGTTGATTAATATGTATAATAGTAAATTTAAAATTTCTTATTTTTAAATTTTATATTGTGATATTAAGTTAGTTGGTGGTGGTGGTGGTGGTGGTTGTAGACAACAATAGCGCATATATGGTCAATGCCATTCATGTTACAAATAGAGAGATAGTGGTGTGGTGTGGTGTGGTGTGGTGATGGTGGATACTAAGTTAGTTGGTGGTGATGGTGGTAGTGGTAGACAACAATAGCACATATATCGTCAATGCCATTCATGTTACAAATAAAGAGATAGTGGTGTGGTGTGGTGATGGTGGAGGGATAACGTAGTGGTAATAAAAAGAGATAGTAGCGGTGATGTAATAATGGTGGTTATTGTCATGGTGGAGTGATGATGGTGGTTATTACAATGGTGATAATAGTTGTGGAGGTGAAGGGTTGTAATAATTGTTGTAGTGGTGGTGGTAATGACAGTGGTGGCTAGCTGTGGTAGTTGTAGTGAAATGATTTTATGGTAATAATAGTAATGGTAATGAAAGTGGTGGTCTTAGAAGGGTGGTAGTGGTGACAGCGGTACTGGACGCGACAATGGCAATGGCGATAGTAGAGGTTATGAGGTTAGAACGATGTATGTTGATACTTATGTATTAAGTATTTATACATTAAGTTAAAATTATGCAAGTTTTCAATCACTTAATTTTTTTTTAAAATTTTTAAATTACATTTTAAGACCACTTAAATTTTTAAATGATATCATTTATAATTATCAAACGAACTTAATTAATCTTCACTTAATACAATCAATTTTAAGCGCTGAATCAAATTATCAAACACTGCCTTAGTCTAATGAACTATATCAATAAAGAAGAAAATGTAAACATAAAAATAAAAATAAAAATAAAAATTGAATACTAATCGTGTTGTTTGGTTTGAGAAAATTGAGCCCATTTTTCAAAAAATTTAATTTTTTATTTTTCGTGTTCTTTTAGTCAAAAATTTTAATAATTTAAGATTTTTAAAAAAAAATAAAAATAAATTTAGATGCACGTAACTAGGATACATTTAAAAAGTATAATATTTATGAAAAATCTTTAAAAAATTTATCGTATAAAAAAAATACAAAAACATAAAAATTCAATACATTTTTGTATTCTTGTGTACTTATTTAATTTTTAAAATATTTTTCATAAATGTTTTATTTTTAGGTATATTTAAGTTACGTGCATCTAGAAAGAAAAAAAATTTATTTAAAATATTAAAAAAAATCACTAAAAATAAAAATAATGCGAAAAATAAAAAACATAATTTTCAAAAAAAAGTAATCAAAACCATATAAGGTGAATGTATTTTGTTATTATTATTATTTTTTAAAAATGCTATGGATATTTACCAAATTTTCTACTAAATGGGTGTGGGACCCACACAAACCCACATGTGGGTCCCACACCCATGTGGGAGATTTGATAAAAAAAATTTAGTAAATCATTTGGAATCTCTAACATAAGAGAAATGCTTTAAACCACTAATTAGTAGTGGCTCTAATGATGTGGCAGTGGGTCCCACCCACTGCCACAGTGTGTTTATGCCTTTTTTTTTTTTTTTTCAATTGCCACCTCACTAATGGTGGGATTAGTGATGATAAATTAGTGGTCTATAGCATTGCTCCTAACATAATCCTTACTTTTTGTGCGTAGATTATTACATATTTTTATATGTTTTACTTATTTTAATATAATTTTTATACGTTAATGGAAGTTACTGAGAGTCCTTTAGATAGTCATTAATTTTCGACGACCTAGCATGACCGGCGCTCATGCAAGGGACAAGGTTATCATGGATTCTAAAATTTTAATAAAATTTATGGACTCTTTAACTTATTTAATTCTTCCACTATTAGTAGACTAAAAAAAAAACGTATTAATAGGCTAAAAAATTAGGGCCAATACAATTAATCTAAATTCACAATATAAACTATAGGGCTTTTATATATTATTTATTTATTTATTTACGTAAGATAATAAGTCGTTCAATTGAAATTTTAGAAATCAAAATGACATTAAGATCTCGTTCGGGAATATAATATTTTAGTAATTTTTTGATTTTTTTTATTATTAAAATGCGTATAAAAATAGAGAGAATGATATGATAAGTTATACTGACTTTTTGACTTTTTAACTAAAACATTTAGTCCCCAAACGAGGCCTAAATGTACACTTTAGGAACTATAGTTAAAATTTATAATTGTTCTTTTAAAAATTTAAATGGCTGTTTAGAATTTGATCAATTTGACTCAAATTAAAAACTTTAGAAAAAAAAAAAATTTTATTTAAAATTTTATATTCTTTGCCGATCAAAAAAAAAAAAAAAAATGACCAAAGTGGCACAAAATACATACTTTAAGAACCATAAGTGTATTTTATCTTTATTAGAAATACAAAAAAATAAATTTGAGTCCTTCCAAATTTAAATACAAAAAGTTTTAAGAAATGTGTCATTAAAAAAAAAAACACTGAAAAAGGATATACTTGAACAAAATTATAACAAATAAAAATTTTCAGAAATGACAAAAATAATAATTGAGAGGTAATAACAACGTGGACATACTTATCCAAAAAATAAAAATAAAAACACAATGCTGACTTTTTCCAATAAGACTACAAAATTTGAATCATATGCCAAAATCATCCTTTTACCTTCAAATATTAATACAGTAGTTGGATTATGGATTATGATAGGAATTTAAAATGAATTTACTGGTGATAAGTCCATTTCTATGGGATATAACATTAATCTTTTAGTAATAATAACATGATTAATAAAATTGTTGATGAAAATGATAAACTGTAATTTTGAAGATATATATTTTTATTTATTTATTTTTATTTAACCCACTGCTTCCAGACGCCATTGGTCAAGTCATTGGTGATGAAAAAATGGTTAGGAGGTGGCTTGATGGTAGTTGTGATTGGTGGTATTATGGACATATAGCTAAATTAAGTGGACAGATTGATGACATGTAAATAAAAAATGGAATGGCGCATAGACAACATATAAATGATACTTGAATAGATAGGTAGACAAATTAGTGACGTGAACAGATAGATAGAGATATATGATTTTTCAAATTATTTTTGTCCTTTTGACTCCAAAAGAACAGAATTTGGGAGAATTGTTCCAAAAGTTTTGAAATTAAACTTATTACCCAAATGTTTATTTGTAAAAAGAAAGAGAAATTGAAATAAAAATAATAATAATAATTTATATTTTATTCACATTTCATTTATATATATTTTTTTCCATTTCTAAAGTCCTACTAAAATTAAAAATTCAAGCCTAACTTAAATCCACATTTTCTTGAACTTTTGTCCATCTAATTGGTCGAAGAACTTCACTACTAGCACGTGTTCAACATCACAAACCCTGTAATTAAAGCCACGGAAAGTGACTTCGAGTGATGCCAATTGGCTAAAAAACAAATGTCTTCGTATGAATCAAAACATTATCATTTCAATTATTATATCAAATTCATAGTCAGCTTAGGGGGGGTAAAACTAATTCAACTCTGAATCTGTGCTGTAGACAGGCAATGACAAATTAGCTTCATATTTTGAGTACTTTTGTTTCTTATTTTATTAGTTTTAATCACTCTTATTCCCATAATTTTTTAAAGAACTTATAACATTTGAATCGTTCTTAACAACTTGGATTAATTATATTAAAATGCACAACGCGGTTTGAATTATATACATATATATATATATATTTTAATAAAAAAAGAATAATATACACAGTATCTTTGAATCCTTCTTAGCTAATTACACATTTTTCTTCTTCACAAATTAATTAAGAAAATATAAATTGCATTTAGTTTATTAGTTTTTTTTTTTTGTTACAGGAAAATCCTCTCTACCCTCCCGCAAGTCCAAGGCAGTGCCCCTTGCAGAGATCACCAAGGTGTCCTGTTAGCCGTTCCGAACGAGGAGACTATAACTTGGGAACTTGCCCCGACCTCCCAAGACAAGCTCCGCTTAAACCAAGTGCTGACTAGACAACTTGAGGTCCAACCTCCTAACCAACAGTGCTTCGCCCAGGAGATTGGCCCAAGGGGGGAATTGAACTTGTGACCTTGGGGTTTAAATCCCAAGGCCTTACCACAATGCCACATTTATTTTATTAGTTGCTTATTCATACATGGAGTGTTTTGGAAAGTTGGTAAAAAGCTAACTTTTTGACTTTTTGACTTTTTTGGTGGTTTTCTTTGACAAAAAGCTAATATAAATTGTCTAAAAAATGAGTTGAAGACGTCAAACTTGCATGCCATCTAAGGTGTAATCTTCTCATGAAATTGTCTATTAATAATAAGGATTTGTCGAGCACTGAAATGAGAATCCGGACTAACATGTCAATTTTAATCTAAATTAATTATTGATTACATAAATAAAAGTGGGATTTTAGGTCTCAATTTATTATATCTATTTCCTCAATAATGTATGTACAAAAGTGGAACGCCAGACCCACTTTTTTAATTTTGACTGATCATAATTTTTCAGTATAAAATCTGACACAATGATATATACGACACAAGATTATAATTTTAAGATGTATTATATTGGTATTTATGTTAGTAAGACCAAACAAATATGACCATTAGTTCTTAATGTATACTCGCAACAGTGGTATTAACAATGTAAGAGTGTTTGATGACTAAATTGAAGTGATGATTTCTAACCAATCATATGTAGCTTAAAATTTTAACTAGTAGGTAATTAATGACTGTAATTGCAGTCCATCATGATTACAGAGCTATTATAGGAAAGTGCTTTGTAGATCACAATAATAATAAACCATATTCAACTTTGATATCAATATTATTAGTTGCAAGCCACATATATTCAAATCCAAGACAAAATCAAACAGCTGCTAAAATTGGATTTTAAACAACTTGAAGGAGTGGTTGGTGTTGGTGGCTTACATGCAATGCAACCAATTATCAAGTGTAGAAACAATGACTTCACTGCCATGGCCAATGCCATTTTTCTTTGCTATTCCTTATCATCATATTAAAATATGGAAAAATTCTAAGGTGTACAGCCAACTATGGTGTGCATTTTACCAAAAAATAAATAAATAAAATGAAAAGGTGATCCTGTTATAACTAAAGGTGGCCACCGACAGATTTTTATTTTTATTATTTTTTCAAATCATATTGTCCTGCTGTTTAGTA
Source organism: Camellia granthamiana (assembly GCA_036172215.1). Classification (NCBI taxonomy): domain Eukaryota; kingdom Viridiplantae; phylum Streptophyta; class Magnoliopsida; order Ericales; family Theaceae; genus Camellia; species Camellia granthamiana. The sequence continues at coordinate 72,384,772 of CM069915.1, read as the reverse complement.
ACACTCGTAATTGTTGATTTGCATGAAAATATCGAGATATAGAAATTTTAACTAGCGGAATTAAAAAATATTTTGCGAGAATGAAAATCTCATTGACATCAAAATGAGATTGGGGTTTGAAGAATTGAATGAGAAGAAAAATAAGTATCTTTTACAACACAATATACATATTAAAATTAATAAAAACATCAAATGATTCGGTTCAGTTTTTTTTGGATGTCATCACTGAACATATTGTTTCTTAACTAGGGGAGTTAAATATATATATATATTAGTAATCAATAAACTAATCTGAACCAATCCAACATTTAGAGGACAGTTTAGTTCCGGTACTGAAAAATTAAAAACTGTTAATTACGGTTCAATTAACAAATTAAGGCTCAAAAGAACCAAACAAAATTGAACGGAATCATCTGATGTTTTTGTTAATATTAATATGTATATTGGTTGGGGGTGTTTGTTTCAGCTTTTCAGAGCCAACTTATAGCTTTTAGCTTTGAAAAAGTTATTTTGGACTGTTTGGTTAAACTTATTTCAAATAGCTTCTGATTCTAACAGCTTATTTTAACTCAAAAAAGCTGATTCTGAGAAGCTGCTCACCCCTTGTTTCTGATTATCAGCTTCTGCTGTGGACATATTAATTTATGGTTATACTATTAAATTTTTTTATTTTTTATTTTTTTAAAAATAGAAAAAGACTCAAATGGACTATAGATTATTATTATTAATTTTTATGAGAAATGTAGACAAATAAAAAATAAAAATTAATTGAAAAAGCTATTTCACAGCTTATTTAACAAACACTACTCAGCAACTTAAATCTATAATCCAACAGCTATACCAAACAGATTAACAATTTCTGATTAAAGTCATAATCTATAATCTGTTAAGCTATAATCTATAAGCTGTTTTAACAGCTACACCAAACGGGAAGATACTTATTTTTCTTCTCATCCAATTCTTCAAACCCCAATCTCATTTTGATGTCAATGAGACTTTCATTCTCGCAAAGTTTTTTTTTTTTTTTTTGGGGTATAAAAATGTTTATAGTTTCTGTTTTTTACTATTTATACGATTTATTGTATATTTATAGCAATCACTATATAATATGCATAATTTGTTTAGTTGTTAAATATTTTTAAAAAGTTAATTTGAAGAATATTTTAAAAAATTTCAGTATGACCAGATGATATTTAACTACATTAATCATAAAGGCGCACACTAGATGCCAACCTTGTCAGATGTATGTGAATGCAGTTAACTATAAAACTAAGAGATTTGAATGAAAATGGGAGATTATTTTGTGTTTAAAAAATAAGAGATTTGTTAGAGGGAGGAAGTATCCAACAACTATTAAAAAAATGCCCATACTGATTGAAGAGATCACTATATAAAGGGCATCCCTCCCCTTTCTGAAAACATCAAATAGTAGTAGTCTGTGGGTATTACAAACAAAACCTAAAAGTGCTTCTGGAAATGGCCTCTTCTTTTCTAATGGCACTATGTGCCTTGGCAATATGTTTGTTAGCTACACATGTAGCAGCTGACTACAAGCCTTACATTTATGCTTCACCACCGCCGCCGCCTTATTTATACATGTCCCCGCCGCCACCATCACCTTACTATTATAAGTCACCACCACCGCCATCGCCCCCACCTCCACCTCCTCCTTACTACTACAAATCACCACCTCCTCCGTCTCCATCACCACCACCTCCATACTACTACAAATCCCCTCCTCCCCCTTCACCATCTCCACCACCTCCATACTATTATAAGTCCCCTCCACCTCCATCTCCCTCGCTGCCACTTCCTTATTACTATAAGTCACCACCTCCTCCATCTCCATCACCACCACCTCCATACTACTACAAATCCCCTCCTCCCCCTTCACCATCTCCACCACCTCCATACTATTATAAGTCCCCTCCACCTCCATCTCCCTCGCTGCCACTTCCTTATTACTATAAGTCACCACCTCCTCCATCTCCATCACCACCACCTCCATACTACTACAAATCCCCTCCTCCCCCTTCACCATCTCCACCACCTCCATACTATTATAAGTCTCCTCCACCTCCGTCTCCGTCGCCGCCACCTCCTTATTACTATAAGTCACCACCTCCTCCATACTAAACAAGTCACTACAAGTGATCGACTCATGTACGTATAATGCGTCTATGTTTTGTAACTAATAAGTAGAAAAGTAATGATGCCTCTTATTCACTTATTCTCATCATCTTCTTATTTGTTCATTTATTTTTCAGGTCATAGGTTAATGGAAAATGTAATTGCTATAAGAAGGAAAAGGATACTATGTTGGGGTTCATTGAGCTTAATCATGACATGCGTCTGGAGAATAAAGAGGGCTCAAACAATCCATTTGCTTCAAATTTTTCTTTTATGAAAATTTCATGTTGCAATCATGTATTTAGATACACTTTGTGTTTTCTTATATGTTCAATCAATGTATGTCTAGATGTTGATACATTTGAGATAATAAAAACCAACTTTATGCATAAAGAAGTAAAACCACATACTTTCGTTATTTTTTTCCCTGTCTTCTATCTTTGTATCATATATTGATCAATTGAAGAGCAATACATTGTAAAATGAGTTTAGTTTAGTTGGCACTCTAGTGAGAAAGAGAGAATTGTGATAAAATCTAATGAGCATAAGCCTACTAAATATATTGGAATCTCACTACATTACATTGATTAACTATATATATATAGAAGAATATGAACCCCATCAGCCTTAATAATTAAACAATTTGAAAAATCCATAGGAGTAAGATAATCTATTGTTTGATAAACGCATAAGCCTTGAAGATTCAACATTAGGAATCACAAATTTGCAACATGGTAATTAAAACAACCTTTCAATATTGCAACATGGTAATTAAAACAAACAACATGCAAAATCTCCCATTCTGTGAAAGGAGAAAATTCCATAATTAACAAACTTTGAAAGGCCATAGAAGTCACCGCAAATCTTCAAAGTTGGTGCTAAGAAAGCAAGTATAGTAACTCTTTTACATCCAAGATCCCTTCTACAACTGTCAAAATCTCATCTTTAGAGTACCTCAAAGTTGAAGACATATCCTTCAAAATCATTAGAGCTCAGAAGAACAATTTGCACGTCAATTGGTACTCAAAGCAACAATAACAATGATCACGAGTTCCAAAAATTTGAATCTCAATATTTCAATCTATTGACCCCATCCAAATTAAAAAGAAAATCGTACACAGAGTATAAAGACAAGTTGGAACTCATAGAGTCCACCCACCTACTACCATAGGTAAAAATTGAACCCAAACCACCATTCAAACAAATCCGGCACTGAATAAGGATTGACCTAAATCAAACCGCAAGATAACATACACCCAGACCATACTTCCCAAGCTTTTCAACACAATAATATTTAATGATCAATTGTTTCAACAAACCAGAGACATCTAAAGGCGAGAGTATTCATTGAAGACTGATGGGTCATTTTATACACCAAAAAGAGATGGTTTTTCATAACCTAATGATAATTAAATTAAACAAAGCAGATAAACTAGCAATTATAATTAAAGATGAAGTTACTGATTTTAGGAAAAACTTAGGGTAATGAATTCACCACTAGTTACATAAATAAGGTTTCAATTTGAAAATCAATTATGTTGCGGTTCGAACTAAATAATATTTCGCAACTACAAGTTCAAAGCATTGATCAAGAAAATTATCACGTTCAATGTATAAGCAAGAACTATCTCAAGTAGTACGAGGCGCTCGCTCTAAACTATGGTAGCAAAATGACTCGTCTCTCGTAGTATGACTCGTCTCATACATTGAATATGAAAGAACAAAAAACTATTGCATGGGAAGCATTCAACAATCACAGAAAAAAGGATACTTGAAGAAATAATGGAAAATTATATTTGAAAACTTCTTAAGAACCATGCAACTGTTCAAACCATTACATAAAAGAAAACCAAAAAGAAAATCTTATTTACTTGGCTAGGGTTTCATCAAAACCTTAGAAATAGGAGTCTAGCCACTCAATGAGGAGTAGGAAGAGATAGAAGAAGCAAAAACCTCCATGAAAATTGATCTTCAAGCTTGAGAATCCCTTTTTCCAAACCCTAGCCCCTCCTCTCTTTTTGAAATTTTTTTGAACCCTAATCCAGCCTTTTCTTTTGCCTTTTATATCTTCAGCCTTTCTTAACAAGTTCAAAACATCAGGCACACTTTTCAAGGCATGGCCGCACGTGTGAGAAATACCACCGCATGTACGGAAAGGGGTTTCACACGTGCGAAAGAAGCCCTCCGCACGTGCAATTTTTGCAGTAGTTATTTGGCTTATTTGGTTGGGTCGCACGTGCGGGAATGGTCCTCCACACTTGCGGCAAGTCCTTTTCTGGGTAAAATGCTGTGTTTTTGCTCATTTTGTGCTCGAACCACATCCAACCTAATTGGCATTAAATAGACATAAAATATAAAATGTGATTGGAAAGTAAGGTTAAGGGATCCTAATTACCAGCCTCAATGCTATACAATTCGGCCTTGATCACATCCCCCAACTTATAACTTGCTAGTACTAAAGAAACAATAAAAACAAAAAAATGAAACAAAATCTAGCTACCTCCTCTTTCGTGGGAAGAACGATTGCATTTAGCATATGCAACAAGCCTTTAAACCACAAAGTTATCCCAAGTGGACGAGTATAGCCTCGTGAGGGTTTTAAGAGATGATACTCATAAACATTAACATATTCACATATGCCTAACTTAAGAATTAATTTTTGTGCTACTGCAGTGTAATATTAAGACATGATGAGTCATTGAAGGCATGGTAGACAAGCATGAAGGAATCTATCGAGCAAAGATCGCAATTCTGTATTACAAAAATTAAGTTCCATGTACTTGTGAATGCTAGTAGACACATCATCAGTACCCTCGGTGTAAAGTGCAATCCTCATAATTAGTTATTTGTCCACTATAATAGCCTAGTGTAACTCACAACAACACCCAACATATACAGAAAAACTAAACTTTTGCAACCAAGATTCTCAAATAATAATTTTTTTTTTTGGGAAAGACTGTGCAAGGTCCTGATCTATTAAGCTTTCTGATCAACCCATGTGACAAACATTGAGCCAATGACTCCCAAACCAGATGGTTTTAGGACATTAGGTGTGAAGACACCCCTACAGGCTTAATAACTCAAGCTGAAAAAGGCTACGAATTCGAACAAGTCATTTTCCATATTTTTTCTTAACTGTGCAATGTCTAGGTCCCTTAAGCTTTCTAATTAGCCCATGTAGCAAGCATTGAGCTAATGATTCCAAAACTAGATGGTTTTAGGGTACTAGGTGTAGAGACACTCCTACGGGCTTAATAACTCGAGTTAAAGAGGCTACGAACCCAAACAAGTCAATTTTTTTTTTGGGGGGGGGGGGGGAGGGGGAGGGGAGAATCAAGGCTACTCATTTATTCTTTTCTACAACCCTAGTAGTTATCAATGATGTAGAACATGGATTATAATAGAGAGGTCATCGCTAAGATAGTGTGTTCATATGAATCAAGGCATACTCATGATAAGTGTACTTAATATCATAACCACAAGCAACTATCCTAGTGTAAATATCACATGCGAGTATTTATCCAATAAATGTTCCCCACTTAACATATGCTTATAAACGACGTTATTAGCAACAAGTCAACATCAAGTGAAGTAGTGTAATTAAGTGAAGCAGGTATAAACATGAATTATGAATTAGGAGCCAAGTAGAAGTACACAGAAGAAAATACCCTCATCCTCCAACTTGTACATGACATTGTCCACAATGGAAACAAATGCGAAGTAAATTAAAAAGAGAGAGAATATTACCAGACAATGTAGGTGCACCTTTCCAGCTAGGTAGATATGAACACATTTTTTTTATAAAAAAAAAATAAAAATAAAAATAAAAATAAATAAATAAATGAAGAAAACAAAGCAAAAGATAGTAGGTGACTACTGAGAATCCGACGGTGGCGATGGTGGGAAATGCTGCTCAAACAAGGTGTGCATCAATGACTGCATCTCGAACGCTTTGTCATGAACCCGAGTGTCGAGTTGGTCAAAACGAAACTGGCTCGACTCTTGATATGTATACAAGTTAATTTGTAAGGATGCAACTGACTGCTGATAGTCGAGCTGGCGGCATTAAGGTGGTCGAATGTAGCCTGAGAATAATCCCTATGCGTCTGAAAGCCTGTGCAATCCCATGAGAAGCTGGTGGTGATCCTGAAGAGTAATTGTAGACACCCCATTTTTGACCGACCTTAAGACTCAGACGTCACCGATTGAGCGCTTGGTGATGTTGCATATCATGCTCGTTCAGAGGTTTCAGAGTCTCGACTGCGAGCCTTGCCTCCGGACTTCCGGACTCTTTCAGGCTTTGCCTCGGTTTGCAAACCAGGCTCGGTTTTCTCTGTTTCTATTCCAGAAAGGAGGGAGAGGTCTCGTAGACCATCTCTCAGTGGCCGTAGGCTACGTTTTGTGGTCGTAGGCCATTTTGCCCATTTCGGACCCGGTTCCTGGTTTTCGGAGCCGATTGGCCGTGTGCCTCGGTTCGGGACCGCTTAACCATCTCCGTTTGCTCCGGTTTTTGGCATGCATCTTATTTACTCCCTTTGGAGGGACACTGTGGTCCGAGAGATCAACTTCGTGGTCGAACACCCCTTCCGGTGTCTAACAGTCAGTTTTCGGGGCCCCGGACTGTGCGTTTTGGCCCCTGAACCTTCATTTTGCATCGGTTTTGGTTCATTTTTGGTGGAGACCTCTGTTTCATTGTTAGAAAGGTCGTAGAGGGGTGGGAGGCCAGTAATTGTTTTGGCAACCAGTTTTATTCCTTCATCTCCCTCCGTCGCCCGTTTTTCTCACTTCAAAGCCAATGTTGACCACCCCGGGACCACTTTCTTGAACCCTAAACCACATATTTGTGTTGTAGACACCTAGGAGGCCACCAATATCATATGGCCGGCCAGTAATTGTGATTGAACCTTTTGAACCCCTTTGAAAAGTGGGCTGTTCTCTCTCCTGGTTCACTTTCTCCAGATTTTGACCACATGGTTGTGTTGAGCACACATGGGAGGCCACCAATATGTGGTGGCCGGCCACTAATCTCACCTGACCCTTTTGACCCTTGGCCGACCGGCCATGGGAAGAGCCGGCCGGCCACCTGCAACCTAGATACTTGGCCGGCCATGATCCTCACTGTTGGTACATTACAAATCTACCCTCCTTTTCCCCCCAGATTTTGTATCCGGGGGGCCAACTTTTGGGGGGAAACTTGAATTGTTTTCCCCCAATTTTTCCCCCCTTTTCTCCCCCTCTCTTGCCTATAAAACCAGCCTCCCAGCTCTGGTTTAGGGGTTAGAAAATTTGCCTTTGAGCTCCTATATTGTATCTCTCTCTCTCTACACTTCCAAGCTTCAAACCTCTTAAGTCCTACACTCATTTCTACACCACCACCTAGCACCACACCACCACTTCATTCCAGCAGCTTGGAGGGCCTTCTCAGATCTTTGGAGGCACCTTTTCTCAAGCCAAAAGGCTGCTAAAGTTTGGTCTTCAAGGGTGAGTAACATTTCCCCTCTTTTAAGCTTATTTTTGTATCTTATCTAAGCCATTCTTTCTTGCACTTTTGGGCTCCGACCCTAACTGAAAATAGCATTTTTTTGAGATCTTCTTCATGTTTGTTTAAGGACCTCTCACTGTTTGAGGCTTCCCTTTGGCACTTGCTTCTTTACCCCTCTTGTATCCCTCTTTCTTGCATAACATTTTTGGCCTATATGTAAACTGTTTTGAGCTCTGTTGTAAACTGTAAAGTGGCTTATTTTGAGCCCTTCTTAAACATTGTTGGAGGGCTCTTTATTGTTTGGGGCTTCCTTGTGTTACTTGCCTTTGTATCCCTCTTTTGGCCCCATTTTTGCATGATTTGTTAGCCTCTTGTGCTTCTGTTTTTAGGCTCTAGTCTGAACTATAAATGACCTTATTTTGACCCCCTCTTCATGTTTCATTAAGGGTATTTTACTGTTTGAGGCATCCTTTTTGTACTTTGTGTTTAAACCTCATTTTTAGGCTTTATTTTGCAGAGTATTTTAAGCATGCTTGTGCACTGTTTTGGGTCTAGTCATCAACTGTAAAATGCCATATTTTGGGCCCCTCTTCAACATTGTTGAAGGGCCCTTCTGTGTTTGAGGCCAGAAACCATCACTTGCTTCTTTGTCCCTCTTTTGGCCCATTTCTTGCATGAGAGCTTAGCCATACTTGTGTTTGTTTTTGTGGCTTGTTGTAAACTGTAAAATGCCATATTTTGGGCCCCTATTAAACATTTTTGAAGGGCCCTCATCTGTTTGAGGCCAGAAACCATGACTTGCTTCTTTATCTCACATTTAGGGCCATTTTTGCATGTTGGTTTAGCCCTATTTGTGTTCACTTTTTGGCCTTCCTTAAAACTGTAAATATGCTTTTTTTGGGGCTGTCTTGATTCTGTCTTCACACTTCATGTTCAAATAATGCATGCGTTGCATAGCCATAGGTCATTCCATGCGCCTAATTTCATGTTTCGGGTCTCATTCCATGCTTCGGGTGCCATGCTTTCATGTTTCGGGGCTGTTTTGCATCACTTTTTGCTGCTAAAATTTGCATGCTAGTATGCCATATTCCATGTTTTTCCATGTCTTGTTAGAGTGGCATTTCGTGCCTTAGGGTCGGTCCTCGGTTTGCGTGCGCGCGTGCACGCATTTCGAGTGTCTCATTTTCATCTAATGGCCTCTTATGTGAGTGTGGCTGAGGTCCACTTGTGTTGGTGTAAGTCCATTATGCATTGTGTATGCCATTTCATTTCATAGCATTGCGTATGCTAGGGTGTATATTAGTGCATTGTGTATGCCATGTTACCTCGCGCATCGTGTATGCCATTTCATAGCGTTGCGCATGTTAGGTTGTATCTTAGTTGCATTCATGCATGTCATGCATATTGCATTGTGTTCGGGATAGGAGTTAGCCCGAGCACGGGAAACGAGAGACGTTTCGTACTCCGAGTGACGGAACGTGTCTCAATTCCCAGTCACCGACACTCCGGATTATCCATGATGGAGTTAGGTCTTGTTGTGTTTTCATGTGCATTCATCTCATATCGAGTCATGCAATTCGACTCCTCGGCCATCATGCATCGAGATGCGTGATTGGTGGCACGAGGATCGAGGCATGCATACGTATGTGAAAATATATTGCCATGCCCCTTTCTTGCTCTCTGTTGCAGCAAATCAAGAATCAGCAACCTTCCGGAGCTTGGCACGCATTTCAAGAACAATTGCAAACAGAGGCTAATCGGGGCATCGCAAGGGATTTTCCAACCAAGGCAACCTGGATATGCATCATTCATCATCCGGAGCAGAGTCAAGGCAGTCCCTGGCTTGCAGGTCAATTTAATGCTTTCCTAGTTAAATTTGTTAATTAATTAGGATTTTTGTACATATTTAGACTGTATTATTTATTCGGACTGTACTATTCATTTGGGACTGTATATTATTCGGACCCTCTGTGCGAGGGCATAATTGTAATAAGTGTGCGTGTGTGTGATGTATGTCTTCCAACCCCACGTCTTTCTTCCATTTTATTTACCCGCTTATGATGGTTAGATTAGGGCATGTTTCAATTAGCATACAGTATGATAGCATGTTTGCATTCATTCATCTGTCTTGCATGCACCGGGCTCGGCGCATCATACTAACTGCATTTGTGTTTCAATTCTAAGTTGAATACATGTTAGCTGTAGCATTCCATATGCCATGTTTAGAATAGCCGAGCCTGCTATAGTTGCATTTTTGCATGTGTTGCATTAGGCATTTCTGTATAATTAGGATCATGCATGGATTTCTAATTAGCTTCTGTTTTGGCTTGGAGTACTCGGTAAGTTTTATGCTTTAGCATCCTTGCATGCGTGTGAGTGACTGCTATGAATAGCATGCTTACCATGAGGCTATGTGCTTATGTGATATAACTGCATGAATGCCTGTGGGTGGAGGTTGAGTTACTTGGATTGGAACAATTCATTCACTGTGAGTTTTAAGCCCACTAGATAGTGGCAAAACCATGTTTTCTAAGCCCACCTGAGGGTGGCAAAATCTGCATTTTAAGCCTACTTGCGAGTAGCAAACCATCTTTCAAAAACAAGCATGAAATGTTTTGTTCCAATTCAGGCAACCCAGTCTATACTTGTATGCTGTGCGCATCACATAGTAAATCTAGGCTAATAACCGGAATAAGAACACATAATGTTTTCAAAACTTGATATCATGGTTAGTAGAGGCCGATCTTTGATCGGGCGAGCGGGGGTGCTCACGAAGTGACCTTCCCCAATCGTACCCAAGTTCCCGAGCCGAGGCAACTTTGGTGATGACGGACACGTGGCCTTTGGCACCGAGTCAGGGTTTCCTAAATTTCCCCAAAATAAAATATTTAGGTGGCGACTCTGTATCTGGCAAAGCAGTCCATGTTTGGCACTTCTTTCAAAAATCTGTTTTCTCAAAACGATTTGCCGGATTTGGACTCTTTGGTTCAAGATTAAGAACCGTGACAACAAATCAAGTCCGAGCTGTAGCGAGGTCCCCCGCGGGCTTGTCTACAGTAATGTGGACCTGGTCCATAGAGTGTTGAAGATGCATGTACTCCTCTTGAGTCATGTACATGGGCTCCCCTGGGAGAGGCACTGGAGGGACAGGAGGATGTGGGCCATGTATGGGATCATCAGCCTTAGCAACCAGGACACCACCCTGTAGTGGTATCCGGGATAAGCTATGCTGCCATTCTCGCTGGCTGAAAATAGGGTAGGTAGTGTCGATCTCTTTAGCGGGATCAATCGAAAGGTCGTTCAGCTGAAAGATTAGCGTGAGTAGGTTGGCAAAGGGTAGGGGCCAAGTCGTGTTCTGCATAGGTTGAGGCTAGACGGCCTCCCGCATAAATTTTTGCATGTGCACCTAGATCACGTGCGGAAGGTGTACCTAGTAACCATAGTGGTAGCAATGTAGGACCCGCACAAACTCTTTTCGGCACTCAACTTTGTGCCCAAGTGGAAGGGAATTCTTATACAACACCGAGTCAAGAAATAATAAGCGGCTAGGCAGTTTGCTCCGATGCAGGCACATGAAGTTAGGATCACCATGGGCCCCAGGGAAAAATTCTTGGATGATGCGGGGTATGGGTTGATGACCCTCAACTTTAAGGAATGGCTGACCGTCACGTTCATCATAGGACCTAAAACCCGGGCAATCATGGGTTACATGATGCTAATTAATGCTGTGGCCATCAATGGTGGACAGAAGGGCGGGAGAGGACACCATGGGCTCCTCGTATATGTTCTGGTAGAAGAGTCAGACCAGACGAGAATAAGTTGGCGCCGTAACAGTGCAAATGCCTAACTGTTGCTGGAGTTAAAGCTCCTCAACGGCCCAAGAAGTGACCAGGTCATTTTGAAAATATGGAATGTTGAACTGAGTGAGCTTGTGAAACGGGCGAGAAGCCTACTCTGGTCATGGTAACTCAACTAGTGGTGGTGGCGAGAATGGTGGTGACGGTGGTGCCGAAGAGGATGAACCTCTCTCCTTTTTGGTGGCCCGGGTGGATAGCCATCTACTCATGTCCTGCACACACTAAAAGCAAATATACTCATATTCATGGAACCAGCATGAGAATAAGAATATCAAACCACAAGGCTGCTTGATTTGGTATCCGGAATCGAGGCACATAAAGCTAACTTGACCTATGGGCTGCCATACAGAGTTCAAGCCAATGTGGTTTTGAAGCAATCTCTATACTCCTGGGTATTTAAACCAGAATTTAGTCTCGAAAATCCCAAACCTTTGCATTTTAGGCTTTGCCATTCGAACTCTAGTTTTCACCGTCTCAGTTGGTATCCTAGGAACTTACTACAAACATAGTTAGGTGGCTATACTAGACCGTCAGATGCCGTTCGGGCATGGCTAACACTGAAGGAATTACAACTTTAGAGGATTTAAAGTCTCCTAGACATCAAGTACAGAATAGCAAGCATAAAAATCAAAATAGCAAAGAAAGAAAAGAGAATAAGAAATCCAAGTATCAATCAGAATAAAATGGGTCCATCAAAGCAATGAACTCAATCATATCACCATTTCCAATCCCCTCAATATACGGTTTCAATATTTGGCCATCTACTTTAAAGGTGTGGTCATTTCACGGATCTTGCACCTCAATGGTGCCATGAATGAATGCCTTGACGACCACAAAGGGGCCATTCCATCTTGATCTAAGCTTACCCAGAAAGTGTCTCAATTGTGTACCCTGATAACTTATTATGGCCCTAGGAAACCTAAAATGACTAAAGATGTTTTCATGTGAAAACTTTATCACTACTTTATGGTCGTTTGTTTGAGTAGCTATCGCCTCCACCTATTTAGAGACATAATCTACTGCTAAGAGAATGTACTCAAACCCGAATGATGACGAGAAAGGGCCCATAAAATCAATACCCCAAACATAAAAAATTCATACCATAAGAATAGGGGACATTTGCATCATATCACGCCGAGACACCTAGGTTTGGTCTCTTTCTTTGATAGTAAATACCGCAAAGTGGCATGATTAGTGAAGACTATGACCTTGGAACCTAGAAGATAGGATTGGAATTTATCTAAGGCAACCACCACAGCTAGCAACTCTTACTCAGTCTTAGTGTAATTCAATTGTGCATCTGAGAGAGTGCGACTAGCATAATAAATAGCATAGGGTGCTCTATTCACCCTTTGGCCTAACACAGCCCCGACAGCATAGTCCAAGGCATCACACATGATTTCAAATGGGAGCAACCAATCTGGTGATTTCATGATTGGGGCGGCAATAAGGGCCGCTTGAAGTGTTTCAAAAGCTTTCAAACATGCATCATCAAAGATAAAAGGTGCATCCTTAGCAAGTAAACTATACAAATGACAGGATATTTTGATAAAGTCTTTGATGAACCGACGGTAAAAACCTGCATACCCTGGGAAAGATCAAACTTGACGCACAGAAGTGGGTGGAAGAAGGCTAGGAAAAAGGTCAACCTTAGCTTTGCCTACTTCTATACCTCGAGGGGACACAATGTGTCCCGACTCTATACCCTCACGAACTGTAGAATGGCTCTTCTCCCAACTCAAGATCAAGCTTGCCTTAGTACATCGCTCTAAAACTCTAGTCAAATTTCGAAGGCATTCCTCAAAAGATGGTCCAAATACTAAGAAATCATCCATGAAAACCTCTAAAAATTTCTCCACCATATCGGAGAGAATGGCCATCATACACCGTTGAAAAGTCATCGGTGCATTGCATAGCCCAAAGGGAATGCGCCTATAAGCAAAAGTGCCAAAAAGGGCAAATGACTGTGGTATTTTCTTAGTCAGCGGGGTACACCGGAACTTGATTATACCCCGAGTAACCATCAAGAAAACAATAAAAACCTTGCCCCGCTAACCTTTCAAGAATTTGATCAATAAATGGCAATAGAAAATTGTCCTTTCTAACAATAGAATTTAGTCTCCTATAATCAATGCACACTCGCCGCCCAGTGGTGGTTCGTGTGGGGACTAACTCTCCTTGTTCATTCTCAACAACGATGATACCCGTTTTCTTAGGCACCACTTGTGTGGGACTCACCCACTTGCTATCTGAGATGAGGTATATAATACCCGCATCCAACAACTTCAACACTTCTTTTTTTACTACCTCTTTCATATTGGGATTAAGTCTATGTTGCATTTCACGAGAAGGTTTGGTGTCCTCTTCTAGATGCATATGATGCATGAACACAGAGGGATCTATCCATCTTAAATTAGCCACCGACCACCGTATAGCACTCCAATATGCCATGAGAACACTCATTAATTGATTTTTCTGCTCTGCAATTAAGTCAAATGCAATTATGATCAGTAAAGTATCCTGAGGCCGTAAAAATGCATACTTGAGTGTGGCCAGGAGTGACTTCTACTCAAGTATATGTGGTGTGAGTAGAGATGGTGTGGTAGGCTCCCTAGACAGAGGAGGAAGGGGCTCAAACCGGGCTTTCCATGAAGGAAAATCTGGTATAGGAGAAGAATCAAGTAAAGCATTCACTTCCTCAACTGACCTGTCCATATTAAAATCCTCAAACCTAAAATGAGCTAAATAAGCCTCTAAAGGGTCCTCTACAAGGATAAAGGGTAAAGGCTCCTCTTCTATCTTGCCCACAACATCTGCAAATAAGCACTCCTCTTTTTCATGTGGTTGTTGGGATGCTTGGAAAACATTGAGTTTTACTTGCATATTCCTAAATGAAACATCTATAACCCTAGTACGACAATTAATACATGCATTAGCCATAGCCAAGAAAGGTCGACCTAAGATCACCAGGATTTGTTTCCTAGAGCTGGCTACTAGTTCCATATCTAAAACCACAAAGTCAACAAGAAAATAAAACCTATCAACCTTTTCTAGCACATCCTTAATCATGCCATGTGGCACTTTGAGGGACTGGTCAGCTAATTGGAGTGTAACAGTAGTGGACTTCAACTCGCTAAGCCCAAATTCCCCGTACACTGAGTATGACAACAAATTGACACTAGCCTCTAAATCTAACAAGGCCCTATCAATGAAATGATCTCCTATAATGCATGCAATGGTTGGGGCACCCGAGTCTTTAAGCTTAGGGGGTGTGTCACTCAATAAGATGGAGCTTACTTGCTCCGTGAGTATAACCTTTTCGGACATGTGTGTCCTAGATTTACACTTTTGTGTACAAAGGTCCTTAACAAATTTGGCATGGGAGAGTACTTGCTTAATCACCTTCAATAGGGGGATGTTGATTTTAACTTGTTTAAAAACCTCCATCATTGCTTCCATGGATGCTACCTTCTTATTAAAAGGGGATAGTGTATCACGACATTGGGAAAATGGTTCCTTAGGCACGTATGGTGCCTTAGACTCATGTGAAACACTGAGGACTAAGTCATCCCCCTTATGTGTTTCTCCCTCACCCTTGCTCTCATTGGGTTTACCACCGTGGTCACCCTTCTTAGCCCTAGTTGTATTATATGCAACTGGTCACTCTAACTCCTTCTCACTTCTCAAAGTGATCACCACTTGCACCTGTTCATAGTGCTTTCCATTCCCACTCGACCTCTCTGTCCCATATTGACCCTTTGGGTTGACCACAGTCTGACTCGATAATTTTCCCTCCTTCTTCCTATTCATGTTGTTAGCCACTTGACCTAATTGGGCCTTTTGCTTGGCAATGGAGTGAGTATGGGAGTGAACTACTGGTGCTAACCCCTTAAGCTCTAAAAGAACTTCCAACACCTGAGTCTCAAAGGCCGAGTTTCCTTGATGAACATGCAGGGTTGTGGTGGTCAGTAGGAAGATTGGTTAGCAAAATTATTAAAATTTTGCCTTGGTGGTGGAGGATTGTAAGAAGTGCCTTGTGAAGGAGGTCTCCATGAAAAATTAAGGTGATTTCTCCATCCCAGGTTATATGTGTTGGAATATAGGTCATTACCCAATTTGAAGAATCCTTGAGCCGCATTCATATGCTCTTGGACTAATTCTAAAAATTGTGATGCTGAAGGGCACTCACTCAAGTCATGAACATGGCTCACACAAATAGCACATGCCTCATGAAATTAAGGTTCAACTTGCTGTGTAGGGGCATGTCCTGAAGCTAATAATTGGTCTATTTTGCGGGACAATGCCTCTACTTGTTGGGCTAACTCTAGGTTTTGCCCTACCTCATAAATGCCCCCTCTTTTCGGGGCTCCAACTACAGGTTGTTGGACTTGCCAGGTTGCGGAGGCATGGTGAAGGGAATTTTCACTTAGGTTCTCAAATAATTGCCATGCCTTGGCGTCATTTTTCGACATGAATGTCCCACCACAAGAAGAATCCACCATTTGGCGGTGAGGCTCAGTTAAGCCATAGTAAAAGGTCTGAACAAGTTGCCAATCAGGTTCTTGGTGGTGGGGGCACTGTTGGAGAAGGTCCCAAAGTCTTTCCTATGTTTTATGAAATTTGAGCAAAATTGGTGATGGCTCGTTTGAGTTGGTTGGTCTTACCAATGGGAAAGTACTTCTCCAAAAAATTTTACTGTAATTGGTCCCAAGTTGTGACAAAATTAGCAGGTAAGGAGTTCAACCAATGTTTGGCATTGTCCTTCAGTGAAAATGGGAACAGTCATAACATTAAGGCCTCATTGGTGAAATTCTGGATCCTCACTATAGAGCAAATTTCTAGAAATTCGTGCAGATGTTTGTAAGGGTCATCATGAGCTAGTCCATGGAATGATGGGAGCATTTGGATGGTGCTGGACTTAATCTCATAATGAGTTCGGTGGTGTCGTGTAACTGAATGCATGATGGTGACGTATATGTAGTGGGTGTGAAGTAATCCTTAAGGGTCCGGTTGGGCCCATTTGGGACATTCGGGTTCGCCATCTCTAATGGTTCGAAGTATGGATACGGATATTCAAACCTAGGAACATGGGAAGTGGCTCTAAGGTTCTTAAGAGTCTTTTCTAGTTCAAGGTCCAAACTCCACAATTCAGGGCAACAAGAACGGTACCCGTGCATGCACCACACACACACACACACACACACACACTAGGTTCCGACTCTTGTGCACTAAGTTATGAAAGCAAAATACTAAAGGGAAAAATACTCACAGTGGTTTAACGAAAACGCTTTACTCGTTTTGCGGATGCTTGACATGTAGACCGTTGTCTCCAATCTCTACTTGAGCTCTCTATTTTTGGCACTTTGGCGCTTTGCTTGCAAGTATTTCTTTTTTTGTTTTTTTTAGCACTTTAGTGTTACGGTTTGTTTTTAAAACTCGGTTGCGCTCCGCTTGCACTTCAATGATAGCTTCTCTTTCAAAAACTCTGCACACTTAGTAACAGGAAAATATAAAATCCTAAACTAACAATTATAATAAGAATGTGACATTAATTCTGTCAGAAGTCCCCAGCAATGACACCACAATTTGATGGGTTGTTTTATGCACCAAAAATAAATACTAAACTGTACCAAATTCTTTAGAATAATGGTAAGTCCAGGTATCGATCCATAGGGACAAATAGGAAATTAAACTAATTTAATTATTAAATTCCTAAATTAATTTTGATGAAAGAGATGGTTGTTCATAACCTAATGATAATTAAATTAAATAAAGCGAATAAACTAGCAATTATAATTAAATATGAAGTTACTGATTTTGGGAAAAATCTAGGGTAATGAATTCACCACTACTTACATAAATAAGATTTCAATTTGAAAACTAATTATGTTATGGTTCGAACTAAATAATACTTCGCTACTACAAGTTCAAAGTATTGATCAAGAAAATTATCACGTTCAATATATGGGCACGAACCATCTCAAGTAGTACGAGGCGTTCGCTCTAAACTATGGTAGCAAAACGACTCGTCCCTCATAGTATGATTTCATCTCATACCTTGGATATGAAAGCACAGAAAACCATTGCATGGGAAGCATTCAATAATCACAGAAAGAATACTACTTGAAGAAATAATAGAAAATTATATTTGAAAACTTCTTGAGAACCATACAATTGTTCAAATCATTACATAAAAGAAAACCAAAAAGAAAACCCTATTTACATGGCTATGGTTTCATCAAAACCCCAGAAATAGGAGCCTAGGCACTCATGGAGGACTGGGAAGAAATAGAAGAAGTAGAAAGCCCTATGAAAATTGATCTTCAAGCTTGAGAATCCCCATTTTCCAAACCCTAGCCCCTCCTCTCTTTTTGGAATTTTTCAAAACCCTAATCCTGCCTTTTCTTCTGCCTTTTATATCTCTAGCCTTTCCAAACAGGTTCAAAACATCGGGCACACTTTTCAAGGCACGGCCGAACGTCCAGGAAATACCACCGCATGTGCAGAGTGGGTTTTGCATGTGCGGAAAGAACCCTCTACACGTGCAATTTTTGCAGTAGCTGTTTGACTTATTTGGTTGGGCCGCACGTGCAAGAATGGTACTCCATACGTGCGGCAAGTCCTTTTCTAGCTAAAATTGTGAGAACCCGAATATAAAAATAAAGTAAATAATTAAATAATAATAATTTTACAATCTCAAATATTTTGATGGTGAATCCTAAAGTGCAAATTAAATATTTGGAGGGTCTTTTAATTAATTTTAAACCTGAAATAAATTTATGATGAAAGTCTTTAGTTTAGGGCAAGATTTATTTATAAAAAAAAAAAAAATAGAGAAGAGGGTGTGACTTAAACTCTAGACCACAAAATTAATAAATAAGGCTCTTATCAATTGAGTTGTATATAACTTATATATATATTTGGTATATTTATCTATATTTATTTGACCTGCACACGCATTATGTGTGCCCACCACTAGTATAAAATAAAATAAACACAAACCCTACTCTCTTATTTGTTTACCACATATAGCAGCAACAACCACACTACCACGGGAGAGAGATTGAGAGAGAAGAAAAAAAAAAAAGAAAAAAAGAAGAAGTTGCAATCAAAGAAGAACTTTTGGGTGTGTGGTAGGTTTCTGACTTTATTCTTTCTTTTATTATTGTTCTTTATCCTTATTCTATTTTATGATTTAATTCATTGATGGAGAGGTTGTAGGTGTATGTATTTTGTGTATATATATACTGTTAAAAAATCTAAGGAGTTAAATTCATGTATAAAGAACGGGTGTAATTCTTAGTTCAAAAATTCTGCACAGAACCACAAACTTTAAAAATTGGGGAATCATATCAAACAGATGAATTTCGGACTGAACTTATCAGAATTTTCTTATAATTTTTGGAAGTCAAAACTATATTAACTGGTGCGTACAAATCTGTCCAGAAAACTGGTGTAAAATCGTAACTTCGAAAGTTTCGTTCTCTTTGGGTATAAATCCAAAAATTTTCAAATCAGTGTCATTAGAACCGGTTACGAGTCCAGTTTCTTAAATGTTTTACTCGAATTGCTCTTTAAAGTGTTGCAAAAAAGAATCTGTTTGGGTGTAATTGATTGTAAATAACTGTTTTGATAAGCAAATCGAGTAAAACCAATTGGGTTGAAACTTAGGATATATTAGTTCATATCTGGAGGGTTTTAGAATTTCTCAAACAGCGTGGAGTGGGTTTTGTAATTTTCAAAGTTAGCGAATAGATTGGGAAAACTTGTTTAAAATTCTGTTTTATCTTAAAGTTACTTTTAATTAAGTTTCGATCTGAACCTATGTCTTGGGTAATTTTAGACCTTGAAGAACATGAACTTAGGTAATATTTAAGAGAAACGGTGAGTTGGGTAGTGCACTTTAGTTTGGGGTTACTTAGTTTCTTATTCTTTAGTATTTTTAAATTAGTAGTGACGTGTAGTTTTCATACTTGGTTCAGGACACTAGCTGAACTTTTATACTCTATTCGAGGATTACATTATTCTGTTTTCAGGTGAGTAGTTGCATGCTACATATTTTTATAAATGTTCCCCTACCTTGAACTGTTGGAAAATTAAATTGTTGTTTCAAGACTAGACTGTTTTGATAAATTATTATATTATTAATGGAATTAAATTATTTCTAAACATGTGTAAACTCGGCATACTATAAACTATTTGTTATGGTCTCATGTTTATGATGGTGAACTACTATGTTTTGCGAAACTGAATTGTATTGATTATTGGGACCATCTGTATATAAAAGTCTAGGGAAATTATTCCACTGTGTGTGGTGACTCTGGCCACTAAGGAACAGATGCAGGTTGGGCTGTGATGAATCTAGTGCTCAATGATTGTAAGGAAAATACCTAGGCTAGGCTAGGTGACCTTCAATCGGATCATCTTAGAGAAAAGGCCCAGGTTGCCACCCCGAGGATGACTCTTGGTTCAATATTGGATCCAACGGCTTATTGCTATGAGAACTGTGTGGCATGTTACTTGTTATTCTTGGTATCTAGAAAATTATTGATGATCATGTTGTAATCTATTTTAAGTGGAGAATGTCATTTGTAATGGTCTTGAGAGACATGAGTATTTTAACTGTTGAACTATGGAACTTTCTTTTTTAAACAGGTTATCTTTATCAAAACTATTTGCCAATCTAGTTTCTGTGATATATATTTTATTTTGGAATTAAACCCTCTTTTCAAAATTGTATTTACTATCCATGTTGCTACTCATTGTGCTATCAGCTGACTTAGTATTTTTTTTTATCACTTTCAGGTGTTAGAAGGATTTAGAGTGGGCTCATGGCGTAGCGAGGACTCAATTGCATGGACCTCTAGGACATTCATTATTTTGTTTTAGCTTGTTATGTCGGTTTTGTGCATACATTGTGGTTGGATTTTACTTAGAATTATTTATTTTGCGGGCGGTTTGTATTCCATTTAGTATATATTTTTGGAAGTTGGTTATGGTTGGTTTTACCATTTATACTTGTGACTTGTCACTGGTTAGGGTTTTGATTTATTTATTTCTGGGCTATCGTCACATTTATTCTTTGTGATTTTGGGTTCATATTTAGGCTTACGTGTGCCTTGGGCTAAGTCCCTGTGGGCCACGGCCGGTCATGCCTGGAGTTCGGGTGTGATAAAAAGGCTTTGTGTTTTGCTCATTTGGTGCTCCAACTGCATCCAACCTTATTGGCATTAAACAGACATAAAATATACAATTTGACTTGCAAGTAAGGTTAAGGGATCCTAATTATTGGCCTCAATGCTATACAATTCAGCCTCAATCAAAGACAACACATCACAAGTAGTAGAGGTTATGTTGTACCAAAGCTAACCACCCAAATACATTAACTTTCAATGGAGCAATTCTACTTCACAGCCTTGTAACCACTTGAAAAGGACATCCAGAGGAAATGAAAAATAAATTGTATAAGGATTTAACATAAAAAATTGACAAAGTGCTCAACGCTCGAGTAATGAAGTATTCATTCGAGTAGTGAATACCATTGTGAATAAGCCTCATTGCACTAGCTTAGCTAGGAGTAGGAGCAGGAATGCTATAAATATGGGTTTAAGAATGGCTGGCATGGAGGTTGAAAATTTTAAATGGAAATTGGCTTGTTGTATTTGCATTTAATGTTTTTAAGTTGTCATGTTTAGCTATATATAGCTTATGCATGAGAGGACTTTGATCCTCATTCCATTCTATGTATGTAATGGAGAATTTTCATGACATATCTAATGACTATGAAATAAGAATGCCAATTTATAAGTATTTTAAATTTAAAAGATTATTATACTTCCAATTGGATGATGTAATGGAATCTCTCTATTACAAATATGCAATGGAGATGATCGCTGTGATGTCCTAGGTCTCGGACTTGACTTGAACTTGTATATTCAGACTCATCACTTTACTTTCGGTGCCTAGAGTTACGACATGTCGATGTTTGTGAATTTAACCTTATTTAACCTTCTTGACTGTTTCTCGAGTTAGAAATTTTGAGTTTCAGGCGTAAGGACAAAACAAAGAAGTGTTGAAATGCCTTGGGGAAAATTTTGGACCATCAGGCATTCCCGCATGTATAGAAGGAGGAGCTCACATGTGTGGTTTTGTGCAAAGAGAAAATTGGGATTCTGGGTTAGGTTCCACACGTGCAGTGTGTGGGCTCGCACATGCGGCATAGTTAAACTTCAAGCCAAATCATACTACAACAAATCGCACATGCGGCAGGGGTTTCCCACACATGTGGCATTATGTGTTTTTATCTCTATTTTGGTGTCGAAACACTCTAAATCTGATTTAACCCTTCATTTTTCCTCACTTTTCCATACTTTCTCTCTCTAAACCCATTTCTCTCCCTCTTATCTCTAAAATACACCCAAACCCTTACATTTTCTTTAATCCAACAAGATCAACACATATTTAGACACTAGTTCTTTAAACTAAGACGACGAACATTCATAAAACCTTAACTATGTTATTATTCACTAGGCTCCAACTCATTGTTTATATTATGTATGTAGGTGATTAGGAGCGTGACCAGACTTGAGACTTCCAATCTGGATCTGTTTTGTTAGCCAACCAGTGTGCCTCTCAAGGAGGTTCTGAAAATATTTTGTGATCAAGTTTTTGTGAACAAGTCCAAGTTTTATTTTATTTTCTTTTCTTTGGACAAATTTGCGTTTCTTCTATAAGTAAGGCAAAATCGCTTTGGACTTATCTATTTTGTGAAGATGTAAGGCTGACGTCATAATATATGTAAATATAAGTATAAATTTTTTGTCTCATATAAGTCTACACAGCTCTATGGACATTGTTTTTTGATATTTTCTTCCGCTAGCCCCTTATTTTGCTAATCCATCTCAGAGGCCTTCGGTAATCTTAGGATTATTGGCCAGTTACAGTGCTAAATCTATAGGGGCGGGCTTGGGTCATGACAGTAGGCCTATGCTCTGAGAGATGAGCAGGTTGATCAGAGGCCATAGGGGCACATGTATGTTGTTACAGCGCTTTAGCAGTCACCAGGATCCTTTATTGTGAGAGGTATTTTTATTGTGTTCAATTCTTTAGCTAATGTGTAAATTGATACGGGTGATTTGCATTCATTTATGTCTTCTACTTTTACTTCTATATTGGGGTTAGAGGTGGCCCAGTTAGCGTCTCTGCTCAGGGTAGAGTCACCAGTTGGGGGTAAGTTTGACTTGGACCGAGGATGTCATGGTTGTGAGATAGAGGTTGTCGGGCACCGACTTCCTTTTGCATTTGTGTTGTTAGACATATCGGGTTTTGATGTCATTTTAGGCATCAACTAGTTGTCTTCGTATCGTGTTGTTATTGATTGTTACCGTCAGAGGGTTATGGTGTGCATCTTGAGTGGTGACTGTTTTTATTTTCTAGGAGACCAAGCTGATAGAGTCTTATTGCCAGTTTATGACCCTCGTGGCAGGGGTGAGCTTAGTTGTCTTCTTGCAACATTCTTGGGTAGTGAGAATGACAGGCTCTGAGTTAAATTGTCAAAGGTAGTTTGTGAATACCCAGATGTCTTTCCTGACAATCTTACTAGTTTGCCACCCCACCGGGAGATTGAGTTCTCCATTGACTTAGTGTCTGGCACGACACCAATTTCCATGGCATCATATAGATTCGCACTTGCAAAGTTACATAAGTTGAAGATTCAACTCCAAGAACTTTTAGACAAGGGCTTCATTTACCCTAGTACATCACCTTAAGGAGTGTCGGCTCTCTTTGCGAAGAAAAAGGATTGGTCGTTGCGGTTGTGTATTGATTACCACAAATTGAATCGAGTTACTGTTAAGAACAAGTATCCTCTACCTAGAATAGAGGACTTATTTGACCAACTTAGAGGGTCTCGTTGCTTTTCGAAGATAGACTTGAGATTGGGGTACCATTAATTGAGAGTTAAGGAGGAGGATATCCAGAAACAGTTTTTCACACGCGTTATGGTCACTATGAATTCCTAGTAATGCCTTTCGGTTTAACCAATGCACCTGCCTTCTTTATGGACTTGATGAATAGAGTCTTCTGAGAATTTTTAGACTGTTTCATGGTCGTCTTTGTAGACAATATCTTGATCTATTCAACCTCCGAGGAGGAACACAAGGAACACTTGTGGATAGTGCTTGACTTGCTTAGGGTGCACCAATTGTATGCTAAATTTGCGAAATACGAGTTTTGGCTGACTGAAGTGAAGTTTTGGAACATGTTGTGTTGGGAGAAGGAGTAACTATAGATTCTTCTAAGATAGTTGTCGTGCAAGATTGGGAACAACTAAAAAATGTTTTTGAAATCTGAAGTTTCCTAGTGTTAGCCAGGTATTATCTTCGTTTCATAAGAGACTTCTCTAGACTAGCTGCACCATTGACTAGGTTGACAAGGAAGGGTGTCAAATTTGTATGGAATGAGACTTGTGAGAAGACATTCAAAGAACTTAAGACTAGGTTGACCACTACACCGGTTTTGATAATTTCAGAAAGAGGCTTGGGTTATACCGTTTATTGTGATGCATCCCGAAATGGTTTTGGTTGTGTATTGATGCAAGAAGGGAAGGTTGTGGCCTATGGTTCACGACAATTGAAAACTCATGAAAAGAATTACCCCACCCATGATTTAGAGTTAGCGGTGGTAATATTTGCTTTGAAGATTTGAAGGCATTATTTGTATCGCAAGAAGTTTGATGCTTTCTCTAATCATAAGAGTCTAAAATACTTGTTTTCCCAAAAATATTTGAATTTATGCCAACAGAGATGTATTAGGTTTTTGTAATTGGCAATCCCGTTTGACAAATCTCCTTTCAGTTGTAATTTTATTCAGTGAAGTTATGAGTATTTAGATGTGAATCCAACCCAAATTGTGCCTACGCAGAGGAGTTTGTGATCTTAATCCTATCATGTTTGCCACTTCGCTGACTATGTCGGGAATTGAGCTGCTCGATCAGTCAAAGTTGTTTGACCGCTCGAGCGGTCGATTTTGCACTCGAGCGAAGATGCAATCCACTCAAAAGTTTCACTCGCTTGGAAAAGTATTGGGAGTTGAGATTTTACGCTTGAGCGAACTTTCCATTGTCTAGTGAAGGCACTTGTTCAGAAACAAGCATTTAAGTCACATTGCTCGAGTGGCCATTCTTGCGCTCGAGCAGAGATCGCGATTCAGCCTGCTATAAAGCTGCGATTAAATTAGTTTCTAGGGTATGGCTTCCAGATCTTCTTCTTGGGTATTAGGGTTTTCATCTGAAGCTTCTTTGCTTGTCTCCTTTGATATATGTGAGAGTTTATATCATGAATTGAGTGGATCATATCAAAGGGTTTGTTTATTTTGTTTTATTCAAAAAAGAGAGAGTTGTTCTTCAGTGGATTCTGTGGAATTTGGGCTTGAAGCTTTAGTGGATTCCGGAGTGGCTCATCATTGTGGATTCAACATCATCATTGTAGATTCAACATTGGGCAAGACAATTCCGAGATGAAGACAGTGGTAGAAGAGGCACATTAGGGTCGATTCAATTTGGGCATGGATTCGCTAGGTAATTGAGAGTACACTTGTGTAATTCCTTTTTGTCTTCTTAGTGGATTATTTTGTGGTTTTGTCCTGTGATTTTTTTTTAATCACAATTAGAGGCGCTCTAGTTATGTTTTTTCCACGTTAAATCGTTGTGTCGATTCATCTTTGATTGTTTGATTGTGATTGTTATTTACTGGTTAATATTGATACATAATCACAAATAAACATCTCGGGCATTTTTAGATTTTTCAAGATGGATGGAATTTATGGAGGATTATGAATTTTAGTTGCATTATCATCTAGGGAAGACCAATGTTGTGGCCGATGCCTTGAGTCAAAAATCTGTGAGTAGTGTGGCAAGTGTGGCCAATCGGGAATGGGATATGCTACGTGATATCAGCGAGTTTGCTTTGTAGCTGGGCGAGTCTAGCAAGGGTGCTACCTTATTTACTTTAATTCCTTAACCTACCTTGATTACTAGAGTCACAGAGACACAACAGGATGACTTTGAGGTCGAGGCAATCTGTGATCGGATCTCCAACGGGAAGGAAAAGAAAGGTTTGAACATCCACTCATATTTTAGTGTGAGGTATCTAGACTATTTGTTTGTGCCGGAATCTTGCAGAGAGGAGGTACTCCAAGAATTTCATCACTCACGCCTTGTGGTACATCTGGGAGGCACTAAAATGTATCATGATCTTAGTCATCAGTTTTTGTGGAGGGGTATGAAATGAGATGTCACCTTATTTGTTTTGAAATGCCTTACTTGTCAACAAGTGAAGGCCGAGCACCAAAAGCCAGTGGATTTGCTACAACCCTTACCTATAGCTGAGTGGAAATGGAAGCATGTTACCATGGATTTTGTAATTGGGCTTCCTAGAACATAACGGGGTAATGATGACATTTGAGTGATTGTTGATAGGTTAACTAAGTCTACGCACTTCATTTTCATGTGCACCGGCAACTCAGTTGATTATTTGACAAAGTTGTACATTAGAGAGACAGTTCGACTTCATGCAGTACCTATGACCATTGCCTAGAATAGAGATCCTCGTTTCCCTATCCGGTTGTGGCAAAGCCTTCAAAAGGCATTGAGAACTAAGTCAAGACTCATTTTGATGGTTCTCTTGAGCACTACAAAGCTCGTTTAGTTGCCAAAGGTCTCTCGTAGGAGTATGGTATTGATTATGAGGAGACATTTGCCTCTGTTGCCAAGATGACTACTGTCCGTTCCTTGATTTTTATTGCTGTTGTTCGCCATTGGCCTCTCTATTAGATGGATGTTAAGAATGCTTTTCTTAATGGTCATCTCACTGAGGAGGTCTACATGCATCCTTCCCCAAGTCTTCTCCACTCCTCTGGGAAGGTTTTCATCTTCGACGTGCTTTGTATGGTTTGAAGTAGTCTCCTCGTACTTGGTATGATCGCTTTTAGACTGTTGTTACCCAGCTTGGGTTTCATCTTTCTGCTTTCGACTCTGCTTTGTTTCTGAGACATACCTCGGCTGGTTTTGTTGCTCTCCTCCTCTATGTGGATGATATGATCATCACTGGCTCTAACTCTTCTGTTATCTCTGAGGTCAAGCAACATCTCTTCTGCACCTTTGAAATGAAGGATCTGGGTCATTTGCGGTGTTTTCTTGGTATTGAGGTTGCCTCTTCTCCAAAAGGCTATTTTCTGTCTTAGGCCAAGTATGCTAATGAGGTTATTCACTGTGTCGGTTTTACTGATACTAAGGTTTCTGATACACCTATTGAGTTTAATGTGAAGCTCAACTCTACTGATGGTGTCCCTCTAGATGATCCCATGTTTTATCGCGAGCTTATGGGTTGTTTAGTTTATTTGACTGTCACTCGCCCAGACCTTGCTTATGTTGTTCACGTGGTTAGTCAGTTTGTTTTTGCTCCTCGCTCTACCCATTGGGCTACTTTGGTTCGCATTCTTCGCTATCTTCGGGGTACCATCTTTCAAGACTTACTGTTGTCCTCTACTTCCTCTTTAGATTTAGTGGCTTATGTTAATTCTGATTGGGTTGGTGATGTTAATGATCGCAAGTCCACCTCTGGGTTCTGTATGTTTCTTGGCGATTCCTTAATCTATTGGAAAAGCAAAAAACAAACTGTTGTTTCTCGCTCTACTACCGAAGCTGAGTACCGTGCTATGGCTCATGTTACTGCTGAACTTGTTTGGTTTTGTTGTCTTCTCTTTGATTTGGGCGTACCTCGGTCTTCTTCAACCGCTCTCTATTGTGACAATCGTAGTGCTATTCAAATTGCCCACAACACTGTCTTCCATGAACGAACAAAACACATTGAGATTGATTGTTACTTTGTGCGACAGCATCTGCAGTCTAGCGCTATCTTGCTGCCTTTCGTCTTCTCGGCTGTGTAACTTGCTGACTTCTTCACCAAGACTCACACTACCGCTCGGTTTTAGTTTTTTCTTAGCAATTGAATGCTGACTTCTTAGCAATTAATCGGTCGAGTAATTGAATGTTGTATTGTAACATTGTTTAAACGGAGAAGAACTTGTTTTTTGTTTGAAAACTTGTGCTAATTTCGGGGATGAAATTCTTTAAGGGGGGGAGGTTATAGTGATCCTGGGTTTTATCCCTTGTTGTACAGTGATCCGAACTTGGTTTCGTGGATGTTAGCAGTTGCTTATATCTTGTTTGCATCCTTTCATACTTTGTATTTGAGTTATAGGATGTGTTGGGCAGGTTTGTTATAGGTTAGTTGTGTTTGGGAGTCAAGTGTTGCTGCCCAGATTTTTGGACCTTCGCTCGAGCGAGTAGTTTGTCGCTCAAGCGAGCTTCTTGTTTTGGTCCTTCGCTTGAGCCAGGGTTTCTTCGCTCGAGCAAGAGTTGAGTTTTTGTGTCTGGTGGATCGAGCCAGAGTGGATTCGCTCGAGCGAGCGATTGCATCTAGTTCTGGACCTGATAGCTGTGTTTCTTGGCTCGAGCAAGCTTTCCTTCGCTCGAGCGAGCGAGGTGTATGTTTTCGAGTTCCTCGCTCGAGCGAGCATCCTGTCGCTCGAGCGTGCTTCTGGGTTACAGACCTGAAGCTTCGAGTTTTTGGCTCGAGCGAGACTTTATTCGCTCGAGCGAGGGTTTCTTGTGTCTGGTCGCTCGAGCGACCAAGTCTTCGCTCGAGCGAGCCTATTTTATATCAGCAGCAGCAGCGATTTTAAACATCACCTTTTCATTTCCTCTCTTTTCGAAACCCTAAATCCGGGACTCTCTCTCTCTAAACTAGTCTTCTCTCTAAGGTATCATCTAGCTAGACTGTGAATCTACCCTAGCCTCTTTGTTAAAAAGATAGAGGGTGTTGAGAGCTTTGTTTTAATCTGAAAATTTTGGGATTTGGAGTACATTGGATCTTGGTCTTCATCTCCATTTGAGCTCAAACTTCGAGGTAGGGATACCCTACTCCTCTTTATGAGCTTTGTCTTTGAATTTTGGCATTTTGATATGTTGGAGTTGGTTTTGTAATTTTGTGAAAGTTTGGGGCTTTTGTGTAATTTTACAAAAGTTGGGGTTTTGTTTATATAAATCTATATGCATGTTTGGCATAGAAGGAAATGAGACTAATAATGATTTATTGAAGAAAATGGAACCTTAGGGTTGTTATGTTAATTATAGGAAATGTCCTAATTACATAGTTAAATTAATTGATATAATTAATTTGGAGAAATGAAGAATTGAATTGAGAAAGTGAAATTGAAGATGTATGGAGTTAAAGGGTGTACTCGAATTTAATTATTGCTCACCTAGTTGAAATGTTGATTATATATCCATTTGATGCATTTAATTTCTGTTTAGAAATAACTGCTTTGGGCTATCGGTGGAGGATAGTCTTGATTGTTGTAGACAATGCATGATAATTAGGCAAACTAAAACTAGTCAATTGAGTATGCCATTGAATATAGCAGTTGGAATAATACATTAACATTTGTATTGATTGACTGTGTATATGATCTATGTTTATATACATTGTGTTGTGTGGGAGAAGATAGGGGATGTACTCCGCGGTTTAGGGGAAGATAGAGGATGGACCTCTAAACCGGATTTTGTGTGACAGTGATACAGCACTACAATGTGTATCAGGCTTCGAAATGGAAGTGTTTTGTTTCATTAATATAGCACTACAATGTGTATTATTTGAAACGTATGAAGTGTTTTGTTTCATTAATACAGCACTACTGTGTGTATTATTTGAGATATGTGGAAGTGATTTTATATGTTATTGATACAACACTACAATGTGTATCCATCATGATTTTAGAAAGGGTTTTAAAGATGAGTTTAAACCTCATTAAGTTATTTGGCCAGGTTCTGAGCCGTGTTTTCAAAATCAAAGTTGAAAAAGGAATGGGAAATGAAATGTAACATGGACTTAATGTCATGAAACCGAAATGTGATATAAGTGGATGTATTTGTGTTGACCATCTATCAACTGCTAATCTCTTAGTCATTGTTCATAGTTGGTTTGGTGTATTTCTACTGGGCTGTGGCTCACCCTATATGGGATATCATTTTCAGGTACAGGTAGCATGCCACCTCCAAGGTCATAGCCTGAGAGGCTAGAGGCAGACAGACTTTTGTTGTTTTGTTATCTTTTGATGTAATACATGTAAATTCAAGCCAAAGGCTTAATGTGTATTTGAGTTAGCACTCTTTTTTTGTAACCAAGTGTTAACTTGGAAAGCTGTAAGCCCGTAGGGCATTTGCTTTTGTTGTTAACATGTATTACTTTTTGTAATGAACTACTCTGATGAATGGAAGGGGTTTATTTCTTATATCAATACATGTCAATATTGATGGGTTTAATGTTATTATTTTGAGGGCATTACAACTTGGTATCAGAGCGTACCGGGTTCGAATACTTTGGGTACGTGGGAAGTGATTAGGATCACAATGGGTTTGTCTCGCTTGTTAGAGACTTAGATGTAGTGTTATGTACTTATGTGATAACATGCTTATGTGACTATTTGGGTATGGGATTTAATTTCTACGATGTTGATTGGATCCTTGGGTTTCTGTGAGTCTTGTTGAAAAAGCACTTGATCAATGCTATTTCTAACTAGAACTCTAGCAACGCCTCGGGACTATCATTATCTGGAAATGAAATTCGTAAGTACTTATGTGATTATGTGCTTACGTGGAATGAATTACAGTTGTCCATGTATTAGGACGCGGGTGTTTAGTTTCGGCACATTTATGAATGTGCTAATGTTTTTCGTTGCCTTTATTAGGATGTCACGACGAGGACGTGGAGGTAGGGGAGGTAGGCCTAGGAGGCAGGAGATGCCTTTACCGGATGATATTCCGGCATAGCAGGAGGGGATTGGTCAGGCCAATGTGGCCGAGCCAGCAGGTCAGCAGGCTATGGGCGACTTAGCCCGTGGGATAACCGATGCTTTGAGGGAGTCTATGGGAATTCTCAGAGCTGAGAATCCAGTTCAGGCTCCAGTGCGGGCCCAGGTTGTTGAGGCAGGGCCTTCCTTCTTGAAAAGGGAGTTTTTCCGGTCTAATCCGGATGAGTTTGTTGGGGATCCGAAGGAGCCACTTAAGGCTGACGAGTGGTTGGAGCAGATAAGTAAGACGTTCGAGATGCTTGGCATCGAGGACGGGGCATTGAAAGTGACCTTGGCATCTTTCTAGCTGAATGGGGATGCGGGTCAGTGGTGGAAGTTCGTGAAGGGTCGCATTGAGGGCACTTGGGAGGCTTTTGTGAATGCTTTCCAGGAAAAGTTCTTATTTTCATCAGTTAGGGAGAAGCTGAGAGACCAGTTCTGCCAGCTTTTTCAGTTGAGTTCTTCAGTGGCCGAGTTTGAGGCTGCTTTTACTAGCTTGTCTAGGTTCGCACCTAAACTTGTGGCGTTCGAGGAACGTTGTTGTATCGAGTTTGAGAAGAGGTTGAGGCGTGGCCTCAAGATGAGAGTTGGGGGTTCTATGATCCGAGACTATGGGCGCTTGGTTGATGTTGCAGCCCATATGGAGATCATGATGCAAGAGGAGGAGGGACAGAGAGGCTCCAAGAGGAGCCAGGATGGTCAGGGAGATGGCAGGAGACAGAAGGGTGCTAACCCTCAGCAGTCTCAGGGTGGTGTGGCTAGATCGACCTTTCCAGTGCCGAGTGCAGGCTCGGGGAGAGGCAATCAGGGAGAGTTCACCTGTTACAAGTGTGGTCAGTTAGGCCACAAGGCTTCAGTTTGCCCACAGAGGGGAGGAGGTCAGAGAGCTGCTTCTTCTTCAGCTAGACCGCAGAGCCAGAGTCAGGGCAGGGGCCAGCCCTTATCTTGTTATCAGTGTGGTCAGCCTAGGCACCTGAAGAGGTTCTGCCCACAGTTGAGTGCCACTTCGGGAGCGTCTGGTTCTAGGCAGACGCAGGGTTTTCAGCCAGCTCAGTCTGTGCAGGCCTCGAGGGCCAATCTGGGAGCTTCGTCGTCCCAGTCTGTACAGTAGTCGTATGCTCCGAGGGGTGAGCAGGTGGATCAGGGGCCTACAGGGCGCGTATATGCTGTTACCGCGCAGGATCTTGTACCTGCTCCATCAGTTGTGAGAGGTACCTTCTTGTTTTGCAATTCGGTTGCTAATGTCTTGATCGATACGGGTGCATCTCATTCTTTTGTATCTGCTGCATTTGTATCTGTTTTGGGATTGGAGTTGGCACAGTTAGCATCTCCTATTTGTGTAGTGTCACCTATTGGGGGTGAGTTGGTTTTGAAACAAGGCTGTAGAGGTTGTGATATAGAGGTCGCCGATCGTCGGCTTCCGTTTCCTTTTGTAGTGATACCCATGATGGGATTTGATGTCATTTTGGGTATGGACTGGTTATCATCATACCGAGCTGTTATTGACTGCTACCTCCAGAGGGTCATAGTTTGTACCTTGAGCGGGGAGTGTTTCCACTTTCTGGGGGATCGGGTTGGTAGTGTGTTGCCACCGATGTATGATCCACGAGGGCGGAGTGAGCTTAGTGGCCTACTTGCTAGCTTTTTGAGTAGTGAGTGTGGTGAGACCCAGACTGTGTTGCCAAGAGTGGTTTGTGAGTACTCGAACGTATTTCCCGAGGACCTTGTTAGTTTGCCACCTCATCGAGAGATTGAGTTCTCTATTGATCTAGTGCCCGGCACGGTGCTGATTTCTATGGCACCTTATCGTTTTGCCCCAGCTGAGTTAGTTGAGTTGAAGATTCAGCTCCAAGAGTTGTTGGATAAGGGCTTCATTCGCGCAAGTGTTTCGCCGTGGGGAGCACCGACCCTCTTTGCTAAAAAGAAAGATGGTGCCTTGAGACTGTGTATCGACTACTGGAAGTTGAATCGGGCTACGGTCAAGAATAAGTACCCTATACCCCGTATTGATGATTTGTTTGACCCGTTGAAGGGTTCCCGTTGTTTCTCTAAGATAGACTTGAGATCGGGTTACCACCAGTTGAGGGTCAGGGAGGAGGATATTCCGAAGACGGCATTCCGTACGCGGTATGGCTATTATGAGTTTCTGGTGATGCCATTTGGGCTCACCAATGCACCAGCAGTCTTTATGGACTTGATGAACCGGATCTTCCAGGAATTCTTGGATCGTTTTGTGGTCGCTTTCGTGGACGACATTCTTATCTATTCACCTTCTGAGGAGGAACACGAGGAGCACTTGAGAGTGGTGCTTAAGTTACTTAGAGCCCATAGGCTGTATGCCAAGTTCGGGAAGTGTGAGTTCTGGCTAGGAGAAGTCAAGTTCTTAGGCCACGTGGTTTCTGGGGAAGGGGTGTCTGTTGATACATCCAAGATTGAGGCAGTGCAAGATTGGGCACGGCCTAAGAGTGTGTTTGAGATCCGCAGCTTTCTGGGATTAGCTGGGTACTACCGACGGTTTGTGAAGGATTTCTCCAGGCTAGCTTCGCCGTTGACTAGATTGACTCGGAAGGGAGTCAAATTTGTATGGAGTGAGACTTGTGAAAAGTCGTTCCAAGAGTTGAAGATTAGATTGACTACCGCTCCGGTTTTGATAATTCCGGAGAGAGGGTTGGGTTATGCAGTCTATTGTGATGCCTCACGAGAGGGCTTGGGTTGTGTGTTGATGCAAGAGGGGAAGGTGGTTGCCTATGGCTCATGTCAGTTGAAAATACACGAGAAGAATTACCCTACCCATGATCTAGAATTAGCAGCAGTGATTTTTGCCTTGAAGATTTGGAGGCACTACCTTTATGGTGAGAGATTCGAGGTGTTCTCGGATCATAAGAGTCTGAAATATCTGTTTACACAGAAAGACTTGAACTTGAGGCAGAGGAGGTGGATGGAGTTCACTGAGGATTACGACTTCGAGTTGCATTATCACCTGGGGAAGGCTAATGTTGTGGCCAACGCCCTTAGCAGAAAATCCGTTAGTGATGTAGCTTGTATAGCCATCCGGGAGTGGGAGATGTTGGGTGCTCTTGGTGAGTTTGATTTGCTTCTGGGCGAATCTGTTGAGGCTGCGACCTTGTTTTCTGTTGTTGCGCAGCCTACGCTTGTGACTCGAGTGTTAAAGGCACAGAGAGGTGACCTTGAGGTAGAATCCCTCCGAGAGAAGATCTCCAGTGGGAAGGTGGAGAAGGGTTTGACGGTGTATCCCGACCAGAGTGTGAAATACCGAGACCGTCTGTTTGTGCCGGAGTCTTGCCGAGAGGAAGTACTCCGAGTGTTTCATCATTCGCGCCTTGCGGTGCATCCGGGAGATACTAAGATGTATCGGGATTTGGGTCGCCAGTTTTGGTGGCAGGGTATGAAGAGAGATGTGGCGGTGTTTGTGTCCAAGTGCCTTACTTGTCAGCAAGTGAAGGCCGAGCATCAGAGGCCAGTGGGTTTGTTACAACCCTTGCCTATTGCTGAGTAGAAGTGGGAGCATGTCACTATGGACTTCGTTGTAGGTCTTCTGAGGA
This sequence comes from Camellia granthamiana, assembly GCA_036172215.1. Lineage (NCBI taxonomy): Eukaryota > Viridiplantae > Streptophyta > Magnoliopsida > Ericales > Theaceae > Camellia > Camellia granthamiana. The sequence goes on along the minus strand of CM069915.1, from coordinate 72,350,831 downwards.
CTCAGTGGGGTAGTGATGCCATTTGGGTGGTTGTAGACCGGTTGACTAAGTCGGCGCACTTCATTCCTATGCGCGTGAGAGATTCGGTAGATCATCTTGCCGACTTATATATTTGGGACATAATGAGGTTGCACGGGGTCCCAGTGACGATCGTCTCAAATAGAGACCCTCGTTTTACTGCTAGGTTGTGGCAGAGTTTGCAGAGTGCCTTGGGTACTAAGTTGACCTTCAGTACGGCTTACCATCCTCAGACTGACGGGCAGTCCGAGCGTACTATTCAGATCCTTGAGGATATGCTTCGGGGTTGTGTCCTTGATTTTAGTGGGACGTGGGAGAGGCACTTGCCTTTGGTGGAGTTTGCCTACAACAACAGCTTCCAGTCTAGTATAGGTATGGCACCGTTTGAGGCCTTGTATGGCTGACCGTGTAGGTCTCCAGTTTGTTGGGCTGAGGTGGGTGATGCACCTTTGTTGGGTCCGGAGTTGGTGAGGGAAATGACAGAGAAAGTTGAGCTTATCCGTAGGAGGCTTGTTACAGCCCAGAGTCGTCAGAAATCTTATGCCGACTGTAGGAGGAGACCTTTGGTGTTTGAGGTAGGTGATCACGTCTTTCTAAAGATATCACCTAGGTGGGGATTGATGAGATTCGGGAAGAGTGGAAAGTTGTCCCCTCGGTTTATTGGCCCTTTTGAGATCCTTGGGAGGATTGGCGAGGTTGCCTATCGTTTGGCCTTGCCGCCGCAGTTGTTCGGAGTGCATGACGTGTTTCATGTGAGTATGCTTCGGAAGTATGAGCCGGATCCATCGCATGTATTGGATTGGACCGACTTGGAGGTAGATGAGGATGCCTCGTATGAGGAGAGACCGGTTCGGGTCTGGGATAGGCGGGATCAAGTCTTGCGAGGCAAGACCATTCCCTTGGTAAAGGTATTGTGGAAATATCACGGAGTGGAGGAAGCCACTTGGGAACGTGAGTCGGAAGTCCGTGAGAAATATCTGAACATGTTTGTTGATATGTAATCTTGTATTTAGATTTTGTAATATTGTTGGACTTAAGAGCTTTATATATGTCTTAAGTTGTAAAACATTGAAAATGTTTTGGTTTAATGGAAGTATGTTTTGGAACTTGCCTCAATATGGAAGTTTAATGTAACATTGTATATGTTGAATATATTGTAGAATTGAAAATGTATCATGAACATTGGTTATGATATGAAATTGTTGAAATTGGAAGGAAAATGCATAATGTTAGTGCATGTTGAAATGTATATGTTGTTTATATATTGTGAAATGCCTCTTGGTAAGAGATGAGATGACCGGTAATCGGTCGAGTAATTGAATGTTGTATTGTAGCATTGTTTAAACGGAGAAGAACTTGTTTTTTTTTTTTGAAAACTTGTGCTAATTTCGGGGACGAAATTCTTTAAGGGGGGAGGTTATAGCGATCCTGGGTTTTATCCCTTGTTGTACAGTGATCCGGACTTGGTTCCGTGGATGTTAGCAGTTGTTTATATCTTGTTTACATCCTTTCATACTTCGTATTTGAGTTATAGGATGTGTTGGGCAGGTTTGTTACAGGTTGGTTGTGTTTGGGAGTCAAGTGTTGCTGCCCAGATTTTTGGACCTTTACTTGACCGAGCAATTTGTCGCTCGAGCGAGCTTCTTGTTTTGGTCCTTCGCTCGAGCCAGGGTTTCTTCGCTTGAGCGAGAGTTGAGTTTTTGTGTCTGGTGGATCGAGTCAGAGTGGATTCGCTCGAGCGAACGATTGCGTCTGGTTCTGGACCTAAGAGCTGTGTTTCTTGGCTCGAGCGAGCTTTCCTTCGCTTGAGCGAGCGAGGTGTATGTTTTCAAGTTCCTCGCTCGAGCGAGCATCCTGTCGCTCTAGCGTGCTTCTGGGTTACAGACCTGAAGCTTTGAGTTTTTGGCTCGAGCGAGACTTTATTCGCTCGAGCGAGGGTTTCTTGTGTCTGGTCGCTCGAGCGACCAAGTCTTCGCTCGAGCGAGCCTATTTTATATCAGCAGCAGCAGCCATTTTAAACATCACTTTTTCATTTTCTCTCTTTTCCAAACCCTAAATCCGAGACTCTCTCTCTCTCTCTAAACTAGTCTTCTCTCTAAGGTACCATCTAGCTAGAGTGTGAATCTACCCTAGCCTCTTTGTTAAAAAGATAGAGGGTGTTGAGAGATTTGTTTTAATTTGAAAAATTTGGGATTTGGAGCACGTTGGATCTTGGTCTTCATCTCCATTTGAGCTCAAACTTCGAGGTAGGGATACCCTACTCCTCTTTATGAGCTTTGTCTTTGAATTTTGGCATTTTGATATGTTAGAGTTGGTTTGGTAATTTTGTGAAAGTTTGGGGCTTTTGTGTAATTTTACAAAAGTTGGGGTTTTGTTTATATAAATCTATATGCATGTTTGGCATAGAAGGAAATGAGATTAATAATGATCTATTGAAGAAAATGGAACCTTAGGGTTGTTATGTTAATTATGGGAAATGTCCTAATTACATAGTTAAATTAATTGGTATAATTAATTTGGAGAAATGAAGAATTGAATTGAGAAAGTGAAATTGAAGATGTATGGAGTTAAAAGGTGTACTCGAATTTAATTATTGCTCACCTAGTTGAAATGTTGATTATATATCCATTTGATGCATTTAATTTCTGTTTAGAAATAACTGCTTTGGGCTATCGGTGGAGGATAGTCTTGATTGTTGTAGACAATGCATGATGATTAGGCAAACTAAAACTAGTCAATTGAGTATGCCATTGAATATAGCAGTTGGAATAATACATTAACATTTGTATTGATTGACTGTGTATATGATCTATGTTTATATACATATTGTTGTGTGGGAGAAGATAGGGGATGTACTCTGCGGTTTAGAGGAAGGTAGGTGATGGACCTCTAAACCGGATTTTGTGTGACAGTGATACCGCACTACAATGTGTATCAGGCTGCGAAATGGAAGTGTTTTGTTTCATTAATATAGCACTACAATGTGTATTATTTGAAACGTATGGAAGTGTTTTGTTTCATTAATACAGCACTACTGTGTGTATTATTTGAGATATGTGGAAGTGATTTTATATGTTATTGATACAGCACTACAATGTGTATCCATCATGATTTTAGAAAGGGTTTTAAAGATGAGTTTAAACCTCATTAAGTTATTTGGCCAGGTTCTGAGCCGTGTTTTCAAAATCAAAGTTGAAAAAGGAATGGGAAATGAAATGTAACATGGACTTAATGTCATGAAACCGAAATGTGATATAAGTGGATGTATTTGTGTTGACCATCTATCAACTGCTAATCTCTTAGTCATTGTTCATAGTTGGTTTGGTGTATTTCTACTGGGCTATGGCTCACCCTATATGGGATATCATTTTCAGGTACAGGTAGCATGCCACCTCCAAGGTCATAGCTTGGAAGGCTAGAGGCAGACATGCTTTTGTTGTTTTGTTATTTTTTGATGTAATACATGTAAATTCAAGCCAAGGACTTAATGTGTATTTGAGTTAGCACTCTTTTTTTGTAACCAAATGTTAACTTGGAAAGCTGTAAGCCTGTAGGGCATTTGCTTTTGTTGTTAACATGTATTACTTTTTGTAATGAACTACTGTGATGAATGGAAGGGGTTTATTTCTTATATCAATTCATGTCAATATTGATGGGTTTAATGTTATTATTTTGAGGGCGTTACAGTGGTGGCACCAAGTATGGGTTAGGGAAGGGTGATTGGTGTACCAGGAAGGAGGGGGGTTCTCATGGGTGTGGTTTGTGGAAATGAATTTGGTTGGGTAGGGTTCGGTTTTGGGATCAAATCTGGTATCGAGTGTGTAATGGAATGCGTGTGCAGTTTTAGAAGGATCGGTGGTCTGGGGAGATTACTTTACAAGAGCGTTTTCCTTTGATCTTTCAATTGGTGATGGATCCTGATGTGATGGTGGCTTCATATTTGGATGGAGGAGTTGGTTTGGGATATATTGATTCGTGAATAGACTCAAGATTGGGAGTTTGGGCAGTTAGTGGATTTGTTGGCCTTTCTATATGAGGTTAGGGTCGGCCGGGAGGGGGAAGATGTTTTGGTTTGGGGGGCTCCTTGTGCGAAAGGTGTTTTTTTCATCTCGTCATTTTATGGGACTTTGTGTGGCGGTGGTGGGAGGTCTTTCCCTTCGCGTCACATGTGGGTTCTTGGTGTTCCGTCGAATGTGGGTTTCTTTGTTTGGAAGGATTTGGTAGAATATTGACTATTGATAATCTGATCCGTCAGCATCATATTTTGGTGAATTAGTGTTGCCTGTGTTGTGCAGATGCAAAGACAGTGGATCGTTTGCTTATTCACTATCCGGTTGCTTCTCGCTTGTAGGTGCTTGTTTTTTCTTTGTTTGACCTAGGGTTTCAGATGTGGCTCTGATACCATATAAGATTTCTGAATGTTTTTCTGTATATTCGAATTGTGTATCAATACAATGTGTACATCTTGATAAGGAGTTGATCACAGGGTCCATAAGCAGCTGCAGCCGTAGGACTCATCCAATATGTCCAGATCATGCTGAGAAGGATCATATAACTGTTAGTCCAGATGTGCAATGTAACTGTTAGTCCAGATGTGCAGTAGAGGTTGTTAGTGTGTGTTAGTTAGGTTGTTAGTGTGTTAGTTAGTTAGTTAGACTAGTTTGTTAGAAGGCACGTGTATAATAGATATTGAGAGTGTATAAAGTTTCAGCTATAAATACTGTGTAAATCTTGAGAGTTAATTGTAATGAAAAATATCTTCCAAGTATATCATCTTCTTTATGGTATCAGAGCCTCTGTAAGCTCCAACGAGCAATAATGGTGGTCTCTTCATCATCATCATCATCTCTTCCACCAAATCTAGCCTTACTCATCACAAATCTGAACTCGTTAGTCAATGTAAAGCTTGATTCATCCAATTATATCATTTGGAAGAATTAGATTCAGAATTTGTTTCAAGCAACAGAGTTACTTGGTTACATTGATGGATCAGTTCCATGTCCTTTAGCCTCAATTCTTGATTCAAATAACAAATCAATTGAGAATCCTGATTTTCGTCAGTGGAAGATTATAGATGCACATCTCCTCAGTTGTTTAACATCAACATTTTCTCCTTCTATTTTTTCATCTGTTCTGCATTTGAAACAAAGTGCAGAGGTATGGCTTGCTCTTGAAAAACGATTTACTGCTTTGTCAAGATCTCATGTTCATCAGCTTAAGAACAAGCTTCAAGTAATCAAAAAGAAATCACAATCCATGGAGGCTTATCTGCATCAGTTTAAAGAAATTTTCGATCAAATTGCTTTAGTTTCTCATCCTCTTGATGATGAGGATCTGGTTCTTATGATTTTGAATGGTTTGCCTGATGAATATAATTCATTTAAAACTTCAATTAGAACTCGATCAGCTGGTATTACTCTTGAAGAATTATCTTCATTACTGAGTTCTGAAGCAATTCATATTGAACAGCAATCTCATTCGTCTTTTTCAATTGGTTCAACTATTGCTTTTGCAACCAGAAAGGAATCAGTTTCTTCTTCTCATACTCATACTTCTCCGACTACATTTGGTCCTGAATCTGGTAATCGTGGTTATCAATCCAATTATTGAGGCCGTTCTTATAACTTTGGTTTTAGAGGTGGTGGAAGATTTTCTGGAAATAGAGGTCGCAGAGGAGGCAGATTTCATATTTTTTGTCAGATTTGTGGAAAAGGCAATCATACAGCTCTGGAATGTCGCAATAGAATGAATCCTGCCTATCAGCCATCAATGTTTGGTTATTCATCTGCTACAGTGAATCCTGCCTATCAGCCATCAATGTCTGGTTATTCATCTGGTGCTGGTGCTCATTCTTTTGGTTCATTTACTCTGTCAACCAGTAGTGGTGGTTACTCTACTCCTTATCCTGTTTACTTTGCTGTCACTCAGGCATCTTCACCTAGTCCATGGTATCTTGATTCGGCTGCTACCACACATATCACCAACGATCTTGATAATCTTCATCTTCATCAACCTTATCATGGCACTGATCAGGTTGTTGTTGGTAATGGTAGTACTCTTCCAATTCATAATTCTGGGACTGGTATTCTTCCCACTCCTTTTTTTAAATTTCAATTAACAAATCTACTTCATGTTCCTCACATATCTTCTAATCTTGTTTCTGTTCATCAGTTAACCAAGGATAATCATTGTAGTGTGTTGTTTGATAGTGATTCCTTTGTTGTTCAGGATAAAGTTTCGAAAGCCATCCTGTGTAAAGGCTATTATCTGAATGGTCTTTATCAGGTTCCTTCCAGTCTTTCTCCACATGCTCACCTCACTTAGTCTGTTTCTTCTCAAACATGGCATCAAAGGCTAGGGCATCCCTCTGCTGCCAAGTTTGCACCTATTACTAAAGACTTGTCTCTAGTTGCTGCACATTTTCCTTCTTCTTTGTGTAAAGACTGTCGTATGGCTAAGAGTCATCGTCTGCCTTTCTCTCTTTCTAATTCAACTGTTAATAAGCCCTTAACATTAGTTCATAGTGATGTATGGGGTCCATTTACTCATGTTTTTTCTCCATTTAAGTACTATGTTTTGTTTGTGGATGATTTTAGCAGTTTTACCTAGCTATATCCACTGCATTATAAAAGTGAAGTCTATGATAAACTTCTTGTTTTTAAAGCATTTGTTGAAAAGCAGTTCAGTACTACACTTCAAATTTTTCGTACTGATGGTGGTGGTGAGTTTTCATCTCATAAGTTGTTTCATTTCTTTCAAACTCATGGCATCTTACATCAGACTAGTTGCCCTCACACTCCCTCTCAGAATGGTGTTGCTGAGAGGAAGCATAGGCATATAGTGGATACTACTATTGCACTGCTCCAACAGTCTGGTTTGTCTCTTCAATACTGGTTTGATGCAGTTGCCACAGCCACCTATCTTATTAATAGACTTCCTGGCAATCGGGCCTTTTCTTTTAGTCCTTGTGAAATTCTCTTTCATACTCCACCTGATTATCATTTTCTCAAAGCCTTTGGTTGTCGATGCTATCCCTGGCTCAAGCCCTACACTGTTCACAAGTTTCAGCCTAAATCTCTTCCTTGTATTTTCTTAGGTTATCATCCTACTGTCAAAAGCTATCGATGCCTTGATCCTGTTACTCACAAGATATATCTTTCTCAGCATGTTGTCTTTGATGAGACTCTTTTTCCTTTGGTTGCTACTCCATCTTCTACATCTTCTCCTACTTCTATGTCTGATTTGACTTCTTTCTGTTGCTCTTCTTCTATACCTCATCCTTCCTCTCCTTCTACAGATTCATCTCCTGCTTTATCTCCTTCTGCCATTTTATTTTCTTCTCCTTTTGAAGCTCTTTCATCTCCTGTTTCTCCTTCTCCAATTCCTATCTCTTTCATTTCTATTCATCTTCGTCCTCTTCCTTCTACTTCCAATACACATCCTATGATTACTAGATCTAAGTCTTCCTTACCTGCTCTTGTTTCTACTACCTATTCTTCTGATATTACTGCACCTCCTTCTTATAAAGCTGCTCTTCTTTCTAAAGACTAGTTTCATGCTACGACAGAGGAGTTCTCAGCTTTGCAGGGGCAGCATACCTAGACTTTGGTTCCTCCTTCTTCTTCTTAGCATGTTATTGGCTGTAAATGGGTCTTTTGTATTAAAAAGCATGCTGATGGTTCCCTTGCCCGATTTAAGGCTCGTCTTGTCACCAAAGGATATCTTCAAGAGGAAGGTGTTGACTTTCATGACACATTTAGTCCTATGGCAAAATAGCCCACTGTTCGTATTTTGTTGTGTCTTGCTCTTCATTTTCAGTGGCCTATCCGTCAATTGGATGTGTCCAATGCCTTTCTTCATGGCCATTTATCTGAGGAAGTCTATATGACTCAACCTCCTGGGTTTGAGGGTCCCATTCATCCTTCCTATGTTTGCAAGCTTAATAAAGCTCTTTATGGCCTCAAACAGGCGCCTCGCGCTTGGTATAATACTTTCTCTTCTCATCTTCTTTCTCTTGGTTTTCATAATAGTGTTCTGATACTTCTTTGTTCATTCACCATACTTCCACTTCTCTTACTTTTCTTTTAGTTTATGTTGATGACATTTTGATCATCGGTAATAATTCTTCTCATATTACCTTTTTGATTAATCAACTCAATTCTGTGTTTGCTCTGAAAGATCTTGGTCCTATTTCCTACTTTCTTGGCATTCAGGTTACTCATACTCCTTCTGGGTTGTTTCTTTCTCAGCAAAAATATGCTACTGATATTCTTACTAAAGCTGGCATGCTTGACTGCAAACTTTATTCCTCTCCCATGTCTTTGAAAACCTCTACTACTGCTGATTCTTCTCTTCCCTTTTCTAATCCTTCTCTTTATAGGAGTTTGGTTGTTGCTTTGCAATACTTAACCATTACTTGACCTGATTTTGCTATTTCTGTTAATCAAGCCTGTCAATTTATGCATACTCCAACTAATGGTCACTTTTGTGCTATCAAGAGGCTTCTTCGGTATCTTAAAGGCACTCTTTCTCATGGCTTATGCTTTACTCCTGGGTCTTTTGATCTTCAAGTTTTCTCTGATGCTGATTGGGCTGGTGATTCCTCTGATCGTCGGTCTGTTTTTGGGTATTGTGTATTTCTTGGTCCCAATCTTATTTCTTGGGCTGCCAAGAAACAACCTACCGTTGCTCGCTCCTCCACTGAAGCTGAATATCGGTCTTTAGCTTAGGCTGCAGCTGAAGTTTCTTGGCTTAAAATGCTTCTTGCTGACATGCATGTTCCTTTGTCTATTCCTACTGTCTGGTGTGATAATATCTCTGCAATCTCCCTTGCTTCGAACCCTGTTTTTCATGCTCGGACAAAGCATATCGAGGTCGATTATCATTTCATTCGGGAGAAGGTGGCTCAACGTTTGATTCACATTCAATACATTCCTTCCTCTGATCAAATTGCTGACATCCTCACTAAGCCTCTCTCTCCTACCAGATTTCACTATTTGCAATCCAAACTAATGGTCTTTCCTTCACCCATCAGTTTGCAGGGGCATGATAAGGAGTTGATCACAGGGTCCATAAGTAGCTGCAGTAGTAGGACTCATCCAATATGTCCAGATCATGCTGAGAAGGATCATATAACTGTTAGTCTAGATGTGCAATGTAACTGTTAGTCCAGATGTGCAGTAGAGGTTGTTAGTGTGTTACTTAGGTTGTTAGTGTGTGTTAGTTAGTTAGTTAGACTAATTTGTTAGAAGGCACGTGTATAATAGATATTGAGAGTGTATAAAGTTTCAGCTATAAATACTGTGTAAATCTTGAGATTTAATTGTAATGAAAAATATCTTCCAAGTATATGATATATATATAGCAATTCTAGACCTAATCCTAAATAGGAAACAAGAATAAACCTAAACTAATCCTAAATAGGAAACAATATTCACATAATATGTACTATACTAATATTATTCTCACATTGTTATCATGCCCTCTTGTTATCATGCTTTGCATTAGATTATCTTCGGTTTTTGTGTTCACATTTGTATCAGAATTTGGCCTCTTGTTATCATACCCTCTTGTTGTCATGCTTTGCATTAGATTATCTTCGGTTTTGTGTTCACATTCTGAACATCTTCCCACTTCCAATATGCAGTAAATTTTAAATTTTTGTTGAAGGTTATTAGCATTCTACCCTAGTAAGTTTGTTTCCCATTCTGTCATATGATGATGTGTATTGCATAATGAAAAAAACTTGCATAAAATTGATGTGTTTTGCATATTTACTTTTAAAAAAAAAATTGCAAAATTTAGTATTCAATTTGTCTTGGCTTCTTTTTTTCATGTTGCTTGTCTCTATGAGTTCAAATCTAACAACCTAAATTATTTTAATTTAGTTATTTTTGTAGGCATTATGCTATCAATGCATGCTTGGCTCCTTTGTACTCTGTGGAAGGGATGCATGTAATTACAGTGGAAGGAGTTGGGAACCGTAAATATGGCCTGCATTCGGTTCAGGTATCATAGCTTGTCACATATTTTCTGTAGTTATAATGTTTTCAACTATATCTGAATTTTCTGAATGTTGTGCAGGAATCATTAGTAGTGTCTCATGGCTCACAGTGTGGATTTTGTACTCCTGGTTTTATTTTGTCAATGTATGCATTATTAAGGTCAAGTCAAACACCACCTACTGAAGAGCAGATTGAAGAAAGCCTTGCAGGAAATTTGTGCCGCTGCACTGGTTACAGACCAATTGTTGATGCATTTCAAGTCTTTGCAAAAAGTAATGATATGCTATACACTGATGCATCTCTAAGTAGCACTCCAAGGGGTGAGTTTGTTTGCCCGTCAACTGGAAAACCATGCTTATGTGGATCGGAAACTGTTTGCAAATATGATACCAATGAACAAAAAACAGCTTGTGGTGAAATGTATAAGCCTATCTCTTACAGTGAGATTGATGGAAAGACATATACTAACAAAGAGCTCATTTTTCCTTCTGAGCTGTTATTGAGGAAACTCACATATCTAAGTTTGAATGGGTCTGGTGGGCTTAAGTGGTACTGACCCTTACGACTTCAACACGTTTTAGATTTGAAATCAAGATACCCAGATGCAAAATTGGTGATAGGTAACACTGAGATAGGCATTCAAATGAGGTTAAAAGGAATTCAGTATCAAGTTTTGGTCTGTGTTGCATGTGTACCTGAACTAAATAAATCGAGCATTATGGATGATGGTTTAGAGATAGGTGCTGCAGTAAGATTGTCTGAACTTTTGAAAGTTTTTAGAAAGGCAAATAAAGAGCGAGCTGATCATGAGACTTCATCTTGCAAAGCCTTCATTGAATAGATAAAATGGTTTGCTGGTACACAGATAAAAAATGTTCCATCTGTTGGTGGGAACATCTGTACAGCCAGTCCAATATCAGACTCGAATCCTCTCTGGATGGCTGCAGGAGCAAAATTTCAAATTATTGATTGCCAGGGAAACATTAGAACAGTTGTAGCAGAAAATTTCTTCCTTGGTTATCGTAAGGTTGATCTGGCAGGTACTGAAATTTTACTCTCAATTTTTTTACCTTGGACTAGGCCATTTGAATTTGTGAAAGAATTTGAGCAGGCTCATCGAAGGGATGATGATATTGCCATTGTAAATGCTAGAATTCGTGTTTGTCTTTAAGAAAAGAAGGAAAAATGGGTAGTTTCAGATGCATCAATTGTGTATGGTGGGGTTGCTCCTCTTTCTCTTTCTGCAATAAAAACAAAAGATTATCTTATTGCGAAGACTTGGAACAATGAGTTGTTGCAGGGTGCTTTGAAAGTCCTAGGAAGGGACACTTTGATCAGTGCTGGCCCTGGGCATGGGCCAACAAGGCCATGGCCTAGGGCCCCTCAAAATAGACTTAAAAAAGGGGCCCCTTTTTTTATGGTTTAGTATAATATATTAGGCATGTTTTAAGTTTAAAAAAAAAAATTAAAGAAGGCCCAAACTACCTTAAAATAAATTGATCCATTTAAAAATTGAAAGGCCCATTCAAAAAAATTAACATTGTTATCCATTGAAAATAGACCCAAAAAAGGGTCCTCCTATTATAGTTTATTGTAATGTATTAGGTATATTTTAAATCCAAAAAAAAATTAAGGAAGACCCAAACTAACTTAAAATAAATTGACCCATTAAAAAATTGAAAGACCCATTTAAAATAATTAGCATTGTTATCCATTGAAAATGATTTTGCAAAAAAACTAGATTATGCAAATATAATTGATTTATTTGCTTCTAAAAATGCAAGAAGAGCGAGGATCAAGCGACACTTATTAATTGTTGTAATGTAATACTAAGTATTTTTTGTGATTTTGACACAAATTTTTTGTCTTTTATCTTCATTTTTGAAAAAAAAATATGAAGGCCCCAAAAATTTATTAGTTGATTATTGACTTTGGACTCCGGAAATCTCAGGGCCGGGCCTGACTTTGATCAAGGAAGATGCACCTGGCGGGATGGTGGAGTTTCGGAGATCTTTAACTCTTAAGTTTCTTCTTCAAATTTTTCCTTTGGGTTTCTCATCAAATGGAAGGGAAGTCATCCTTCACTGAGAGTGTATCATTATCTCATCTATTTGTTGTGCAATCATTTCATCGACCATCTATCATTGGAAGTCAGAACTATGACATTATAAAACAAGGGACAGCTGTGGGTTCTCCTGAGGTTCATCTGTCTACGAGACTTCAGGTATGGACTTTTGAAAAGTAATCTCTCTCTCTCTCTCTCTCTCTCTCTCTCTCTGTGTATTGATATGCTTTTTTAATATATATAATAGGAGTTTAATGAAAAGAAATATTTTTTTTTCCTGTTGGTGATGTCCTCTGATTTATTTTTCTTTCTTCTTTTTTTAGTGGAATTATTATTTTTAAGTGGAAGTGCTACACTGGTCATGCATGCCTGAATTGTGAACCTCTGTGACATGCAGAGCGAGGTTTTATTGTGTTTGACTTAATGCGTCTTTGAATGTTTTAGCTTAGTGATAACAGTTGGTTGTAATGGGCCATGCATACTTGTATGGTGAACATACATGCATTTGTTTTGCGGAAGGTTTAATGCAATCAAGTATCCACTCTCTCTCTCTCTCTCTCTCTCACATTTCCTATAGCATTTCTGAAGTATTAATTTTAGTTTTTAACTAGCAGCTGATTTTTGTTGACTCCTGTCTGCTTGTTCATTTTCCTTCTCGTTAGATTTGTTATGTTATTTTATATTATATTGAGGTTATTATTGTCATTGCAATATTAATGTTTTAATATAAATATGTGTTGGGTGAGGGTTTTTAATTGTGACCTAATAACCTGTTCTCTACATTATCTGCTTTCCTCTTCTCTTCTCTCTTTCCTTGAGAACCTTAATCCTTATTCCTTTCAACTTTACACTTTAACTTGGTATTAGAGCGCTTCGATCTTATAATAACATGTCTTGTTAAAGTCTGGAAATTTTCACACGGTGACCTAGATGTGCTGACATCATTTTCTGTACGATGATGACATCATGATGTCAGCATTTGTATGGACGTCAGGAACAGGCGAACACATGGCCTGATTCGTCTCACCCTCTTGGTAATTTTGGTGATTTTTGTGAAATTTTTTGGGGCTGTTTGATGGTTGTTCTTGTTTTTTGAAGTATTTTCGAAATATATATTTGATATTTTGCGATATGCTTCTGGAAGCTTTACTTGTGATTTTTCTTCATTGTAATCTACTTTATGGGGGCCAATTGGGCTATTTAAGGCTTTCTTTGAGATTTGTTTGATGATTTGTGGCTCCAGGGTGTGTTTTTTGTTCATCGCAACTTCGGCTTTGTTGTGGGTGGTTAACCCATTTGCTTTTTTTTGCTTCTGTTTGCTTGTGTTTGCTTCTTTGGGTGCCAAATGAACCTCAGAAGTCCTTGCTTGAAGTTGTTTTGAGGTTTTGTGATCCTTTGAGGCTTTGTTTGAAGTTTGCCATTGGTTACTGTTTTTGCTTTAAGTTCATATTGTTTGTTCTTATGGTTGAAGAAAAACCTCCCATAGTCCTTAAAGGATGATGATTTGACTAAATCAATTACTAAAGAAACTGAATGGTCTAAATTATTTGGCTTGGGTCCGTGGCAAAAAGAAACATAAATTTCTCTCGAATCTTCCTCCTTCTGCTGAGGATAAGGCTTATGATGATTGGTTAAGTGAGGATTCAGTTATGATGGGATGGCTTTGGCATAGTTTGGAACCCCATATTGCCACTACCGTTGAGTTTTGTCAAACCTCAAAGCAGATTTGGAACTCTCTTTGTGACAACCAAACCCATTCATGCATCATTCATACTTTATTGTCTATGCATTTAAGTCATGTATTCTATACTTGTTTGATATTAGGCTTGATAGTATTGAGAAGGAGTAAGGACTGGAAGTTTTGTATAGGACTTGTATGTTTTGTGTCTAAAGTTAGGGAATAATTTGAAACTTGATTTAAAAACCTTAGGATGAGCCTATGCCTTGAATGAGGAGCTTAAACATCTTAGTCTAACAACCTCGACCATTTCATGCTATTTGATGTTTTGCTAATTAGGATTAGTAATAATTAAGTATGCTCAGGAAAGAATTAATTAGATTAAATACGATTAGGATAAGATTGGGTTATTTAGCTTTAAACTTGATTAACTAAGCCTAAGCAAGGAAAACGAGTTAGCTAATAATGTTGCACCTTTGCCCTAGCCACACCAAATAAAATCTTGAGTATCCAAATCAAACAAAAAGAGAAATCTGCTGGAAGTTGAGAGAAACAATGAGAGAGAAGGAGAAAAGGGAGAGCTCAAGAGAATCAACCAAGAACTCATTCTAAAAGTGTTCTAAGGTGAGATTTCTATCCCAAAACTTGTAGTAGACCTCCTTAACATCTTGAATCATGAAAAAGTTTGGATGAAAATGGATTAGGAATGAAGAACTTAGAGGAAAAAAAGAAAAAGAAGCAAGTTAGAATGTGTGAGAACCTGAATATACAAATTAAGTAAATAATTAAATAATAATAATTTTACAATCTCAAATATTTTGTTGGTGAATCCTAAATTACAAGTTAAATATTGTTGGAGGGTTATTTAATTAATTTTAAACCTAAAAAATTTATGGTGGAAATCTCTAATTTAGAGGTAACATTTATTATTTAAAAAAAAAAGAAAAAAAAAAGAGGCCATTTAGTAAGTATATTTTGATCTAATAATAGTTGTATTTTATTTAAATTAATGATTAGAGGAAATATAATAAAATAAAAACAGGATATTAATTTAGAATCTTTTAAGTTTAGATATATATATAAAGCAACCCTAGTTTTCCTAACAAAAACCCTAAACTCTCATATTATTCAACTAGCAGCCGTGAAGAGGAGATAGGAGTAGCTTTTGGTGAAAATTGAAGAACTAGTTTGGTGCTTGAATAACTCCATCTCCAAGGTAGAAACCAATATTCTATGAATATAGTTATTTTGTATATATGTTTCTGTGCATTCATTGGAAGAAGAAGGAATGAAAGCTTGACTGATTAGGTGGCTTGAATATCTATCAGATTAATAGTTGTTGTGAAATAGTGTAATGGGTATAGTGGATGTATGAAGAACAAATATATGGCATGGGTTATATTCAATGGGTGTTTTTGCTTGTAATGGTGGATCTTGTGAGTGAAACGTGGGTTAGGTAGGAGTACTTGGCCACCAATATTTGTGAATATCATGTTTCTTTTATGTAGTTTGAGGAATTAAATGGGTACATATAGTTGAGGGTACAATCTATGAGTATGAAATTTTGCATAGAACCACAAACTTTAAAAATCAAGAAACCATATCAAACGAATGAATTTTGAGCTAAAATTTTTACAATAGATTAATTACATATTGAATTGCATATCTGAATTTTCTCATAATTTTTGGGAGTCAAAATCCATATAAACTGATGTGTTCAAATCTGTCCAGAAAACTGTTTTTAAACAGTAAGTTCGGGAGTGTTGTTCTCTTTGGGTATAAATCCAAAAATTATCAAAACAACGTCATTACAACCGGTTACGAGTCTGGTTTTGTACGTTTTTGGCCTTGCATTGATTGCTCATGTATACTAAGAGAACCGTCAATTTCTTTAAAGTACTGCAGAAAACAATCTGTTTGGGCATAATTAATTGTAAATAATTATTTTGATAAGCAAATCAAGTAAAACCAATTGGGTTTGAAACTTAGGATTTATTAGTTGATATCTGGATTATTTTGGAATTTTTCAAATAGCATGTAGTGGGTTTTGTAATTTTCAAAGTTAGCGAATAGATTGGGAAAGCTTGTCTAAAACTCTATTTTATCTTAAAGTTACTTTTAGTTAAGTTTCGATCGGAACCTATATCTTGGGTAATTTTAGACCTTGAAGAACATGAACATAGGTAATATTTAAGAGTAACGGTAAGTTGGGTTGAGCCGTGTTAGTGCGCTTTAATTTGAGATTACTTAGTTCCTATTCTTTAGTATTTTTAAATTAGTAGTAACGTGTAGTTTTCATACTTGGTTCAAGACACTAGTTGGACTTTATACTCTATTCAAGGATAACATTATTCCGTTTTCAGGTGAGTAGTTTCATGCTACATATTTTTATAAATGTTCCCCTACCCTAAACTGTTGGAAAATTAAATTGTTATTTCATGACTAAACTGTTTTGATAAATTATTATATTATCAATGGAATTAAATTATTTCTGAAACATGTGTGAACTTGGCATACTGTGAACTATTTGTTTTGGTCTCATGTTTATAATGATGAACTACCATGTTTTGCGAAACTGATGTGTATTGATTATTGGGACCATCTGTGTATTTAGTCCAAGGAAATTATTCCACTGTGTGTGGTGACTCTGGCCACTAGGGAACAGATCCAGGTTGGGTCGTGATGACTCTAGTGCTCAACGATTGTAAGGAAAAGACCTAGGTTAAGCTAGGTGACCTTCAATCGAATTGTCTTAGAGAAAAGGCCCAGGTTGCCACCCTGAGGATGTCTCTTAGTTTGGTATTGGATCCAACGAGGCTTATAGCCTTGAGAACTGTGTGGCATATTACTTGTTGTTTCTTGGTACCTAGAAAATTATTGGTGTTCATGCTGTAATCTATTTTAAGTGAAAAATGTCATTTATCATGTTCTTGAGAGACTTGAGTATTTTAATTGTTGAACTGTGGAACCTTCTTTTTGAAACAGATTGTCTTTACCAAACTGTATGTCAATCTAGTTTCTGTGATATATATATCTTATTTTGGAATTGAACCCTATTTTCAAAACTGTATTTATTATCCATGTTGCTACTCATTGAGCTATCAGCTGACTTAGTTGTTTATCATTTCCAGGTGTTAGAAGGACTTAGAGTGGACTCATGGCGTAGCGGGGACTCAATTGCATGGACCTCTAAGACATTCATTTATTTTGTTTTAGCTTGTTATGTTGGGTTTTATGCATACATTGTGGTTGGGTTTGATTTAGAATTATTTTATTTTGTGGGCAATTTGTGTCCCATTTAGCATATATTTTTGGAAGTTGGTTATGGCTAGTTTTACCATTTATACTTGTGACATGTTAGTGGATTGAGTTTTGATTTATTTATTCCTGGGCTATCGTCACATTTATTCTTTGTGATTTTGGGTTCATGTTTAGGCTTACGTGTGCCTTGGGCTTAGTCCCTGTGGGCCACGGCCGGTCATACCCAGGTTTGGGGTGTGACAGAATGTGAACTAGGGAAGCTTGGGATTCTCAATCTTTTGAATTGGTTTTGAGGGCACTCTTCTTTTCACATGTTTCTTTAATTTCTTATGATTTTGCAAATTGGTTTTGAGTTTTGGAAAGAAAAAGATGAAAAACCATGAAATTCCTCATACAAATTTGAAAAATGCTTCAAACCTTGAAAACAATTAAAGATTTAATGTATTTGATTTAGGAAACAATCATATTTGCATGCTTTCATGATTGTAGACTTAGTATATCATGTTTGAGGATTGAAAGAGGCAGGAAATCAAAGTTAGAAGACCTGAGAATAGCTAGAATCGGATAGATTCGCGAACTGCATATTTCTGCTCTGAATATCACCGCTCGAGCAGTGGAAAGACCGCTCGAGCGGACAGCCCAAAACCTATGTGAATTGGTTAACCTCTCAAGCGGATAAAAGATGGCTCGAGCGCACTTTAGCAACTCTCAGGATCCCATTTTGTAGGTCTGTACTTTTGGGAGGTATCCTATCACCACTCGAGCGGACTGGCCATTTCAGCACATTTTTCACACTTTGTTCCATTTGTTTTCCTTCTTTTCTTGGGACACCTTTAGTCATGTTTTGGAACCTAAACACAAGGATAACATAATTAGAAACCCGCTTGAAACATGTTTGAATAGAAAAGAGGATTAAAGATTAATTGCATGGTAATTGATATAAGAAGTTTAAGAATTTTTCAATGCTTCAATGTTTTGTTCTTGTCTTGTATAGGTCAAGCTTGAGGATGTTTAAACCCTTGTTTGCGAAGCCAATTGTGAGTAGTAGTGTAGTAAAATTATGTTCTTAAAATTATGATTTGAAATGCAAACATATGATATGTTTATGAAAGCTAAGATATTATGTACTAAGATGACTTCTTGGAATCTGTTGGTTATTGGGAATCAAACCAATAATCTTCTCCTAACTGAGCTCTTCAGCCACCTGTTGTGGAGCATGTTCCGTTTCGAAATGCTTTGAGAATGTTCATCGCTATGTATTTGCTTACAAGTTCAATTTTATTATCATGTGCAAATTATATTATGTTCAAAATGAGATTATGCTTGGTTTTAAATAAAGTTCATCAGTGTTCATTCATTTACCACTTTACTACATTGCTATTCACTAGCTTTGGCTCACCCCTCTCCCCTATATGTATGTAGGTGATGGCAAAGATCCTATTATGGATGAGAGATCGTGCTAGAAGTCTTTTTCTTTTGTTTTTCTACGTTTGGAAGTTGGAGCTTTCGGACGAAGACCTTGTCTTCGAGTTTTGATTTTTGTTAGCTGTATATTTGTAAATGTTGTACGTGGTGAATACATGTCTGCTATAAACTACTGTATCTCTTTTAAAGGCTGAAGTTCTAGTCAATACTCTCAAAACTGACATGAACACTCTAAAGGATTCAATAAACCAATAGCGAACGAAGATTAGTGAGAAGCTCCATTTGACAAGTAGTAATTGGAAAAAGTTTAAGCCCCAAGAGTGTTTTGGAGAGAATCATAGGTGATTGTAGGGAGCTATCCCCAGAATTGAGGATTGAATCGAAGATTATTATTTTTCAGGTCGATGAAAAATCCAGAGGGAGCTTGGTGGAGATTATCGAAAGAAATCGAGTGCAAAGTTTTTCCTTGAAGATTGATTTGAGAGGAGTAAGTTAGGCAGTTCAAGCATTACATGAGGTGGTGAAACATATCAAAGGAGGATCGTTTTTCAGCAAGTATACCAGTAGTTTAGCGGTGTTTTTCTTATAGAAGTATAGCAACAAAAGAAAAGTTTTTATTGAATTATCAAAATGGGTGGGAGGAGTGAAAAAAGGTAACAATATTATTCCGAGGGGGAGCAACAGTCAGGGGTGGATTGACACAGCCACCATGCTTCGAAAAATAATTTGCAAAAAGGCCAATGCTAAAGAAATAGAAGGAGCAATGACGAGGAAGAGTAATGAGGTTGCCTTGAACCAGAAAACAGGGGCGAACAAAGCTAATAGGTTTGTTGACTTGTTCAATGGAAGTGTGTCACCTCATCCAGATTTTGACTTGAAAAGGGCAATGGTCTGTACCAGAACTGATTTTTCGTATAGTTGGCCTTATATTGAGAAGGAGTTAAGCAAATATTTAAAAAAAGTCTTCACTCTCCAGCCGTTTCATCTTAATCGAGCTCTATTTTGGACTTCTAGAAGTGAAGAAGTGAGCTCTTTAGGAGACATGGGTTGGAGATTTTTTGACAAAGTAATGGCTGTTAAATTGGAGAAGTGGTTAGAGGTGAATCACGTTAAATCTGATTTTATCGTCTCGTATGGGGGATGGATTGCTATAAGTGAGCTACCGTTTAATCTTTAGAATGACCAGATCTTCAAGATGATCGGGAAAAGGTGTGGTGGGTTTGTGGATGTTGATAGGAGGACCATTTCAATGGCTAATTTCTTTGAGGTAAGATTGAAAGTCAGAGGATTTGACACAAGTTTTTTACCAGCATTTATGAAGGTGAAGGCGGGAGATTCATCTGTTATGGTGCGTTTGAAGCCATTATCCTGACCAGTACACCGGAAAGTGGAGAAGTGGTCAAAGGTTTTCAGGCATGTGGAGCCTTTCTCGTACTCCCACTGTTAATGGTTTTTTTTATTTTGTTATTTTTATGGATGATTTTTCTCGAATGACATGGTTGTTTTTTTATAAAACAGATGTCTGAGTTACCTCAAGTTATTTTGCGGTTCTGTAATGAAATTGTTATTCAATTTGGCAAACATATTAAAGTTTTTCGCTCTAATAATGCTTTAGAATACATGCGGTCGATTGTCACTTCTTTTTGTGTTGATCATAGTATTATTCATTAGATGAGTTGTGCTCACACCTCTTAACAAAATGGTGTAGCTAAGAGGAAACATCGTCATTTATTGGATGTTGCTAGTACTTTGTTGTTTAACATGTATGTTCCTAAACAATTTTGGGTGATGCTGTTCTCATTGCTTGCTCCTTTATGCATCATATGCCTTCTGTGGTTTTAAATAATCAGTCCCCCTTTTCCATTTTATATCCTGCCCATTCCTCATTTCCCCTTTCTCCTCGTATCTTTGGTTGTGTCGCATTTGTTCATGTCCTAGATCCTGATCAGGATAAGTTGTCTCCTCAGGCTCGTAAGTGTGTTTTCTTAGGGTATTCTCGCACTCAAAAAGTGTACCGGTGTTATTATCCGGAGTCTTGTTGTTATTTTGTTAGTGCTGAAGTCACCTTCTTTGAGTTCACCCCTTACTTTTCGTCCTTTAATATGCAGTTCTCATTGGACCTCATCTCTAGTAGTGAGGGGGCGCTCTCTTGCCCTTCTCCTACTATTTGTTGCCCCTTGCGTCATCCACCTCTTCTCGTACTTCCTCTTCATCCCCGATCGCTCTTCCTCTACCTACCTTGTCTCCTTTACAAGTGTATTAGCGATCTCAAGATCGATGTGTTGTTTCTTATGGCCCGATTGATTCATCTTCTTCGCTAGAGGTCCCTGCTCCTCCTCTGCCTCCATCCTCTAATGATCTGCCTAATGCCTTGCATTGAGGTGAACGTACTTGTACGCAACATCCTATTTAACATGTTGGCTCTTATTCTTATGTTTCTCCCTGCTTACATTCCTTTGATCGTAGTTTGTCTTCTATTTCCATTTCATCTTCTTATCAGCAAGCCTTATCTATGTCTGGATGGAAACTTGCTATGGATGAGGAAATGAGTGCTCTCCACCACAATCGGACTTGGAAGCTTATTCCTCTCCCTTCTGGGAAGCTTATAGTCGGTTGTCACTGGATTTATACTGTTAAATTCTTCCTAATGGTTTTGTTGAGCGCCGTAAGGCATGTCTAGTTACCAAAGGGTACACACAAACTTATGGTGTTTATTATCTAGAGACTTTTTCACCTATGGCCCATCTTAATTCTGTTCGAATCCTTCTCTCTGTTGCTGTTAGTCGATTTTGGCCTCTTTATCAGCTTGATATAAAAAATACATATCTTCATGGGGATCTATAAGAGGAGGTCTATATGGATCAACCTCCTGGCTATGTTGTTCCTGGTAGTGAGCATCTTGTCTGTCGGTCGCGAAAGTCTCTATACGGTCTGAAACAATCTCCTCGTGCTTGGTTTGATCACTTTAGTGTGGTTGTTTTAGCTTATGGTTTTCAGCATTCTACCTATGAACACTCTGTCTTTGTCTGCCACTCTTTTGTTGGCACTATTGCGTTGATTGTTTATGTGGATGACGTTATCCTCTCTGGTAGTGACTCTTCTGGGATTACTAATTTAAAGCACTACGTAAGTCAGCACTTTCACACTAAGGATCTAGGTTATCTTCTTTATTTTCTTAGAATTGAGGTTGTTCACTCTTCCCAGGGTATTTTCCTCTTCTAAAGAAAGTATGTCCTTGATCTTCTCCCTTAAACTGGTCTTTTGGGTGCCCATTCGGTTAATACCCCTATGGATTCTTTTGTTAAGCTTCATGGCGAGCATGGGAACTCCTTGTCTGATGTTGGCTGCTACCGTCGCCTATTTGGGAAGTTCATTTATCTTACTGTTACTCGTTCTGATATCACTTATGCTGTGGGTTTGGTTATTTAGTTTATGCATGCCCCTCGCCATCCTCACTTTGATGCCGTATATCGTATTTTACGTTATCTGAAGGGTGCACTAGGTTGTGGTCTACTTTATCGCCCTTCTACTTCCTTAACCATAACAAGGTTTAGTGACACTGATTGGGCTGGTAGTTGTATTGACTGCCGTTGTACTTTTGGCTATTTACATTTGTTGGTGATAACCTGGTGACTTGGTGGAGTAAGAAGCAAAATGTTGTGGCACGCTCTAGTGCCGAGGTTGAGTACCGTGTTATGGCACATACGGCTTCTGAGATGTTATGGGTTCGCTCTCTTCTTCACGATTTTGGTGTTTTTGTTCCCACTTTTATGCGCATGTATTATGATAATCAGGCTGCTATTTTCACTGCCAATAATCCTTTGTTCCATGAACGTACCAAACACATTGAGGTTAATTGTCACTTCATTTGCGATTTGCCACTACGTAAACAGTTGACTACTCCTTGTGTTCACTTTAAAGACCAGTTGGGTTACATCCTTACCAAGTCTTTACCTCGTCCTTCATTTCAACGGTTGTTTGCTGTAATAACCCCGACCCTGATTAACGCTAATTGGGACTTAATTATGTCTAATAGTAATTAAGGGAAAAATCTGGAATTTATTTGCATGTGCATTGCATAACTTATGTGTTTTTATCTGTTCGGTGTCGGAGTATCTGTTCGTGTTTTAAACTTTAAACTGCAAATTGGAAGCCTTATCGGCGCCCGATTCCGAAATTGATTAGCGCTTTGGACTAGTTAGATTTTATGTGATTTTATGGTGGGTTCAATTAAAATTCGATTTGGAATGTTTAAATCTGATTAGATAACATTTTAATAATAAACCTAGCTTATTTACGAATACGCCATTGAAGGCCACTAACTTAGACAATTGGGAGACTTAGTCTTGGAACATTTTTGCTTTCATTCTCTTGAGAGACCAACGTGGGAGAGACATGAGAGTGAAGAAAACTTGAGTTCAACAAGTTCTAGCTTGGAATTGGAGGAAATTGTAGGGCACTTTGAAGAATTAAGCCCCTAGGCTTGGAATTGAAGGTCTAAGGTAGGAATTCATCCTCTCATTTATGTAATCGACCTAGCTTTTGCATGTTTCTTGGCCAATTGGAGATTAGAGTCTAAAATTAACTCATACATGTTGAATTCGAACTTAGCTCATACATGCATGCACTTGTTCTTAGATTTTGAGGTTGTTCTTCATGAAGATTTGCATGCATGTTCATTTCCTAAGAATTATCCATGTATTCATCATGTTTTTCCACCAAATTGACCATTTGAGCATGGTTTGGAGCTTTGAAATTCATTTGAGTTCATGCATGTTTGATTAACCCATGTTCTTGAAGATTTATGGAAGTGATGCTCAATTGACTCACTCTTGGCCCTTGAATTTACAAATTGGCTTGTGAAGCTTGATATACTATGTGTTTAAAGTGTTTTTCCAGAATTTGGGCCCAAGAGGTTGAGTTTTGGGTTGGAGAATGCTTGGTTCGAACTTGGGAGGCAAATCTGGAAATTCCAGAATTTGGCTTCCTCGCTCGAGCGAAGAATTCCTCGCTCGAGCGACCATTGTTTGTACTGAGCTCCGCTCGAGCGAAGAAATGGTGGCTCGAGCGTAAATTTCAAGCTCTCAGAATCTTGGTGCGCGCAGGCGTACGCTCGAGCGAGCATCGAGCGAGCATCGAGCAGAAAAAATCAACAACCAGTACTTTTTCATCTTTGCAGATCGCTCGAGCGAAGGATCTCTCGCTCGAGCGAACCCTTTGATTTTGTAAGCTCGCTCGAGCGAAGGAAGGCTCGCTCGAGCGAGACCCCTGTTTTCAGCAACTTTTGAAAAACATTTTCTAAGGCATTTTTGCATCCACATTCCATCCTAGGCATTCCTAGGCCATGTTTAAGGCTCCTTAATAAGGATAAGAGGTTAGGTACACCCTTGGAGTCATTGGTGTGAGTTTTGTACATTTAGAAATGCGTATTTCAAGTGTGTATCCGTAATGTGTTATGTAGGTCACGTGTCGCAATCCGTTTGACCCTCTTGACTTTGCCTACTTGTATCAACGCCCACTGTGAGTAATAACTTTGTAAAGTTATGTTCAATGTTATGTATTTTCAATATACTATGATACGAAATGATTGATTCTTGGAAAAGCTATGATATGTTGGAAATGAATGAATGAATGTCCAGTTTTTTGGAAAGTAGTTGTGGCACCCTTAGTCCCTATGGCCCTCGCCCGGGGGTAACAATACCGTGGCCTATGGCCCTCGCCCGGGGGTAACAATACCGTGGCCTATGGCCCTCGCCCGGGGGTAACAATACCGTGGCCTACGGCCCTTGCCTGGGGGTAATAATACCATGGTTGCTTGCGCGCAAGATATGGACCTTTATGGTTGTTGGTACCAACTTTGTTGTGGTCTTCGGACCTACTTGTTGTGGTCTTTAGACCTACTTGATCGGATAGCTAATGGGTGTACCACATATGATCTTATGCAAAATCTGAATATGAATATGAATCTGAACATGTATCTGAATCTATTTCTAATTGGAAATCTGAATGTGCATAAGACTCTGTTTCTTATAAGATTGTGTCTCTGATATAAACTCTGATTTCTAACTCTGTGATAGACATCATTCATTAAACCCTTTACTCTGTTATTATTCACTGGGCTTTCGCTCACAGTTTATTATATATATGTAGGGGAGCCGGCACAAGACCCTGGCCAGAGTTGATGGCCTCTGTTTCAATTTTTTTGGTCAAGCCACCTGTTGCGCCTCCCGAGGAGGTTCCGCTCGAAGCCTGATGTTTGGGCAGTTTTGCACTCCATGCTAGTCGATGGTTGTGTTTTTGTAATGTCGGATCTTGGGAGTACTTGATGTAAATATTTTGTACATATGGGTGTATCTGACTAGCGTGTTTATGTATATAAATAAGTTTTAAATTTTCTGTCCCATGTATGTCATCACAGCTCATTGGACCTTGTTTATTTTATATTATTGCTTCCGCCGCCCCTTAACATTTGTTAATGACTTCAGAGGCCGTAGGTAATCCACGGATTACTGGCCGGTTACGTCGCTAAACCTATAGGGGCGGGTTTGGGTCGTGACATTTGCCAAGCTGGGCATGTTCAACCTCTATTCTCTAGCTTGAGGGGCCGTGTTATATTTGTTATGTTATTTTATTTTATATTGGGGTTATTATTGTTATTGCAACATTAATGTTTTAATATAAATATGTGTTTGGTGAGGGGTTTTCATTGTGACCCAATAACGTATTGTCCACATTATATGTTCTCTTTTCTTCTTTCTTTCCTCAAGAACCTTGATCGTAATTCCATTGAACTTTACACTTCAACTCTCTTTTGAAATAATCTAAAGCATCTGGGATAATTGAAAAATGAAGGCTGCGGTTGTGCTTACACTTGAACTTGTTCCAGTAGCTGAAATTGTTTCTTTCCTGTATTCTCTTTTTTTTCTCCTCTCAAATTTCCCCCTTTCTCCTTCCTTGTTAGGAAAATGGCAACACACCATCTTCGTCTTTGTCATTGTCATCTTAATGACAAATTTTACTCATTCATCATAATCTTTTGGGGTTTTTGTATAGGGTGTGGTGTGGGGAAGTTGGGGAGCATACTGTAGCGTGGGCTTGTCCGAAATCTACAGGGCTCTCATGAGCTTGTGGGAGGGGCAATAGTTTTGTTTCCTTGGAAGAGTGTTTGGGTAACGGAAATACTATCCAAAGTTGCTTTTTTTGTGTGTACGGTGGCTTCAAGGCATATTTTGACTATTGACAATTTGATTTGTCGTTGTCATATTATGGTTAATTGATGTTGTATGTGTTGTAGAGATGCAGACTTGGTGGATCATTTGTTCATCCATTGCCCAGTTGCATCTCGGCTATGGATGTTTATTGTTAGGCTATTGGGTTGGTTTGGGTTCAGTAGGGTACAGTTGTGGAGGTGCTTATGAGTTGGGGTGGGGCGAGAGTTGGGATACGGCGTTGGAAGGCGTGGCCGCTTGTTGCTTATTGTTTGATGTGGCTAATTTGGTTGGAGCGTAATAGACGAACTTTCCAGGGAGTGGTTCATTCGGTTTCGTGGTTGGAGAATGGGTTCCTTATGGTGTTGCATAGTTGGGCTACAATTTCAGTGGATCTTGATGTGTTGGCCTTTGTAGATTTTGTGAATGATTTGATTAGTTAGTTTTTTAGCCTGGCTTGGGCTCTTTTTTTTTATTCTTTGTATCGCCTTGATGTTTTCTAATAAAATCTGATTATTTACCCAAAAAAAGGGAAAAAAAGAAGTTAGTGTTATTATCATTATTAAAGTGCTGATGATATTCCTTCCTTAGGTCTAAATATTATTTCTATCTCATATACCCTTTGAAGTTTGATCTGTTGAATGATTAACTATTTTCCTATATTCTATTTTTTTAAGCCCTCTGTGTGTGTGTGTGTGTGTGTGTGTGTGTGTGTGTGTGTGTGTGTGTGTGTGTGTGTGTTTTGTTTTGTTTTTAGTTTTTCATTTAGTGTGGAGGTATACAAGAGAAATCTTGAGTAGTGGAGCCTACAAATTGTTTGAAGGAGAGTTTTATTTCTAGAAAGTTGTTAATTTTTGAGGGTTTTAATCTTTAGAGGACAAGTTGTAGGCATTGTGGGATTTGGAAGGTATAGGAACGGGTAGGTTAGTGTTGGGTTGTTGAAATTTCATATTTTTACTAGATTGATGGGATAGGATTGTGGTGATGAAATAGGAGCTATTTCTGGGCTTTGAATGGTACCGGTACCCTATGAATAGTTGTTTTGGAAAGGAAAGTTGGAAGAATAAGAAGAGAAGAGGAAGAAGAATTTGGGAACCTGTGTTAAAATTCCTTACACTTCTCCCAAGGAACAAAATTTTGTTTATTTTCCATTGAAACAATTGAAACATTTCCGTTTATTAAGAAATCGAAACTAAACGTTATTGCATACTGAAATTCCAATGTTTTCATCAAAACATATTGAAATGCACTGAAACACACTAAAACTCTACAAACCATACCGAAAGAATGAATTGTTTCAATACCTTTTAAGAATATTTAATAATGCTCACTTCTATATGGCTCTTTTTGTCAAAACAAAAGTTTGAGAATAAAGAAAAGTTTTGAATTTATTAGAAAATTCGAGAAACTAGATAGGAGAAGAGGAGAGATAGTGAGGAGAAGAAAAAATAGGCATAAATTAAGTCATTTGTTTTGATCCCTACTACTTGATGCAGGACAGCTTGCCGGATTTTTAGAATAGAGGTTATTTGACGATATAAATAGTTAGTAATTTAGGTTTTCAATGGTTAAATTGAAGGCTAATAGATAAGAGAAGGAATTAGGGTTGATTTAGGGGTGATTGGATAGGGTTTGAGGTTGAAAAGTGCACTTTTAGGGGGCTGTGGGTAACTTGAGATGTGGGCAAAGAAAAAAAAAGAGAGAAGAAGAAGATAATTATAGGAATCGCTCCTAGAATCCTTTAGGTATCACACCTTGGGTTTGATTGCATCATACTATACATAAAAAAGTTTCAAAGCTTTTGAAAGTCTCTAAAATATCAACTTTAATAAATTAAAAGCATTACATGACTTTATATAGACTTTAGAGAATTCCTTTATTAACTAGGATTTCAAAGTAAGAAACTACTAAAATTTTGGCTTCGAAAACAATCTAAGACCAAATAAGAAGCATAAAAACACCAATTAAATAACTTGATTCACAAGACAACCCATGGGTGACCCTTATCGTCCATGTAAACAAATCTAAAAAGTACCAAAATGCCCCTGACCTAAAAACTCTAGAAAACATGAAATAACTATAAAATAAGACACTAATAACACTAGAAATGTCCTGACCCGAACTCTCCCTTAGAGGTTTGGATCATAACCGGCTAGTAATCATGAAATTACCTATGGCTTCAGACAAAATTCAAAACATATTTAGTTGTGTGGGGCTAGAAGCGGAAGCAGAATAATAAATTTTGTCAAATGAGCTGTGCATATATGGCATAACAAAAACATCTTATATATGTTAAGAACTCACATCCATATATAAACAAACAGATAATAAATGTCCAAGACCATTCACAAGATCATTATCATACAAAAACCCAAAAACTTAAGTACAACCATGGTCAAGTAGGAACAACGAAAGAAAACAAAAGATCAAAGAAAACAAAAGCCTCACTTGTGAGGCGTTCCTTGACATATTTCACAAAGGTTAGGTAAACTTTGACCAGTTCTCTAAGGCTGGACATCTCGCTGCTCACCTACATACATATATATAACGGAGTGAGCTAATGCCTAGTGAATAACATCAAAGTAAAGTGGTTATATGAATGACTTCAATTGAATAAACATAAACATATCCATATCATATACAATTCATAACGGAACAACCTTTGGTCCAATAGATAGCGGAACGACCTCGGGTCCAACGTATAACAGATGTGCAGAACATAACTGATCATAACTTAACGGAATGACCTTGCGTTCAATCATTTACAGCTGTATAATGACCATTTGGTCAACTCATAACAGATATTCAGATTTATCAGATATTCGGAAATACCTTAGGTCCATCTTATCAAATATATAGAACGGCCTTGGGTCCATATCAATTATACAGAACGACCTTAGGTCCATCATATTCATTTGTACTTGTCAATCACATTTACACAGATCATATTTATCAAACAAATAGAAAGCTCATTCATAGCACAAAATCATAGGTTCGGAAAAAAAAACTTACTAAATTGGTAACACTTAGATAATAATGTACATGGAAATATCTTTACTAAGATATTGCTTACAGTGATTCGATTATTGATACTGCCTCATGGATGAACCTACACAATTCATAAATATATACACATATTGAGGCTTGTTGCTTAATCAAATTATTCTTATTTAATCCAATTCTCTGATGCCAAGTTCTTACTCATTAATTCATTTGGGAGGCTCAATTCATGCCTAAGAATGCTTTAGAAAGAAAAGAGAATGCAAATATGAACAAAACATGGCTTTTCAAAATATACTGAAACATGACATTATGGTCTGCGAAAGTACTGGTTTGTTTGAATCTAGGCTCGATGGTCGCTTGAGCCAATGGTGCAATACAAACTGAGTTTGGTCTGATCTGGTTGAATGGTTTCGCATTCTACATGAAAAAAATTTGCAGTTACTATCCGTAGCTGACTGAGTTATCTGACAAAACTGTCTGCAGCATCATTTTTCGAGTCGGGTTGGTTGGGTACATTGGGTGAATCGGTTTGTTGGACACCCCTAATTTATATGGATAATAATGCATGATTGTTTCCTTCACCATTGTTGCAAGTTTCATGAATTACTGAGTTCAGTTCAGTGTGTGTGTGATGCTTGTCTTTGGGCCTCATTTTTTATTTTCTTTTCTGGCAGTTTAACTTCTATTGTCAGTTAACATGTTTCCCATGTCCTTGGCCTTCCCATGTCAAAAGTGGTTTGCAAAACCAAACGAATTGGTGATGGATTTGGTGGAAAAGAGACAAGATCAGCTTTTCTGGCTGCTGTGGCTTCTGTTCCATCATACCTGCTGAACCGACCTGCCAAACTAACTTAAGACAGGGATATAGACATGATGATAACTGGGCAGAGACATAGCCTTCTTGGAAAGTACAAGGTACTATTTTTATTTGTCTTGTTGGACAATTCTTGTCAAAACAAAATTATCTTATTGAATTATGGAGCTGCCCCATATACTGCAATACTTTGGCATCTAAGCAGTATGTATAACTGGAGACCAACTGAAGATATGAAGTTTGTTTACTACAAAGTAGTTTCTGCATTTAAGGTAAAAGTAGCGAGGGAGAAAGGAAGAACTGTTCTCTTGCAACTTTTTTAATGAGACCTCCTTAAGCTTGTTCTTGCACTTTCTTGTGCTTCTTGTTAACTCTAAATTTTAAATATGATGGAGCATGTCAATAATAAAGCTAAATTTTTTGATGCAGGTTGGATTTAAAAATGATGGAAAGGTTCTTGCTCTTGATCTTGAAATATACAATAATGCTGGAAATTCACTTGATTTGTCTCTTGCTATACTTGAACGTGCTATGTTTCATTCTGATAATGTCTATGAGATCCCAAATGTCAAGATAAATGGAAGGGTTTGCTTCACTAATTTTCCTGGCAATACTGCTTTCCGAGGATTCAGTTCAGTGGTCCTCAAGGTATGCTTATTACTGAAAATTGGATTCAAAGAATAGCCCTGGAACTCAAGAAAAGTCCCAAAGAGATTAGGGTAAGTCATTGCTCTTGATGATATTTTGTTGTCATTGTGTTTTATGTAATAGATCAAATTTGTAGCCGCTGTTGCATATGTTAATAACTTTCATAAAATGGCTTTCCAATCAGGAAATAAATTTTTTGAGTGAAGGATCGGTATTACATTTTGGTCAACAAATTCAACACTGTACCCTACAGCGGCTTTGGAATGAACTAAAGTCATCATGTGACTTTCTGAAGACTTGAAAAGAAGTTGAAAAGTTTAATTTTCATAATCGATGGAAGAAGCATGGGGTTGCTATGGTACCAACAAAATTTGGCATTTCGTTTACAAACAAATTCATGAACCAGGTAACCTTTGAAATTATATTAGTATATTTGGTTTCTCAAGTAGGGTGGTGTTTTAATGACTTTATCTATGCTTTTAAATTGACGAGGCTATGAATATTTGATGCTTCTTGTTTTGGGTTTGGGGGTGGAGCCAAGTATTCTTCTTGTGATGTCTGGAACATCACTGGTTAGAGTAGTATTTCAAATGTGTCTGTTGAATTCACTCAATTATGCAATTCATCACAATCGAGGATCTCTCTATAAAATTCATCACATTTGCACTTTGCAAGCTTTACGCCGTGTTTGGTTGGGAGATTTGGGAAGGGATTTGGAAAATGAAAGGAAAAAGGTGTGTGAAACTAGGTGAAATGTAGCTATATTTTATTCACATTTCACCTACCTTTTACCTTTCTCTTCCCAAATCCCCCAACCAAATACAGCGTCAATTTTCCAACTTTGATCAAATCTCAGAAGAAGAAAAACAATGAAAAGGAGCTTAAAAAGAACAATTACCATCTGTCCATGGCTGGTGGTAGCATTAAAGGAGCTTAAAATCATTGCAAATAATTTGTTAGGGAAAAGAACAAAAGATGTGCTAACAGCATACTTGCACATCATTTAAGTTTCAACTGATTAGCCTAATACACCATTATATGTACTGATCATTTGTGTTGCTAATGGACAGTATAAAAGGTTTGGATGTACTGATTATTTGTGTTGCTATTGGACAATAGAAAAGGTATAGGATTTCTAAAGTTTTTCCTTCGCATCATGTGGGAACCCAGTGAGCTGAAAAGTCTTGGATGTTTTGACTTTAACATAATTATTTTAGATGCTTGGTTGCACTATTATTTTTCCTGATTGCTTTCAAAATTAATACCTTGAATGAACTCTTACTGATAATCTATCAATTATTTTATGAAAGGGAACTTGAAATGCAGAGGATGGGACATCTGTTACTTGAATAATGGTTCTTCATTCTGCTCGATCAAGGAACCATAAATAATAATCTTAAGACTGAAAATCCCATAAATTTTATATCTCAAAGTTCATAAATGTTCTCTTACAGGTTGCCTACTACTAGTAACTCATTTGCCTCACCCTGGTCTGATTTTGTTATCCACCAATATTCCATCCCCACCTGACATATAAAAAATCTATAATATATCTTTCATAAGATTTCCCTGCTTCCAAGAATCCTAGCTCTCCAAACTAATTCTGCTGATGACCACTGAAGTGTGCCTCTCAATCAAGAAAGTAAATATTAAGTACCAACTAACAAAGGCGTTCAAACACTATCGAAACTCCTCCAATTTCAAGGCTTTGTTTGGTTCATTTTTCAGAATCTGTTTTTAAAAAAGTTTCAAATACTAGATTGGTAAAAAAAAAATGTAACTAGGTCTGGGAACATAGAAAAAAGCCACAGCTTTTTCCCATTTTTTTTTTTTTCGTCTTTAGTGACTTTTTTTATAAAAATTATGTCAAACATTTTTACTTTTCCGGTCCATTTTGTCGAGACGAATATAAAAAGTATAGTTTTTAGAAAAATTCCAAAAAAAAATTGAAAAAGCCAAAATAAGCCAAAAGAAACCATTATTTTTTTTGCTTATTTTTATCTTTTCTAGATATTTTTCGGAATTTTAAAAAAAATTTATAATTTTTCAGTTTGTCTTGTCGAGCTAAATCTAGAAGCTTAAAGTTTTTTTGGAAAATTTTAAAAAAAGTTCACTACCCAAACACCCCCCCCCTCCAAAAAAAAAAAAGAAGCTAAAAAATATGCAAAAATCAGAAGTCATTATTTATATATCACTACAAAAAAATTGCTTTTTTGCGACGGCAAAATGCCGTCGCAAATACCCAAAACGCCGTCTCAAAAGGTTTTTTGCGACAGTAACTGCCTTTTTGCGACAGCAAGTGGGGGGTCACAACAAAGGGGGTTGCAAAAGGATTTTAGCGACGGCATATCACCGTCGCCTTTTTTTTGCGACGGCAAAAATGCCTTTTTGCGACGGAAAAATTCTGTCAGCATTAACGTGTGCAAATCTGAGTTTTTTTGAGACGGTAATTAAAATATTCTTCCATTCATAACAATACATCAGCAAAATTATCCCATTACATAATGTTGCATAATACAAACATAATGTTGTTCACAAATCTAAATAATGTAAATCAAAAACAAAAGTTTTCATCATGATTCTTCCGTGGGTTACAAAAACAAAAGTTGGTCATAATCTTTACACGCCTGCATTCCATAAGAAGCAAAGTGCTACTCAGGAAATATTTGAAAATAACAAAATAAAAATAATTAATGACAATATAATTGTGTTAATATTTTAATTACAAAAAAACATAAAAAATTAACTACTATATAATTACAAAGATAGTTTAGTAAATAATTTTGGCTAGACAGAAATCTGTCCCTAACTCCCAAATCAGAAACCCGATTGCAGTCCCGTCTTCTCGCACAAGTCTCCCGTGCCTACGTGGTCGTGTGTGCCAAGTTTCGTGCTAAACCGATGTCGTTTGGTGATTTTGGGGGGTCAACACCTCGAATTCAAGTTTCTTAAGGAACTAGTTTGCCTAGACTAAAATCCGGCTTTAACTCCCAAACCGGGAACCCGATTGGAGTCCCGTCTTCTCCCACAAGTCTCTCGTGCCTAGGCGGTCGTGTGTGCCAAGTTTCGTGCTAAACCAACGCCGTTTGGTGATTTTGGGGCGTCAACACCTCGAATTCAAGTTTCTTAAGGAACTAGTTTGCCTAGACTGAAATCCGACTCTAACTCCCAAACCCGGAACCCGATTAGAGCCCCGTCTTCTCCCACAAGTCTCTCGTGCCTAGGCGGTCGTGTGTGCCAAGATTCGTGCTAAACCGAGCTCGTTTGGTGATTTGGGGGCGTCAACACCTCGAATTCAAGTTTCTTAAGGAACTAGTTTGCCTAAAGTGAAATCCGGCTATAACTCCCAATCCGGGAACCTGATTCGAGTCCCGTCTTCTCCCACAACTCTCTCATGCCTAGGCGGTCGTGTGTGCCAAATTTCGTGCTAAACCGATACCGTTTGGTGATTTTGGGGCTTCAACACCTCGAATTCAAGTTTCTTAAGGAATTAGTTTGCCTAGACCAAAATCCGGCTCTAACTCCCAAACTAGGAACCCGATTGGAGTCCCGTCTTCTCCCATAAGTCTCTCGTGCCTAGGCGGTCGTATGTGCCAAGTTTCGTGCTAAACCGACGCCATTTGGTGATTTTGGGACGTCAACACCTCGAATTCAAGTTTCTTAAGGAACTAGTTTGCCTAGACCAAAATCCGGCTCTAACTCCCAAATCGGGAACCTGATTGGAGTCCTATCTTCTCCCACAAGTCTCTCGTGCCTAGGCGGTCGTGTCTGCCAAGTTTCGTGCTAAACCAACGTCGTTTGGTGATCTTGGGGCGTCAACACCTCAAATTCAAGTTTCTTAAGGAACTAGTTTGCCTAAACCGAAATCCGACTCTAACTCCCAAACCGGGAACCCGATTCGAGCCCCGTCTTCTCCCACAAGTCTCTCATGCCTAGGCGGTCGTGTGTGCCAAGTTTCGTGTTAAACCGATGCCGTTTGGTGATTTTGGGGCGTCAACACCTCGAATTCATGTTTCTTAAGGAACTAGTTTGCCTAGACCGAAATCCGACTCTAACTCCCAAACCGGGAACCCGATTCGAGCCCCGTCTTCTCCCACAAGTCTCTCGTGCCTAGGCGGTCGTGTGTGCCAAGTTTTGTGTTAAACTGCTGTCGTTTGGTGATTTTGGGGCATCAACACCTCGAATTCATGTTTCTTATGAAACTAGTTTGCTTAGACCGAAATCCGACTCTAACTCCCAAACCGAGAACCCGATTCGAGCCCCGTCTTCTCCCACAAGTCTCTCGTGCCTAGGCGGTCGTGTGTGCCAAGTTTCGTGCTAAACCAACGCCGTTTGGCATTTTGGGGCGTTAACACCTCGAATTCAAGTTTCTTAAGGAACTAGTTTGCCTAAAGTGAAATCCGACTCTAACTCCCAATTCGGGAACACGATGTAGTTTCCTTATTGCAACAAGGACATGCATATTCGCCTTTAGTGCTCCATCCTGACAAGTTTGCGTATGCAGGAAAATCACTAATTGTCTACAGCAAAGTAGCATGCATTTGAAACATTTGATTTGTTGATGCATCAAATGTTGACACACCCTCATTCCATAGTTCTTTCAACTCCTCACTCAACGGTTGCATATACACATCAATCTTGTCACTAGGTCGTTTCGGGCCGTCAATAAGCACGGATAAAATTAGAAATGGTTGCTTCATGCACATCCATGGCGGCAAGTTGTATGGAATGAGCATAACAGGCCAAGTGCTATGAACTATGTTCATCGTCCTGAATGGGTTAAAACCATCAGATGCTAAGCCAAGCCTTACACTTCGGCAATCATTACTAAAGTCAATATTCCGACGGTCAAAATCTTTCCATGCAAGGGAGTCAGCAGGATGCCTAAAGACACCATCATCAGTTCGTTCCTCTGCATGCCATCTCATTAACTTGGCCGTCTTGGATGACATAAACAACCTCTGCAACCTTGGCTATAAAGGAAAATACCTCATCTGTTTTGCAGCTATTCATTTGCCACCTTTGTTAGGACCATTTGAATCACCATCACCATTTGATTTCCATCTAGAACTGTTGCATATGACACATTTATCAAGATTGGCGTCCTCGTTTTGAAACAACATGCAACTGTTGAGACATGCATCCCACGTCTCATACGTGAAGCCTAAATCTGTTGTGACCTTTTGAGCTTTATAATATGAGTCCGGGAGTTTCACACCCAACGGGAACGCCTCATTCAATAGCTCAAGCAACATGTCAACAGACTTGTCTGTCCACTGATTAAGCACCTTCAAATGTAGAAGTCGAACAATGAATGACAAAGATGTGAACTTCTGACAACCCGGATACAATTCACTTTGTGCATCTTGAAGAAGTTTGAAATACTTTGCAGTCTCTACATTTGGACCGAGCTGGGGTTCAGATGCATGGGGATCAGGCTCTTGTGGTTCATTACCCTCAACACTTGTACCGGCATGTGGATTTCTCATAGCCCCTTGTATCATTCCAATCATATCATCCCCAATGTCTAAATTAGCTAATGTTTCATTCTCTCGATTACCATGCAGAGATACATAAGATTCCCCATGATTAATCCAATGTTTGTATTTTTTTAAAAAATCATTCAAAATCAGATGCTCCCGTACACCCTCTCGTACAAGATGGTATCGATTCTCACACTTCCTACACGGACAACTGATCATCGAACCTTTAACCCTATTGGTGTAGGCAAACACAAGGAATTCATTAATCCCATTAATGTATTCGCTCGACATTCTATTTGGAAAATCAATCCAACTCTTATCCATCATCTGTACACATCCACAAAAATATCTCATCAAAGTAACTCTAAATATAATACCTACGTATTCATGTACCATGATACCTATCCGTCCAATTTCTCTCAAATAGGTAGGTGGTCTTATCCTAGTTAGTTATTTACCGATTTGATGGGAGAACATAAAAGATGAAATACTTATACAACAACACGTGAGACAAAAAAATGTTGCAAAACACCAAGTAACATACTTTCATTATAAATTCAAAATTTATTTAAGGGAACTTTTCAAACTTAAAATGATATTGTAATCACAAATTATTAATTTTAAAATTTAATAATTATAGGGACACTAACAAACATACTAACTAGATATTATTAGATAAGCTCTATGTTAAGTATTGAAATCTATATACATATCTTGAGTTTTGATCAATCCTAGAAACTTCTAAAATTAATGACCGAATAAATCTCCAATAATTCCTTGAAAGACTCTAATTTAAGATTTTAGATACTATTTTCAAGTCTTTACAATCTTTTGGGGTTATAATTTCCTTTTCATATAGAATTTTCTTTTTTTTAATTGCATGATACTGATTGGATATTTACAGTTCTCTCCTTCATGTACTGAATAATTGTTACATATAAAACCCTTGAGATGGCCTGCACTATTGATCCGACCCTTAAAGATTTATATTGAATTATTAATTTGTGTCTCTCCAATTTTTATAAACAGGACTATAGCAAAAGTTTATTTAAAAATAAAAGTATATATTTTTAAAATTGAGTTTTGTAAGAGCTACTTGTCTAGATTAAAAATTGATTTGTCAAATTCAGATTGTCCAATGAAATGAGAATTCTGGCATAGCAAATGAATTGACAAAATAGAAATCCAAAACTCCAAAGTTGGACAGCAGCGTATCAATCTTGTGGTTTAAATGATAAAATTCTCTTCTGAGGTTGATTTACAATTATCGATCTATTAGTCAATTCATCAAACATTTGATGATCAATTCAAACAATTAACAGCTCAAATAATCTAGTCATAGCTAAATTATCAAGTTTGACCTTGGAATAGA
This sequence comes from Camellia granthamiana, assembly GCA_036172215.1. Lineage (NCBI taxonomy): Eukaryota > Viridiplantae > Streptophyta > Magnoliopsida > Ericales > Theaceae > Camellia > Camellia granthamiana. The sequence goes on along the minus strand of CM069915.1, from coordinate 72,313,852 downwards.
AATAGCAAAGAAGATACACATTGTCTTTGTTTAATTGTCTAGGGAAGATATATGTATTGTACATGGTTATGCCTTTAATTCTTGAATCCTAATAAACAATACCTATTACCATAACAACTAGAGGTGCCAAACGCCATGCTTTCTTTCCTCTAGCACCCCTCCCAATTATTCATGATTGTTGGCATTTTGGTACTTTTTCATGTAATTCTTAATAAACTCTTTTTCTTTTCAATAGAAAAAAGAAAAAAAGAGGAGAGAGAGAGAGAGAGAGAGAGAGAGAGAGAGGGGACATCTATATTAGGTCATTGAAAAATGTATTTTTGACCATCTAATTCATCCCAAATGGACTATAGTAAAGCAAGAGATAGTAATTGAAAAGGTGCTCACTTAATAGGGTATGCTGTGTGCTCCTCCACTGAAACAAGGTAATAGTCTTATTCTATTTAACTTTGGGGTAGTTGGGTATAGTATTTCAGTTTCAATTTTTACTTTTTGCATTTCAAAATATAAAAGGTGGGAAGAGAAGGCAGAAAGCGTGGAAGAACATAGAGAGAAACTATTAAAAAGCTCCATCAATTCCACCTGCCAGTCACTCAAATCTCTACTAATGGCAATGTACCAAAATATACTAAAAATATACTAAAAAGTTTATTTAAAAATATACTAAAAAGTTTATTAATTAAAAATAATTGTTAGGATCAATAAATAACTACATAATAACCAACTACAACTCATTTAAATAATTTTACACTAATATATTTTACACTAAATTTAGACTAATCATATATATTCATGTATATATATATTTTTTTGAACAGCTAATACACATATATATATATACAGAGAGAGAGAGAGAGAGAGAGAGAGAGAGAGAGAGAGCATACGCTGAGTGAGAAAGCCGTCGCCGCACCACCGCTAGCTGTCGTCGTCGCCGCTACCATTGCACCACCGCTAGCCGTAATACGCCGTCGCTGCACCACCGCTAGCCGTCGTCGACAACGATTGAGCCTGCTTGTCGTTCGTCACTCATCCAGAGAGAAAGCCGTTCGCCGTTCACCGTTCGTCACTTGTTTAGGGATTTTTGGGGAAAAAAATATGTTTCAAAGATTTAGGGATTTCGATCCAAATGATCGAGCGCCAAACAATGGGGAGAGCGGGGCAAATTTTTTTTATTACTTTTCGCGACGGTAAATTTTACACCGTCGCAAATGATAAATAATTATAGATAAACCGACGCCGTTTTGATAAGGGTTTTTTTGCGACGAACATTTGCCGTCGCAAATTGTCCACTATTTGCGACAACAAACTTATGCCGTCTCAAAAAATTTATTTTTTGCGACGGTAAAAAATGCCGTCGCTAATACTTCCGTATTTATCACACTTCCCATGTAGGTTTATTACCGACGGTACAACGCTGTCGCAAAAGCTCTTTATTTGCGACGGTTTAATCTGCCGTCGTAAAAGATCATTTTTTGCGACGAGAAAAAGCTTCCGTGTTTTATACTCGCTTTCTTGAAGTGTATGGTTTTCTGTTTTATGTTTTTTTAAAAATTGAAAAAGTATCTTTTTTAGTGTTTATTTTTGTCAAACTAATTTCTAATTTTTTTTTTCAAAACAAAAAAACAACAATAAAAAAAAACAAAAAAAATTCAGAAAACAAATTCTGAGAAGTCAATCAAAAAGAGCCCAAGTTTTCTTTGATCAATTTGGCTGGTTCTTGTTCTGCTTGTCGTGAGGTGACTAGTTATCCTTTGAGTGGCTCAGTGGCTATCGAGCATTTAGGCAAGCCTCCACTGTAGTTAACTTGACAACAAGGAATATGTTAGACCCTAATTTCTTGTCTTAATCACTTCTAAAGAGCAAGGATCCTAGCTTTGATAGAAAAACCTCACGTAGTTGGCCTCAAGAAATATTAATACTATGTTTGTGCTCACTAAATAGACCTAGATACCAAGTTATGGATTCCCTAGAGAACAACAATAAGAGTTAAATTGATTCTCCTCTGGGTTTCTTCTTGGGAGATGAGTTTTATTACTTAATAAAAGCTGGAGACATATTCTAGAAGTTTTAGAGCAGGCTTTCATCTATTCATTTATCTATTATAAAATAAAAACTAAAGTCCATATATAATATTAGACTCTTTATGTTATGAAGCACTCTTTTCATTTAGACGATATAAGTGCTGAAACCTTATGAATTTGATTGTGTCATTTGCCTTAAAATTTGTGGAGTCAATGAATGCATGACCTTGAAACGTACGTCACAAAGACTCATTAGTTTTGGTGAAGTACTTGTGTTGACACGATATGACACAGGTACGGGTACGGGTACGGGTATGGAATCTGGCCAGGATAGGGCATGGAGAAGATGGATACAGTGGCATACCTATGATTAGGGCTTCGATCTTCATCTCAAGATGCAATCATCTTCGTCTCTCTCGATTGTCTTCTTTCTTCTCTCACTCTCGATCGTCTTTGTCTTTCGATCTTCTTCACTCTTCTCTCACTCTTGATCTCCTCTTTGTCTCTCTCTTCTCTCTCTCTCTCTCTCTCTCTCTCTCTCTTCGATCTGTTTTTGTCTCTCACCTCTCACTCTCTTTTCTCACCCTAATTAAATAATTTAACATAAATAATAACCAAACCAAACCAAATGAAACCAAGCCTTAAGTCCCATCAAATGGGGTCGGCTGTATGAATCCTTCTTCTCCACTCGATTTTCGTTAGTCAAATTAAGGAGAGTCATATCTCTATTCACTACACTAGTCCACATTAATCTAGATCTGTCACTTCCCTTAACACTATCATCTACCATTATTGTATCACATCTCTTCACTATTACCTCTATTGATGTCCATTGTATATGACCACACCATCTCAATCTATTTTCTCTCAACTTATCTTCTATCGGTACGACTCCTACCCATTCTCGAATATACTCATTCCTGATTCTGTCTTTTCTAGTTTTGTCATATATCCACCTTAGTATCCTCATCTCAGCAACACTCATCTCATCACATGGTGTTTGTTAGTTGCCCAACATTTCGTCCCATACAACGTTGCTATAGCGATCCCGATTTTCCCTTCATTGTTTAATTGTATTCCGAACTCGGTTCCATAGATGTGTTGTTGTCTTATTCCCGTTTCCATCCTTTACTCTTTGTATATGAGTCTTGGGTTGTGTTGGGCAGGTTTGAAACAGGTTGGTTGTGTTTGGAAACCAAGGGTTGATGTCCAGATTTTGGGCTTGACGCTTGAGCGGACCTGTTTGTATATCAGTCCGAAAAATAGCTTTTTGGATCACTTTTTCAGGCCATTCTCTCTCTCTAACTTTTCAAAGATTTTGCATGATTATACTAGATTCATCTCATTAGTAAGATACATGTACATCAATTAGATGGTGACTAATCATTGATACCTATATCTACAATGTATAGAAGACTAATGCTAATACATTGAATGTGATGGATTTATTATGAATGAATCTTAGAGATGCATTATGTATCTATTATGAATATGTAAGATACATTAATCTATCTAATGAATTCATTAATATAGAGGATGCATTATGTATCATGAATGTATGAGATACATTAATCAATTTAATGAAGTTCATTGAATGAATAACTTGAGAGTTTCTCTCTCTAGACTACATCTTCTCTCTATAAATACATCTAGTTCTAGTGATCTTCTACCCTAGTTCCTTTGTATTGAGTGTGGAGCTTCCCTTGATCTTCATTTTGATCCGAAAAATTGTGGGTTGGAACACATCCGAGTATTTTCATCATCTTCTTTGAGTCTCTTCATTTGAGGTAGGGATTTCCTACTCCATATTATAGGTTTTGTTCTAAGTTTTGGTATTTTGATATGTTGGGGGTTGTTTGGTAATTTTGGGAAAAACCCTAGTTGTTGTAATAAATAAATTTATATAATTAATTTAGGGAAAATTGGAGAATTTAGTTGAATTCATGGAATTAATGAATTTATTGATTAAATGGTGTAGTTGGTTAGTTTAATCACTCACCTATGAAAATGTTGGAATTATGTTAGTTGATACATTTATTTCCTGTTTAGAAATAACTGTTTTGGGCTATCGGTGTAGGATAGTCGTGATTGTTGTAGACATTGCATGTGGATTAGGGAAAACTGAAACTAATCACATTGGTTAAGTCATTGATTTAGACTGTTGAATTAATACAGAAAATACATGTATTGATTGTGTGCTGTATATGACAAGTGTTTAATACATTGTATATGCATTTTTGTTTGGGAGGAGATAGGGGATGTACTCCACGGTTTAGGGGAAGATAGGGGATGGACCTCTAAACCGGATTTTGTTTGGGAGGAGATAGGGGATGGACTCCATTAGCACCACTATATGTGTGCTTATTGATATTGGAAGTGTTTTTACATGTTGTTGATACAGCACTAAAATGTGTATCAATCGGGAAGTATGGAAGTGTTTTGGTATGAGCTTTAGTCTCATTTGTTTTATTGAATTAAAAATATGGTTAATGAGAGATGTAGTCTCACTGTTATAGTTTGGCCAGGTTCTGAGCCATATTGATAATAATGGAAAGTGAAACGTGTCATAGACATTAGTGTCATGAGACTGTATAATGATGTAATTGATTATCTTGGTTAACCATCTATTGAATGCTATTGCTTTATTCAATGCTTATATTTGGTTTAGTATATTTCTACTGGGCTGTGGCTCACCCTATATGGGAACATCATTTTCAGGTCCAGGTGATGTGCTACCTCCAAGGAATTAGCTTGGAAGGATTTAGAGTTGAAGACTCTGTTTAGATTAGTTGTTATTTCAGTTTATTTGATATTACATGTAAACTCAAGCCAAGGGCTTAATTTGTAGTTGAGTTAGTACTCACATTTTGTGTCCAAGTGTTGGCTTGGAAAGATGTAAGCCCATAGGGTATTTATTTTGATGTTACATGTGATATCCTTCAATAATGATACTCTGATGAATGAGATAATGATTGGTTTTGTTTTATCAATGCATGCTACTGTTATATATTATGGGTTTATTTTGAGAGCGTTACAGTTGCTAGACTAATAGCCATTTTATGGAACTTCATTTTTAGTCTAGTGTGTACTTGTTTATCGCACAATATCCCAGATACGCTCCTCCACTTAAGCCACCCTGCCTTAATTTTATGGACCACATCTACATCAATCTCCCCAGTCTCCGTAATAATAATTTATCATAAATAATATATAATTTAATTTATAAATTATAATTTTTATCATATATAATATATCATAAATAATATAATTTTGATGCCTAAAATAAAAATATTATTTATTTTATCATATATAATATAATTTATTTTATGCCTAATATAATTTTTATTTGTTATTTTTTTAACAGAATCTTTTATTTCTTAATTATTTTTAACTCATCTTCAGATGATAAATATATTTAAGGAATAACTATTTAACGTATTCCCATATCCATATCCAAATTTGGATCCATATTTATGTATCCTTAATTTTTTAGTTTTGAAGTGTCCAACCCCTAGATGGGCACCCACACCCAATGCCCACACCCTAGTCCGTGTAACGTAGCTTGAAACTTACCAACTGTCTGAAGTCTAATGTGTTCTTGAATTCATGTAATATAGGCTATATATCTATATATATATCTTTATTGATTATGTACATGTGGATTTTGCAATTACTTTGTCTAGTGGTTGATAATTCGTTAGGGCTCAAGTCTCTGCTAGGGACGTTGATAGGGTAGTTCATCGCTTAGCTGATGTAGTTATATACTGAGTGATGAGAATGAAGTATCTTCTTGTAAAGACTGTCTTACATATGGAACTTGATGTTACTGGCCTTTATGGAGATATCCCAAAAGCATGTGCCCTCTTTTTTTTCTTTTTTAGTTTTTTATGTTTTTTATTTTTTATTTTTCTTATTTTTTTATTTTTATAATCTTCTAGAAGTTGTCTTACAAGAAAAGAAAACTCCATGTTTCTTGATGGTTATTGGTTTTTGTTTTAGTGTTGCTATATTTTTCATATTCTTATTACTGCATCTTGTTGACTGTAGGCAAGCACTCTTGTACAAGTTTACACTGATGGCTCAGTGTTAGTTACCCATGGGGGTTTTGAGATGGGGCAAGGTTTACATACAAAAGTTGCTCAAGTTGCCGCTTCTTCGTTCAATATTCCTCTCAATTCTGTGTTTATATCAGAGACAAGTACTGATAAGGTAATGAACTTGGTTTGGATTATTGGTCTTTATGTTGTTTTAATTTTATATACTTGAAGTTTTTTTGGATTCAACTTGTTATAGAGGTTAGCTTTTATTATGGACTCTTTTTCAATAAGCGTGGAGAAGTGAAATGGGTGGGGTGGGTGAAAGATATGTTGCTCCTAGGGAGGGATCAAAATTCTCAACTTGACAAAAAAGGGATATTGCAACAAGCATCAAAGATGACTGAGATTGAGTCTTACCAATAGAAGAACTTTAGAAAGTGAGACCATAAAGAACTAAAGATTGTTTCTTTCCAAAAACGTTATAGCAACCATCACATGTGTGCCAACACTGTCTTTAATAATTGAGTTGGCTTTTATCATAACCGAGGACTTTGGCTACATCATCATATCAGCATCATGATATTCCTGCCAAAGAGTATTTTCTTTGCTTTGGGGGTTCTTGGCTGGTATCATGCAATTAGAGATAACCTTATGTAGAGCATCATGTTATATCAACGGAAGGGAATCAAATTATTAGTTGATATAAAGAGAAAAATGAACTCTTCAACTAAGGTTTTAATTTATGAAGCACGAACACGTCCCTTAGGCTTGCATACGAGTGTCGGACACGCTGCGGACACTTGTCCGATACTCTCCCTTACGCGTTTCGTTTTTTTTTTTTTTTTGAAAATTTTCCAGTCGGACACGCAGTGGACACGCGATGACACATTTTAGACACGTAGGTTTGGACCAAAGAAGCCCAAGACCTGTTGGAGAGGAGAAAGAGAGAGAGTCAGAGACAGATCGATAGGAGAGAGAGGGAGACAGATCGATGGATTGATGGTAGAGATCGAGGGAAAGAGAGAGATAGACCGAGGAAAGAGAGAAGAAACCTTAACCTGTTTCGACTTGGTCATCTGTGTTCTTCTTCTTCTCTTTGTCTTCTTCTCTTCATCTTCTGTCTTCTTCTCTTCTTTGATTTTGTTTGTCCTGTGTCTCTCTCCTCCATTTTCTGTTTCTCTCCCTTTTTTGTCTCTTTTCCTTCCTTTATTTTCTTTTTTATTTATTATTTATTTATATCCATGTTTTTATTAAAATTTATAAAACAAATTATTTTTATTTGAAAAAAAAATCAATTTTTATTAAAAAATTTAGGTAATGTGTTTAATAATTTTGTTATTATTATAATTTTATAGAAACCAATGATTTATTATTTTTTTTATTTTTTAAATTTTAGATATATAATAAACAAATAAAACATGTTCTTAGCGTATCGTGTCTCCCATTTTTTTTTTTAAATTTACGTATCAGAGTGTCCGTGTCGTGTCCCGTATCCGTGTCTGTGTCCGTGCATCATAGGTCCTAATGTTGTGCATGAAATTGAATAAATACCATATAGTCAATTTCTAAAGCAACCGTTATAAGTTGATTGAGATTATCCACCTGTTTTCATTAGGGAAATTGCATTTAAGTGGTGTAGTGAAAAAATATTTTCATTTTCATGGTGGTGCAAGTTTTTTGTGTGCATGGTGCAATTCCATCTATAGTGCAATTACTTTTTTACTGCTCCACTGATTTGCAATTTCCCCTTTGTATTATCTTCCAATATGTTACATTTGTGTTTACTTGTATACTGTTTATACTTTCATAATTGGATTCCTGATGCCAATTCCTCATTTTTGTTTTGGTTTGTATTTGCTGTCAAATTAGGTTCCAAATGCATCACCAACAGTAGCTTCTGCAAGCTCTGACATGTATGGTGCTGCAGTATTAGATGCTAGTGAGCAAATAAAAGCACGGATGGAGCCTGTCACCTCAAAGTAGAAATTTAATTCTTTTGCAAAGGTACTCTACTTATAATACCTGTAAACCACTCTTACAAGATGCCATTTTTCTCCCATGTTAGAGAAGATATTCTTTTTTAATCTCTTGAGATTAATTGATGCAAGGTTGAAGAAAGTAGTTGTCATATTCAAAACAATTTAATTTTATTTGCCAAATTCAATTTTAATTTTTTTTTTTTTTTTTTTGGGTTGGGTTGGAGGGTGTGTGTTTCTCAGATAGTTTGACATGCATTATTATAAATTTATTGGCATGCATTACTTCCATGGTTGTCAAATCTCAAATTGAATCGCGAATTGAATTTCTAAAAAACTGAATCGTGAATCGAATCGAATCGAATCATATATGTTAGGTTTTTTTTATTGGCATTCCCGTTTGACAAGGATTTCTATAAGAAGTTGATTTTCTTCCAAAACTAGGATTACTTTTGGATTTCTATAAGTAATTGGATTTCTTCCAAAACTAGGATTACTTTTGGATTTTCTATAAATAGTTGGTTTTCTCCCAAAACTATTGAATTCCTCCAGATCTTCTTTTTGGTTCTTAAGGTTTATATATGGGGATATTTTGTTAGTTTTCTTTGATGTTTTATTGAGTATTCAACTCATGGTTTAAAGAGAGTACATCAAAGGTTTTGTTTGTTATATACAAAAGAGAGAGAGTTGTCCTTCGGTGGATTCTGAAGAATTCGAGCCTGAAGCTTCGGTGGATTCTGGAGTGACTCATCGTAAAGACAATTTCGAGGTGAAGACGGGGTTAGAAGAGGCACATAGAGGTTGGTTCAATTAGGCATGGATTCGCTAGGTAATTGAGAGTATACCTGTGTAATTCCTTTAAATCTTCCTAGTGGATTGTTTTGTGGCTGTTGCCCGTGGTTTTTTAATCACAGTTGGAGGTGTCCAATTGTGGTTTTTCCACGTTAAAATCATTGTGTCGATTTGTCTTGATTGTTTGATTGGGATTGTTATATACTGCTTAAAATTGATACATAATCACAAATCAACATCTAGGGGATTTCTAGATTTTTCAATTGGTATCAGAGCAGGTCGTTCTATTTTTTTTTCAAAAAAATTCTTTTAGAATGAGATCTTGTTTGATTTGTGATAATGGATTCAATTCGTGAGGGAAATTCTATGGTTCGACCACCCCTACTTGACGAATCCTCGGGGAGTGAAGATGAAGAACTTCAGCAAACATATCAAAAGTTGTATAAGGAGTCTCTTAACTTATTCAAATTGAATGACAAACTCACAAAGAAACTTAAAACATGTGAAAGTGAGAATGTCAAGTTAAAAAAAGAGATTTCCGAGGCTAGGAATGATGCCCTTAAGATTTCTAATGATCGACAAGCTCTTTGTGCAAAACTCTTGACTTGTGAGACAGAGAGGAATGAGCTACAGCAAATTTATGCAACATATGAAGAAAAGATTGAAACTCTCGAGATGTCTCAAGTTGCTTTGGAAGAACTAATGATCAAGAAAGAGGAAGAACTCAAGTGTGCTATGGCTACCATTGGTCTTTGGAACAGAGGATCAAAGACTTTGGACAATATCATTGAGTCTCAACAAATTTGTTCTGACAAGAGTGACATTGGCTTTGGTGGTAAGAAAGAGCAAAAACAGAAGGCTTCCATATCTTGTGATACAAGAACTCAAGGAAAGGGAGAACAAAAAATTCAACATAAGGATAGACTTCTCAAACTTCCTAGAGTTGGTAAGGCCAAAGAAAAGAAGGTACACTCTGTTTTTATTTGTCATCATTGTGGTATGCATGGTCATATTCGCCCTTATTGTTATGAATTGCATGGGAGAATGTCTCATAGAGATGGAAGAAATTCTAATATCTCAAGGGGTAGGAGACACTTCATTGGTCATAAGGAGGTTAAGGGTCATAATAAACCTTGCCATTTTGATTTGCTTGAGACCAAACATGAACAGAGGTTGTGTTTACCTAGACCTAGGAATAGGAAGTTGAAAACCATGTCAAGACGAGTTCTCATTGAAGGGGAAGGGAACCATAACGTCAAGACACCACCCAAAAATCGCAATTCTCACAACTTTGTTTATACTAAAGCGGTTTGGGTGTGAAAACTTGACTTGTGTTAATTTGTTTATTTGTTTTAGTTTTTGGGTTTCTGTGTGTTTTTTTTTAATGAGAAAAAAATGTGTGCTTGTTCGTTTTCTGACATGTTTTGTTTTCTAAAAAAAAAAAAATAAAAAAAAAATGTGTGCATGTTCGTTTTTTGTCTTGCTTTGGTTAAGAAAAAAAATGAAAAAAAAAAAAAAAAATCCAAAAAGATTTTCTTAGTATGGTTTTGCAAACTTGAATTTTTTTTTTTTTTTTTAGATGTCCTTGGTGCATATTGGAATTGATAAGAATATCCATTACATGTTAATATGTGTGTGCTTTCTGTGGTCATTACTCATTTTGGTGTGTGTATTTTTTGGTTAGTATGTCTCATTCTGTACACACTCTTGGATTAGCAAATATCGGAGTCTTCCGCCTTAGTGATTATTTTTTCTCTATGGACTTCTGACATTGTATCTTTTGCTTTTCTAGAGGAATTGACCTATACTAGCATATCATGGGTGATGTTGAGTCTCTTAACCATCTTCTATCTTTTTGCATCTCCACGGCTTTCCCCTCTATTCTTTGTAGTCTAGGCATGAGGAAAAGGCTACCTCAGAGTTACCAACCAGGCCATCCTTATTATATCCATGCTTCTCTGGTTCGGTTTCCATACTCTTGAGCGTGTCAGCCGCCAATGAGTGTGAAAAAGAAAGAAAAAAATGTGCAAAAGAAAGAAACAAAAAAAAAAAAAAAAAAAAAAAGATGTGCAAAAGAAAGAAAAGAAAAAGATGTGAAAAAAAAAGGAAAAAATAAAGGATTCATTGATTGAAGGGGAGCCTCCTCCTTTACTCACCAAATACCCCTTGATTTCTAGTGATTTGACTTTCCTTTGTTGTGCTTAGATTCTCTTGTTGGAGGTTCAACTTTCAGATCACTACTAGGATTGAATCTAGTGTTTGTCGAACTCCAAGAGTCACACACACACTTTTATCATGGGATCTATGCTTTTCACATAATGCATCACTTTCTTTTATGAGGAATCTTCTAGAGGCTGTGCACATTGTGTTTTCTTGTAGTGGTGCTTCTTAGATAATCTTGTGTGTTTCAAGGTACAAATAAGAAATTCCTTACTTGCTCCACCATATTATTTTTGTCGTTTTTTTTCTTGTTCATTGTTTCTAGTGAGGGGGAGTTTGGTTTATCATTGCAAGAGTTTGTTAGCATGACCATTTGGTTTTGTTTGGTACGGGAGATTGGCATTAGTTGGTTTGCATGTTGCTTTGCATTGGCTTCTTTATTGTTTGAGCTTCCTTTGTCAATTCGTGACAAAAAGGGGGAGTAATGTTGTCCTTGCAATTGTCTGAGGATTTCATGTATTAGTTTTCAGGTTTTCATGCTACATGTTCTTAAAATCTCCAAGTCGCATCTATTCATGTTTTCCATCTCATGCTTCAAGATAATCTTGTCATATGTTTATTGCTTTTTCATATACTCTTATGGGACGAATAATTGTTTTGGAGATTGTGGCATTAATAATCGTTTTGTAGATCTTGACCGTGAGAAAGAAGTTTGTTTTTGCTGGCTGTAATGGGTTGGGGTGACTAGGATTTTATTTATTAGGTGTGTTTTGTCACGGCATTGCCAAAGGGGGAGATTGTTAGGTTTTTTTATTGGCAATCCCGTTTGACAAGGATTTCTATAAGAAGTTGATTTTCTTCTAAAACTAGGATTACTTTTGGATTTCTATAAGTTATTGAATTTCTTCCAAAACTAGGATTATTTTTGGATTTTCTATAAATAGTTGGTTTTCTCCCAAAACTATTTAATTCCTCCAGATCTTCTTTTTGGTTCTTAAGGTTTATATCTGGGGATATTTTGTTAGTTTTCTTTGATGTTTTATTAAGTATTCAACTCATGGTTTAAAGAGAGTACATCAAAGGTTTTGTTTGTTATATACAAAAGAGAGAGAGTTGTTCTTCAGTGGATTCTAAAGAATTCGAGCCTGAAGCTTCCGTGGATTCTGGAGTGGCTCATCGTAAAGACAATTCCGAGGTGAAGACGGGGTTGGAAGAGGCACATAGAGGTTGGTTCAATTAGGCGTGGATTCGCTAGGTAATTGAGAGTATACCTGTGTAATTCCTTTAAATCTTCTTAGTGGATTGTTTTGTGGCTGTTGCCCGTGGTTTTTTAATCACAGTTGAAGGTGTCCAATTGTGGTTTTTTCACGTTAAAATCATTGTGTCGATTTGTCTTGATTATTTGATTGGGATTGTTGTATACTGCTTAAAATTGATACATAATCACAAATCAACATCTAGGGGATTTTTAGATTTTTCAATATATATATATTAATAAAAAATATACATATTTATATACATATAAAATCACAAATATAGTCCTTAAAATGAAATAAATAACAATCTAATATAAATTTCATGCATCATTGTTTCATTGATTTAAGAGGAAGCTCCAAACGTTTATAGATCAATGTTCAAACTTCAAAAACTAGCTTTTGACAAAATTCAAAATCCAAAATGACATCATTAGGCGTAGGCATAGTGGCATACAACACAACAGACTATTGAACTTCTAATTTCTAAATTTCAGTCATGTCATCATCAAGAACATTGATCAATTCATCATCTTCAGTTCTAACATCTACTTGCTAAATATTTTCTATCTCTTGTTCATCATCATCATCATCATCATCTACTTCAACCATTTGTTTCCCTTTACTTGTCTTGTTGAGATTTCTAGGCCCTACAAATAAGAGTAAGAAGTTTTCTGTCGTCATTTAGAACATTAAGGCAGTAGACCCATGAACTTTGAATGCATAAAAGTATTTTACCTCTCTTCCTCTTTTTGCTAATTGATCCTACTTGAACTTGAAAACATTCATCAATATCTAGCCAGGTGGTGTCCTCAGGTAGGGTAGGATCTTCTTTTTCAATTTTCCACTCATCATCAGATTCCACATCCAATAAAGAAATAGGATCATAGCCATCCCCTTGTTCTACCCCTTTTTTAGTGTCTTGCTTCTAATCAGAGATTATACTTTGTGAACACAAGTGCATTAAGTCTTTGTTGTTCCAATCGATTCCTTCTCTTAGTATGCACCTATTAAAGGAGGAGGGTTGAATTGGGATTTATTATTCATTTGAAAACTAAAATATTTATTGAAATTAATTTATATAAATTTTTTTATACCTGATCAAATGTACTCCAATTTCTCTCGCATCCAGTTGCACTACAAGTCAAGCCAAGAACATGAATGACAAGAGTTTGAAGTTCTTTACAGCCTCCTCCAAAAGAGGCCCACCACAAGGCTATCAAGTATTAACAAAAATTAATCACAACTTTAGTAAAACAAATGGGAATCTTAAATAAATGTAAAGTTAATGTCATTCCAGGTTGTTTCTTGCTTCGCATTTGAATGGCCATCCCCATCCCAAACATGTTTTTCGCATTGTGAAACTAATCTATTTGCCTATCCACCTTTTCTCGCAATTGATGAGTGGGGCACATCCTTTCAATTGTCTCATAAAGTCCCTTCTTTATCTCATAATCCGCATTAAAAGCAGGAGCATAATGAAACCTTTATTGGGATTTAAGTACAAGAATCGTATTTCATTAATAATTAACTAGTAAAATAATATACAAATAAATAAATATTATTTATTACCTTGGATTAAGAAGAAAATATGCAGCTGCATGTAGAGGCCTCTGCAACTGCATGTCCCATGTCAATTCGATGATATCCCAAATCGGTTTATACCTCCTTTGTACTCCAAAATTGTTTGCTATTTGCTCCTTTGCCTTATCCATTGCTTCATAGATGTATCGCATTCGGCATCCCCGTCAACAAGTATCAAAACCTTTACTAATGGGGGTGTACACTTAAGACAATATTGGATTGTGGACCAAAAATTCTTGTCAGCTAAAAGGATATCTCTTACTATTAACCTATCAGCTTTCTTTGAATAAGGACTTCTTTGCCATTCTTCAGAAGCAAACATTGCCCTCAATTCAATCTTCAACTCATGTTGACGCCTCAAAGTTAAATAGGATGGCAAATTTGGTGACAGTAGGTCTTGTCAACTCTTTTTTTGTGTACGTCCTCATCAGGTTCAAGACCTAGGCATGTCTAAAATTAAAAATAATTTTGTTAGTAAAGTAAAACTATAAAACAAACTAAAATAACTTAATAATAAAATAAACAATTACAAATATGGAAATAAGTTACCTATAGATGTAAACTGTAATCTTTCTTGCCTTTTACATAGTATCCTTATGAGTAGGCAAGTCCCCAACATCAGTCAGAATTAGATCCATACAGTGCGCAACACAAGAGATCAAAACAATTGATTTCTCTTTTTCATCAACATTGATCCAACTTTTACATAAGGGGATGCACTATCAGATGAAAAAGAGAAAGTGCTGAGAGTTTTTGCAGAATTTTACGACTCGGGGATGGTTAATCTGAGTTCAAATGCCACATTTATCTGTTTAATTCCTAAGAAAGTGAATGCAGTTAGAATTGGAGATTTTAGTCCCATTTGTTTGGTTACGTCACTTTACAAGATTTTGAGAAAGATTTTTGTCACGACCCAAACCCACCCCTCGAGGTTTGGATCATAACCGGCTAGTAATCATGAGATTACCTATGGTCACAGACAGAAATTCAGTACATAATTAAATATATGGGGCCAGAAGCGAATGCAAAATAATAAAATTGTCCAATGAGCTATGTAGATTGACATAACAAAAACATCTTATACGTTAATAACTCACAATCATACAAACACACACAGATTATACATTCATTTCAGACTACATGTACAAAGACTTATACATAAGAGTATTATTCATGAACTTACAAAACTTAAACTTCTTAAAAACAAAAGATGGTCAAACATGACCAATAAAAACAAAAGGATTGACAAAAGCCTCATCCTAGAGGCATCCTTGGCTGACTTCACAAAACACGATAATCTTCTATAGGTTCACTAGGGCTGGACATCTTGCTGCTCACCTATATACATAAATATAACGGAATGAGCTAAAACCCAGTGAATAATATCAAAGTAAAGAGGTTACATGAAAGAGTTTTATTATTTAATATAGCTATTCTCATATTCAAATTCTTGACATAACAGAATGATCTCGCTTCCAAAACTTGACAGAACAACCTTTGGTCCAACATATAGCAGAAACACAGAACAGAAGAGATCATAACTTGGTGAAATGACCTTGGGTCCAATTGAATATAGCTGTAGAATGACCATTCGGTCAACACATAACAGATATTTCAAACTTGTCAGATTATCAAAACGACCTTGGGTGCATCTTATCAGATATATAGAACGACCCTAGGTCTACCATATACATTCATACTTCGCCATTCACATTTTCAGATATTATGTTGATCGGATAGATAGAAGGCGCATACATGCTTTCAAAATTACAAGTTTGGAAAATAGAAAATAGAACATAAGAAAATATCTTTACTAAGATATTACTTACAACAATTTGATTGTTGACACGGCTTCGTGGATGAACCTACACAATACGTAAACACATACACACATTGGAACACATTGCTTGATCATTCTTAACTTACCTAATTCCTTAAAGTCCAATTATTACTTATTACTTCATTCACGAGGCTTAATTCATGCCTACGGATGTTCAGAAAGAAATGAGAATGAAGATATAAATAGAATACAGCTTATCAAAATGTGCTGAAACAAGATAGTTCGCTCGAGCGGTCTTTTGGTCTACAAAGGTACTAATGGTCGCTCGAGCTAAGGTGCGAAGAAAGCTGAGGTCGCTCGAGCAGTCACTTGTGTGCAATACTCTACGAGCGGTCACTTGAGTGCAATAATCTGCAAAAATACTGGAAGCTCTCATTGTGCGCTCGAGCAGTGACTTCATCGCTTGAGCGATGAGGTGGAATTTGCGGTTTCCAAAACATAATTTTGTGTTTCAAAACTTGAATCTCTAAGTCAAAAACTTGCATGGCTTGTCCGTAATCTTGCAAACACTTAGAAAGTCATGAATATGTAACCAATTCAAATCCTTAGCTCAAAACTCCATGATTTTGTCAAATTGAAGCGTGAACTTCATAAATTCTTCATAAATGGAATTTAAATCTTCATGCATGTATGAACTTGTTTCCAATTCTTCGTTTACAACTTTCAAAACATGAAATTGAACTTTAAAACTCTTTAAATCATAGATGCATGTATGGTTCAACTCTCAATTCAAACATACATAACAAAATCATGCTAAAAAATGATAGAACTACTTAAAATCATGCATGCATGTATGCCTAGCTTCAAATTCATCATCTTTAGCTCAATTCTTGTGTTTAATCTCATAAACTTCTTCAATTCATATTTTAGGTGAGTTATCATCAAGAATTAAGGTTGAATTTCATACCTAGAGCCTTGAATTACACTTGTTCTAGCAAAAACTTGAGTTCCTCTCCTTAGTTCTTCAATCTCGTAGCAAAATCTCCAAGATCAAGTTTCTTCTCTCTCTAAAATGAAGTCTCTCTCTAGAATTCTTTCTCAGCAGAATTTGAGCCCATGAATAAGTTCTATTATCATATATATAGGTGAGATTAGCTTAGTTCACTAATTAAGGATTAAGTTAACTAATCAAGGCTTAAGTTTAATTAATTAAACTTAATTTTTTCTGAACTGAATCAAATTTTAATCAAACTTCTCAATGGGTCCCAGAAATTATACCACTCTAATTAAACTCGTAAATTTTAGTTTCTAAAATCATTAAGGCCTTGTTTGGTTTGTGTTTCCCAAAAATTTTTGGGAAAAATTCTCTACAAATAAGTTTTCAAAAGTAATCAAACCAAACAAATTTTCCCAAAAAAATTTCTCAAAACTTGTTTGGTTTACAAGTTTTCCAAACAAATCTCTCTCTCATACACATCAAATCAATCACTTTTTTCAAAACTCTCTCTCAAAATAATTTTCCAAAACATCTTTTGAAAAAAACTAAACCAAACAACTTTTCGTACTTTTTATCTCTAAAACTCATCTCCCAAACTCAAACCAAACATACCCTAAGGCTTTCAATTTCAAATTTAAATAAGAAATTACGACAGGTAATTCATTCATGAACAGATATGCATACAAATTACACATCAAACATATAATTAACATTCAAAATTAAACAAATATAAGTATGTTACGTGATGGGGTTATCACAGTTTTATCGAAAAGGCTTTAGGCCATTTCTGGGGGATACGGTGTCCGTGGCACAAGGAGCTTTTGTAAAGGGTAGATAGATTCTAGATGTGGCTTTGGTGGCAAATGTGGTGGTGGACAAATGTAGAAGTCTTAGAAAGGAGGGTCTTATTTTCAAGGTTGATTTTGATAAAGCCTATGATCATGTGGATTGGTAGTTTTTTGATTTTGTAATGGATAGGAAAGGTTATGGTGAATGATGGAGATCTTGGATTAGGGGATGTTTGTCGACGTGTAATATGTCAGTTTTAGTCAATGGTAAACAAGGGGAAAGTTTCAAGGCTTTGAGAAGACTACGTCAGGGGGATCCATTATCTCATTTTTTTTTTTTTTTTTTTGGTGGTTGATGTGTTTGGAAGGATGGTTGATAGAGCTAGAAAGGTAGGTCTTTTTGAGGGGTTAGAGGTTGGGAGGGATAGAGTTAGGGTGACTCACTTGCAATACGTGCTAATGATATAATCTTTTTTTTCTTTGGGGGATGAGAGTCATATAGGTAATCTTTTTGCGGTATTGAGACTTTTTGGGGTACTCTCAAAGCTTAAGGTTAATTTGGAAAAAAATAGTGTGGTGGGTATTAATATGCAACATAATCAGCTTCAGAGGAAGGCTACACTTCTTGAATGTAGGATTGAGGCACTTCCTTTCAAATACTTGGGACTTTCACTAGGGGGTAATCATAGAAGTGAATCCGTTTGGAGTCCAGTTGTGTAAAAGATTGGGAAAAGGTTGGAAGGGTGGAGTAAGGCTTTGCTCGTGCGCGGGGGAAGATATACTTCGGTTATGAGACAGTATTAAGTGGTGTTTCCATTTTTTTTTTTATCCTTGTTCAAAATTCCTGTGAAGGTAGTGAGGCCATCAGAAAAGATGATGAGGGATTTTCAATGGGAAGGTAAGGATGAGGGGAATAAGGATTACTTGGTGAATTTGGAGATAGTTTCATTCCCAAAGGACAAAGGTGGTTTGGCCATTGGTAACATTGGTTAGGAACATGGCTCTACTTGGCAAATGGTTATGGAGATTTCTAGTTGAGAGTGATTCACTTTGGCATTCTGTAATTAGAAGCAAGTATGGGACTCAAGATAGTGGAATGGATTCACAAGTGGTTTTGAGGGGCAACTCTTGGGCTCCTTGGAAGTCCATTTCTCAAATCTATTCACTTTGGTCTCGTTTTGTTTTTGTAAGGGTGGGGAATGAGGAACTTGTTCGTTTTTGGAAGGATGTTTGGGTGGGCTCTTCATTCTTTGCTTCGGATTTTCCACATCTATATAGGGTGGCTTGGTCTCATAATTGTTCTGTCGCTTCCATTGCTTGCTCTTTTTTAGTTCCTATCTCTTGGAATTTCAATTTTTCTAGAAATCTCAATGACAGAGAGACTGCACAGTTGACATCTTTGTTGTCAAGACTTGACCACTTTTCGTTGTCTCCTCTTGTGGTAGATAAGAGAGTTTGGACTCTTCATTCATCGGGTATTTTTTCGTGCAAGTCTTTTTTCAACAAAATCATTGATATTCCTCATGTCCATCACTTTTCTTTTTGTAAAAGAATTTGGAAAGCTTGCGTGCCTCTTAATGTGAAGGTGTTCATGTGGTCCTTAGTTCATGGAGGCATTCTAACAAATGATACATTGCAAAAAAGGAGACCTAATCATTGTGTAAGTCCTCAATGGTGCATTATGTGTTGTAAGGATAGTGAATCTATAGATCATTTATTTTTGCATTATCCAGTTGCTTTGAGCTTACGGTGCAAGTCGTTTCTTTTGAAGGATGTTTTGTGGGTGGCACCAAGAGGCAGTGCGCAAATGCTACTAATTGATTTTCATGATTTGAGAGGATTGAAGGGACTGAGGTGTTATGGTCTTCTGTCGTCTTTGCAACCTTTTGGGTGTTATGATTAGAGAGGAATGCACCCGTTTTTGAAGATAATCTCAAGATGTGAATTTTCAGTGGGATAAAGTTTGTTACTTAGCTTCCTTTTAGGATTCGATGATTTCAAGGGAGTTCCGTTGTTTTTGTTAGCTAGAGGTTGAGTGTCGGTGTGTTCCATGTACGAGGTTTTTATAGATAAAGTGTTTGTGATGTCTACGTATTTTCTTTTATTTTCTTTGTTTCTCTTTTGTTGAGGATGTTGAATATATGAATTAGAATATTTTTATTTATAGTAGATTTTATAAAATCCGTGATTGTATAAATCACGAATTTAGTGCCTTCTTTATATTGTTTCCTAAATTGTATCATGATTGTATTATATATACATGGCCTCTATCTCATTCATAGGTAAGCTAAACACTTTCTTTCCATTCTATTGAGGATGCCTCATCCTCGCCTCTCTCTTCTTCTTCTTTTTTTTTTCTTTTTTTTTGTGATTAATCAATAAAATTTTTGTCCAAAAAAAAAAAAAATGATTCCGACAATTCTGACTTGGAATCAGAAAATTCTTTTGAATTTACGATTCCAGTGTGCGATTTGAATTGTTCTATACAAAAATCGTACGAATCGTATCGCGAATCGTATGATTCAGGCAACCATGATAACTCTTTTTCCGTGTGATTATTTGATACTAAAATTTGTTGCATCTATATGTTATTGCAATAGTCACTTTTAGGCTCCCATTATAGCAGTACAGACTGATTGGACTTCAACTCCTACGAGAGCTCGTGATAGACTCTCCTCTAGATCCTGTGGATGGTGGATGGAATGGAAGGAGTGCATCCATGTTAACCAAGCCAGTAATTTTTTTATGAAAGTAATTTGGTAACACAAGGATCAAAATCCTACATCATGTTGACAAGCCAGTATTTTGGTCTCCATAATTACTGGAGGAAAAGTTGAAAGTAATTTGACAACCAAATAACCTTATTTTGAGAACAAAATAGGTAGACATAACTCTGAAAGAGTGGGTGCTTATTGTAATATGATGTACGTACATTTCTTAACATGCTCCTTTTCCCAATGGACTAGTTTCACATGTTCATTTTAAGGTTGTTCAGTTAATGATCAGGGATAGGCTAATTTTTTATCACTGAGAAACTGGCTTGTGTTTCAATTATTTTCAGCTGGCAACTGCATGTTATATGGAGCGAATTGATCTCTCTGCTCATGGATTTTACATTACACCTGATATCGAATTTGACTGGAAAACTGGTAAAGGAAATCCCTTCAGGTACTTTACCTATGGAGCTGCATTTGCAGAGGTCGAAATTGACACATTGACTGGGGATTTCCACACAAGGACAACAAACATTTTCCTTAATCTTGGATATTCTATCAATCCAACAATTGATGTTGGACAGGTTTCCCCCGTCTCGTGCTTTTATTCTTTTTTTGTGAAAATGTTAGTGTTGCGAATTGAGAGTTTATTCATCATGATGGGGATTATTTTTATTTTTTTGGATAGAAATGACAAGCACTGTTTTTAATGCCTGTTTTCCTCTTAATGCAAAATAGAAGCGGTGGATCCAGCTTCTCAATTTTGTTATATATAAAATTTTGCTTTGGATTACAAACAACGACATGTATGGAGAAGTCTAGACCGTTTTACTGGCAACAAATTACATGAAAATAGGCTCAAGTAGTAATTATTGCAGTGAGGCATATGCTTTCTTTATGCTGGAAAAGTTGGACTAGAACAATTTTCATATAAGATTTTTTGTTAGGTTCTTTTTTCTATAGGTAAAGAAAAAAAAATCATCAAAAGCACCAAACGGGGTGCAACCTGTATACATGAGTATACAAGGTCAGTATAAAGTACTAACAAAGTTAAGCTCTGCGATAAAATCTATAAGGAATATTGAAAAAAAAAAAGAAAAAATTTCTCTAATTTGAAAATGAAAACTATGCAGTAGTAACTAACCCGAGAATTGACCTCTACATTATCCATTGTACACTGGATGTAGAAAAAAGAAAGTTCCATACATCATGAATCACCACACAATGAGATGGTGATACATGGATGCCTCTTCGTTTCTACACATATAGAATCAATTGGGAATGAGATGTAGACTCAGGTATGAGTGTCAGGTGCAGGTGTGTACTTAGGGGTTGAACCCACCAAACCTATAATTGAAGTATATGTGGACTCAACAAAAAGAGGGTTGTCTTTTTTTAAAAATTATGATTTTTATTTTTTATTTTTTTATATCTTTAATCTATTTTGTGGGATACAAAAATGTTTCTTGCAACATGTCGAAAACTAACTATATATCAATTATACAACAAAAAATAAATGCAATGACAGTGTTAAATACAAATATGTAACAAAACAACTGATCAATAAGTTTGCTAAGTGCATATTTGATGGGAAGTATTGGACACATACCCTATATCCTTATCTAAGTGTCAAGTGTCTGACATACTTGATTTATTTTGACAAGTCCATGTAACTTAGTTGGTGACCAAGGCTGCATTGGTTTGTGGGACTAAACGGGCGAGATTGGCTATATTCACTACAAGAATTTACACATTTGGCGACCACTTTTGTCGACCAAAAAAATTTTGGTCGCAAAAAAATGACATTTGACGACCAAATATTAATTAGTCGCGAATGATCATTATTTTTGGCGACCAAATATTATTGGTCGCAGAAGGTTATATTTTGGCGACCAAAAAAAGGGTTGGTCGCAGAAAGTGGTATGGTTTTGGCTACCAACTACAAATTTGATCGCGGAAGGTGACATTTTTTTTGGCGACCAAAAATTTGGTCGCCAAAAACTTATTTTCAGCAACCAAAAAAATTTAGTCGCCAAATTAGCACTTTTAGCGACTAATATTTTAGTCGCTGTTGATTGAGATTTGACAACTAAAAAATTTTGTCGGCGAAAGGTACCATTTCTGCGACTAATCTGGTATTTTGGTCGCCAAAAATTTGGGAGGAAAATTTGAAACGTGGGGCGGGAATTGAAATTTTTTATCTTTAGCAATCTGTTAGCTCACAGATTTTCATTTTCTCCTCTCCCATCTCTCTTTGAAATAGGTGCGAGACAAGCGTGCGAGACAAGGTTGCCAAAAGTGTTAATTCTTAGGAATATTCCCCGTGGACCATTATTTCATCTTTGTGTTGCCAAAAATAAGGCAGATAAGTTATTTGGTTTGGATAAGTTATCACATGTATGTGGGATAAGACAATGTACCACATAAGTTTGTCCTAGGATTAGGTGAATGGTGGGATAAGGCTTGGGATGAAATCCAACACTGTTAAATGTGTAAATATCTTATCCCATCCCACCCCAAAACACCAAATAATTGTTTTGTTAAAGTCTGTTCGATTTTTTTTTTTTTTTTTTTGGGGGGGGGGGGGTTAGGGCGGATTATTTAATGTGCGGATTGCTTATCCCATGGAGGGAGATGTCCATCGTTTGATTGGATTTTTAGTCCATCAGACATGGAGTTCGGCCAGACTCCATATCCCTCATCTGAGAGATTAAACAATTCTAGGGTGGGGGGTGGGGAGGGGAAATTATTTTTGTGGGATTGGTATTCCATGGGACTACTGTATGAAATGTCCATTTTACCATCATGCTATTACCTAGTAAACAATTGGAAAAGGGTAAAATAGTCTTTTGAAAATTTATAAATTATTTTTTTAGTGTTGTTATTTTAAAATTATATATTAAATAAAAAATATTAAATTATAAATTAAATTTAATTAAAAATTAAAAATTAAAAATTATGGCCTTATAAATTAAATTTTTTTAGTGTTGTTAAAAAAATTAAATTATAGATTACAAATTTAAAATTATATATTAAATAAAAAATATAAATTATAAATTACAAGGGTAAAATAGTCTTTGAATATTTATCCTTATCCAGTTCGTCCAACCAAACATTAGATTTACTAAAAATAATCTTTTCCAGACATCTAATCCCACGAGAAAACAAACACGGGATACACATTCAATCCAACCAAATAGTCCGGGGGATTCACAGTCTCAGGATTCAAGTCTGATGGATTCTGATCCCCCTTATTCAGTCCGTCCAATCAAACACACCCTTATATCTGCGAACTTTCATGTTGGAAGATTATGGAGTATAAAGAATATTGATTATGCTTATTATTTTTGGGTTCAGAGAACTGCAAAGTGTTTTCAGTGCACACTTCTGCTTGTCCCAATAGAAACCCTCAATTCCCAAGGACAGAAAAATTATTAGAAAAAATAGATCATGTAATTAATCCTACAAACAGATAAAAGGCTATTTATGAGAGAATCTAATTTGCCAACGAACCTTTTCCTATTACTTTGACAAAAGGCCTGTTTTCTCCATACTGGCCTAATGTACAACTGTTAGTCATTTGCTGTCTTCTAATATATTGTCAATTAGATTCAACTGGGGAGTCAGTGGTGGTCTTTTCTGTAATAATTTTCCAAGAATTATGAATGAACTTACTACCTATCTAGTTATATATGACTGATTAAAATTGGGTTGGATGTCAAAGAAAACTGCCAAGTATCCGTGAAAAGAGTTTTGTCAAGGAATTAAGGCCACTGTTGGTATCTTTCAGCCTTGATTTATCCATTAAGAATTTTTGATTTATAGATTAGAGTTATTTCATCTTTTTTGGGGGTGAAATTTTATATTCTGTGAATTTTTTCTGGGATGCTGAACCAACTTAACAACGGTGTAGTTTTTGTGCTTTGCATGGACTTTCTTTGCCCCATGATGGAAAGATTGTGGTGTCAGATTGGTTGTTTAGTTCAAGTCTCTAAACTTGCAAAGTTTGGTTCATAGTAGTTTGTTGGCATCATTCCTGCTGGCATAGTGTGGAACTGTTTATGTGGTCCATAGTAAAAATTCATGCTGAGTTTATTGAGGTAGATACCCATAGAAACTGGGATGCGCAATCAAAATTTTGCTAATCAAATTTAATGAGTAGAGAAATATTAACAAACTTGATACTATTTGTGCTCGACTCTGGCGTGCATGTGTTGCAAGCATTTGATATTTGCTAGCATCATATTTTAACACAGTTAACTTGAAGAACAATAAAAAAAATAAAATAAGAATGGAATAGAGAAGAGGGAAAGAAGAGAGAGGTGAGAACGCATTAGTAAAATTATGGTTTGGGTGAGATTGACAGGTATTTCACAAAACTAAAATGTATAATCAAGCAATGCGGTTGAGTCCTATGTCTTGACAGAATTCAAGGACTTCTTTGGACGCAATTGATGGAATGAAACAAACACAAACTAGAACTGGAATTAAAGATAAAATTGAACCTGTCACTGAATTACAAGAACCAGAAACAAGAACCAAGTTACAGGTTACAAACTACGATCTAACCGCTACAATAAGTTGCAAGAAAACTACTCCTAATGACTAACCGACTCTACTCCTAAATTTCTCAAGTGTTGTGAATGGGATTGAATGATGCTTTCTTCTTCGAAATCCCTACTTTTGATCCTTTGCTTTGGCCACAACTGCTGCAGCCATGTGTCCCCCTTGATCTCTGTAAATGTTCTCATTCCACTGCCTGGAATAACTGCCCACTTGCTTAAACCGTCTGTAACTGCTCTTCCTTCACATGCTTTGCTTCATCTGGTCACATGCTGTAAATGCAATCCTTGCATTGAAACACCTGTCCACCTTGCATCCTTCCATTTCAAGTACCAAAAGAAAGTTATAAGAAAATAGAGAATAAGGTTCTCTCCCTTAATCCCTTATATTTATACTTATATAGGTGATTACAAAACTACCCTCCTAGCGAATACGTAACTAACAAACACATGGTTGGCTCGGTTAGACATGCTATTGTTGCATTCTAGATAAATTAAAGAAATTTGCAATCTATTTAGTTCACATTTATTTAATGTATGCTGGTGTTACTCAATGTTCAAATCCAACAAATAAGCTATATCAGGACATGATATTTTGGGTGAATGACCATCCCACCTGATTTAGTGTCTCGTCTTGTAAACTTCAAGAATGTATATTTGTTCTTCTGCCTGACATGACCGGATAATTAGTATTAATTATTATTATCTATTAAGTATCTTTGTATTAAACAAAGTAGTCATTCCGATGATGGCTTATCATTACAATATATTAAGCAAACTTCTTATTTTGTGTTCTTCTGCCTGACATGACCTGAAATTGTGTTGACATGTTATAGGTTGTTTTATTTGCATGTGCATGACATAGAATGATTTATTAAGCAAACTTTGGATGGCCCCAAAACTGTGCTGTTGAGTTATTGTTTAAATAGGGAAGTTGTATCTTCTGTTAATATGGTAATTTTGGCACAGATTTTTTTTTTTTTTATCGGCAAAGAAAATCTTTATTGATGAAACATACTAAGTATGAAAGATAACATCAATAAAGAGGAGCTTGGGGCTAAGAAAAGCACCAAGCGCCAGTTGGTGAGCAACCAACAAAAGAGAAAGAGAGAGGGAAGGGAGAAAGAGAACAGCAAAAGCAAAATAAGGGACACAGCAACAACCACAATGGACAAGCCTTCCAGAACTGAGCAAAGCAAGGTTCAGCCTTATAAACCATTGCAATCCAGATAAGCACAGCCACAGCCTTCCCAACAATTCAAACCATTTGCATTCCAGATGGACTCCCAAAACAGGACAATAAAACAAAACCCAGATAAAGACTGAGGAGCTGCCTTCCATTCTGAACAAAGAACCTGCCAACCAAATAATTCCAGATGGCCTAACATAACAGAACAACTGAACACCATTGGATAGCATACAAACTAGATACCAGATAAACTGGAAACCTGCCTTCCCATTCTGGACAGCAGCCCAGCCTTCCAGAACTGGAAACCAGCCACAAGCAGCCATAAGCAGCCCAGCCACAACCTAACATTCTGAACATTAGCTCGAAGGAATGCATATACATTTACTACAGCCATATGCTCCAGTTGGTTGAGTGAGCAGCCAGGAAATCCATAGCAGTCATATCAGACCAATTCAGACAGACCTTCCAAACCCCAAAAACAGCAGCAAAACACTCCCAGAAAATTCACAGCAGAGATGCACCAGGCTGATCACAACACTGAAAATTCACAGCAGAGATGCACCAGCAGAAAATTCACCCAACCCAGCTTAGCAAAACTGAACAGATGAACCCAAGCAAAACAGAACAGCCAAATGTAGACCCAGCCATAGCAGAAGCAGCCATATGCAGACCAAAAAAGAGATGGCTCCATGGCTCCAAAAATACCCAACAGAAGCAGCCAAAAGCAGACCATAAAACAGAACAGGCAATTCTACTGAGCCTAGCATTTAGCAGCAGCTGCCCCCAAGAAGACCAAAACACAGCTGAAGCAGAATAGCTAATTCAACAGATCAGAGAAGGAATCAGATAAGAGGTGATCAGAAAAGCAAACTGGGGATTCAGGAATGGAAATTGATTTGATTCCATTTGAAGACTAAATCATCAATTGAGAATGGGAAATTCTTGATAGATGCTTTCAACCAAAAAGCTGTCCTGATCTTGATTAATTCACACAGACCTACTAAATTGGGTTGAATCTCAGAAAAGACACATTCGTTCCGGTGCTTCCAAAGAGACCACAGAATAATAAGGGGCAAGGCTCTCCAAACTAGCCTAACAAAACCCTTCAATCTAACACCCAACCACCAGTGGAGTAAGCCATCCACAGAATTATTGATGCACCAGTAAAGCCCCCAATCATGAATAAAATAAGACCAGATCCGCCAAGCAAATGGGCAAAGGAGCAGAACATGAACTGTAGCTTCAGGTTCAGATCTGCAGAAGGGGCAAAGGATAGGGACACTGCTGTCCAGAATGCCAATTCTCTGCAAAAATTCTGCAGATTTGACTTTGTTTTTCCATGCCAACCAACAGAAAAAAGAAACCTTGGGAGGAGTGGATCTATTCCAAATGGATTGACAGATTCTGAGGTTGGGACCAAAGTTGGAGCTACTAAGAGAGTAAAGAGATGACACAGAGAAGTCACTGTTACCTGTAGATGCACAAGCCCAAGACAAACAGTCAGCTCTATCAAGAACCAGAGAGGGAGCTGAGGAAAGGGCACCAAGCAAACTAACTTCTTCAGCCAACTCCCATGCATATAGCACTCTTCTATGGGGTAAAAACCAATCACTTGAGCTGATTTTTCTTACAAAGAATTGGTAAAGAGAACCATCTTTATCAGTTGAAAGATTAAAGAGTTGTGGAAAATCAATCTTAAGGCAAGAGTTACCACACCACCTATCGTGCCAAAATTTGATTCTATTTCCATTACCCACTTTAAGAAGGCAGTTGTCCAAGAAGAAGTTGTAAATAATACTGTTGTGAGACCCAATGGAGATGATATCCTTCCACAGTCTGGAATGTTTGTAAGAGGGCTTCAAAGGTGGGAACCAACACAGCACATCAATCTTATATTTACTGCAGATAGCTCTTCTCCAAAGAGCATTGATTTGAGTACCAAATTTCCACCACCATTTCAGTAACAAGCAAGCATTGACATCTCTGATCCTTCGGATACCCAGGCCCCCTTGATATGTGCTCCTTGTGACCTCCACCCATTTCACAAGATGAACTTTCCTTTTAATGGCATTACCACCCCATAAGAAGTTAGCCTCAATCTTTTCAATGTCTCTAGCCACACCTTCAGGCATCTTAAATAAAGAGAGAAAGTACACTGGTAAACTGGATAAAGTAGACTTGATCAAAGTTAGTCTACCTGCAAATGACAACATTTTCCTCTTCCACCCAGAGAGTCTAGCTTTAAATTTGTCAATCACAGGCTTCCAAGTAGATTTCCTACTAGGGTTTGCACCAAGGGGTAGCCCCAAAAATTTGATAGGAAGGGAGTGTACTTTACAGTTGAAAAGTCTTGCAAAAGAGAGCAGTAGAGCATCATCCACACCAACACCACACACCACACTTTTGTGGAAATTAATTCTGAGACCAGAGAGAATTTCAAAGCATCTGAGAATTCTTTTGACCAGAACCATTTGATCCCAATCTGCTTCAGAAAAAAGGATAGAGTCATCGGCAAACTGTAGGTGAGATAAGAGAACATCATTAGCTCCAACTAAAACACCTTTGAGAATGCCAAGATTAAGTGCTCGTCCCAGAAGTATATTGAGCCCTTCAGAAACTATATTGAACAGGAAAGGTGAAAGCGGATCACCCTGCCTAAGACCTCGTTGAGGTGAGAATTCCTTTGTTGGTGAACCATTCACAAGAATCGAAATCCTAGCTGTAGAGACACACGCTTTCATCCAAGAAATCCATTGAGATCCAAAACCAAAACTAGATAACAAGGAGAATAGGAATTCCCAATTTACGGAGTCAAAGGCTTTCTCAAAATCCAACTTTAAAAGCAGGCCTTGTTTCTTGGCTTTCTTCCATCCATCCACCACTTCATTGGCAATGAATACCCCATCAATGATATTTCTCCCACCTATAAAGGCCGTCTGAGTTTCACCAATAATAGTGGGTAATACTGGCTTCAATCTATGAGTTAGCACTTTTGCCAAAATTTTGTATAAGGAACTCACAAGGCTAATGGGTCGATAATCAGACAGATTAATGGGATTTTCCAACTTAGGGATGAGAGCGATAAACGTACTGTTAATACCATATGTGAGCCTACCATTCTGGTGGAATTCTTTAAAAAATTGCTTAATCTCATGCTTCAAGACCTTCCAAAATTTCTGATAGCATAACATATTGAACCCATCTGGACCTGGGGCTTTGTTGCTATTGCAGTCTCTAATTGCTGCTAATACCTCAGTTTCAGTGAACTCTGGAACAAGAAAATGAGAAACATACTCTGACTCAATAGTCTTGAACACTCCACCCAACACTGGTCTTTTAACCCAATCTTCCGCAAAATGAGTCTTGAAATGTTGAAAAACCTCATGCTTGACCCTGCTAGGCTCCTCATGGGACACTCCATTGACAGTAATAGAGTTAAGCAGATTTCTACTCTGTCTGAGAGTAGCAGAAACATGAAAGAACCTAGTATTTCTATCTCCATTCAGAGTCCAGTTCAGTCTAGACTTTTGGTGCCATAACCACTCCACCATTCTGTGAAGCTTCCACACTTCTTGTCTGACCATTCTTCTTCGTATTTTTTCTGAATCCAACAGTGCTCTATCCTCTGCCAAAATATCCAAAGTATGCAACTCCTCCTCTGAAGCCTTGAGTTTGGATGAGATATTACCAAACACCTCAATATTCCATTTTTTCAATTCCAACTTTAGAAGCTTGAATTTTTGAATAAGTCTGAAACCTGCCCACCCAGAGAAAGAACAGTTGTTCCAGAGATTGATAAAAAAATCTGAGAAGTTTGGGTGTAAGGTCCAAGCATTTAAAAATCTGAAAGGACGAGGCCCCCAATCTCTTTCATCTTCCATCATCAACAAGGGGCAGTGATCTGAGATTAATCTAGGCAGACCCCAAAGCTTCATTCTAAAATTGATCATCCATTCTGGACTGAGCAAGACCCTATCAATTCGGCTCCACTTCTCAGAATCCTGGGCATTACACCAAGTGAATTTCCTACCATACAGAGGTAGATCATGTAGCTCACATTTCCCAATAAAATCATTCAACTGTTTCATCCCCCTGTCTCTCCTGGAACAGCCTACCCTCTCTCCAATATTCCTAATCTCATTGAAGTCCCCTCCCATACACCAAGGATCAGGGAAAAAGACCTTGAGTTTAAATAAATCTTCCCAGAAACTGGCTCTAGCAATTACATCATTGGGAGCATATATGTTCAACAAAACACAATTAAAGGAGTTGTAAAGAGAACCAGATAGTAAAATGTACCTCCTATTACAACAGCAGCCAGATAGTTGAAAAACGGCAGGATCCCAAATGCATAAAAGTCCACCCGCAGATCCATCAGGGTCTACAAACATAAATTCCATGTTTCTGCTTCCCCAAAGCCCCCTAACAGCACTTTCTGAAACCACTATTTTCTTGGTCTCTTGAAAGAAAACAATATCAATAAGTCTATCCTTTAGAAGGCATTTGATTCTAGCCTTTTTCTCAGGTTTTCCCAGACCCCTAATATTCCAGGAGAGTAGCTTCATCACAAAATAAATAAATACACTCAAGGCTCCCATCTTCAGCATATTACTGCTGAGCCTCACCATCCTTGCTAATTCTCTCCTGATCTTTAAGCTCTAGCTCAATGATCTTGTTTAAAGCAACATCTTCCATCCCAGTAAAGTTGATACCTAGGGATTTCCCCAGATGCATAGTGTCTTTTGCTTCTTGGAGTAGACAGTGGTTACAAGATGAAGAGCTTTCAGACAGATCCGAATGGGCAAGAGCAGAAGCAGCTGGTCTGAAAATGATAGACTTGGAAGATTGCTTATGAGCTGAAGCAGCTCTGAAGCCATTAATTCTAGCAAAGCTAGAGAAGCCTTCAATTTGAGATTTCTTTTTACCTTTGTTCTTCGTAAGTTGCTGGAGTTTAGGATTGGGATAAGGGGTCAAAAACTTCTTCCCAGCAGAAAGAGTAGGCCCAGCAGATTGCATGAGAGGAATGGAGGGGGCCAAAGAAACAAAATTGCCATGATTGTTACTAGCCAATTCCTTGGGCCTATTAGCAGGGCCACAATCTGAGAATTTATTAGATGGATGGGCCAAAACCACTTCCAAATTAATACCAGGCCCAATGACTTTCCTGGACTCCAATGCCGAAAACTCTTCTAAGTTAGTGCCATGCCCAGACCCATCATCCACTTCATTCGAATTTTTGACAAACCCGGGTGTAAAGACTTGAGGAATACACCTAAGAATGTCATCATGACTTTTTGAATTGTGATCTGACCTTTCTCGCAGAGGCTCCTCTACGCTTGCTACCTTCTCTCTGCTGAAGCCTCCTACAGCTAGTGTTTCTTCAACAACAGTACCTACTGCATCACCTATGTGACTGACAGAGAGCCCCTGCCGATGAACTACCGCCCCATCACCAACGTTCTTGAATCTGACATCAGCCCCTGAAACGTTACCACTCACCTTACTGTAGCCGTTTCCAATGGAGCTGAATTCCTCCAACCCGTTGTGGACCAGGCTATCGGAAAATGGTGAATGATCTTCAGAAATTAGGACGGGATAAGACCTACCATTACACTTCAAAATGATAGTTCTGTTGATAAACTCCATACACACAGTGGCCACTCTAATTCTAGCATAAGAGAATGACTGTGGTTGACATAAGTCACCCTGTAAACAAAGAACAGAGCCCCATGAACGCCCAATGTTATTTAGAGTATTTCGATTCCAGAGATTCGGCGGAATTCCACAACATCTCAGCCATACACATCTCTCAGGTTGTATCTGAAAGCCAGGCTTCCATTCCGATACGGAAAGACTCCAGTCCTTGAACCAATCTTTGAGCTGGCCTATGTTAGAATGCATTTCCGTTTGAGATTTAAAAGATAATATTCTGTCACGCCCTCCCCCTAGTCTGACCTGAACTTGCTCCATCCCATTCTCCTTCAGGACTTTTGAGATCATGTGAGTGGGATATTCGGACTTGAATCTGATGATTGCACTTTCATGTAGCCAACCGTTGCCTTCTTCAAAGGCTTGGATCTGTATGCTATCTTCCCCAGCCGTTGACGGCTTGACCCCTGTTAGTACCTCTGCGAAAGATCTACGATCCAATAATGCAGCCTTACCACTAAAGATGTTTGTGTGAGGGGCCCTCCTGAATGGCTGAGACTTCCCTTTCCCCTGAACGCCTCTGTTATTTCTATCGTATGCAGCCACATTGACCTCCAACACCTTATCATCCACCCACAGGCCGTTCCCTTTTTGAATGGCAACAGCTGCTGCTACCTGACAGTCATATCTCACAAACCCAAATCGTGAGTTTGTCGCTTGCCTTCTTTTGTATGGGATAAAAGCTTCCTTCACAATCCCGAAATTTGAAAAAAGTTTGTACAGAGCCTTTGCATCCATTATTGAAGGAGCATTTATACAAGGCTTGGGATGGGTAGCCTTGGAAGAGCTAAAATGGGGTGATGCTGCCCATAGGTGGATTCGACCTGGCTCTTTGTATACGTGTGGGCCTGGAAGTTACAAATTCCTTGCTTGAATGACGTTCCTTTCAAATTCAGCACTTCACTTCTAAAGGTAAACACAATAGTCCCCTAAAAGTGTTTCCGATGTGCCATAGAAAAGAAATTGTTTCTTTTGTGTTTTACATTAGTGCACACGGATGGATATGGGTGAAATGAAGAATTCTTTGTAATCATCAAAATCATGATTCAAAACCCCAGAAATATTTAGCAACTACTAATATTCTAGACTAATTATGATTTTCAATTCTATACTTCAATCATTATAGAGAACTTTAATGACTTCCTAATTCTACTTCAGTATCAAAATAGGAAATTTAGACTTTTGACTACTAAGATTATTCTAGATACAATAAAACACATATAAAATGACCCATTTAATAACTTGATCCAAAATAAAATCCATGGGCAACCCTACAACCCATGTCCAACAGAACTGAAATTATCATAATATCCTTAACTACTAAACTACCATGGACACTTCTATAGGACCACTGGACTTTGTGTTGGGCTTCCACAGCCTATCATACTTGTTTAACCATGCAATAGATATTGCATCAACAATAGTCCCTTCGCCTTTCACAGGTTGTCGCTTTCCATTTCCCAATTTGATTTGGGACGAGATTGAAATTGTCCATTTGGACAAAGCATTTTTGGTTCCCTGTTATGTGGTTATACTTTTTCAACAATTTCCCTCTCTTGGATAGTGCCTCCATAACTTCTTATTTTTTTATTTTTTTGAACAGCCATAACTACTTATTTGATTTATAATTTATGCAATTCTTATGGAAAAATATTGAATGGTCTCTTTTTCTTTCATGGTCAGATTATCAAAATCATGCCATAAAGACTAAAGTTTAACAGAGATGACTTTTTCAGATTCTTAAAATTCTTATTTCAAGATTTCCCAAGCATCTCTAGAATATTTTGCAACTACTATTCTAGGAAAAAAGATTCGCTTGCCCTTGTTATATGTTGAGTGAAGCCATCCCGCCGCCCCCCCCTGTACTTCTTTTATTTGCCTTGTATCAATGATGCTAATGTTTCGTGATCGCCTTGAACAAGGAAACCAACCTCCACTATCTCCCATAGATCTTGAGAAATAATGAGGGTCTTCATTTGAATACACCAATAATCATAAATTTCTCCATCAAATATGGGTATTAGATTTGGAGTATAGTTTGAAAGTGGTGGTGTTAGAAATTGTTGCCATGGACAGTTTAGAATAAAGAGTAGAAACAACTTGGCTTGGCTCTAATACCAAAAATATGTTGGGTGTAAAGTGAATTTTTATTGTGGAGAGAGAAAAGTTTGCTAAATAAATTAAGAGAACCAAAATTCTAGACAGAGAAATTGAGAGATCTGAGATTGATATATCAGTCATTGATAATGGCATCATCACCTTTCCAAACTCAATTTGTGACTCACTAGAGGCTTGGGAAACAAGGAGAATATGTGTACAAACGAAATATCCAATGACAGACTGTACTTTCGGATTTTTCAAAAGGATTTTGGCCTCCCAATCCATCTCGTGGACTTGATTTTTGCAAATAAACGAAGTTTTATTTATTTATTTATTTTATTCGGTTTCGTTTGTTTTTCTTTCCTTTCTTATTGGGAAGGGAGGAGGGTGTTGAGTTTTGTGAATATACAGGTAATTATTGTCATTAATTGAATTTTGATATTTGTTTCTTTTACCCTAGTTGTTTCATTGACCTCGTTCTTTGCTTTGCCTATTTCTGAAGTCAAACTGGAAGTTCTGTTGCTTATGTATTTTTTTGGCGAACTGACAGGATGCTCCAAATGTAACGGCCATCCATTCATCGAAAGCTGTGGGTGAGCCTCCCTTCTTTCTTGCTTCATCCGCCTTCTTTGCCATCAAGGATGCCGTTATAGCCGCAAGAGCAGAAGCAGGTTACGACGACTGGTTTCCTCTTGATAATCCTGCAACGCCTGAACGGATTCGGATGGCTTGTACTGGTGAATTTACTACACAATTTGCCAACTCAGATTTCCGCCCCAAACTTAGTGTTTGATGCAATATTTTACTGTTTTCTGTAATTTATTATACACCTGAAATCAGTATTGGCATATTCTGATGACTTGGTCTAATGTGCTTTTCTGTGAGTCCAAGCATGATGAGTAATGCATATGAAATGATTATATGCTTAAATGGAACATTGTAATGTAAATTCACAAGTACTTAAAGTACATAAACATACAGTGTCTGTTTGTGTGTGTGTGTGTGTGTGTGTGTTGTGATATGATAATATGATAAAATGGTTGACATGTTCAGCTGCTGATGAAAATACAGAACAATTCAATGAAACTAGGCAAATGTTTCTTTAGTGAATTGTGAGAAAATCTTAAGAGGTTAGTTGAAACTGCCACCCTTCGGCCTGCTTCATGAACAGTTTGGTGATTTCATTGCCCATGTTTTTTTATTGCTTCTTTCTCATTCAATTTTTTTCCCATCTCAATCTCTCTGTCCCTTTCAACCGACACTATCGGTTCATCTGCTAAGTAATTTGAGTATAATAGAGAATGAGAGTTGAATGATTTTGAGGTCCTCATTAGTCATTATGCCTGGCATTGACTGCATCTCTTTACTTTGTATGATTTAGACGTCTTGCATTTCCCGAGACGAAACCGGAGTGGATTTGTTGCTCAAGTGTGTTATATGGAATTTTTTATATTTTAGGAAGATTTCTTGTTTACGTATATGACGAACGTAAGAATTTAAAATGTGTTCGATATTTGTATTCAATTTAAACATTTTGCATCAAAAAAAATTTAAATACTTGGTTTTTTATTTTTATTTTTATTTTTAATGATGTCTAAAGAATTAGTAAAAGCAATTATAGTAGTAAATTATCTTTATTGGACATGACAAAATAGTTTATAAAAATTTACTAGTAAATATTATAAATTATAAATAAAATTATTTACTAGCAAATATGAATTGAAAAAATTGGTGATAAATCTAATCTAAGGAGGGTGTAAGACATTGAGTGTAATGAATATTTTTTGTTAGTGAGAAGTTTACTCTTTGTAAAATAGTTTGGTGACCAGTTTTAGAAGACATTTTGTTTTTAATTTTACACCTTGACTTTTTTTTTTTATTTTAAATTTTATGTGTTTTGACTTTTTGTTGACTATCTGTTGAAATTTATATCTATTTGTTTAAATTTTGTCTATATATTCAAATTTATATTTATTTGTTCAATTTTTTCCCCTATTTGTTCAATTTTTTTCATAAATTCTATCCATCTATTCAAATTTTTCCCAAATTCTACTTGTTTGTTCATTTTTTTTTTCTTGAAGTTCTATCTATCTGCTCAAAATTTTTGATCATCTGTTCATTTTTTTTTTCTAAATTCAATCTATTTGTTCAATTTTTTTTTTCTTTTATATGTTGAAAAACTGTGTCAACTTTTTTGTTTATTTGTCGCAATCATTATCATCAACATCAAATTTTTTTTTTTTTCCAGATCTGTCTCATACATACACACACTCACAGATATACATATATACACTCACCAAATATAGATATACACTGAAGATATACATACATACACACAAACACACACTGATATACAAATAAAATTCAAATTCAACAACGAACAACAAAAATTACAAAATAATAATAATAGTAATAATAATAATTTGATCATCTGAAAAGTCTGTTCAACAACTCAACCTATCTGTTTAATTTTTTTTTCTTCTATTTGTTCAAATCTTTTCTTCTCTCTACCTCCCTTCCTATTAGCTGCAATCTCCTTATTTGTTGCAATCTGTTTCCTTATCACCATAATCATCAACATCCAACAACAACAACATAATATAATAGGAGAAAAAAGGAAAAAAAATTCAAAGCATATCTGTTTGTTTTATCTATTCATCAACAACAATAACAATAACAACAATCATTAGCAACTACAAAATTAAATAAATAAATAAATAATCTCATACCTATATCTACCACATGAGGTTTTCTTAGCAATCAAACAGCACCAAATTTTTTTTTAAAAAACTCAAATTTGGATACTTTTTATGCTGAAGAGAGAGAAATTTCTAGAGAGATGTGTATGTGCTATTATAGAGAAGGGAAGGAGGAACGCATAACTGTTATAGATGAATATATCTAAACTGTTTCAATCGTTAAGTGCTGGTTGGTTTAGGAAGCCCCGATTTAACATTAGAGATCACGGCGTTGTCAGTCTTGGGGAGGATGCGACTAAGAACGATGGTGACGACAGGAAATGGAAGAGGCAGCGGAGGACGGTGGTGTTGGGGGCAGAGGGCAACGCAGACGGAGATGAGTGAGAGAAAGAGATGGACGGTTTGGACACTGGTGAGAGAAACAATGAGAAACAGAGTGAGAGAGAATAGATAGAGAGTCGCCGGTGTGATGGCGGTGGTGACGGTGTAGCGGCGTACCCTCATTCGAGAGAAGAGAGAGAGAGATTGTTCAAAAAAAAAAAAAAAATTTAGACAAAAGGATTTGCGAAAACATGCGTTTATGCCCGATATATATACATGGGTATTTTGGTCTTTTTAACTCCGCATGTTCTTATAGATAAAATATTTTAGTGCTTCGATCTATGATCATACCATTTTATAAAATGGACTATTGGACTGAATGTCCATATGAATTTTCTCTCTAGTAAATTTGAATTTCTTTACTATTAAATTTTATAAATTATTTTTATTTTTTGGAAATAAAATAGATATTAAACAAGTTTTTAATTTTTGTATATATATTGTAAATATCAACATTATCAAATGGAAAGTAATTGGTAATTGGTAATTGGAAAGTTCCATCTTGAGGAAGAGTGACCATTTCTTCACATATTTTTAAAAGGTAATGACTACGTGTTCAACAATTTCTTATTATTAATTGTTGAACATAGGGTAAACAGTATGAGTTTGTGTTAATTGGCCCTCTATTCTCATACAATTGCAGGGACAAATTATTCACGTGTTGGAAAATTCTATGATAAAAAAGTGTGTATCATACGTTATAGTTATGAATCATTATGGTTTTTGTTTTAAATGATGTTAGTGTTGTTATAGATTTTGTTGTGATTAAATTTGTGGTAATTTAGTTATGACATTAGGGTTAAAGTTAGAATTATGGTTTGTGATGAAAGAATATGAGGATACTTTAGCATTATGTTAAAATTTTAAGTTGTATGGGATATGAAAAATGAAAGTGATGTGTAGTGAGATAAAGGTTTAACAAAAGAGACTAGAGGATTTACTAGTGAATCATATGGGTTGTGAGACTCTAAATCAATAATAATAATAATACATCAATGATTTAAAGGTGGGTTTGATCAGAGGACTAGGAGTTGTCCAAATTGGATTACAGAACAAGTGAGATCCATTGTTCACATTGTCTTCTCTAATCTTTTCCAGTCGAGATTTGTTTGGCTTAGATCAATTTTGATTGTTAATCTGACATATGCTCTCACTGCCTCAAATAGTTTATGAAGGAAATATAATAGTATATACACAGCAAAAAATTATATGGCTTCAGCATATTTTGTGGGTGAACAAATTACACAATGAATCCAAGAGTTAATGGCCGCAGCAATGTAGTAAAATTACTAGAGTTTTACCCACATCAATAAGAGTACAAAGGTAGTATGGTTCATGGGAAGACAAAACATATATATATATTTTGTTCTGTGAAATACAGAATCCAAGTTCTTTTATTATATTTGGATCTTGTAACGCCCCATTTTTTATTTCACGAATAGCATTACTAAAACCATTATTATAATACAATTTTAGAGATAACGAATTAAAGTTCTATACAGTAAGAAGGATAAGTAAATGAGGATTCTCTCTTTGGGATACATAATGAATGCAATAAAAGGCACAATTAAATAGTTGCCCGTAGGCTTACATCATTATATATAAAAGGAAGGGTTCAAACCCATCTACACAAATAACATTTTGCCAACAAATAAAAGGCCCCGTGGTTGACAGGTAAAGAAGATCCCCGATCTTGAACCAATTCTCGACATTCACCTGAAAAAGAATCAGTAACGTGGGATGAACATGAAGTCCAGTAGGGATCCCAACATGATTCTAAACAATAACAACTTACATATAGCTATGATCATGAATGTTTCAACTCATACTATATAAATAATATGACGGTTTGTACCAAAGTATATTTATATAAGTACTTTTTCCAAAATCATCCAAGTCGTTCAACAATACAGATGGTTCACATTTCCTTCTCATTTTCCAAAAAAAGAGTATATAGTGTAACAATTGTTTGCTTTCGAAATATATTCACAAAATCCAATTCCTTCATATCATTTGCAAACTCAACACATAACCTATGTTCGTTTCCAACACGTTTCATCACATTTTTCGGCCTTGAGCACAAGTTAAAGAGATACATTCAACAATTCATTTGATACGCTCACAATATACATAAATATCTAACACGAAGATGAGTACAACAAATACCCAACAACTACTTAACATATAAGACAACTCGGCCTTCCTGAAATATAACCATCATAACATATGATATATACAGATATACTGAGACAAATATGATAAACACAACTCTGCTTTACCTGCCTTAAGCACAGTAAGCCAATGATACAACTTTCCATAACATAATGCCAATTTACCAGGCGCTAACTGCAAGGGAATGGTACCTCTGATTCTCGGCACAACCAATTCTCCATGCGCTAGCTGGAAGGGAATGGTGTCTCTGATTCTAAGCACAACTAATTCTCCAGGTGCTAACTGGAAGATAATGGTGCCTCTGACTATCAACACAATATACAATGCCAACCATCACAACATGCCATGAGCACAAAATAACACTAGTGTAATGAATACACATAATTTATTCCACAAAAGTGTCATTCTCCACCGATAACCATGGACAAACCTCTAACACATGTACTTAATGCCCATGATATAATAATTCAATTCTCATAAGACTTTAAGTCCAACAACAACAATAGTAAAATAAAATATTCGTAATCCAATCTCAAGTTCATTTATGAATTTTACAAAATGTTATGATTTCTTTCTCTTTTCAAAAATCAATTTTCTTATTTTCTAGATTACCGTACCTCAAACCTTTCTCCAAGACCCATTCTCTTTATTTCACAAAAATTACATCCATGGATATCAAGCCACAATCCAACTCAACTTAACATAATTAATCCAAAATAATTCTAATACAATGGTTAATTCTCCCCTTTTGTTGTTAACACAATCACACAATCCATATTTAAAAAATACAAACATTATTCAATTTTATCCCTTTTTTAATTTACTAAGTCAAAATATTAAATTAGGGATTTTTCTCTCTCTCAACATAAACATAGTAAACTACTCTCCAATTAACCCAAACAACAATCAATTTAACAATTCAACTCCAAACATTCAAACACTAGATCCTCTTTCATGATTTTCAAAGAAATCTATAATGGATATCTACCACATGTCTATCTATAGATGAAGTATTGAAGACGAACAAAGAAATTCCTACCTCTTGAAGCGACGAGGAGAAAGCCAAAAATTCACGGTGACGAAAATACGATCCGCTCAGATTAAAATGAAACCCTTGCAACCCTTTACATTTTGATCTAAATAACTATCGGTAGAAAATCAGTAGAAATAGATGGAAACTAAGCTAGAAAGCTTGAAACTCACAAAAATGGTGGAAGAGAAGAAGAGAAGAGAGAAAAGTGGACCAAAATGGCTTTTTAAAGATGTTAAATTCAAGCATACCGCTTGAGCCACCAAACTTGCACTCGAGCGAATATTAGCAACAACCAAAATCATAGACTTGCAAATGTACTGGATGATATGCCCCATCGCTTGAGTGACCAATCCATCGCTCGAGCGATGAAGAAAATCTTCAGAATGCTACAATCTCCCCACCTTACGAAATTTCATCTCTAAAATTAAACATAAGGCCGAAACAAAGAAAACTTAATCACAACCAGAAGCACAACCACCGACTTAAAGTTGGATCCATACTTGGGATAAATTCTCGGATCTCGATTCAACATTTCGGGGCCCCAAAGACACCCGAACAACGAAACTTAAGAAAGGATCATGGATACCTCATCGACTAACATAACTCATTGGGCCTATGAGACAAGACAAAGACGACAACCACACACAAACCAAGGACATCACCCACGTGACAACCACCATAACACACCCAAACACCCCTGAGTGCTCAACACTAGAACACGAAAGAAAACTTCAACAATAGAATTCTTGGTTAACTTGCATAAAAGGAAAATAACTCATAAAAAGACACTGTCAAGAGACCACTCCCGAGCATAACAAGCCCCAAAATAATGCAATATACTGAATCCCATGCTTAATCTTGCAATTAGCAATTCGAGCCAGGTCACTACACATCATCCGTGGTCCCAAGTAAAACAAACAATAGCGGAACTTTGTTTAAATTTTTTTTTCTCTATTTCATAACTCGTTAAAATTCGTTCTCTTGTACACAAAATAT
The DNA here is from genome assembly GCA_036172215.1 of Camellia granthamiana. NCBI lineage: Eukaryota > Viridiplantae > Streptophyta > Magnoliopsida > Ericales > Theaceae > Camellia > Camellia granthamiana. The sequence goes on along the minus strand of CM069915.1, from coordinate 72,272,909 downwards.
TTCTCAAAAGATGCTCAAATTTGTATCGCCCATTTCCAGCCTTCTATGTGAAACTCAAAAGTTTTGCAAACATTTCTTGAAAACAAGGTGTTACTCATAACACATAATCATCCACAATTAGTTACAAGGAACTACTCATTAACATTTCTCATTAGCATCTAAATTACATCCATAGCACTTTTGTTTAACAAGCCATTTTGAGGATAACACGAGGAAAGATACATTTTCCAATTCTATTCTAATATAACCACCGGTGAGTCTCTATTGTCACCCAACAATGCCCATCACACAACTGGTGATATCACAACATATTTACTACATTTCTACAATACAATGAATAAGAACAATCATGATGCAACAAGAGACAATTCAGCACATATGACTTTCTAGCAGTTGAAAGTTCCAAACCATCACATATATCAACACAGACAATCATTGACACACCTTGGCACAGGTGTGCTTGCAATAATCTAGATTCCAACACGTCATCCCAACTTGAGGGATTCCACAAATTCACACCAACAACTTACACCGACAAGCAAGGTTCAACGCCCTCAAGTACAACATAATTTACTCGAACCGAAGAAATTCTCGAGATAACTATGTGTCAATTAATTTCGAATACTACTTATCCAAACCACCCATTCCAAACCAAACTAAACCAAACAATGCCTTAAGTCCCATAAAAATGGATCGGCTACAAGGATCCGTCTTTTTTACATGACTCAATTCAATTCACCAATTCTCTATTCTCATAATTCAAACGTCGACATACTAACCAACACCAATCACCCTTAGTTGGGGTTTAATACACAACAACATCATAACTGAGTCTGAGCTGGACTTCCTAAAGCCAAAACCTCACAACTCACACCCAAACCATTCTAAAATGACTATTTGTCACCCAACCTTGATATCAACCAACTGAGTAACTACTTAAGAGACTCTGCCCCCGGCATTCAAACATCTACATTTTTGTCCCATCTCATTTACTCTAAGATGGGCTCCACACATTGTTCCACACATTTTAGAATCTCGTCGGATTCCTCAAAATAAATCACACCACCATTGTTCCCAAAGAAATCACCACTCATAGGCTTATATGGCAAACGCATTCTTACATCTCAAACACAAGACCGATAGGGTCAACGACGACTACACAATCCTAGTCACACAAGACAAGCCTCACCAATACTACACTCGTTACCCGAGAGCAAAACCAATTCTTCATTCCAAGAAATGTTTCTAGCATCTACCCATAAAATTTCTGCTCCCACTCATAAACTCCACCCATAACCAACTATCACACAAACACTATTCCTGCCTATGATCGATAGGATCACAACGACCTCACTAACCGACAAAACCCAAAACACTAAACAACACACACTAGTATATTCTCACTACCCCGATATACAAATATCACATTCCCCTAGACTCAACACATTCGAAGCCTTATAGCTCAGCCCTTACAATACCACCACATCCATCACAATAGCGCATAGATTTTTTGATCTCAACAAACAGCATCTAAATAGAACAAGGCTACAAACCATCACATAACCATGTCATAAATTAACATAAGGTATACAGCAACACTAAGATCATCAATCCTGTGATGTCCCGACTCCTTTAAAGCTATTGAGTACATTATTAGTAACATCTATCTCTTTATGTGTGTCTTCTTCGTTGTTTAACTCTTTGAAGTGGTGTTGTTATTCATTCCCCCTTGTGATTGTTACGTAAAGTATATTCTTGTGAATTCGGAGATGTCATCTTGCACTTTTGGGTGTTGGAGAGGAACCAGAAAGGTTGGCTGTTGTTCTAGTAGTTCTTGGTCTTTCTGGGTGTGACCGCTTGAACGGTCTTTTGGTCGCTTCAGTAGTGAATCCGACCACCCAGTACTTTGGTTTACAAATTGAACTTCTGGGAGCATGAATTTTTCGCTTGAGCGAAGAATTGATTGCTTGAGAGGTCTTTTATAGAGGGGTGAGGTGATTCTGGGAGTGGGTGTTTTTGGCTCGAGCACAAGTTTCATCGCTCAAGCAGTCTTTCAAAACTCGAACTATTCACCCCAGCGCACTATTGGTCGCTCAAGTGGTCTGTCGACTGTCAGCTTCAAAAATTGAATCAAATCACTTCAAAAGTTGAGCCTTACCCACTTTTCCATTACTTTTCACTTTACACTCTCTCCCTACATTAACTTTCACTTTCTTTTCTCTCATCTCTCTCTAGAAACCCTCTAACCCACTTCATTTATTCCTTAATCCCTCACTATTTATTTAGATTTCAACTTGGTGCCTTCTTTAATTTTTTAGAGCTCATAGAGGGCTACGTGGTGTACGGTGGAGATTGGATTTTTACACCATTGGTTTTAGAACTTTTCATCTTTTCTCCTCAAGCTCTTAAGGTAGGGATGTTCTTTCAGTTATATATATGTTTTCTAGCATGTCTTGTCCTTTTTAATCAAGCTTTCTAGTGTAGATTGATTTTAGAAGTTGAATTTAGAAAAATATTTGAGAAATGTATTCTTTGTCATGACTTGGTCCAAGATAAATTGTTTTGTGTGGGCTATGAACTATTTAGGGGATGTTTACTTATAGTGTTTGAAAATAAATAGAAAAATCCCATTTTTGACAAAACCCTAGATTTTGGAAAAAATTGGGAAAAGGTGAAATTGAGGTGATGTTTATGAAATTGATGACAAATCTCTTGAGTGTATGAAGAAAACTTTCTAGGACATTATACTGTTGAGGTATGTATGAAAGGGAATGAAAATTTTGATTGAACAATCATGGAAACACGGGATGTGCAGGTTGGCACTTTGGAAATTTAATGATGAATATTGATTGTGAATATGTGGGGATCTCATATGCCACATGGATTTTTATTTTTTTTTCTTTGATTTTGGAAGGTTTTGAATCGTGGAAATTATACTTGAACAAATGTGAATGATGTTGGCAATGTTGTACAAATGAGATAATTATGTGTGGTCTATTCTCATTGACTCATTTGCATTATTTTAAATTTTGTTTACCTGCAAATCTTAACTTTGATATAGATTCTTGATTTTGAGAAAGACAATTGTTATTGATGAAAACATTTTGGGTAAATATGTTTGCTAAGTCTGTTTAGCGGGTGTAGATTGGAAATTAAATTGGCCTATGTGTCCTTGGTATCAGACTAGAAACACATGCGTGTGGGTGCCTAAGCCCTCCAGTTAGTAGCTAGTAAGGTAGGATTTTGGTAGTGCCTAATATGCCTACTTGCGGACACCAGCCCTGTGGAATTACTTGAGTCGTATTTACTACTTCATTATTTAAAGTCTTGGTTTTATTGAAGAAGATGAATTTTGAAATGACTATTGCATGGATTTCAAAAGAGATGCAAAACTTTGATAATTGAATATGGAATAGCACTACATTCATATAACTATATGAGATTGCTTTTAAACATGAGATTACTTTTAAAAATATATACTTTGTGAAGATATCTCTACTAGGCTTTGTGCTTACTCCTAGTGGAATTGTGCAAGAAAGGATGCTATGGCTCTACCTAGTTGAAGGTGTGGAGTGTGTTGAGGGCATTGGCTCTCTCTCTTTGTTTTGTTTTTGTGTGTGTGTGTGTATGATGTAAATGCAAGCCAAGGGCTTTATGTGTTGGTTGATAACCTTTTGTGTAGCCAACCTTAAGTCTTGGAACATGTAGCCTCTGGGCACTTACTTTATTGTTTATTTGTTTCTTCTTTTTCATTATTGCACATGTTATGGATTCATCTCTTAAAAGGATGAATGTTTATCGCATGTGAACAGTTCTTTTCTAACTTTTTCCCTAAAATGAAATATTTAAAAGCCAAGTTTGGGAAGTTTAGAATAAGTGCACTTTTTGACTTTTCTTGTATTATGTGTAGAAAAAGTAGAGAGGAGATGTTGATTGATGTAACCCAAAAAAGATAAAAAGATGAAATAAGTGCACTTATATTGGGATGCCAAACTTGGCATAATTGAAGGAGTTGGTCCATCAGGATAAGATTGCATGTTGTTTTGTGTCTTTTTCTCTTTCTACTGGTTATTATTTTGAGGGCATTACAACTTGGTATCAGAGCTACCGGGTTTGAATGCTTGGGGCTCGCGGGAAGTGGCTTAGCCACAATGGGTTCATTTCGCTAATTAGGGAATGTTTCCTGTTTTTAAATTTTTATGTGATGACATGTTTACTTGACTAGATGGGCATGGGATTGAACGTTTAGGATGTGGTTTGTGCCTACTAAATTCCTTAAAGTCTTATTAGAGGGGCACTTGATTAATGCTCGTTTTACTAAGAACTCTCAGTATTTTGTAGGACTAACCCTATCTTGAATGGATAATCCGTATGTGTTTGTGTGACAAGGTGCTTATGTGGAGTGAAACTAAACGTTGATGTGAATTAAGAGCGTTATAATTGCTTTGGTGGGGCGCATGAGTCTCGGTTGTGAGCACTGTGTGACCGTATGCTGAGTTATTCATTTTTGTCCCAACTTAGTATGTCTGGACAAAGACAGGCTTGCGGTGGTAGAGGCGGGATGTGGGGTAAACCTTGCACAAGGTAGCAGTTCATGAGGTTCCGGTGCAAGAGAAGGGCTTGGCCAATCTAATGCTACCGAGCAAGTGGCCCAAGATAATATAACCAACCAAGTGGGACAAGCAGGAGTCTCGAAATAAGCAGGTCAAGCGGTTATAGGTGTCTTGGCTAGAGAGATGGAAGAGGCTTTGAGGGAGTCGATGAACATGTTTAGGGTGAAGAATCAAGCCCGAGAAAATGTCGTAAAAACTAGAGCGGCTTTTCTTACTCGGGAATTTTTGTAGGTAAAGCTAGATGAGCTCCATGGTGGTCCAAAGCCCAAAAAGGCAGATGAATGGTTGGAGAAAATAGTGAAGACGTTTGAAATGCTCCATATTGAGGATGCAGAGCTCAGGGTGACTCTAGCGAGCTATTATTTGAAAGGGGATGCAGGCTAATGGTGGAAATACGCCAAAGGTAGGGTTGAGCTAACATGGAAGGCCTTTGTCATTGCTTTCCAAGATAAGTTCCCACCTCTCATTGCTAAGGAGAGATTGAGGCAAGAGTTTTTAGACCTTAAATAGTTGAACACCTTGGTGGCCGAATTCGAAGCGGCCTTTACCAGTTTGTCCCGGTTTGCACCGAAGTTGGTGGCGATGAAAGAATGCTGTTGCCTTGAATTTGAGAAGAGGCTTAAAACCAAGATTTTGTTCAAGGTTGTTGGGAACATGATCCGGAACTATGATCGTTTAGTGGAAGCGGTGGCACATATGGAAATCACAGTGCAAGCCAAGAAGGAGAGGACTCGGGGTTCAAGATTTATAGGGCAAGAATCGCAGGGGAACTCCACGACTAGTAAGAGGCATAGGGGCTTCATTCCATCCCAGTCTTACTTGCAATAGACCAGATCTACCTTTCCTTTGCTTGGCACCGGCACGGGGAAGAACATTTAGGGTGGATTCACCTATTTCAAGTGTGGCTAGTTGGGTTACAAAGCAAATGCCACCACCACCACTGCCTAACCGATCTCAAAGTTAGTCCTAGAGTAGGAGACAGCCACTTGCTTTCAGTGCAGTCAGTCGGTGCATAAGAAAAAGGCATGCCCACAGTTGGGAGGCGTATCTGGCGCATTAGGGTCGAGACAAACTCAGAGCCACCAGTAGGCCCATTCAGTTCAGGCCTCATGAGCTATCCAGGAAGCCACTTCGGCTCCGTTAGTATAGTAGGCCTATTCTCTGAGAGAGGAGCAGGTGGATCAGAGGCCACAAGGGCGCGTGTTCGCTGTTACAATGCCAGAGCAGTTGTTAGGAACCTCTATTATAAGAGGTAATTTTGTTGTGTTCAATGACTGATATGGGTGTGTCGCATTCATTTATATCTACTACTTTTGCTTTTGCTTTAGGACTAGAGTTTGATTAGCTAGAATCTTCTTTGTAGGTTGAGTCACCGGTTGGGGGTAGAGTGGCATTAGGGTGAGTGTGCTACTCTTGTGAGACTGAGGTTGCGGATCATCGACTCTTTTGATTTTATCATCTTAGACAAGCAAACTTTTGATGTTATCCTGGGTATGGACTGGTTATCATATTTCTGGGCCACGATAAATTGTTAGAGTCGTCGAGTGTTTGTATGCACACCTACTGGAATAGCTTTTATTTCATATGTGATCAGGGTGATAACTCTTTTGCACCGTTGTATGATCTTAAGAGTCAGGGAGGGCTTAGTCTTCTTTTTGCCCTTTCTATAGCCAATGAAGATAGCGCGAAGCATGGTGACTTGCTAAGAGTAGTTTGTGAATACCCAGATGTTTTCCATGAAGATCTCATAGGTTTTTTACCCTACCAGGAGATCGAATTTTCTATCAATTTAGTGCCAGGCACGCCACCGATTTCCATGGCACGATATAGATTTGCACCTACTGAGTTGCACGAATTGAAGATCAAACTCCAAGACTGTAACAACCCCGATCTGTAATTAACTGATTTAGCATAATTAAGAATGCCTAATGCGTAATTAAGATAAAATTCTAGGTTAAATGCATGTGAATTTTGATATTTATGAGTCTATCTATCTGTTATAGAAATATCTGTTCAGAATTCTATTTGTTTCTGCGAATTGAAGGCCTTAATGGCCACAAAGTACGAAATTGACTGAGATTATGTGTTATTTGGGATTTTTAGAACTTTATGGTAGGTTGATTTGAAATTTGATTCGGAACAAAATAATTAGAATAAAGTACTTGTAATTAATTAGTCTTAAGCTAAGTTTAATTAAGCCCCTTAATTAGCCTATACAAGGCTTGCATATGACTTTACACTCATTAAACACTCTTATTCCTTCAATCTTGAGACATAAATGTGAGAAGAAAGAGAGGAGAAGAGATTTGAGATCAAAAGGAAGAAACATGAGAGGAACTAAGGAGAATTAGCTTGGATACTCAAGAATTTGATTACTTGAAGCTCAATTAGGAAGTTTGGCTGAGAATTCAAGCCTTTGATTATGTAATTAAGTTAGCTAATACATGAATTCAAAAGAAATTCAAGAATAAGGAAAGCATTAAGCTCATATTATAGGATCAAAGCTTAGGACATGCATGCATGCTCATTTCATTGTGTTTTGGAGATGTTTTCAAAGAATTTCCTCTTGCATGTCCTCATTTTGGTTTTGTTCTAAGAATTCAACATGTTTTTGAGTTAAACACCTCATCTGATCATGTTTTGAAAGCTTTGAAGCCAAGACAATTCACGCATGTTATCTTCATGTTATGTTCTTTAAGTTCCAAGTTTGGTTTTGCACAATTGGCATGCTTTTGGGCTTTGATTTTGCGAAATGATTTCTAATTCACAATGTTTTACAAGTTTACACATGTTTCCTCAAGTTTTGGGCCCAAAAGGATATGTTTTGAAGTCTTGAAGTTGAGTTTGAACTTAGAACTGCAATCTAGAAATTCTAGAATTTGCACCCTCTGCTCGAGTGGTGAAATCTGCGCTCGAGCGGAGAATGCGAGCTCGAAGTACTTTTACAGAGTTTGGGGGTTGGCTCAAGTGGCAAAACCTGAGCTCGGGTGATCACCCTTATTTTTGACCCTTTACTCGAGCGACTGAAATTACACTTGAGTGTAAAATGAGAGCTCTCAGAAGTTTTACAGACTTTTGTAGATCGCTCATGTGTAAGAAGTTGCGCTCGAGCAGAGACCCTTTTTACTCAGTCTTTGGCTTGAGTGACTATCGAGCATCCGTTGAGCGGAAAAATTATGCAATCAGTACTTTTGTAGACTTTGCAGGCCGCTCAAGTGACAAAAGTTGCGCTCGAGCAGACTACCCTGTTTTCAAAATTTTGGCTAAGTGATCCAAAGCACATTTTAGCATCCTCATTACATCCTAAGCATTCTTCAGCCCTAATTGAGATATAATACTGAGGATAAGACTTAGAAACACACTAAGAACGAAACGTAATGAGTTAAGTATTTTTCGAGCATGTGTTTTAGTGTGCACCATTATTTGTTTGTATAGGTAACGTATTGTAAGCTATTCGATCTGTCTACTCTATCTGTTTACTTCTGGAGCCATATATGAGTAATAACTTAGTAAATCTATGTTGAACTTTATTTATTTTCTATATGGTGAAACAAGATATGTATTCTGAAATGTTATGTTCTGTGCAATGAATGATTGTCCAATTTCTGAAATTTATTCATGGCATCCTTAGCATATCTATTAACTGTTACCCGGTATCGGAGGTTCCATTATAGAACTTAGTATATCTGTAATCTGTTGCCCGTACCGGAGGCTCCATCATGGAGCTCGGCATATCTATTATTTGTTACCTAGATTCGATTGTTCCTTCATGGAACTGGTTACTCATAACCACCATATGTTCTGTATCTATTCTGCATCTGTTCTACTAGCGCTAATGGATGTACCACGTATGATTAAGCATGAACTCTGATTTCTATATATGTTTTGAATAAGAATATGAATATGGATCTGCTTCTGTTTTTGAGATAAACATGAATCTACTTTTTGAATCTGATATGGGACGTCATTCATTTAAACCCTTTTACTCTATTATTATTCACTGGGCTCTAACTCACTGTATTATTTATGTATGTAGGTGATCAGGCGTGCGACCATACTCAATGATGATTGCCTGGAATTTTGTTTTGTCGACCAACTCTTGTGCCTTCCAAGGAGGTTCCAGAAAAATTCATGTGGCTGAGTTTTGTGAATTAAGTTTAAGACTCGGTCCTCTTTTATCGAAATCTAAACAAGTTTCTGTTTATCTATATATTGGGCTAAGTCCCAACTTTGTTTACCTGTACATGTGTGTGTGACGCAAGACTAATGTAAATATGACGTCACATATGTGCGAAGATAAAGTTTTTAATTCCTATCCCATGTATGTCTGCACAGCTCAATGGATTATGTATGTTTTATATATCTATTTCTACAGCCCCTTACTATGTATTAATCTATTTTGAGGCCTTTGGTAATCCCATGATTATTGGCCGGTTACAACGCTAAACCTATAGGGGTGGGTTTGGGTCGTGACAAAGACCTTTTAGATAAGGGTTTTATTCACCCTAGTATGTCACCTTGGGGAGTACCACCTCTCTTTGCTAAGAAGAAGGATGGGTGTCATTACGGTTGTGCATCGATCACTGCAAGTTGAATTGAGTTACCGTTAAGAACAAGTACCCTCTACCTAGAATAGATGACTTATTTGACCAACTTAAGGGGTTCCGTTGCTTTTCAAAGATAGACATGAGATCTGGATACCATTAGTTAAGGGTTAAGGAAGGAGATATTTAGTAGACTTCCTTTCGCATACGTTATGGCCATTATGAGTTTCTCGTTATGCCATTCGGGTTAGCTAATGTCCTGGCATCGATCATGGACTTGATGAATTGAGTCTTTTGGGAATTCTTAGATCTATTCGTAGTTGTCTTTGTGGACGACATTTTAATATATTCATCCTCTGAAGAAGAACATGAGAAGCATTTGCATACAGTTCTTGATTTAGTTATAACGCATAAGTTGTTTGCCAAATCTAAGAAGTGTGAGTTTTGGTTAAATGTGGTTAAATTTTTGGGACATGTTGTGTTAAGAGAGGGGGTAACTGTTGATTCCTCCAAGATTGATGTCGTACAAGAGTGGGAACAGCCTAAGAAAGCTTTTGAAATTCAAAGTTTCTTAGGATTAGCCGGGTATTACCATCGTTTCGTAAGGGACTTATCTAGATTAGTTGCACCGTTAACCAGGTTGACCAGAAAGGGTGTCAAATATGTATGGAACGAGACTTGTGAAAAGTCTTTTAAAGAGCTTAACGTTAGATTAACTACCACTCCAATTTTGATAATTCCAGAAAGGGGCTTCAGCTATACCGTGTATCGTGATGCGTCCCAGGATGGGTTTGGTTGTGTGTTGATACAAGGGGGAAAGGTTGTAGCTTTAGGGTCACGACATTTGAAAAACCATGAGAAGAACTACCTCACTCATGATTCAGAGCTAGAGGTATTGATTTTTGCATTGAAAATTTGGAGACATTATTTGTACGTTAAGAACTTTGACGTTTATTTTGACCACAAGAGCTTAAAATACTTGTTTTCTCAAAAAGACTTGAATTTGTGCCAACGTAGGTGGATAGAGTATATAGAAGACTATGATTTTGAGTTACATTATCATCCAGGAAAGGCCAATGTTGTAGTCGATGCCCTTAGCTGAAAGTCTATGAGTACCATGGCGAGTGTGGTCGTTCAGGGATGGATTATGTTGGGTGATATTGGTGAGTATGACTTGCATCTTAGTGAGTCTAGTGAAGGTGTTACATTGTTTACTCTGACTGTACAACCCATATTGATTAGCAAAATCATGGAAGCACAATAGCGTGACCATGAGGTGGAGGCAATCCGTGAGAGAGTCTCAAATGGTAAGGAAGAGAAGGGTTTGAACATCTATTCGGATCTCAGTGTGAGATATTTAGATCGTCTATTTGTACCAAAACCTTGTAGAGAGGAGGTACTTCGGGAGTTTCATTATTTACGCCTTGCGGTACATCCAGGAGGCACAAAAATGTACTGGGATCTGAGTTGACAGTTTTGGTGGAGGGGCATGAAACGGGATGTTGCTTCATTTGTATCGAAATGCCTCACTTGTTAACAAGTAAAAACCGAACACCAAAGGCCAGCGGGTTTGTTACAACCCCTACCCAGAGCCGAATGAAAGTGGGAACATGTCACTATAGACTTCGTGGTTGGATTTCTGAGGACACAACGGGGTAGCGATACTGTTTTGGGTGGTTGTTAATAGGCTGACTAAGTCTACACACTTCATTTCTATGCGCTTAGGCGACTAAGTCGATTATTTGGTAGAGTTATACATTAGAGACATAGTTCGACTTTATAGGGCTCCAGTGATCATTGTATCAGATAGAGACCCGCGTTTCACTGCTCGGTTGTGGCAGAGTCTTTAAGAAGCCTTAGGAACTAAGTTGACCTTTAGCACGGCCTATCATCACCAAACTGATGGGCAATCCGAACGTACTATAAAATTTTTGGAAGATATACTTAGAGCTTGTGTTTTTGATTTCAAAGGGTCATGGGAGAGACACTTATTCTTGGTTGAGTTTGCCTACAACAACAGTTATCAAGCGAGTATAGGAATGGCACCGTTTGAGGCCTTGTATGGCCAACCTTGCAGATCATCGGTTTGTTGGGCCAAAGTAGGAGATGCACCGATGCTGGTGTAGATGCCCCATTTTTTACTGCCCGCAAGACTTGGGTGCTTTGTCCTGTGTACTCGATGATGAAAGTTACATTGTGTATGATTCGAATTCTCAATGTAGGAATTTAGGCTCAAGTTCTGAAACAATCCCAAAACCTTCATATTTATACTATTTTTACCTTAGAGGTCCCTTTTTGAACATTGTGCCACCCTACACTGAGCCTAAAACAGAGGAATAGGGGAGCACATTGGGGCCCATCCGTGCCTTATTAGGAGTCGACCGTGGCCATTTGTGGCCGGCCGTGCCTTTTTGGCAAGAAACACTGCTCTAGCTGGGAATCAACCAGCTGTTTATTTTTGAAGATATTTATGACCTATTTGCTCAAATTCTATAAATACGAACTAATCCCACTGTGTTGAGGGTTAGAAAAATTTCAAAAAAGCAAAAACTCCTTTGGGAGCTCCTTTTTCCTTTGCAAGTTAGCTTTGAGATATTATATCATCCTTGAACTATATCTATATATCATATACACCCTTAGAGCTGAACCTTAGGGCCTTGGTTGAGACTTGTGAATCATAATTCAACCTTGAGAGTGTGCTAGGACCAAGGTTAGATTACGACCAAAGCTTGCTCTCTTCAAGAGGTATAAGCTTGTCACCTTTTCTCTTGCTTTCATTTCCGTCTCTTTCTATCTATTTATTGTGTCTTTGTGTTGTTTTGAATCCATTTCAAGTATTGTAACTTGGGGTTGAATAGCCACCAAAGGTAGAGAGGGTTAACATCCTTTCTTGCACCTTACTTCAAAGCTCATCTTCTTAGTTTTACCACTATTTTTCTTGGCTTTCAAATTGATTTTCAAAGTTTAAAAGGGCTGAAAAATATGGTTTATAAGTCCCAAAAATGGAGAGGTTAGCCACCTCTCCTTGCTCTTGTTCACTAGTCTTGTGATTCTTTGTTATTTCCTATCTTTTTGTGTTATTTCACATAATTTTTAGCAACTGTTTTTTTTTACATATTAAGGGCTGTTTAGGGTTGTTTTAATTCATTTAATTAGTTCATGCTTTGACTACTTTGCTTGTTGTGTTGTAAGTCCTCATGGCTTCGGTTGTTTAGGCCTTAGACATCGAGTCATTCGAGTTGATAGCCTTCTTTACCTTTCTTTTATGTAAATAATCAATCTCGCATAATCATTTCTGCACTCTCCCTCCTTTCTTGGTTTTTTCTTTGTTTGAGGGTTATTTCAAGTGATTGATTGTTATTCAAGGCATGAGAAAAAGACCTATGCTCAATGGCTTAATCTCTACGGAGATTCAACGTCAAGGCATAGTCTCAATTTATGTTATGAATCACTTCTCGTTGACATTTCTTCCCATTTAGTGGACTTACCCATCACTTTAGACAAATTGATTAAGTAATGGAAAGGTAAATAAAAAAGGAGTAATAAAATTGGTTTAAAACCAACTCAACCAACATAAAAAAAAAAATGTTTAGAATTGGTTAGATTCAGCTAGACGTTATGCCTAGTCCACCGCTTCAAGAATTGTCACTTATCAATCCATGATATTTTGATGAAACTTGAGGCATGTCTACCTGCCTCTTGGAGCTAAATTCATGATAAGAGGGAGGGATGGTCACATTTTATTGCATTTATTGATTTTTGTCCAAATCGTGTTCAAACTCATCAAGCCATCAATGTGCTTGGTGATGATATTGGAACCGAATATGTTTTTCTCCTGGAGTCCCACATGATAGAGAAGAGAAAAAGGGACAAACAGGGCTTAGAAAGGCTATGTCTGCACTATTTTCACCTCAGAGCACAAAAGTAGTTTTTTTGCATGAAATTAGGGCACGATCCGACAGGGCTTTATTGGGGGCTGGCCAGGCTCCAATGTTTGGTAAACAGAGGATTTTGGCAGAAATAGAAGGCAGTGGCTGAGGGTGGAACAAAGCAAATCTGGGCAGACATAGTAGTTTCTGAACACTGTCTTCATTAGCGCACATGTGATCTTTGTGAATTATAATTGTTGTAATAAATGAAATAGTTAGTTAGCTATTCATTATTCATTCGGTATTGTAATAGCTAGTTTTAATTTGGACACTTGGACATTTGGACCCTCTTGCACAAGGGCAAATTGTAATAATATGGTGTATGTCTTCCAACCTCCATTTCTTTCTCCCTTTTATTTATCCGCTTACAATGGTAGCATAGAGCATCACGTTTCCTTAGCATTGTTCCATAACTTGCATCCACTCGTTTTGCATACATAAGGGTTCGCCTCATCATTCTAACTAATGTCAAGATCAAATTCTTTGCTCGAATACATGTTTTATCCTATGTCTTGAATTGAATCAAATTCCATGCTAGTAGTCGAACTTGTTATTTGTATGATTGTATGTGTCACATTAGTCATGTTGCATTATTTAGGAGCATGCATATTTTCTAATTATTTTGCTTCGTTTGGCTCGGAGTACTAGGTGAGCACTTATTTCTTTAGCATGTTGTATTGTGTGTGATTGTTGCCATATCAAGCATATCCCATGAGGCTAAGTGCTTAAGTGATATACCTGTTTGAATCCTGGTGAATGAAGGTCTTTTTACTTAACTTGAAATAATTTGATTAAATGTCAATACAAGCCCACTTTTTAAGTGACATGTATTCAAAACACTTTTTCAAAATAAACATGAAATCAATGCCTTCCAAATTTTGCGAATTGGTCTATACTTGTGTGCAACACATAGTAAAAATTAGCAATAAAAATCGAAACAAGTGCATATAATGTACAATAAGAATCACATCATGATTAGTAGAGAAAGATCTTTGATCGGGCGAGTGGAGTGCTCAATTCATGACCTTCCCCTCTCGTACCTAAGTTCCCGAGCTGAGACACTTTGGTGATGATGGACACGTGGAATTTGGCACGAGTCTCGGGTTTCCTAAATTTTTCAAAAATATTTAGATGGCGACTTTGCAATCTGGCAAAGCAGTCCATTTTTGGCATTTTGATTCAAAATGATTTTCTAAAAGATTTGCAGATTTGGACTCTTTTTTATGTTTATCTATTTCACATTGCACTTGTGAAATTAGATTTAGAACCACGAAAGTCCGAACTGTAGGGCTATCGTATCTGAAAGGAGTATGAAAAGTAAGCTATAGCTAGGCCCAGAACCAGTTCGAGAGATGACTGAAAAAGTCGCGCTTATACGAAAGAGATTGATTACGGCTTAAAGCCGATAGAAGAGTTATGCCAACAAGAGAAGGCAACCTTTATCTTTTGAGATCGGTGACCACGTGTTTCTTAAGATTTCACCGAGGCAGAGTTTGATGAGTTTTGGGAAGAGTGGGAAACTATCTCTAAGGTTTATTCGGCCATTCGAGATCTTAGAGCGGATCAGAGAGGTAGCGCACCATTTGGCCTTACCGCCACAACTTCTTGGAGTTCACGATGTATTTTATGTTTCCATGCTTAGAAAGTACGAACCTGACCCTTCGTATGTACTTGATTGGGTTGATTTAGAAATAGATGAGGATGCTTCTTGTGAGGAGTGACCAGTTCAAATACTAGATACTCGAGAACAGGTGTTGAGGAGTAAAACCATACCCTTGGTGAAGGTGTTGTGGAGACATCATAGTGTTGAGGAAGTAACTTGGGAAGAAGAAGTGGAAGTCGCTCCAAATACCTGGATATGTTTAAATAACAATGTTTAGTTGGTTTGTGGTCTTGTGTATTTTGATGTTATTATGAGAATTGAAAGTTTTCAATGCTAATTACAACCTATTAAACTCTATGTGGTTTGGAAAAGCATAGTTTTGATTAAACTCATTGAATGTTAATGAAATCATCAAGTTGTTTAGAAAAAAAAAAATGTACTAAGTGATCATATTGTTAGTTATGACCTTAATCTTGCGTCATGGTATTGTTAGGTTAGAACTTGTCCTTGCAGAAGAGATTGATTTAATTTCAAGCACGAAATTTTCTAAGGTGGGAGAGGTTGTGATGTCCCGACTCCTTTAAAGCTATTGAGTATATTATTGGTAACATCTGTCTCTTTGTGTGTGTCTTCTTCATTATTTAACTCTTTGAAGTGGTGTTGTTATTCATTCTCCCTTGGGATTGTCACGTTAAGTACATTCTTGTGAATTCCGAGATGTTATCTTGCAACTTTGGGTGTTGGAGAGGAATTGGGAAGGTTGGTTGTTGTTTTGGTAGTTCTTGGTCTCACTTTCTAGGTGGGACCGCTCAAGTGGTCTTTTGGTCACTCGAGTGGTGAGTCCGACCTCCCAGTACTTTGGTTTACAGACTGAACTTCTAGGAGCATGAATTTTTTGCTCGAGCAGTCTTTTACAGAGGGGTGTGGAGATTTTGGGAGTGGGTGTTTTTAGCTCGAGCACAAGTTTCATCGCTCGAGCAGTCTTTCAAAAATTGAATTGTTCGCTTGAGCGCACTATTGGTCGCTCAAGCAATCTGTCGACTATCAGTTCCGAAAATTGAATCAAATCACTTCAAAAGTTGAGTCTTACTCACTTTCCCATCACTTTTCACTTTACACTCTCTCTTTACATTAACCTTCACTTTCTTTTCTCTTATCTCTCTCTAGAAACCCTCTAACCCACTTTATTTATTACTTGATCCCTCACTATTTATTCATATTTCAACCTTAGTGCCTTCTTTAATTTTGGAAAGCTTGTTAAGGGCTACGTGATGTACGATGGATATTGGATTTTTACACCATTGGTTTCAGAACTTTTCATTCTTTCTTCTCAAGTTCTTAAGGTAGGGATGTTCTTTGAGTTATATATATGTTTTCTAGCATGTCTTGTCCTTTTTAATTAAGCTACACTAGATTGATTTTGGAAGTTGAATTTAGAAAAATATTTGAGAAATTTATTCTTTCTCATGACTTGGTCCAAGATAAATTGTTTTGGGTGGGCTATGAACTATTTGGGGGATGTTTGCTTGTAGTGTTTTGAAAATAAATGCAAAAATCCCATTTTTGATAAAACCCCTAGATTTTGGGGAAATTTTGGAAAAGGTGAAATTGAGGTGATATTTATGAAATTGATGATAAATCTCTTGAGTGTATGAAGAAAACTTTCTGGGACATTATACTGTTGAGGCATGTATGAAAGGAAATGAAAATTTTGATTGAACAATCATGAAAACATGGGATGTGCATGTTGCCACTTTGGAAATTTAATGATGAAGATTATGAATATGTGAGAATCTCATATGTCACATGGATTTCTATTTTTTGCTTTGATTTTGGAAGGTTTTGAATCGTGGAAATTATATTTGAACAAATGTGAAAGATGTTGGCAATGTTGTACAAAGGAGATAATTATGTGTGGTCTATTCTCATTGACTCATCTGTATTACTTTAAATTTCGTTTACCTACAAATCTTAACTTTGATATAAATTCTTGATTTTGAGAAAGACGATTGTTATTGATGAAAACATTTTGGGGTAAATACATTTGGTAAGTCCGGTTAGGGGGTGTAGATTGAAAATTAAGTTGGTTTGAGTGTCCTTGGTGTAAGACAAAAAGCACACGCGTGTGGGTGCCTAAGCCCTCCGGTTAGTAGCTGGTAAGGTAGGATTTTGGTAGTATTTGATATGCCTACTTGCATACACTACCTGAGTCATATTTACTATCCCATTGTTTAAAGTCTTCATTTTATTGAAGAAGATGAACTTTGAAATGACTTGCATGGATTTCAAAAGAGATGCAAAACTTCGATAATTAAATATGGAATAGCACTACATTCATATAACTGTATGAGATTGCTTTTAAACATATATACTTTGTGAAGATATCTCTATTGGGCTTGGTGCCCAATGCTAGCAGAATTGAAAGGATGTTGTGGCTCTGCCTAGTTGATGGCATGAAGTGTGTTGAGGGTGAAGGCTCTTTTTTTTTTTTTTTTTTTTTTTTTTTTTTTTTTTTAATATGATGTAAATGTAAGCCAAGGGCTTTTTGTGTTGGTTGATAACCTTTTGTGTAGCCAAACTTATGCCTTGGAATGTGTAGCCTCTGGGCACTTACTTTATTGTTTATTTCTTTCTCTTTCTCTTCTTCTTCTTCTTTTTTTTGTTTGTTTTGGCAGATGCTGTGGATTCATCTCTTAAGAGGCTAAATGTATATCGCATGTGAACACTTCTTTTGTTAACTCTTTCCTTGGAATGAAATATTGATTGAAGGAGTTGTCCACCAAGATAAGATTGCATGTTGTTTTGTGTCTTTTCCTCTTTCTACTGGTTATTATTTTGAGGGCGTTACAAATCCCATTAACGAATTCTCATTACATATATATAAAAGAGAGTTTTGAGATTCATTGTGTGCCCCCACTACATGAGGGTAAACAAAAAACAACATATATATAACAGATAATCATGGTGTCTCAACATCTAACAGTACACCGGTCAACAACAAAAGTTCAAACATTACATCATTGGCCTCTAACACAAAAGCCCCTCTCAAGGGTAATACTATTGTGTTGGCTAAAAGTTCAACCCTCGTGAAGCTCTTGAAGCCTGGCCTCCTATCTAATATCGATACCACCCCCGATTGGACTGAAGAGGCTGAGTCTGACTAGTTTTTGAAATACCCGAAGAATTCACAAGCAAAGGGCACAAACGTCTAACATGGCCTAGATGACTATAATCAAAACAAGCAGCAGACTCCCTACTCTGAGACTGGCTTGAAGCCTGAGCTTCACTAGGCCTTCCAATAGACAAGTCGCAAACCCCTGACGGTGGCAAGGACTGAGCCTGAGGTTGAGCATGCGCTCACCTTCACCTTTTACTGAGCCTAGAGTGTTTATGAACCGTAAGAGTTGCCAAAGTGGCCTTCTCCCTATCCTGACCAACATGCATAACCATGGCCTCTACATAGGCCACCGCCTCAACTAGAGCATAGTAATTCTTCCACCTAGATCGCACTACCTTTTCTTAGATATCATCGCGCAACTATCTCTTAAACTCATAACAATGACGCTCCTTCATTGCCACCAACTCTGGAGGAAATCTCGACAAACTAGTAAACTTCATCTCAAACTGTGCCGAAGGAGTAGCATCCTGGCGAATCTTTACAAATTGTTCCCTCAACCTTTCCCGAGCAGAATGAGAGAAATACTTGGCCAAGAAGGCCTCGGTAAAAGCAGCCCACGTGTTACCTACAGTGCCCTTAGTATACTTCCACCAATAACCCACATCTCCCTTCAATTAAAAAGTCGCCAAAGAGATCCTCAACCCCTCAAGAGTCTTGGTAATCTATCCCGACCAATCTTACGCTTCCAGTGGTTTAGCCTTCCCCAAAAACTCCAATGGATCGGAGCGAAGAAACTCTTTAGTGAGTTTGAGGGTATGCCCGTTGTCCTCCTCATTACGAGTTAGAGCTTCATGCACTACTTTTACAATCTCGTGTGCAACTTCCTCATCGATAGCAGGTGCTAAAGGAACCGTTGTGCCCTTACCGACACTCCTACTCCTAATTTGTCCTCAATTCCCTTGTGTAGACATCCTATAAAACCTAAAAACAAAACCAAACTTAGTGCACTACACAACAACCTTCCCTGGGGCACACACTTACCATTACTAGGCTACAAGATACACTTAGCCCCCAAGTACATAATTCTATTACACATAAACAATTAAACACTTAATCGAATCAAGTTCACAAGATAACTACTCATCTCAGAACTCTCAAGGAATTCCCATCAGAAACCACGTTGATTAGACATTTTTCCAATAAGACCTCAAAGTAAGTTCACCAGTTACAAGCACTATCCAGAAAACTTGACCCCATGCCCACATAAATGCAACACATAAGGTCCTAATACTTATCATAACTATATGCAAATGTCCTCACCAAGCATAGCAAACCCGTTGTGGTAAAAACCACTCCCCACGAGCCCAAGGTATTCAAACCCAGCTCGCTCTAATACCAAGTTGTAATGTCCCACTTTTTATTTCACGAATAACATTACCAAAATCATTATCATAATACAATTTTAGAGATAACGAATGAAAGTTCTATACAGTAACAATGATAAGTAGATGAAGATTCTCTCTTTTAGATACATAATGAATGCAATAAGAGGCACAATTAAATAAGTTGCCCAGAAGCTTACATCATTATATATAAAACGAAGGGTTCAACCCTCTTACACAAATGGCATTCTGCCAACAAATAAAAGGCCCCATGGCCAACATATAAAGAAGATCATCGATCTTGAACCACTTCTCGACATTCACTTGAAAACGAATAGCAAGGTGGGATGAACATGAAGTCCAATAGGGATCCCAACATGATCCTAAACAATAATAACTTACTGATAGCTATGATCATGAATGCTCCAACTCATACTATATAAATAATATGATGATTTGTACCAAAGTATATTTAGATAAATACTTTTCCCAAAATCATCCAATTCGTTTAACAATACAGACGGTTCACATTTCCTTCTCATTTTTCAAAAAAGAGTATATAGTGTAACAACCGTTTGCTTTCGAAATATCTTCACAAAATCCAATTCCTTCATATCATTTACAAACTCAATACGTAACCTAAGTTTGTTTCCAACACGTTTCATCACATTTTCTGGCCTTCAGCCCAAGTTAAAGAGATACTTTCAACAATTAATTTGATATGCTCACAATACACATAAACATCTAACACAAAGATGAGTACAACAAACACCCAACAACTACTTACTCAACATATAAAACAACTTGGCCTTCCTGAAACATAACCATCATAACACATGATATATACAGATACACTGAAAAAAATATGATAAACACAATTCTGCTCTACCTGTCTCAAGCACAGTAAGCTAAGGATACAACTTTCCATAACAGAATGCCAATTTACCAGGCGCTAGTTAGAAGGGAATGGTACATCTGATTCTCAGCGCATCCAATTCTCCAGCCCTAGTTGGAAGGGAATGGCACCTCTGATAATCATCGCATCCAATTCTCCAGGCCCTAGCTGGAAGGGAATGGTACCTCTGATTCTTAGCGGAACCAATTCTCTAGGCACTAGCTGGAAGGGAATAGTATCTCTAATTCTAAGCGCAACCAAATTCTCTAGGCGCTAGGTAGAAGGTAATGGTACCTCAGATTATCAGTGCAGTGTACAATGCCAACCATCACAACATGCCAGGAGCACAATAACACCAGTGTAATGCATACACATAATTTATTTCACAAAAGTGTCATTCTCCACCGATAACCAAGGACAAACCTCTAACATATGTACTTAATACCCGTGATATAATAATTCAATTCTCATAAGACTTTAACTCCAACAACAACAATAGTAAATAAAATATTCAAAATCCAATCTCAAGCTCATTTATGAATTTTACAAAACATTATGATTTCTTTCTCTTTTCAAAAATCAATTTTCTTATTTTCCAGATTGCCGTACCTCAACCTTTCTCCAAGACCCATTCTCTTCATTTCACAAAATTAAATCTATGGATATCAAGCCACAATCCAACTCAACTTAACATGATTAATCCAAAATAATTTCAATACAATGCTTAATTCTCCCATTTTTTTGTTAACACAATTACACAATCCATATTAACAAAATATAAACATTATTCAATTTTATCCATTTTTAATTCACTAAGTCAAAATATTAAATTAGGGATTTCTCTCTCTCTCAACATAAACATGTTCAGCTACTCTCCAATTAACCCAAACAATATTCAATTTAACAATTCAACTCCAAGCATTCAAACTCTAGATCCCCTTTCATGATTTTAAATCCATAATGGATATGATTTTTATGCAATAAAATTTATCACATGTCTATCTATAGACGAAGTATTGAAAAGAAACAAAAAAATCCCTACCTCTTGAAGCAACATGGAGAAAGCCAAAAATTCACGGCATGAACATCTCCGATTAAAATGAAACCCTGGCGACCCTTTACGTTTTGATCTAAAGAACAATGGGTAGAAAATGAGTAGAAATAGATGAAAACCAAGTTAGAAAGCTTGAAACTCTAAAAAATGGTGGAAGAGAAGGAGAGGAGAGAGAAAAGAATAGGAAAAAGTGGACAAAAATGGTTTTTTAAAGATGCTGAATTGGAACAGACTGCTCAAGCCACCAAACTTGCACTCAAGCGAACATCAGCAACAACTAGAAACATAGACCTACAAAAGTACTAGATGATATGCCTGACTGCTTGAGCGACCAATCCATCGCTCAAGCAATCAAGAAAATCTTCAGAATACTACAAATGTTTCCTAACCTGGTCATGCTACCATGGACGACCTAATTAGATTTGGATTCTAAATTTGACTCAATTTCCAATAGTTTCCTCTTTGAATTGTGTTTTCTCTACCATCTAATAATTAAAAAAACTTTCAAATCTTATCCTATCTTTTATTCTACGCTACTGAAATAATTTCATAGTATATATGGGCTACTTATCCGTAGGATTATTTATTTTCCTTTTATTCACTAATTTAATTTGTCCAAACAAATAAATCTTTAAAAAAAAAAAAAAAAGAAGCTATGTTATTTAATAAAATTAAAAACTAACAATTAAATACTACTAATTGAATGATGAATTTTTTAAGTTAAAAAATTAAGTACTGAACTAAAACAAGTTGATTAATATGTATAATAGTAAATTTAAAATTTCTTATTTTTAAATTTTATATTGTGATATTAAGTTAGTTGGTGGTGGTGGTGGTGGTGGTTGTAGACAACAATAGCGCATATATCGTCAATGCCATTCATGTTACAAATAGAGAGATAGTGGTGTGGTGTGGTGTGGTGATGGTGGATACTAAGTTAGTTGGTGGTGATGGTGGTAGTGGTAGACAACAATAGCACATATATGGTCAATGCCATTCATGTTACAAATAAAGAGATAGTGGTGTGGTGTGGTGTGGTGATGGTGGAGGGATAACGTAGTGGTAATAAAAAGAGATAGTAGCGGTGATGTAATAATGGTGGTTATTGTGATGGTGGAGTGATGATGGTGGTTATTACAATGGTGATAATAGTTGTGGAGGTGAAGGGTTGTAATAATTGTTGTAGTGGTGGTGGTAATGACAGTGGTGGCTGGCTGTGGTAGTTGTAGTGAAATGATTTTATGGTAATAATAGTAATGGTAATGAAAGTGGTGGTCTTAGAAGGGTGGTAGTGGTGACAGCGGTACTGGACGCGACAATGGCAATGGCGATAGTAGAGGTTATGAGGTTAGAACGATGTATGTTGATACTTATGTATTAAGTATTTATACATTAAGTTAAAATTATGCAAGTTTTCAATCACTTAATTTTTTTTTAAAATTTTTAAATTACATTTTAAGACCACTTAAAATTTTAAATGATATCATTTATAATTATCAAACGAACTTAATTAATCTTCACTTAACACAATCAATTTTAAGCGCTGAATCAAATTATCAAACACTGCCTTAGTCTAATGAACTATATCAATAAAGAAGAAAATGTAAACATAAAAATAAAAATAAAAATAAAAATTGAATACATCGTGTTGTTTGGTTTCAGAAAATTGAGCCCATTTTTCAAAAAATTTAATTTTTTATTTTTCGTGTTCTTTTAGTCAAAAATTTTAATAATTTAAGATTTTTTTTTTAAAAAAAAATAAATAAATTTAGATGCACGTAACTAGGATACATTTAAAAAGTATAATATTTATGAAAAATCTTTAAAAAATTTATCGTATAAAAAAAATACAAAAATATAAAAATTCAATACATTTTTGTATTCTT
The DNA here is from genome assembly GCA_036172215.1 of Camellia granthamiana. Lineage (NCBI taxonomy): Eukaryota > Viridiplantae > Streptophyta > Magnoliopsida > Ericales > Theaceae > Camellia > Camellia granthamiana. Next base: position 72,249,885 of record CM069915.1, on the reverse strand, counting down.
GTGTACTTATTTAATTTTTAAAATATTTTTCATAAATGTTTTATTTTTAGGTATATTTAAGTTATGTGCATCTAGAAAGAAAAAAAATTTATTTAAAATATTAAAAAAGTTCACTAAAAATAAAAATAATGCGAAAAATAAAAAACATAATTTTCAAAAAAAAGTAATCAAAACCATATAAGGTGAATGTATTTTGTTATTATTATTATTTTTTAAAAATGCTATGGATATTTACCAAATTTTCTACTAAATGGGTGTGGGACCCACACAAACCCACATGTGGGTCCACACCCATGTGGGAGATTTGATAAAAAAATTTAGTAAATCATTTGGAATCTCTAACATAAGAGAAATGCTTTAAACCACTAATTAATGGTGGCTCTAATGATGTGGCAGTGGGTCCCACCCACTGCCACAGTGTGTTTATGCTTTTTTTTTTTTTTTTTCAATTGCCACCTCACTAATGATGGGATTAGTGATGACAAATTAGTGGTCTATAGCATTGCTCCTAACATAATCCTTACTTTTTGTGCGTAGATTATTACATATTTTTATATGTTTTACTTATTTTAATATAATTTTTATACGTTAATGGAAGTTACTGAGAGTCCTTTAGATAGTCATTAATTTTCGACGACCTAGCATGACCGGCGCTCATGCAAGGGACAAGGTTATCATGGATTCTAAAATTTTAATAAAATTTATGGACTCTTTAACTTATTTAATTCTTCCAGTATTAGTAGACTAAAAAAAAAAAACGTATTAATAGGCTAAAAAATTAGGGCCAATACAATTAATCTAAATTCACAATATAAACTATAGGGCTTTTATATATTATTTATTTATTTATTTACGTAAGATAATAAGTCGTTCAATTGAAATTTTAGAAATCAAAATGACATTAAGATCTCGTTCGGGAACATAATATTTTAGTAATTTTTTGATTTTTTTTATTATTAAAATACGTATAAAAATAGAGAGAATGATATGATAAGTTATACTGACTTTTTGACTTTTTAACTAAAACATTTAGTCCCCAAACGAGGCCTAAATGTACACTTTAGGAACTATAGTTAAAATTTATAATTGTTCTTTTAAAAATTTAAATGGCTGTTTAGAATTTGATCAATTTGACTCAAATTAGAAACTTTAGAAACCAAATTGACAAAATTGAATCTTGAATGACCAAAGTGGCACAAAATACATACTTTAAGAACCATAAGTGTATTTTTTTTTTTGATCAGCAAAGAAAATCTTTATTGATGATGAAACCATACATTACATATAGGAATACATCAATAAGGATGAGAAAGGAAAAGGGAGAAAAAAGGAAACCAAGCATTGTATTGGTGAGAAACCAATACAACAGCACAAAACTCAACACTATCAACTTGATGCCACCACTTGTTGCCATGGTGAGAAAAAGGAAACCAACACTAACAACTGGATGCCACCACCCAAAAGCTATCTAACAAAAGCACAGAACTCACTACATGCTCCAATGTTGCTTACTTGTTGCCATTCTACTTCCTTCTTAAACCTAACCCTCCTATTTGGACCTCTCTATGTCCTGTAACTCTAACTCAATCATCTTATTCAGAACATCCTCTTCTTTTCCATTGAAATTAATGCCAAGAGATTTACCCAATTGTAAAGTGGCTTTAGCTTCATTGAGGAGAAGATTGCTTGGGCTAGTAACATCCTCAGACAAATCTGAACGAGCTATCGCAGCTGCTGCTGGTCTGAAGATGACAGACTTAGAGGTGTGCTTGCTGCTTGCTGCAACTTTATGCCCATGAAATCTAGCAAAACTGGAGAAACCCTCTAGCTGAACCTTCTTCTTTCGTTTTTTCTTCTCATACCGCAAGAGTTTAGGGGCAGATGTAAGTTGCCTCCCTGAGCCTGAATGATTTACGCTCAGAAAACCCTTCCCATTTAAGTTCATACTTAGCGCTTGGGTCAAATCCACTTCAAGATTAATACCACGACCATGCCCATCTCTAGATCCACTAAAGCTCCTGGGAAAACCAGGAGTAAAAGCTTGCTCAACATTAATTTTCGGGCTATGCATTGACTCTTCCATCACGGACTCCTCGACAACTGTGTTAACCTCCTCTCCCAAATGACAATCACTAGGCCCTGACCTCTGCTCTACCTCCTTGGAACAAGCTTCCCCTTCTCCGCTGAAAACTCCATTGCACTTTGACTCCTCAACAACTGTGTTGACTTCCATCACACTTTTTCCCTCCTTCTCCCTGTAGCATCCCTCTGGAATTGTTCTTTCCACACCACTGCCACAGATTTCGTTGGAGCTGCACTCTTCCAAACCACCATGCTTCATGATGCTACAATCTGCTAAATGTTCTTCACACACAAGAATGGGATGAAGTTTACCCTTGCACTCCAAAAATAGATTTTTGTTAATGATCTCCATAGAAGATGTAGCCACTCTAATTCTGGTATGGGAGAAGGACTTTGGTTGGCAAATATCGTCATCCAAGCTTAGAACAGTACCCCAAAAGCTTCCGATGTTGTTGAATGTGCCCTTATTCCAAAGACTTAGAGGTAAGCCATAACACCTCAACCACACACATCTCTCTTGTTCTAGGTAAACTCCTGGCTTCCATTCTACCACAAACTGACTCCAATTCTTAAACCATTCTTTGATATTACAGATATTTGATTTCAGCTCCTCTTGAGATTTGAAGGTTAATACTATATCCCTTCCTCCCCCTTTTCTGACCAATACCTGATCCAACCCTTTCTGCTTCAGGACATTTTCAATGCTACTAGTAGAGTATTCAGAGTTAAGCCTGACTATTGCACTATCATAAAGCCAACCATTACCCTCTTCATTGGCTTTTATGATCAATCTTGTTTTCTCAGCCACAGTGGGAGTGACCCCTTTTAATACTTCAGCAAATGATCTACGACCTGTAAATGAAACATCATCCCTGTTTCTAATAGTTTCAAGAGGTCTTCTGGTGATCTGAGGTCTTCTCCTACTCTGTTCAGCTCTGTTGCCCTTGATGTTGGTAGCTTTTTTGACTTCTAACACCCTTTCATCTACCAACAGACCATTGGCTTTTTGGATGGCAATGACTGCTGCAACAGGGCAGTCAAATCTCACAAAACCAAATCTAGAATTTGACACTGACCTCCTTTTGAAGGGTATAAAAACATCCTTAACTAAGCCAAACTGATTGAATAGTTTGGACAGAGTTTTAGCATCCATAGCTGCAGGTAAATTATCCACAAATAAAGTGAATAGTCCATGCTTAGCTTCCTTACCTTGAACACCACCTCTTTCCCTCTGCCTCACTACCGGAAACCAGCCTCTGTTTCCTCCTTGTGCCATTGCATTTTCACTGAAGCATTTTATCAAACAGGTGGAGTGCGACAACTTCTTAACTGAGTAGAAGCAGGACCAGCTACTCTTGGCTTCCCCCAAAAAACAAATCCCAGATTCAAACAGAGGGTCAAAAAGGATGCTAAAAGCCTAACCCGAATGATGATGAATAGTATATCTAAGAGAGTGATCAAGACGCCGCTAGTGAGTTCTAACCAAGTTCTTCACATTCGAACCACTGACCTTTGCAGATCTTCGACCGGTAAGTCACCGGACGCCGAGGAAATCACTGGAGATCGCCGATCATAGTCGTTGGAGATCGCCGATCATAGTCGTTGGAGATCGCCTTTTTTGAATTTCACCTTTTTAAAGGACCAGACAGATTGACACCAGAAATAATCAAAGTGAGTTTCTCCTGATTATCTCATATTCATAATATTTTATTTTATAATGTAGGGGCAAGAAATGTTGGATCATAGCTACTGGCTGCAACGATAAACAAAAGGTGTTTGGTGGTGATTGTTAGTTTGTTTTTTTGGTTGCAATAATGTCTCTCTGCATAAAGGTTTCCTCCTTTTTAACCATAAGTGTATTTTATCTTTATTAGAAATACAAAAAAATAAATTTGAGTCCCTCCAAATTTAAATACAAAAAGTTTTAAGAAATGTGTCATTAAAAAAAAAAACACTGAAAAAGGATATACTTGAACAAAATTATAACAAATTAAAAATTTTCAGAAATGACAAAAATAATAATTGAGAGGTAATAACAACGCGGACATACTTATCCAAAAAATAAAAATAAAAACACAATGCTGACTTTTTCCAATAAGACTACAAAATTTGAATCATATGTCAAAATCATCATTTTACCTTCAAATATTAATACAGTAGTTGGATTATGGATTATGATAGGAATTTAAAATGAATTTACTGGTGATAAGTCCATTTCTATGGGATATAACATTAATCTTTTAGTAATAATAACATGATTAATAAAATTGTTGATGAAAATGATAAACTATAATTTTGAAGATATATATTTTTATTTATTTATTTTTATTTATCCCACTGCTTCCAGACGCCATTGGTCAAGTCATTGGTGATGAAAAAATGGTTAGGAGGTGGCTTGATGGTAGTTGTGATTGGTGGTATTATGGACATATAGCTAAATTAAGTGGACAGATTGGTGACATGTAAATAAAAAATGGAATGGCGCATGGACAACATATAAATGATACTTGAATAGATAGGTAGACAAATTAGTGACGTGAACAGATAGATAGAGATAATATGATTTTTCAAATTATTTTTGTCCTTTTGACTCCAAAAGAAAAGAATTTGGGGGAATTGTCCCAAAAGTTTTGAAATTAAACTTATTACCCAAATGTTTATTTGTAAAAGGAAAGGGAAATTGAAATTGAAATAAAAATAATAATAATAATTTATATTTTATTCACATTTCATTTATATATTTTCTTTCCATTTCTAAAGCCCTACTAAAATTCAAAATTCAAGCCTAACTTAAATCCACATTTTCTTGAACTTTTGTCCATCTAATTGGTCGAAGAACTTCACTACTAGCACGTGTTCAACATCACAAACCCTTTAATTAAAGCCACGGAAAGTGACTTCGAGTGATGCCAATTGGCTAAAAAACAAATGTCTTCCTATGAATCAAAACATTATCATTTCAATTATTATATCAAATTCATAGTCAGCTTAGGGGGGGGGGGGGGGGGGGGGGGGGGGTAAAACTAATTCAACTCTGAATCTGTGCTGTAGACAGGCAATGACAAATTAGCTTCATATTTTGAGTACTTTTGTTTCTTATTTTATTAGTTTTAATCACTCTTATTCCCATAATTTTTTAAAAAACTTATAACATTTGAATCGTTCTTAACAACTTGGATTAATTATATTAAAATGCACAACGCGGTTTGAATTATATACATATATATATATATATTTTTTTAATAAAATAAGAATAATATACACAGTATCTTTGAATCCTTCTTAGCTAATTACCCATTTTTCTTCTTCACAAATTAATTAAGAAAATATAAATTGCATTTAGTTTATTAGTTGCTTATTCATACATGGAGTGTTTTGGAAAGTTAGTAAAAAGCTAACTTTTTGACTTTTTTGATGGTTTTTTTGACAAAAAGCTAATATAAATTGTCTAAAAAATGAGTTGAAGACGTCAAACTTGCATGTCATCTAAGGTGTAATCTTCTCATGAAATTGTCTATTAATAATAAGGATTTGTCGAGCACTGAAATGAGAATCCGGACTAACATGTCAATTTTAATCTAAATTAATTATTGATTACATAAATAAAAGTGGGATTTTAGGTCTCAATTTATTATATCTATTTCCTCAATAATGTATGTACAAAAGTGGAACGCCAGACCCACTTTTTTAATTTTGACTGATCATAATTTTTCAGTATAAAATCTGACACAATGATATATACGACACAAGATTATAATTTTAAGATGTATTATATTGGTATTTATGTTAGTAAGACCAAACAAATATGACCATTAGTTCTTAATGTATACTCGCAACAGTGGTATTAACAATGTAAGAGTGTTTGATGACTAAATTGAAGTGATGATTTCTAACCAATCATATGTAGCTTAAAATTTTAACTAGTAGGTAATTAATGAGTGTAATTGCAGTCCATCATGATTACAGAGCTATTATAGGAAAGTGCTTTGTAGATCACAATAATAATAAACCATATTCAACTTTGATATCAATTTTATTAGTTGCAAGCCACATATATTCAAATCCAAGACAAAATCAAACAGCTGTTAAAATTGGATTTTAAACAACAACTTGAAGGAGTGGTTGGTGTTGGTGGCTTACATGCAATGCAACCAATAATCAAGTGTATCATATTAAAATATGGAAAAATTCTAAGGTGTTATTGCTAACTATGGTGTGCATTTTACCAAAAAATAAATAAATAAAATGAAAAGGTGATCCTGTTATAACTAAATGTGGCCACCGACGGATTTTTATTTTTATTATTTTTTCAAATCATATTGTCCTGTTGTTTAGTAACACTCGTAATTGTTGATTTGCCTGAAAATATCGAGATATGGAAATTTTAACTAGTGGAATTAAAAAATATTTTGTGAGAATGAAAATCTCATTGACGTAAAAATGAGATTGGGGTTTGAAGAATTGAATGAAAAGAAAAATAAGTATCTTTTACAATACAATATACGTATTAAAATTAATTAATACATCAAATGATTCGGTTAAGTTTTTTTTGGATGTCATCACTGAACATATTATTTCTTAACTAGGGGAGTTAAATATAAATATATATATATATTAGTAATCAATAAACTAATCTGAACCAATCCAACATTTAGAGGACGGTTTAGTTCCAGTACTGAAAAATTAAAAACTGTTAATTATGGTTTGACTAAGGCTCAAAGGAGCCAAACAAAACTGAACCGAATCATTTGATGTTTTTATTAATTTTAATATGTGTATTGGTTATACAAGATACTTATTTTTCTTCTCATTCAATTCTTCAAACCCCAATCTCATTTTGATGTCAATGAGACTTTCATTCTCACAAAGTGTATTTTTTTTTGGGTATAAAAATGTTTATAGTTTCTTTTCTTAACTATTTATACGATTTATTGTATTTTTATAGCAATTACTATATAATATGCATAATTTGTTTAGTTGTTACATAATTTGTTTAGCTGTTATAAAAATATATATTTTAAAAAAAGTTAATTTGAAGAATATTTTAAAAAATTTCAGTAGGACTATGAAAATTTTAAAATACTTGTATAGGTAGAATGTTTTTTTTTCATTGAATTAGACAGCTTACCTATAAAACTGTAAAATGAAATCAAAACCAATCATTTTGTGTTATAACCAGATGATATTTAACTACATTAATCATAAAGGCGCAACCTTGTCAGATGTATGTGAATGCAGTTAACTATAAAACTAAGAGATTTGAATGAAAATGGGAGATTATTTTGTGTTTAAAAAATAAGAGATTTGTTAGAGGGAGGAAGTATCCAACAACTATTAAAAAAATGCCCATACCGATTGAAGAGATCACTATATAAAGGGCATCCCTCCCCTTTCTGAAAACATCAAATAGTAGTAGTCTGTGGGTATTACAAACAAAACCTAAAAGTGCTTCTGGAAATGGCCTCTTCTTTTCTAATGGCATTATGTGCCTTGGCAATATGTTTGTTAGCTACACATGTAGCAGCTGACTACAAGCCTTACATTTATGCTTCTCCACCACCGCCGCCTTATTTATACATGTCCCCGCCGCCACCATCACCTTACTATTATATGTCACCACCACCGCCATCGCCCCCACCTCCACCTCCTCCTTACTACTACAAATCACCACCTCCTCCATCTCCATCACCACCACCGCCATACTACTACAAATCCCCTCCTCCCCCTTCACCATCTCCACCACCTCCATACTATTATAAGTCCCCTCCACCTCCATCTCCCTCGTTGCCACTTCCTTATTACTATAAGTCACCACCTCCTCCATCTCCATCACCACCACCTCCATACTACTACAAATCCCCTCCTCCCCCTTCACCATCTCCACCACCTCCATACTATTATAAGTCCCCTCTACCTCCATCTCCCTCGCTGCCACTTCCTTATTACTATAAGTCACCACCCCCACCATCTCCATCACCTCCTCCGCCTTACTATTACAAATCACCTCCTCCACCTTCACCATCTCCTCCACCTCCATACTATTATAAGTCTCCTCCACCTCCGTCTCCCTCGCCGCCACCTCCTTATTACTATAAGTCACCACCTCCTCCGTACTAAACAAGTCACTACAAGTGATCGACTCATGTATGTATAATGCGTCTATGTTTTGTAACTAATAAGTAGAAAAGTAATGATGCCTCTTATTCACTTATTCTCATCATCTTCTTATTTGTTCATTTATTTTTCAGGTCATAGGTTAATGGAAAATGTAATTGCTATAAGAAGGAAAAGGATACTTTGTTGGGTTCATTGAGCTTAACCATGACATGCGTCTGGAGAATAAAGAGGGCTCAAACAATCCATATGCTTTAAATTTTGCTTTTATGAAAATTTCATGTTGGAATCATGTATTTAGATACACTTAATGTGTTTTCTTATATGTTCAATCAATGTATGTCTAGATGTTGATACAGTTGAGATAATAAAAACCAACTTTATGCACAAAGAAGTAAAACCACATACTTTCGTTATTTTTTTCCCTGTCTTCTATCTTTGTATCATATATTGATCAATTGAAGAGCAATACAATGTAAAATGAGTTTAGTTTAGTTGGCACTCTAGTGAGAAAGAGAGAATTGTGATAAAATCTAATGAGCATAAGCCTACTAAATATATTGGAATCTCACTACATTACATTGATTAACTATATATATATATAGAAGAATATGAACCCCATCAGCCTTAATAATTAAACAATTTGAAAAATCCATAGGAGTAAGATAATCTATTGTTTGATAAATGCATAAGCCTTGAAGATTCAACATTAGGAATCACAAAGAAAAAATGAACAACCTTTCAATATTGCAACACGGTAATTAAAACAAACAACATGCAAAATCTCCCATTCTGTGAAAGGAGAAAATTCCATAATTAACAAACTCTGAAAGGCCTTAGAAGTCACTGCAAATCTTCAAAATTGGTGCTAAGAAAGCAAGTATAGTAACTCTTTTACATGCAAGATCCCTTCTATAACTGTCAAAATCTCATCTTTAGAGTACCTCAAAGTTGAAGACATATCCTTCAAAATCATTAGAGCTCAGAAGAACAATTTTCACGTCAATTGGTACTCAAAGCAACAATAACAATGATCACGAGTTCCAAAAATTTGAATCTCAATATTTCAATCTATTGACCCCATCCAAATTAAAAAGAAAATCATACACAGAGTATAAAGACAAGTTGGAACTCATAGAGTCCACCCATCTACTACCATAGGTAAAAATTGAACCCAAACCACCATTCAAACAAATCATGCACTGAATAAGGATTGACCCAAATCAAACCGCAAGATAACATACACCCAGACCATACTTCCCAAGCTTTTCAACACAATAATAGTAAATGATCAATTGTTTCAACAAACCAGAGACATCTAAAGGCGAGAGTATTCATTGAAGACTGATGGGTCGTTTTATATACCAAAAATAAACACTAAACTGTACCAAATTCCTTAGAATAATAGTAAGTTCAGGTATCGATCTATAGATTAATTTTGATGAAAGACTAAACTAAACTAATTTAATTGTTAAATTCCTAAATTAATTTTGATGAAAGAGATGGTTGTTTATAACCTAATGATAATTAAATTAAAAAAAGCAGATAAACTAGCAATTATAATTAAAGATGAAGTTACTGATTTTAGGAAAAACCTAGGGTAATGAATTCACCACTAGTTACATAAATAAGATTTTAATTTGAAAATCAATTATGTTACGGTTCGAATAAAATAATATTTCGTAACTACAAGTTCAAAGCATTGATTAAGAAAATTATCATGTTCAATGTATGGGCAAGAACCATCTCAAGTAGTACGAGGTGTTTGCTTTAAACTATGGTAGCAAAACGACTCGTCCCTCATAGTATGACTCGTCTCATACATTGAATATGAAGGAACATAAAATTATTGCATGGGAAGAACTCAACAATCACAGAAAAAAGAATACTTGAAGAAATAATGGAAAATTATGTTTGCAAACTTCTTGAAAACCATACAACTGTTCAAACCATTACATAAAAGAAAACCAAAAGGAAAACCCTATTTACTTGGCTAGGGTTTCATCAAAACCCTAGAAATAGGAGTCTAGCTACTCATGGAGGAGTAGGAAGAGATAGAAGAAGCAAAAACCTCCATGAAAATTGATCTTCAAGCTTGAGAATCCCATTTTCCAAATCCTAGCCCCTCATCTCTTTTTGGAAATTTTCAGAACCCTAATTCAGCCTTTTCTTCTGCCTTTTATATCTTCAGTCTTTCTTAACAAGTTCAAAACATCAAGCACACTTTTCAAGGCACGGCCGTACGTGTGGGAAATACCATTGCATGTACGGAAACGGGTTTCACACGTGCGGAAGAAGCCCTCCGCACGTGCAATTTTTGCAGTAGCTATTTAGCTTATTTGGTTGGGTCACACGTGTGGGAATGGTCCTCCACACTTGTGGCAAGTCCTTTTCTGGCTAAAATGTTGTGTTTTTGCTCGTTTCGTGCTTGAACTACATCCAACCTAATTGGCATTAAACAGACATAAAATATACAATGTGACTGGAAAGTAAGGTTAAGGGATCCTAATTACCGACCTCAATGCTGCAATTCGGCCTTGATCACATCCCCCAACATATAACTTGCTAGTACTTAAGAAAAAAAAAATCTAGCTATCTCCTCTTTCGTAGGAAGAACGATTGCATTTAGCATATGCAACAAGACTTTAAACCACAAAGTTATCCTAAGTGGACGAGTATAGCCTCGTGAGGGTTTCCAGAAATGACACCCATAAGCACTAAAATATTCACATCTGCCCAACTTAAGAATTAACTTTTGTGCTACTATAGTGCAATATTAAGACATGATGAGTCATTGAAGGCATGGTAGACAAGCATGAAGGAATCTGTCAAGCAAAGATCGCAATTCTGTATTACCAAAATTAAGTTCCATGTACTTGTGAATACTAGTAGACACATCGTCAGTACCCTCGGTGTAAAGTGCAATCCTCATAACTAGTTAACTGTCTACTATAATAGCTCAGTGTAACTCACAATAACACTCAACATATACAGAAAAACTAAACTTTTGCAACCAAGATTCTCAAATAATTTTTTTTTTTTTTCCTGAAAGACTGTGCAAGGTCCTGATCTATTAAGCTTTCTAGTCAACCCATGTGACAAGCATTGGGCCAATGACTCCCAAATTAGACGGTTTTAGGACATTAGGTGTGAAGACACCCCTACAGGCTTAATAACTCGAGTTGAAAAGGCTACGAATCCGAACAAGTCATTTTTCATATTTTTTTCTTAACTGTGCAATGTCTAGGTCTTTTAAGCTTTCTAATTACCCCATGTAGCAAGCATTGAGCCAATGACTCCGAAACCAGACAGCTTAAGGGTACTAGGCGTAGAGACACTCATACGGGCTTAATAACTCGAGTTAAAAAGGCTATGAACCCAAACAAGTCAATTTTTTTTTTTTTTGGGGGGGGGAGGGGGAGACTCAAGGCTACTCATTTATTCTTTTCTGCAACCACAAGCAACTATCTTAGTGCAAATATTAATGATGTAAACTAGGGATTATAATAGGGAGGTCACCGCTATGATAGCGTGTTCATGTGAATCAAGGCATACTCATGATAAGTGTACTTAATACCATAACCACAAGCAACTATCTTAGTGCAAACATCACATGCAAGTATTTATCCAATAAATGTTCCCCAATTAACATATGCTTATAAAACGACGTTATTAGCAACAAGTCAACATCAAGTGAAGTAGTGTAATTAAGTGAAGCAAGTTGTAGACACCCCATTTTTGACCGACCTTAAGACTCAGACGTCACCGATTGAGCGCTCGGTGATGTTGCATATTGTGCTCGTTCAGAAGTCTCAGAGTCACGGCCGTGAGCCCTGCCTCCGGACTTCCGAACCCTCTTTTGTACCTTGTCTCGGTTTGCGAACTAGACTCGGTTTTCTCTGTTTCTTTTCCTGAAGGGAGGGGGAGGTCCCGCAGACCATCTCTCAGTGGCCGTGGGCTACATTTCGTGGCCGTAGGCCATTTTGCCCATTTCGGAGCCCGGTTCCCGGTTTTCGGAGCCGTTAGGCCGTGTGCCTCGGTTCGGGACCGCCTAACCATCTCCGACTGCTCCGGTTTTTGGCATGCATCTCATTTACTCCCTTTCGAGGGACACTGAGGCCTGAGAGACCCACTCCGTGGTCGAACGCCACTTTTGGTGCTTAACAGCCTATTTTCGGGACCCCGAACTGCGTGTTTTGGCCCCCGAGCATTCGTTTTGCATCAGTTTTTGTTCATTTTTGGCAGGTACCTCTGTTTTATCACCAGGAAGGTCACTGAAGGGTGGGAGGCCATCAATTTTCTCAGCAACCAGTTATGCTCCTCCGGCGCCCTCCGACGCCCGTTTTTCTCACTTCCGAGCCAATGTTGACCACCCTAGGAGCATTTTCTTCAAGCCTAAACCACATATTTGTGTTGTACACACATGGGAGGACCCTAATATCACATGGCCGGCCAGTAACTCAACTTGAACCTTTTGAACCCCTCCTAAAAGTGGCCTATTCTCTCTCCTGTTTTAGAGTTGCCAATTTTGAACCATAGGGTTGTGTTGAGGAGACCTGGGAGGACACCAATATCTGGTGGCCGACCACTAATTTAACTTGACCCTTTTGACCCCTAGCCGGCCGGCCATAGGGGGTGGCCGGCCGGCCACCTACAGCAAAAGTAGAAGGCCGGCCATGATCCCTGGGAGGTGTGCCTTACGGCTGTATAGCTATTTCCCCCAAAATATCTGATTTCGGGGGACTTTTTGTATAGAAGAGAACTTAATCCCTTAAGCTACACACTTTGTCTCTCCCTCTCCCCTCCATCCTTACACACAACAACAGCTCTAGCTCTCCCTCAAGGTTGGAAAATTTGCTCTCAAGCATAGAGACACATATCTCTCTCTATTCCTCTCATTTTCTCAAGTTTTGGTTCCATTTCTTCACTACCATCAAGCACCACCATCACCACTCCATTCGAGCAGCAAGGAGAGGTTTTTCAGAGGCTTAGAGGCAACATTCCTTGGTCCAACAGGCAGCAAACAATAGTCTTCAAGGGTAAGTTCACATTTCCCCTCTTTGTAGCACTTTTTTGTCCCATTTCTTAGCCCTATTTGCTTAATGTTTTGGGATCCGACCCTAACTGAAACTAGGCCTTTTTTGGGCCATTCTTCATGTTTGTTCAAGGGCTCAACCCTGTTTGAGCCCTCCATTTGGTACTTGCTTCAATACCCCTTGGTATGTCACATTTTTGCATGAAATTTCTAGCCTATGTATGATCTGTTTTCGAGTATAATGTAAACTGTAAGTGGGCCTATTTTGAGCCCCTCTTCAACATTGAAGAAGGGATCAACCCTTTTTGGGCCCCCTATCTTGCACTTACTTCATAATCCCTCCTATTTACCGTAAATTTGCATGATTTGTTTGGCCTATATGTAAATTGTTTTGGAGTGTGACATGAACTGTGAGTGGGATTATTTTGAGCTCCTATACAACATTGTAGAAGGGCTCAACACTTTTGGGGGCCTCCATGTTGTACTTACCATTATACCCCTCTTTGGCCCCCATTTTTGCATGCTTTTTTAGGCTTATCTAGTTTCTGTTTTTGGCCATGATCAGAACTGAAAATGGCCATATTTTGACCTTCTTGGCATGTCTCATTAAGGGTCTTTGGCTTTTTGGTGAATTCTTTGCATACCTCATGTTATAGCCTCTTGTTGGCCTATTTCTTGCATGGCATTTTTAGCATGTTTGCATACTGATTTGAGGCATGTCATAAACTGTAAATGTTCATATTTTTGGTCCCTATTCAGTGTTGTAGAAGGATATTTTTCTGTTTGGGCTTTGCCTCTATCACTTGCTTCATTGCTTCCCTTGCGGATCCATTTTTGCATGCCATTTTTGCCCTACTTGTGATTGCTGTTTGGCCATGTTTTGTACTGTAAAAATGTGAGTTTTGGGACTGCCTTGCTTCTGCTTTTTCATGTCATGTACCAATTATGCATGTTTAGTATAGCTGTAGGGCATTCTGCATGCCTAGTTTTGCATTTCGGGAGAGATCCCTTGCATCGGGTCTCATTTCGCCTCATTTCGGGGCTGTTTTCCCCCTCATTTTGCTACTGATTTTAGCACGTTTGCATGTCATATTCTGTGTCTTTGCCATGTCTCATTAGAGTGGCATTTCGGTGCCTGAGGGTCCGTTCTCGGTTTGCGTGCCCGCGGGCACGTACTTCGAGGTGTCTTGTTTTCATCTAATGGCCTCCTATGTGAGTGTGGCTGAGGCTCTCTCATGTTGGTGTAAGCCCATTATTGCATTGCGTATGCCATTTCATCCGTAGCATTGTGTATGTTCGGTTATGTATTACCTCGTATAGCGTGTATGCCATTCCATGACATTGTGTATGTTAGGATTGCATATTAGCTGCATTTCATGCATATCATGCATATTGCATCCTGTTCGGGATAGGAGTTAGCCCGGGCACGGGAAACGAGGCGTATTCCGTACTCCAAGTGACGGAGCGTGTCTTAATTCCCAAGTCACTGACACTCCGGATTATCCGTGATGGAGTTAGGTTGTGGTGTGACATTCATATGCATTCATCCTATATTGAGTTATGCAATTCGGCTCCTCGGCCATCATGCATCGATATGCGTGATTGGTGGCACGAGGATCGAGACATGCATATATCTGTGAAATACATTGCTATGCCCCTTTCCTGCTCTCTGTTGCAGCATATCAAGAATCAGCGGTCTTCCGAAGCTTGGCGCGCTTTTCGAGAAACATTGCGAAACAGAGGCTAGTTGGGGCATTCCAGTGGATTTCCACGCAAGGCAGCCCAAAAATACATCGTTCATCAGAAGCAAGGCAGTCCTTGGCTTGCATGCCAGTTTACAGTTTTCTTAGTTT
This sequence comes from Camellia granthamiana, assembly GCA_036172215.1. Classification (NCBI taxonomy): domain Eukaryota; kingdom Viridiplantae; phylum Streptophyta; class Magnoliopsida; order Ericales; family Theaceae; genus Camellia; species Camellia granthamiana. Next base: position 72,234,801 of record CM069915.1, on the reverse strand, counting down.
AATTTGTTAATTAATTAGGAATTTGTATATTATTCGGACTGTAATATTTATTTGGACTGTAATATTCTTTCATTTGGGACTGTATATTTATTTGGACCCTCTGCGCGAGGGCATAATTGTAATAAGTGTGGGTGAGTGTGATGTATGTCTTCCAACCCCACGTCTTTCTTCCTTTTTATCTATCCGCTTATGATGGTTAGATTAAGGCATGTTTCAATTAGCATATAGTATGACAGCATGTTTGCATCATTCATCTGTTTTGCATGCACCGGGCTCGGCGCATCATACAAACTGCATTTGTATTTCAATTCCAAATTGAATACGTGTTAGTTGTAGCATTCCATATGCCATGTTTAGAATAGCCGAGCCTGCTACAGTTTGCATTTTTGCATGTGTTGCATTAGGCATTTCAGTATACTTAGGATCATGCATGATTTCTAATGTAGTTTCTGTTTTGGCTTGGAGTACTCGGTGAGTTTTTATGCTTTAGCATCCTTGCATGCGTGTGAGTGTTGCCATGAATAGCATGCTTACCATGAGGCTAATTGCTTATGTGATATAACTGCCTGAATGCCTGTGGGTGAAGGTTGTGTTATTTGAATTGGGACAGTGCATTGAATGTTTGTTTTAAGCCCACTAGATAGTGGCAACACCATGTTTTCTAAGCCCACCTGAAGGTGGCAAAATCTACATCTTAAGCCTACCTGCGGGTAGCAAACCATCTTCCAAACAAACATGAAATGTTTTGTTCCAATTCAGGCGACTCAGTCTATACTTGTATGCTGTGCGCATCACATAGTAACCTAGGCTAATAACCGGAATAAGAACATACAATGTTTTCAAAATAAGATATCATGGTTAGTAGAGGCCGGTCTTTGACCGGGCGAGCGGGGGTGCTCACGAAGTGACCTTCCCCAATCGTACCCAAGTTCCCGAGCCGAGGCAACTTTGGTGATGACGGACACGTGGCCTTTTGGCACCGAGTCAGGGTTTCCTAAATTTTCCAAAAATAAAATATTTAGGTGGCGACTCTGTATCTGGCAAAGCAGTCCATGTTTGGCACTTCTTTCAAAAAATCTGTTTTCAAAACGATTTGCCGGATTTGGACTCTTTGGTTCAAGATTTAGAACCGTGACATTTGAGTCCTTCAAACTGTAGTAGACCCAATATCGAACCAGAACGCGGGGGAGAGGGGAGGGGACTCGCACTCCTCGCCCCGGGATGCGTTCGGGGACGTCTACAGTTTCTGGCGACTCTGCTGGGGATTTAGAGAACTTGACTCGAACTCGTGATATTTTGTTTTGACTACACTTGTGTGTTTCTTTGCATTGCATTTGCATTGGTGCGCCTAGGACACCGTGTTTGCCATCTGCTATTCCTGAGCGGTTTGCCGGAGGCTTGTCTTGTCAAGGCATGTCCGTAAGGCTGATCGGTTACGGGCTCTGCCAGTATGGGAACACAAACCTCGGTTTTACCGGGGCACCCTTTTTGACCATTCGACCTAGTGCATATTCGGATCCATAGTGACCATTCCAAGCTAGGACAGGTTGCTTACCCGTTTATAGGTTGTTTGAAGCCGCTGCGTGCGTAGTGAAACCCTAGTTCCTGACAAAATAGGACAGGGAAACCCAACCCCAACATAGGGGTGTTTTGGCTCTCACTTATCTGTTATGTGCTTGTTAGAGTGCGTCTCTACAGGGAATGCATGTATCAGTTTCTGAGTTTGGGCATCAGGCCTGCGGGCATCAGTTTTTGAGATTGGGCATCACGCCTGCGGGCATCAGTCAGTATCTGAGAATCAGTTATCCGCGGGTATCGGATTCAGTTTTGGGGAACATTGATATAGGGACAGTAATCAGTGATTGAGGACAGTGTATACCCAGCTTATCAACCGTGTGTTGTATGCCCGACTGTGTGTTGTGTATTTAATTTAAGCTGTTATGCTGTCCGTTTATCTGGTTATTTATTTCCTTTTCGCTTTATTTATCTTTTTGCTAGGAAAGGTTTGTAGCACAATTGCTTCTGAACCCGTAGATATACCCCAAACACTTTGGACACGAGGTCGCCGACTCATTCGATCCGAGGATCTGGTTGACGGACATCCAGTGTTCCACTCCCTATCCCCAGTTGCTAGAAGAAAGCCAATGAGGCGCAGTGTGTCAGAGCAGAGATTACCGGGGCAGCAGTCTACTTTAGCAACAAACAGTCGGACTGAGGTTTCTGTTTCCGCTATAGAGATACACTTACCGGTTATTCAGATGGATCCGCCGAATACATCAGGGATGGAGGCGATGATGCGCCAAATGCATGAGAGCATGAAACAAATGCAAGAAGATGCCACCCGCCAAGCGGAGTTCTCCAAGCAGCAGACCGCTGTCATGGCCCAGCAGGCCGAGCTGATCACTAGGCTGCAACAGCAGAATGCGGCATCTGCTTCACATCAGGCTCCTCCTCCACCCTGAGCTCCATTACCCGAGCAGGCATCCACTAGTCAGAATGCCCTGCCAAATCCCCAGAATACCCCCCTGAACACCCAGAACACCCTACCCAATGTCCAGAATATTCAAAAGGACACAGGCCATCCAACGGGGCTGGCTCCGCCCCCGCTTCTACCTCAACTGTCCAAGACCCATACACCTGCCAACCATCTGGACTCTCCCTTCGAGTTCGAGATAGACCATACAGCTCTGAAATTGAGCAAACTGGAGAAGCTTTTTAAGAAGTCCCAGGGGGTGAAGGCCATCCCAGACATCGAAGATGGGTACACCGATGTGGCCGTAACATTGCCAGACAGATTTAAGATGCCACAGATTGATCGTTTTGATGGGTCTGGGGATCCTATGGTCCACCTCCGGCTATTCTCAGACATCCTGCGGCCAATGGGCCTAACCCGACCACAAAAGCTTTCCCTGTTTGGCCGAACTTTGTCGGGTGTGGCAGCCATTTGGTACGCGAAGTTAGAAGATGAGGTAAAGAGAAGCTGGGATGAGATGGCTGAGGCCTTCGTTGCACAGTACTCGTACAATACACAAATCGAGATTACAACTCGTGATCTCGAAACGACGAGGCAAGAGGCCAATGAGACTTTCTCAGACTTCGTAACTCGATGGAGGGCAAAGGCATCGATGATGACTTTGAGGCCTACAGACAAAGATCAAATTAGGATGATTGTGCGCAATCTCCAACCAAAACTCATGCAGAAGATGATCGTACTCCCCTTTCCCACCTTCTCAGACTTACACGAGATGGGGGTACAAATCGAGGATGCGATGAAGCAAGGTCTGATTGACCAGGACCGGGAGCAACCCCGAAGGACATTTAACCGCAACAACAACGCAGGCCCGAGTGGCGCTGCAAATACCAGAACTTCGGAGGTCAGTATGGTTACCACCAATCCCCCTCCCCAGCCAAGGCCCATGGCGGCCACACCCTTTTCCAGTACATCTGGGAGCAGTACCCAAGCCCCGAGATATCAATCCAGGGGCCAAAGAACCTTTACTCCACTATACATGCCCTTGTCCAAGGTTCTAGGGGTCTTGATTAGGAAGGGACATCTAAAACCCCTGGAGCCGAGGCCGCCACCAAATCCCCTCCCCCCCTCTCACAACCCAGCCAAGTACTGTGCCTACCACCAGCAGCACGGTCGTGATACCGACCATTGTTACAGGCTGCGTCACGAGGTTCAGGACCTCATCGACAAAAATGTGATTCTACCTCCAGACAGACCCAACGTCACAACCAACCCACTCCCTACCCATAACCAAGATCCACCACCCAAAAGAGTCAATCTTATCCAAACTGGGATCGTGTCCTACGATCCTAGTATCTATATTACTCCCTCTCACTTACCCAAGCCGGAGGTGATCCTTCTTGACTGCACTGACTTGTGCATGTTGGACACCTTCACAACCCAATCTAAGCCAAAGGTGGTGACCACTGAAGATGGAACAGGGCAGGTTTCAGAGGAGAACAAAGTTGTTAAGTCTGGGATGGAACAGCCCGGGAATTATGCTGGGGGAGCCTATGATCCAAGCGAATACATCTTATCAGTGGGCCAGTCTGAGCTGAGTGTGGGGCTGCCAGAAAGAGCTGAACTGTGTATGATTCAGGGGGACAGACTTGAACAGGGGGCAGATGACCTGACAACAGTGGAAGAGGACTTCGCCAACCTCCAGTTCTTCAACGACCAAGAATCAGGAGATGCAACAATCAACTGGTTTGAATATGAGGAGTCGGCGGAGGCCACCGGTTGGCTAGATGATCAGCCTGATATTGTGGAATTTCAGCCAGAGCAAGGCCCGGCAGGGGCAAAAGTATCAATGGTGGCCGGAAGGGTCGAGAGTCAGAATGGATTGCCGGAGAGCGCCGGTATAAAGAATTTCGCTCAGGACCTAAGCATTGTGGATGCAAAGACAGTGGAACAACAAACTGCAGCGACGCAGACAGAACAGGAGAAGTTTTGGGATTCCGAGAGAATCAGAAAGGCAAAAGCCCACGAAGGGGCTGAGAGTGCTGTGGGCACAAGAACGGAAAATGCTGTGAGCATATGGGATGAAGGTACTGAGAGTACACATTTGCCAGAACCAGACAGGTGTCTTTTGGATGCTAACGGGATGTGGTGGGAAGACGACAACTTATGTCTTGCCCACACAGACGAAGATTGGGGAGTAAATCAACCAGACAGCACGTGGTACCTCGATGAGGTGGACCATATGACCAGGAGCGGGCGGTACTTCAAACCCCCACACCTTGACCAGCCCGAAGCATCTGGAAAAGACAAAGAAGCTGAGAAACAGAGAGAGAGACAAATTGAAGAAGAAGCCGTGCTGAGACAATTAAAGAAGATACAAGCAGACATCTCCATCTGGGGACTGATTATGGCTTCGCGGGTGCACAGACAGGCTGTCCTATTTGCTATGGACAAGGCCAAACTCTCCATCGATACTACACCAGAGCAGCTGGTTGGGCTGGTTTTTCCGGGAGGAGGTTCCCCGGCTTTAACCTTCTCAGATAAAGAACTGCCGCCTGAGGGCGTGAATCATAACAAACCTCTCTACATCTCCGTGGAATGTAGAGACAAGTGGATACCGGTGGTACTTGTTGATACCGGGTCTGCTATCAATGTATGCCCAGCCAGAACAGCGTATGCAATCGGGTTGAAGCCCGCGGACTTCATCCCGACAACTCAGGTGATCAGAGCGTACGATAATACTAGCAGGGAAGTGATGGGGACTGTCAAGATTCAGACAAAGGTTGGACCTGGACAACACGAGATAGATTTCCATGTCTTGGAGGTTCCCGCAACCTTCAACCTACCTTTGGGGCGACCGTGGTTGCACCAGGTGAAGGCCGTCTCGTCCACTCTGCATCAGATGGTGAAATACCCCTATGGAAAGGGAGTAGCCATGGTGTTTGGGAATTCATCGATCCATCCCCCTCCAGAGGTGTCTACACCAGTCCTAGAAATAGAGCACGGCATGGAGGACGTGTTTATATCAGGATTTACTCTGGCCGAGGCCCGGGTTGTGCAAAACATTATGGCTGTGAATGAAGGTATGTACGTCAGTGCTCAATCTGTCTACCTCATGAACAAGCTACAACACATCCCCGGGATGGGATTAGGAAGGAGCGGCAGGAAAGGCGTCGTAACATTGGCCGAAGTGCCACACAACCCGCATACCTTTGGACTGGGTTATCTGCCCACCAAAGAGGACTGGGTGAGGAAAGGGAAAGAAATGGCTGGAAGAGCCAGAGCAAAGCAGGCTGGGAAGCCATTTGACTTGATGCATAGGCCTATTCAGGGTACCCTGAACGGACGCTTCGTCCGGGAGGGGGAAGACTTTCCATTTTGCGGCTTCCCAGAGCCGTGGATAAACGCGGAGAAGAAGCGCGTGCCCGGTTTTGAGATCTTCTTCGACCTGCAGTTATTCGGGGAGGATGTTGCCGAAGAGCAGACGGACCCATCAGCTGAGGTTGAGTAGTGCAAGACAGTGGATCCTGAGGGCACAGAATTTGAAACGGGGGGTAGCGCTGGCATGTCTACTCTCTGATCCTCCGATCGACCATAAGTGCTTGGGGGATAACTCCGAGGTTTCCATGATTGGGGATGAAACGACCGCGAGCCAACCAGCAGCTATCTTGGATGCATCTATCGCACCCTCTCTCACTTGGCAATACGAGGAGGGATTTTTGTCCAGCAGCACCGGGTCAGGTAGTGAGCCGGAATCTGATTCCACCGAGTCTTGTGAGTCGAAATCAGGTTCCAGCTCGACTGAGTCTGAGTCTGGTACTCCTGGGGATGTTAACCCGGATGCCACAGTCCTGTCTAGGTCGTCTTTTTCCTTTTCATTTGAGTCTGTTGTAAATGAGTTGGACGATTTGGATGTGCCTAATGAGAATCAAGCAACTGTGGTTTCTGAGTACTTTTCTGTGCCCTTAATTTATTGCATTAATTCAGACTTTCAAAATTTTGAAAACGACGAGGACGAAGTTCCTCCGGTTTTGCAACGATTAATTGAGCAGGAGCAGGAGAGATTTGTTAAACCCCTAGTGGACGAAATCACTACCGTGAACATTGGTACTAAGGAGGACCCGCGGCTGGTCCAGATCGGGTCCACGTTGTCTTCGGAGGAACGCGAGCGCTTAGTCGCTTTATTAAAAGATTTCAAAGATGTTTTCGTGTGGTCCTACGAAGACATGCCTGGAATCGATCCTGAGATTGTACAGTATCGGATCCCCCTTGACCCCGAGGCCCGACCTGTCAAACAAAAACTCAGAATGATCCGCCCGGACTGGGCTCTCAAGATTAAGGAAGAGGTCACCAAGCAAATCGACGCAGGCTTCCTGCTGGTATCTGAATATCCGACTTGGTTGGCCAACATTGTTCCAGTGCCGAAGAAGGATGGCAAGATCTGGGTATGTGTGGACTTTAGGGATTTGAACAGAGCTAGTCCGAATGACGATTTCCCCTTGCCGCACATCGATGAGTTGGTGGATTTCACAGCAGGGCACGCTTTGCTCTCATTCATGGATGGCTTCTCAGGCTACAACCAGATAGTGATGGCACCAGAAGACAGGGAAAAGACTGCATTCACCACCCCGTGGAGGACATACTGCTATAGAGTCATGCCGTTTGGGTTGAAGAATGCTGGAGCTACTTATCAACGGGCCGCGACCACAATATTACATGATATGATCCACAAGGAGGTTGAGGTGTACGTGGACGACATGATTGTCAAGTCCAAGGAAAGAGAGGGCCACTACACCGCCTTGCATAAGTTTTTTCAAAGGATCAGGGAATTCCGGTTGCGGCTGAACCCTCAAAAGTGTACATTTGGTGTTACAGCGGGAAAAATGCTGGGGTTTCTGATTACACAAAGGGGCATCGAAGTCGACCCTTCTAAAATCAAGGCCATCCTAGAAATGCCCCCACCAAGGACTGAAAAGGAGGTGCAAGGCTTTCTGGGTAAAGTGCAATTCATAAGACGGTTTATCTCAAAATTAACCTTGACTTGTGAACCACTTTTTGGTCTCCTGAAGAAAGGCAAGAAATTTCAATGGGACGGCCGATGTCAAGCAGCGTTTGAGCAGATCAAAGAATATCTACAGAACCCGCCCGTTTTATCACCACCAGAACCAGGGAAACCGTTGATTTTGTACCTATCAGTGACTGAGACCACGATGGGCTGTATGCTTGCACAAGAGTCTGAAGACAGGGTGGAGAGAGCCATCTACTATCTGAGCAAGAAGATGTTAGAGTATGAGACTCGGTACACACCGCTGGAGAAGGCTTGCTTAGCTTTGGTATGGGCTACCAAGAAGCTGCGGCACTACTTGTTAGCTCACTCCGTAATGTTGGTTTCACGTCTCGATCCCATCAAATATCTTTTCGAGAAACCAGCACTTACGGGTAGGCTAGCTCGTTGGTTGCTGTTGCTCTCCGAATTTGATTTGAAGTATGTCACACGCAAGTCAGTCAAAGGAAGAGCAGTAGCAGAGTTCCTTGCCGACCATCCGGTTGAGGGGGATGAAGCAGTTGAATACTTGTTCCCAGATGAAGCCATTTTGCATATCGACAACGAAGCTTGGACGATGTACTTTGACGGAGCGTCAAATCAACATGGGTATGGGATAGGAGTGTTGCTGATAGCACCCGATAATTCCCGTATTCCTCTAGCCTTCAAACTCCGATTCAAAGTCTCGAACAACGAAGCAGAATATGAGGCGTGCATTGCTGGCCTAGAAGCAGCCCTAGAACTAGGGGCAAGACGATTGGACGTCATTGGGGATTCGAACCTTGTTGTGTCTCAAGCTAAAGGAGACTGGAAAGTAAAAGAGGAAAAGATGATGATGTATCACCAGACCTTGGATTTGCTGATTCCTCGGTTTGAGAAGCTAAGTTTTACTCATTTACTAAGAGAGAACAACAGGTTCGCAGATTCTTTAGCAACTCTATCTTCTATGATAGACATCCCGTGTGGAGTCCGGATGCGTCCAGTCATCATCGACCAGAAGTTCGCACCAGCCTATGAGTCGATTGCTGCTATAGATGAGGTTCAGGACGAACACCCCTGGTATTACGACATTTGGAATTTCTTGGAGAAAGAAGCATACCCGCCAGGGGTAAATGCCAAAGACAAAAGGGCAATAAGAAGATTGGCCGTTCAGTTCATCATCTGCGGGGGTAAACTGTATAAACGAGGTCATCTGGGAATGCATAAACTGTGTGTTGATGCCGAAGAGTCGAAGCGCCTAATGGAAGCCATCCATGGAGGAGAATGTGGAGCACATATGAACGGGGTAATGTTGGCACGGAAGATCCTCAGACAGGGGTACTACTGGTCCACCATGGAGGAGGATTGTATCAGTTTCGTTCGGCGATGCCACAAATGTCAGATTCATGCAAATCGCATGAACATTCTGCCGACAAAGCTGTACAATATGACTTCACCATGGCCATTTTCAGTCTGGGGAATTGATGTGATCGGGGCTGTTACGCCAAAAGGGTCGAATGGGCATGAGTTCATCCTAGTTGCGATAGATTATTTTACAAAGTGGGTTGAGGCCCAATCTTACGCAGTGTTGAAGGCTTCACACGTTGCAAAGTTTATCAGAAACAACATCATCTGTCGCTACGGGGTCCCAAATGAGATAATTTCAGATAACGGTTCCCACTTCAAGAAGGAAGTGATAGACTTGTTGGAAAAATACAACGTGGCTTTTCATAAGTCATCCACATACCGGCCGCAAACCAATGGAGCAGTCGAGGCTGCCAACAAGAATATCAAGCGTATATTGCAGAAGATGGTGGAAACCTACCGAGACTGGCCAGATAAGCTGCCGTTTGCTCTATGGGGCTACCGGACTTCGATCAGAACTTCTACCAGGGCGACTCCGTACTCATTGGTTTATGGGATGGAAGCCGTTCTACCTATTGAGATTGAGGTTCCGTCATTACGAGTATTGGCTGAGTGCCAGATAGCCGAGGCAGATTGGCAGCAAAACAGATTTGAGGAACTCATGCTTTTTGATGAAAGAAGGCTGAAAGCACTGTACCACATTCAAGGCTATCAACGCAGAATTGCCCGGGCTTTCAACAAGAAGGTTAAGTCCAGGAATTTAAAGGAAGGAGGTTTGGTACTCAAGGACAACCGAGCTCCCATCCATGACCCTAGGGGCAAGTTCAGACCTAATTGGACTGGTCCCTACATCATTAAGTCTATCTGGTCAGGTGGAGCTGTGGTTCTGATGGATCTGGATGGTTTAGAGTTTTCACAACCGATTAATATGGACAAGTTGAAGAAATACTACCCTTGAGAGGCTCGCTAGGCCGAAAACCCGAAAGGGCGACCTAGGCAAAACTCAGAGCACAAAAAATTTGAAATTATAAAAACTGAGCTCGCAAGGTTGAAAACCCGCAAAGGGCGACCTTGGCAAAAGTTAGAGCGTAAAAGGAGAGTGAAAATACCTGAGCGAACCTAAGCCTGAACTACGTAAGGCTTGATTCCCATCTTTGGGATACGTAGGCAGCTTCATCCTGAAGTTCAGCCATAAACATTTTCCCCGATCAACTTTGTCCATTTTGATCATCTCAGGCATCCTTGTCCATCAGCATTCATCGTAATCTCCGGTGCAGTGCTATTCAGACTAGGGGCAACTTTCCGTTGCCAGGAGGTGCCGTGGTACCGTTCAGACTAGGGGCAACTTTCCAGTTGCTAGGATCTGGGGTTGTGCATCTCAGTGACAGATCTCAGGCGTGTCCAGTTCTGATCCATATCGAAAATAGTTTTGAAAAGTTTTAATAAAAGTTGGCTTTGTTCAAATTAATCTTTTCACAACTAAGACCATTTTTGGACCAAAGCGGAAAATTTTCAGTACCACAACCTTCAATTTCATTGATTTCAAAACAGAGTTCTCTTGCTCTTGCATACAATTGAAGTTGCTTTTTATTACACTCATGAAGAAAACTTGAAAGTACTAATAAAGCAATAAATCTGGGGCATAGTCGAGTCAGGTGTCCCTGCGCCCCCTCCCAGAGCTAGTCGAAGCCTCTGAGGCCAAGCTGGGCCCGGTCTGTGCCTCCTCATTGAGCCAATCCCAGCACTCATCAAAAAAGTGCAACTGAAAATAGGGGCGGGGGGCAGGAGCTCTCTAGTCCTCCAAGCCGCAGTATGTCGGGCAAGGTGTGCACCTCGGATCGGGAAGGCGACCGGATACTCTATCCCCTCCGGAGGGCAAGTCTGATCATGACCGAACTGGCGTAGAATGCGGAATGGGAAATAGAATACACAATGGGTCAGGCCAATCAACCGGATCCCAGTATCCTGGAACATGCTATAGCTCATCGCCGGAAGGTTAAGCCAAGGGCAGCGCCAAGCAATGCGTTCAGCTGACAAATTGCACATCCATTCCGACCACCATCCCTCATCAAGGGCGTCGACCAGGCGTTGTCGAAAGAAGTAGCCGCGGGCTGAGTAAGCGGGGCAAGAGTCCACAACTTGCAATTTATCCATCAACCATATCTGGGGAGGGATGAAAAATGAGAGAATAAAGAATAGAGAGATGTGCGATGAGGGAAAAGTAAGATGAGGGTTTTGTGAGAAAAACCGAGCCTGAGGGCCGAGCGATGTGAGCAAATACATATGTGAGCTTGGGTGGGAAACATTACCTGCAGCAGTAATGGAATCCCCGCAAACCTGGTTGTCTCCTGGTGGTAGAAGACATCCAAACCCAGCAGTGTCTCAGCCAATGTCATGGCGATACAGCTCTTTCCTTCCCTCAAGCCTTGAGCGACTTCAATCAAACGGATGTTAGCTCCCCCGGAGCCTGAGACAAACAGAAAATGAGATAGCATGCACAAGCAGAGGGCATGTTGTCGAAAACCTTGCCGATAATGGTCACCGCGGTCACCGGCATCGGAGAATCGGTAAATCAGGCTTGGGATATCCAACATCCCGTTACAAATCAGGGATCGAGCATCATGCGCGTTGAGACCGCACATCCGCCCTAAAGCTTGGGCGTGGCCAAAACGAGACTGAGGCAAGATCTCTTCTGAGCGTTCAGACTCTATCAAGACTTGAAAATCTTCAAAAGTGGGACATACCTCTTGCCCTCCGAAGTTGAAGACGTGCGTCACTGGGTTCCAAAATCTCGCCGCCGCATGGAGGAAAGGAAGGTGCAGTGGAGTCTGGCCCAGTGTAAATAGTGCATTCAAGCCGAAACCCCGGAAGTTCAACTTTTCCGAACCATCTAAAGAAGAGATCCAAGATGTGAGATTTTCTACGAGAAATGCCTCCATTTTTGTGCAAAGCAGTGATGAAATGAATGAGTTCCAAAGTTGGAGCTTTATAGGGGGGAGGTAAAACATTATTCGAGGACAAGTGTCAGAATTCTAGGAGTTGCAGGAAAGGTGGCCGGCCGGCCACCTATTCTAGCAGGCCGGCCATCTTTGTTTCAAAAACTGGTCGGCCGGCCACCTTTCAGTCCCCAGATGCAAAATGTGGCCGGCCATGCATTGGTCCTGTTTTGCCCTCCGGAAGGAAGTTTGAGGCACTTTCACGCATCGGGAACGTTGGAGGCCTTCATTTTTCTCAGTTCCGGATGCGTCCCAACACCCAGATCGTCCGAAGTACACTGTGTTGTATTTTTGCTTATCGAGTTGTCGTTTTGTTTATCAAGTTGTAAGTTTTGTCGAGCTGTCGCATTTTGTGTTTTGAGTTGTTACTCTTTGTTTACGCAATTTTGTTAAGTCTTGTTTATCGAGCCGTTAACATTGTTGTATTTTGCTTATCGAGTTGTAAACTTGCTGAGATTCTGTTATTTCTTAGTGAATCGATTTGTTTAGTTTGTTGCGTCGATTCATTACCTGACCCGGTAAATACACAAGGCACATTTCCATTCAATTCCATTTTTGTGCAAAATGATGCGATGCGATGCTGAGAATTTCAAATACAAACACATTTTCAAAAGCTGTTTCATTCCATCATGTTTTACAACAAAATAAAGGTACAAGTTTTACAGAAAATAAAACTGCCTGACAAAATGCAAAGTGCTACAAACTACTAGCAAAAAGTAAAATAAAGCAGGAAACAGCATCAATGCCCTCGGGAGCGGGAATGAGGAGGCCCCCTCATCCTCTTCTGCGGGACAACCTTTGCACCATCATCACCATCCGGGTCGGAGCTGTCATCCTCAGGATCCCCCTCGGCCTCACCTCCACTCCCAGAACCAAGGCAGGAGCCCCCCTCCTCAGCAGACGTCTCTGACTCAGGATCTGCCTCCTCCTCCTCCTCATCAGGCTCTGCCTCTATAACATGTGCCCTACGTCTGCGAGACGACCCCGCTCCCCGAGCTCCTCGGAAAGGCCTAGATGGCCTAGCACCTCGACCTCCCTGAGAAGGCCTGGATGGCCCAGCTCCTCAAAAAGGCCTAGATGGCCCAGCACCTCGACTTCTCTGGGAAGGCCCGGGTGGCCCGGCCTGCGGTGGAGCATATACCGGAGGCATCTGAAAGTGGAAAGTCCAATACATTAGTTCAAATATGAAAATCGGATGCAAGTACAATATGTGAGTGGGATGTGTGTCAGATGTGCTCTACACAAACAGCCTATCAATGCAGTAGAATGTTCAAAATCAGCATATCATCAGGAGTATGATAAATACCAGAAAACTAAAGAGTACCTGGAAGCCCATGATGGACAACTGCGCCTCTCTACGCAAGACTATCCCCTCAAGTGAGGCCACCATCTCGAGCACCTGATCCATGTACTCCCGGGGTGGCTGCGAATACAAGCTCAAATCCTCAAATAAATAAGCAACTGCCAAAGTGTCTGTGTGATAAGTGAAAAATGATGGAACATACCGGTGGTGAGTCAGGATCACTGACATATCTGTGACCAGGCATCGGAGGCTCTATAGGGATCGGAATCGGAGAAGTAGTCCCATACTGCCACCCCATCAACTCGGTTGGCATGTCTGGCCACCCAGGATGATGAAGAGTCGGAGGGATCGGAGGAATGAATCCGCCCCCACCTCGAGACGTACTAGCCCTGCTGGAGGAGGGGATATCCGTAGCACGAGCCCGACTCGAAGATGGTACATCAGTGGGCCTCAGTGGCGGAGCGCGCACTCCTGTCAAGGGAGGCATCAGATATGTGTGACGATAAGTGGCGTAGTCTCCCTCTGTAAGATGTAGCAAAGCATCGGTGCCCTGCATAGCGCTAATGACCTCCTAGGTAGAGAGTCTATCAGCAGTCCGCATAGTGGCTGGAGGTGCTGCAGGAGGGTCTTGAGAAATGTATCCCCACACCTGACGCAGAAAGCGTTCCCCCAGGAACCATGCTTTACCAACCGGTCCCTCGAGCAGGATCCTGTACTGGGAGGTGCCTGATCCTCCGGCATACTGAAATCGGAGACCATCACCCAAAATCGCCCAGGGCTGCCACGTAATCTGCGGATAACCAGTGCATGAACCAATCAGAAATCGGGCATATACAAGGCAGATCAAAGATGAAAACAGAAAGGAACTGAGAGTTCTAAAATACCTCTGTCGTCCGCACAATGTCAAAGTACTGTCGCAGGTAGAAGAGAGTCTCGCGAGGTCTCGGTCGGTGCTGGCCCTCGAATACCAAGGAATACGGGGTCATAAGGGGTCCTGCCACCTCCATCTCCGGGGCTAATGTCGGAAAATATACATAGACCCATAACTGTGGAAAACAGTACAGAATGTGAATACAAAATGCTGAGTGCAAAATACGGGATGTAAAGTGCGCAGTGTGTGCAATGAACAAGTAATGAGGAGCAGAAATGTAAATCAAGAGGACAGAATGTACCTCCCAGGCTCTCCAATAGCCGCCGAGTAAGTCTTCCTGCTCGCGGGAGGTAGCGCTCATATAGCAATAGAGGGTAGCCAGACCGGCGCCACCCCAGTCGTACCGACTGACCTGTGATAGGTCCACTAGGGCACTCAAAAGATACAACCCGACAGTGTTCCCCCTATCAGCAAACAGAGTGGTGCCAAAGAGGAACATAAGGAAACCGTGGGCGTACTGCTCAGCCTCCTCAGGAGACTCAGGCTCCATCTCCAGCCTCCGAAAACGGGAAGAGAACCAGGTGTACCGGACTCTCCCAGAAGCTCTGTCCACAGGCGGGCGGGCCCCCAACAGATGTACCCAAGCGGCCTCCCACTCGCCCATATCCTCGTCGTAAGGAATGGGCCAACCTCCTATGTCTAGGCCGGTAAGTACAGCAAAATCTAGCGGGGTCATGGTCCGATCCCCGGTGGCAGAAAAGTGGAAGGAATTGGTGGTGTCCCACCATCTCTCCACCAAAGCGGCTAACAGTGTCCTACTGGCAGGACAATGTGATAACCCGACGCAGAAGGCCCCGAACCCTGCTAGATCAACTAAATCCCGGACAGCCTCCGGAAGCTCAGTGTACCACTCCCTCACAGCAGTGGAGCCACATTCTTGCACGGTACGAGAGCTAACCTGCATTCAGAATGAATGCATGTGTCAGAATCAGAAATGAATGAGCTGTGTGCAAATCAAATGAATGAGCTGTGTGCAAATCAAATGAATGAGCTGTGTGCAAATTAAATGAATGAGCTGTGTGCAAATCAAATGAATGAGCTGTGTGCAAATGAAATGAATGAGCTGTGTGCAAATGAAATGAATGAGTTGTGTTCAGTGGGCTGCGTGTTCACCTCAATCTGGGCTGCGTGTTCAAATTTCAAAGTCAGTGGGCTGCGTGTTCACTTCAATCTGGGCTGCGTGTTCAGAAATTCATTATTTGGGCTGCGTGTTCAAATTTCAAACTCAGTGGGCTGCGTGTTCACTTCAATCTGGGCTGCGTGTTCAGAAATTCGTTATTTGGGCTGCGTGTTCAAATTTCAAAGTCAGTGGGCTGCGTGTTCACTTCAATCTGGGCTGTGTGTTCAGAAAATCAGAGTTTAGGGCTGCGTGTTCTACTCTTAATCAGTGGGCTGCGTGTTCACTTCAATCTGGGCTGCGTGTTCAGAAATTCATTATTTGGGCTGCGTGTTCAAATTTCAAAGTCAGTGGGCTGCGTGTTCACTTCAATCTGGGCTGCGTGTTCAGAAATTCCTTATTTGGGCTGCGTGTTCAAATTTCAAAGTCAGTGGGCTGCGTGTTCACTTCAATCTGGGCTGCGTGTTCAGAAATTCATTATTTGGGCTGCGTGTTCAAATTTCAAAGTCAGTGGGCTGCGTGTTCACTTCAATCTGGGCTGCGTGTTCAGAAATTCGTTATTTGGGCTGCGTGTTCAAATTTCAAAGTCAGTGGGCTGCGTGTTCACTTCAATCTGGGCTGTGTGTTCAGAAAATCAGAGTTTAGGCCTGCGTGTTCTGCTCTCAATCAGTGGGCTGCGTGCTCACTTCAATCTGGGCTGCGTGTTCAGAAATTCATTATTTGGGCTGCGTGTTCAAATTTCAAAGTCAGTGGGCTGCGTGTTCACTTCAATCTGGGCTGCGTGTTCAGAAATTCGTTATTTGGGCTGCGTGTTCAAATTTCAAAGTCAGTGGGTTGCGTGTTCACTTCAATCTGGGCTGTGTGTTCAGAAAATCAGAGTTTAGGGCTGCGTGTTCTACTTTCAATCAGTGGGCTGCGTGTTCACTTCAATCTAGGCTGCGTGCTCAGAAATTCATTATTTGGGCTGCGTGTTCAAATTTCAAAGTCAGTGGGCTGCGTGTTCACTTCAATCTGGGCTGCATGTTCAGAAATTCGTTATTTGGGCTGCGTGTTCAAATTTCAAAGTCAGTGGGCTGCGTGTTCACTTCAATCTGGGCTCTGTGTTCAGAAAATCATAGTTTAGGGCTGCGTGTTCTACTATCAATCAGTGGGCTGCGTGTTCACTTCAATCTGGGCTGCGTGTTCAGAAATTCATTATTTGGGCTGCGTGTTCAAATTTCAAAGTCAGTGGGCTGCGTGTTCAGAAATTCGTTATTTGGGCTGCGTGTTCAAATTTCAAAGTCAGTGGGCTGCGTGTTCACTTCAACCTGGGCTGTGTGTTCAGAAAATTAGAGTTTAGGGCTGCGTGTTCTACTCTCAATCAGTGGGCTGCGTGTTCACTTCAATCTGGGCTGCGTGTTCAGAAATTCATTATTTGGGCTGCGTGTTCAAATTTCAAAGTCAGTGGGCTGCGTGTTCACTTCAATCTGGGCTGCGTGTTCAGAAATTCGTTATTTGGGCTGCGTGTTCAAATTTCAAAGTCAGTGGGCTGCGTGTTCACTTCAATCTGGACTGCGTGTTCAGAAGATTTGAGTTAGGGCTGCGTGTTCTACTCTCAATCAGTGTGGGCTGTGTGTTCACCATTAACTTGGACTGCGTGTTCAGAAAATCAGAGTTTAGGGCTACGTGTTCTACTCTCAATCAGTGTGGGCGGTGTGTTCACCATCAACTTGGACTGCGTGTTCAGAAGATTTGAGTTAGGGCTGCGTGTTCTACTCTCAATCAGTGTGGGCTGTGTGTTCACCATCAACTTGGGCTGCGTGTTCAGAAAATCAGAGTTTAGGGCTGCGTGTTCTACACTCAATCAGTGTGGGCTGTGTGTTCACCATCAACTTGGACTGCGTGTTCAGAAAATCGGAGTTTAGGGCTGCGTGTTCTACTCTCAATCAGTGTGGGCTGTGTGTTCACCATCAACTTGGACTGCGTGTTCAGAAGATTTGAGTTAGGGCTGCGTGTTCCACTCTCAATCAGTGTGGGCTGTGTGTTCACCATCAACTTGGGCTGCGTGTTCAGAAAATCAGAGTTTAGGGCTGCGTGTTCTACTCTCAATCAGTGTGGGCTGTGTGTTCACCATCAACTTGGACTGCGTGTTCAGAAAATCGGAGTCAGGGCTGTGCGTTCTACTCTCAATCAGTGTGGGCTGTGTGTTCTCCATCAACTTGGACTGTGTGTTCAGAAAATCAGAGTTAGGGCTGCGTGTTCTACTCTCAATCAGTGTGGGCCGTGTGTTCACCATCAACTTGGACTGCGTGTTCAGAAAATCAGAGTTTGGGACTGTGCGTTCTACTCTTAGTCAGTGTGTACCGTGTGTTCACCTTCAAATTCAGGCTGTGTGTTCGACAAATCAGTGTTTGAGCCGTGTGTTCAATTCTTAACTAATGTGTGCCGTGCGTTCACAATCAATCAATGAGCCTAGTGTTCAGAAGTTCAGGTGTTTAAGCCACATGTTCAGAATGCAAGCAAAGTACTATGTCATAAGCTAAACTGTGTGTTCAAGCATGGCGAAGGTATGAAATGCACGAAAAAATGCAGAAAATGACGTAAAATACCTCTCGTGCCTCGTAAGAGAGGTGATGCTCTGGCTCTCGCAGAAGTAGATCTCCGGGTGCCCGATCATTGAAGTCAGTAAAATGACGAAAAATGGCCCGCAGAAGAATGTGTACCGATGGGGCGTATCTCCCGGGAATAAAAGGCCGGACCCTCGGGGGTAGCATCATGGCATCAAAATCATCCCCGGCATCTGGAGGACCTCCACCATGAGGGAAATTACCCGCCATTCCGAAAAATCTGCAAAAGGAGCAAAAAATGAGCAAAATGAGCCAAAATTGAAAAAAGTCAACAAAAGTCAACTCTCGGGAAATGAAAAAGTCAACAAAAGTCAACTCCCGAGAAAATCTTCCAAATATTGAGACAAACTTACCTCAAGTGGTGAAAATGAGAAAAGAAGCCCCGAAATCAAAATTTAATCGGTCCAAAGTGCTTAAAATCGAATGTTTTTGTGAAAACAACTTGCGTGGGAGGCTGAAAAGCGCGTATAAAGTGCAGATCTGAAGGAGAAAATGGTTTGGGAGGCAAGAAGAGAAGTTTTCGCAGCTGTGGGTGTGAGCTCAAAGTGAATGGATGAGAGAATATAAAGAAAATGAGGCGAAAAGACAAAACTGCCCCCTGTTTTGGGCAGGTGGCCGGCCGGCCACCTTTCCTAGCTGGTCGGCCATTTGCTTTTTGAAACATGGCCGGTGGCCTCCCCTTGGGCAACCAGCTGGCCGGTGGTGATCCCCCCTTGCACCCCTAGCTCTCTGCAAATTTTGAGGAAGATTGGAGTTCCCGGGACCTGAAAAAGTTCAAGAAAAGTGCACTTTCTGGCGCGAAATTGCTCCGCCGGAACTTCAGCGGCAACTTCTGACATGTGTCTCATCATCATTCACCAAAATCAAGGTGTATCCTTTTTGAACATGTTGTAACCTCTCCGGGAGGTGAACCAGAGGTCGCAGTCAAGTCGCCTCCGCCGAAACGCACGTTTCCTTGCTCGTTGTTTCGTAACAAATGGGCGCCCTGATTTATGCTCGTTTTGCATTGTTGTGCACTTAACTTGCATTCTCATGAGCATCTTGCATTGTCATGCATGATTTCTTAGTATACCATGCCTCTGTGCTTGAGCATGCGTTGTCACGCACGTTCCCTTTCTTGCATTGCGATGCATTCACTCGCCGACACTGCGCGTGTCAAACTTTCTGAATCACAGGAATCCCATTGAATATATGTTGTTAGCATATTGTTCTTGTTGAATTTCTCTTTTTTGCAGGTACGATATTGTATGTACGGTTCATTTGAGGGTGGTGCGACCAGACGAATCACGCAGGTATCATATCTTCTCCGTGTGAGACGCGACGAGAATTGAATAGTTCTCCGCATTCCCAACTGCATGAAATGTAGTTGTTGCTTTGCATTCTTGCTTAAAACTGTTGCATCTATTTGCGAATACTTGCTTCATTACAGCTTGCTGCATTTGCATGATCATTGAGTTACATCTGGCTCTGTGCATATCGCTTTGCATTTTGCCCCCTTGCCTGCGGGCACGCCTACGGGCACATATCTCTGTGCATCTTGTATGATTGTCTAAGTCTTCGGCCTTGTCAAAAATGGGTCGTCTCTGGGCTTTGACATTCACTCCCGTCATTCCTTGACTTCCGAGTTCTGTCAAAGAGGGGCAACTGTAGACACCCCATTTTTGACCGACCTTAAGACTTAGACGTCACCGATTGAGCACTCGGTGATGTTGCATATTGTGCTCGTTCAGAAGTCTCAGAGTCACGGCCGTGAGCCCTGCCTCCGGACTTCCGAACCCTCTTTTGTACCTTGTCTCGGTTTGCGAACCAGACTCGGTTTTCTCTGTTTCTTTTCCTGAAGGGAGGGGGAGGTCCCGTAGACCATCTCTCAGTGGCCGTGGGCTACATTTCGTGGCCGTAGGCCATTTTGCCCATTTCGGAGCCCGGTTCCCAGTTTTCGGAGCCGTTAGGCCGTGTGCCTCGGTTCGGGACCGCCTAACCATCTCCGACTGCTCCGGTTTTTGGCATGCATCTAATTTACTCCCTTTCGAGGGACACTGAGGCCTGAGAGACCCACTCCGTGGTCGAACGCCACTTTCGGTGCTTAACAGCCTATTTTCGGGACCCCGAACTGCGTGTTTTGGCCCCCCGAGCATTCGTTTTGCATCGGTTTTTGTTCATTTGTGGCAGGTACCTCTGTTTTATCACCAGGAAGGTCACTGAAGGGTGGGAGGCAATCAATTGTCTTAGCAACCAGTTATGCTCCTCCGGCGCCCTCCGACGCCCGTTTTTCTCACTTCCGAGCCAATGTTGACCACCCTAGGAGCATTTTCTTCAAGCCTAAACCACATATTTGTGTTGTACACACATGGGAGGACCCTAATATCACATGGCCGGCCAGTAACTCAACTTGAACCTTTTGAACCCCTCCTAAAAGTGGCCTATTCTCTCTCCTGTTTTAGAGTTGCCAATTTTGAACCATAGGGTTGTGTTGAGGAGACCTGGGAGGACACCAATATCTGGTGGCCGGCCACTAATTTAACTTGACCCTTTTGACCCCTAACCGGCCGGCCATAGGGGGTGGCCGGCCGGCCACCTGCAGCAAAAGTAGCAGGCCGGCTATGATCCTTGGGAGGTGTGCCTTACAGCTGTATAGCTGTTTCCCCCAAAATATCTGATTTCGGGGGACTTTTTGTATAGAAGGGAACTTAATCCCTTAAGCTACACACTTTGTCTCTCCCTCTCCCCACCATCCTTACACACAACATCAGCTCTAGCTCTCCCTCAAGGTTGGAAAATTTGCTCTCAAGCATAGAGACACATATCTCTCTCTATTCCTCTCATTTTCTCAAGTTTTGGCTCCATTTCTTCACTACCATCAAGCACCACCATCACCACTCCATTCGAGCAGCAAGGAGAGGTTTTTCAGAGGCTTAGAGGCAACATTCCTTGGTCCAGAAGGCAGCAAAAAATAGTCTTCAAGGGTAAGTTCACATTTCCCCTCTTTGTAGCACTTTTTTGTCCCATTTCTTAGCCCTATTTTCTTACTGTTTTGGGCTCCGACCCTAACTGAAACTAGGCCTTTTTTGGGCCATTCTTCATGTTTGTTCAAGGGCTCAACCCTGTTTGAGCCCTCCATTTGGTACTTGCTTCAATACCCCTTGGTATGTCACATTTTTGCATGAAATTTCTAGCCTATGTGTGATCTGTTTTAGAGCATAATGTAAACTGTAAGTGGGCCTATTTTGAGCCCCTCATCAATATTGAATAAGGGCTCAACCCTTTTTGGACCCCCTATCTTGCACTTACTTCATAATCCCTCCTATTTACCGTAAATTTGCATGATTTGTTTGGCCTATATGTAAATTGTTTTGGAGTGTGCCATGAACTATGAGTGGGCTTATTTTGAGCCCCTATACAACATTGTAGAAGGGCTCAACACTGTTGGGGGCCTCCATGTTGTACTTACCATTATACCCCTCTTTGGCCCCCATTTTTGCATGCTTTTTTAGGCTTATCTAGTTTCTGTTTTTGGCCATGATCAGAACTGAAAATGGCCATATTTTGACCTTATTGGCATGTCTCATTAAGGGTCTTTGGCTGTTTGGTGAATGGTTTGCATACCTCATGTTATAGCCTCTTGTTGGCCTATTTCTTGCATGGCATTTTTAGCATGTTTTCATACTGATTTGAGGCATGTCATAAACTGTAAATGTTCATATTTTTGGTCCCTCTTCAGTGTTGTAGAAGGATATTTTTCTGTTTGGGCTTTGCCTCTATCACTTGCTTCATTGCTTCCCTTGCGGAGCCATTTTTGCATGCCATTTTTTCCCTACTTGTGATTGCCGTTTGGCCATGTTTTGTACTGTAAAAATGTGATTTTTGGGACTGCCTTGCTTCTGCTTTTTCATGTCATGTACCAATTATGCATGTTTAGTATAGCTGTAGGCCATTCCGCATGCCTAGTTTTGCATTTCGGGAGAGATCCCTTGCATCGGGTCTCATTTCGCCTCATTTCGGGGCTGTTTTCCCCCTCATTTTGCTACTGATTTTAGCACGTTTGCATGTCATATTCTGTGTCTTTGCCATGTCTCATTAGAGTGGCATTTCGGTGCCTGAGGGTCCGTTCTCGGTTTGCGTGCCCGCGGGCACGTACTTCGAGGTGTCTTGTTTTCATCTAATGGCCTCCTATGTGAGTGTGGCTGAGGCTCTCTCATGTTGGTGTAAGCCCATTATTGCATTGCGTATGCCATTTCATCCGTAGCATTGTGTATGTCCGGTTATGTATTACCTCGTATAGCGTGTATGCCATTCCATGACATTGTGTATGTTAGGATTGCATATTAGCTGCATTTCATGCATATCATGCATATTGCATCATGTTCGGGATAGGAGTTAGCCCGGGCACGGGAAACGAGGCGTATTCCATACTCCGAGTGACGGAGCGTGTCTCAATTCCCAAGTCACCGACACTCCGGATTATCCGTGATGGAGTTAGGTTTTGTTGTAACATTCATATGCATTCATCCTATATTGAGTTGTGCAATTCGGCTCCTCGGCCATCATGCATCGATATGTGTGATTGGTGGCACGAGGATCGAGACATGCATATATCTGTGAAATACATTGCTATGCCCCTTTCCTGCTCTCTGTTGCAGTATATCAAGAATCAGCGGTCTTCCAAAGCTTGGCGCACTTTTCAAGAAACATTGCGAAACAGAGGCTAGTTGGGGCATTCCAGTGGATTTCCACGCAAGGCAGCCCAAACATACATCGTTCATCAGAAGCAAGGCAGTCCCTGGCTTGCATGCCAGTTTACAGTTTTCTTAGTTTAATTTGTTAATTAATTAGGAATTTGTATATTATTCGGACTGTAATATTTATTTGGACTGTAATATTCTTTCATTTGGGACTGTATATTTATTTGGACCCTCTGCGCGAGGGCATAATTGTAATAAGTGTGGGTGAGTGTGATGTATGTCTTCCAACCCCACGTCTTTCTTCCCTTTTATTTATCCGCTTATGATGGTTAGATTAAGGCATGTTTCAATTAGCATACAGTATGACAACATGTTTGCATCATTCATCTGTTTTGCATGCACCGGGCTCGGCGCATCATACAAACTGCATTTGTATTTCAATTCCAAATTGAATACGTGTTAGTTGTAGCATTCCATATGCCATGTTTAGAATAGCCGAGCCTGCAACAGTTTGCATTTTTGCATGTGTTGCATTAGGCATTTCAGTATACTTAGGATCATGCATGATTTCTAATGTAGTTTCTGTTTTGGCTTGGAGTACTCGGTGAGTTTTTATGCTTTAGCATCCTTGCATGCATGTGAGTGTTGCCATGAATAGCATGCTTACCATGAGGCTAATTGCTTATGTGATATAACTGCCTGAATGCCTGTGGGTGAAGGTTGTGTTATTTGAATTGGGACAGTGCATTGAATGTTTGTTTTAAGCCCACTAGATAGTGGCAACACCATGTTTTCTAAGCCCACCTGAAGGTGGCAAAATCTGCATCTTAAGCCTACCTGCGGGTAGCAAACCATCTTCCAAACAAACATGAAATGTTTTGTTCCAATTCAGGCGACTCAGTCTATACTTGTATGCTGTGCGCATCACATAGTAACCTAGGCTAATAACCGGAATAAGAACATACAATGTTTTCAAAATAAGATATCATGGTTAGTAGAGGCCGGTCTTTGACCGGGCGAGCGGGGGTGCTCACGAAGTGACCTTCCCCAATCGTACCCAAGTTCCCGAGCCGAGGCAACTTTGGTGATGACGGACACGTGGCCTTTTGGCACCGAGTCAGGGTTTCCTAAATTTCCCAAAAATAAAATATTTAGGTGGCGACTCTGTATCTGGCAAAGCAGTCCATGTTTGGCACTTCTTTCAAAAAATCTGTTTTCAAAACGATTTGCCGGATTTGGACTCTTTGGTTCAAGATTTAGAACCGTGACATTTGAGTCCTTCGAACTGTAGTAGACCCAATATCGAACCAGAACGGGGGGGGGGGGGGGGACTCGCACTCCTCGCCCCGGGATGCGTTCGGGGACGTCTACACAAGTATAAACATGAATTATGAATTAGGAGCCAAGTAGAAGTATACAGAAGAAAATACCCTCATCCCCCAACTTGTACATGACATTGTCCACAATGGAAACAAATGCGAAGTAAATTAGAAACAGAGAGAATATTAGCAGACAATGTAGGTGCACCTTTCCAAATAGGCAGATATGAACCCATTTAAAAAAAAGAAAAAAGAAAAACAAGAAATAGAAATAAAAATAAACAAATAAATGAAGAAAACAAAGCAAAAGATAGTAGGTGACTACTGAGAATCCGACGGTGGCGGTGGTGGGAAATGCTGCTCAAACAAGGTGTGCATCAATGATTGCGTCTCGAACCCTTCGTCATGAACCCAAGCATCGAGCTAGTCAAAAAGCTACTGGCTCGACTCTTGATATGTATACAAGTCAATTTGCAAGGATGCAACTGACTGCTGATAGTCGAGCTAGTGGGCGTTAAGGTGGTCGAATACATCCTGAGAATAATCCCTATGCGTCTGAAAGCCTGTGCGCAATCCCATGAGAAGCTTGTGGTGATCTTGAAGAGTAATGTGGACCTGGTCCATAGAGTGTTGAAGATGCATGTACTCTTCTTGAGTCATGTACATGGGCTCGCCTAGGAGAGGCACGGGAGGGCCAGGAGGAGGTGGGCCATGTATGGGATCATCAACCTTAGCAACCAGGACACCACCCTGTAGTGGTATCTGGGATAAGCTATGCTGCCATTCTCGCTGGCCGAAAATAGAGTAGGCAGTGTCGATCTCTTTAGCCGGATCAATCGAAAGGCCGTTCAGCTAGAAGATTAGCATGAGTAGGTTGGAAAAGGGTACGGGCCAAGTCGTGTTCTACATAGGTTGAGGCTAAACGGCCTCCCACATAAATTTTCGCATGTGCACCCAGATCATGTGCTAAAGGTGTACCCGATAACCATAGTGGTAACAATGTAGGATTTGTACAAACTCTTTTCCGCACTCAGCTTTGTGCCCAAGTGGAATGGAATTCTTATACAACATCGAGTCGAGAAATAATAAGTGGCTAGGCAGTTTTCTCCAGTGCAGGAACATGAAGTGAGGGTCACCATGGGCCCCAGGGAAAAATTCTTGGACGATGCGGGGTATGGGTTGATGACCCTCAACTTTAAGGAATGGCTGACCGTCACGTTCATCATAGAAACCTAACACTCGGGCAATCATGGGTTATATGATACTAATTAATGCTATGGCCATCAATGGTGGACAGAAGGGCGGGAGAGGACACTATGGGCTCCTGGAACATGTTCTGGTAGAAGAGTTGGACCAGACGAGGATAAGTTGGATTCGTAACATTGAAATGCATAACTGTTGCTAGAGTTGAAGCTGCTCAACGGGCCAAGAAGTGACCAGGTCATTCTAAAAATATGGGATGTTGAAATGAGTGAGCTTGTGAAACGGGTGAGAAGCCCACTCTGGTCGTGGCAACTCAACCAGTGGTGGTGGCGAGAATGGGGGTGACGGTGGCAGCAGTGGTGCCGAAGAGGATGAACCTCTGGCCTTTTTGGTGGCCCAGGTGGATAGCTGTCTACTCATGTCTTGCACAGACTAAAAGCAAATATATACATACTCATGGAATCAGCATGAGAATAAGAATATCAAACCACAAGGCTGCTCACTTATTTCACCACATGCGATTCACATCATTATTTTTTTTATTTTTTATTTTTAGGAAGAGCAATAATAAAAGAAATAAAATGAATAACATACATTAAAAAAAATTGCAATAATAATTTTTTTTAACAGATAAATAAATAAAATAAAATAAAAATAAAAGTAAAAGAAACAACTCTGATAAATATAGAACTAAGTTAGTATACCACAACTAATCATAGACATGTACATTAAACTAACTACTTAACAATGGTGTGGCTAGACACAGTATTATTTTATTTAAGTAACTAATGACCAAATAATTAAAACTAACTGAACGAAACAGGTAATGAACTAAACTATTTTAAGCGATCAAAATAATAAAAAGAATAAAAGGCACAACCTATTAAATAATAAAATAAAGAATTGGATATGCTAAACAAATTTTTTTTTGAATTGCCGCACGTGCGCCGACGGGGACCGTACGTGCAACTGGTGCTCCGCCCAGAATTGTTTTCCAGTTTTTATTTATTTATTTAATATAAATATGAGCCTTGAACAATGGCAGGGACAACAAAAACAAAAGCTCCATTAAACTAAAATAAACTCAACTACAAGGTAGGGTGCCGGCGGTAAGGCTCCGGTAGTAGAGTGGTGGTGAGAAGAGGTTGGTTGAAGGTTGTTGATAGTGGAAAGAAAAATGAAGAAAGTTGGTGGTGGTGTGGTTTGAGTGGAAGAGAAAGGAAGGAAGATGATAAGGTAGAGAGAGAGAGAGAGAGAGAGAGAGAGAGAGAGAGAGAGAGAGAGAGAGAGAATGAAAGGTAGAGAGAGAGAATCTGTGAGAGTGATGGGAGTGGGCTAGGGTTGGATAATGAAATCAATTTTTTTATAAGGAAAAAATAAGTAAATAAATAAAATACATAAAAAAAGAAAAAAATTGTAACAAAGAATCCTTTTTTTAATTATTTTTTATAAAATTTCAATGCACCACACGTGCAGAAGTGCACGCCGCACGTGCGACAGCACCCTCGCACTAGTCCCCGCTCGTGCATATAAAGCAGGAGATGGATTTTGTGTCAGGAATTATCTCGCACGTAAGGGAACCCAGGTCGTATGTGCGGCAACTATGGCACACCACTTGGCGCACTTGCATTTAAAACAATAGCGAACTTGTGGATTGGAATTTTGCCGCACGTGCAGTGGGTTGTGCCGCACGTGTAGGATTATTATTTTTTTTTTTATATTTTATTTTTTGTTTTCTTAACCCAAGTACAACCCAAAGTCATTGCAAACCATTTCTACCTTCATTGCACATCTGAAATAAAAATAGCACTTCGAAAACATCTAAATGCTCAACAAAGGTATAATCTTCACACGCAAACCACAGGTACTACTTTTCTCTCTAACAATGTTTGTAACTTTCCTTATTCTTCAACAGGGTGACAGACTAGGTTGATTTGATATCCAGAATCAAGGCGCATAAAGCTAACTCAACCTATGGGGCTGCCATACAGAGTTCAAGCCAAGGTGATTTTGAAGCAATCTCCATACCCCTGGGTATTTAAAACAGAATTTAGTCTCGAAAAACCCAAACCATTGTGTTCTAGGCTTTGCCATTCGAACTCTAGTTTCCACCGTCTTAGTTGGTATCCTAGGAACTTACTACAAACATAGTTAGGTGGCTATACTAGACTGTCAGATGTCGTTCGGGCATGGCTAACACTAAAGGAATTACACCTTTAGAGGATTTAAAGTCTCCTAGACATTAAGTACGGAATAGCAAAGAAAGAAAAGATAATAAGAAATCCAAGTGTCAATCAGAATAAAATGGGTCCATCAAAGCAATGAACTCAATCATACCACCATTTCCAATCCCCTCAATTTACGGTTTCAATATTTGGCCATTTACTTTAAAGGTGTGGTCATTTCGTGGATCTTGCACCTCAACGGCGCCATGAATGAATGCCTTGACGACCACAAAGGGGCCATCCCATCTTGATCTAAGCTTACCCAGAAAAAGTCTCAATTGTGTACCCTGATAACTTATTATGGCCCTAGGAAACCCAAAACGACTAAAGATGTTTTCATGCAAAAACTTTATCACTACTTTATGGTCATTTGTTCTAGTAGCTATCGCCTCCACCTATTTAGTGACATAATCTACTGCCAAGAGAATGTACTCAAACCCAAATGATGACAAGAAAGGGCCCATAAAATCAATACCCCAAACATAAAAAATTTATACCATAAGAATAGGGGACATTTGCATCATATCACGCCGAGACACCTAGGTTTGGTGTCTTTCTTTGATAGTAAATACCGCAAAGCGACATGATTAGTGAAGACTATGACCTTGAAACCTAGGAGATAGGATTGAAATTTATCTAAGGCAAACACCATGGCTAGCAACTCTTTCCCAGTCTTAGTGTAATTCAATTGCGTATCTGAGAGAGTGTGACTAGTATAATAAATAGCATAGGGTGCTTTATTCACCCTTTGGCCTAACACAGCCCCAACAGCATAGTCCAAGGCATCACAGATGATTTCAAATGGGAGTGACCAATCTGGTGATTTCATGATTGGGACAGTAGTAAGGGCTGCTCGAAGTGTTTCAAAAGCTTTCAAATATGCATCATCAAAGATAAAAGGTGCATCCTTAGCAAGCAAACTATACAAATGACAGGATATTTTGCTAAAGTCTTTGATGAACCGGTGGTAAAAACCTACATACCCTAGGAAAGATCGAACTTGACGCATAGAAGTAGGTGGAGGAAGGCTAGCAATAAGGCCAACCTTAGCTTTGTCTGCCTCTATACCTCGAGAGGACACAATGTGTCCCAACACTATACCCTCACGAACCGTAGAATGGCTCTTCTCCCAACTCAAGATCAAGTTTGCCTCAGTACATCAATCCAAGACTCTTGTCAAATTTCTAAGGCATTCCTCAAAAGATGGTCCAAATACCGAGAAATAATCCATGAAAACCTCTAAAAATTTCTCCACCATGTTGAAAAGTCGTCGGTGCATTGCATAGCCCAAGGGGCATGAGCCTATAAGCAAAAATGCCAAAAGGGCAAATGAATGTGGTATTTTCTTAGTCAGCGGGGTACACCGGAACTTGATTATACCCCGAGTAACCATCAAGAAAACAATAAAAACCTTGCTCCGCTAACCTTTCAAGAATTTGATCAATAAATGACAATGGAAAATGGTCCTTTCTAGCCATAGAATTTAGTCTCCTATAATCAATGCACACTAGCCACCCAGTGGTGGTTCGTGTGGGGACTAACTCTTCTTGTTTATTCTCAACAACGATGATACCCAATTTCTTAGGCACCACTTATGTGGGACTCACTCACTTGCTATCTGAGATGAGGTATATAATACCCATATCCAACAACTTCGACACCTCTTTTTTTACTACCTGTTTCATATTGGGATTAAGCCTCTGTTGCATTTCACGAGAAGGTTTGGTGTCCTCCTCTAGATGTATATGATGCATGCACATGGAGGGATCTATCCCTCTTAAATCAGCCACCGACCACCCTATAGCACTCTAATATGCCGTGAGAACACTCATTAATTGATTTTTCTGCTCTGCAGTTAAGTCAGATGCAATTATGACTAGTAAAGTATCCCGAGGATCTTAAAATGCATACTTAAGTGTGGCCAGGAGTGGCTTCTACTCAAGCATACGTGGTGTGACTAGAGATGGTGTGGCAGGCTCCCTAGACATAGGAGGAAGGGGCTCAAACTAGGCTTTCCATGAAGGAAAATTTGGTGTAGGAGAAGAATCAAGTAAAGCATTCACTTCCTCAACTAACCTGTCAATATTAAAATCCTCAAACCTAAAATGAGCTAAACAAGCCTCTAAAGGGTCCTCTACAAGAATGAAGGGTAAAGGCTTCTCTTCTATCTTGCCCACAACATCCACAAATAAGCACTCCTCTTTTTCATAGGGTTGTTGGGATGATTTGAAAACATTGAGTTTCACTTGTATATTCCCAAATGAAACATCCATAACCCCAATACAACAATTAATACATGCATTAGCCGTAGCCAAGAAAGGTCGGCCTAAGATCACCAAGATTTGTTTCCTAGAGCTGGCTACTAGTTCCATATCTAAAACCACAAAGTCAATAGGAAAATAAAACCTATCAACCTTTTCTAGCACATCCTCAATCATGCCATGTGGCACTTTGAGGGACTGGTCAGCTAACTGGAGTGTAATAATAATGAGCTTCAACTCGGCAAGCCCAAATTCCTCGTACACCGAGTATGACAACAAATTGACACTAGCCTCTAAATCTAACAAGGTCATATCAATGAAATGATCCCCTATAATGCATGCAATGCTTGAGGCACCCGGGTCTTTAAGCTTAGGGGGTGTGTCACTCAATAAGATGGAGCTCACTTGCTCCGTGAGTATAACCTTTTCGGACATGTGTGCCCTAGATTTGTACTTTTGTGTACAAAGGTCCTTAAAAAATTTGGCATGGGAGAGTACTTGCTTAATCACCTTCAATAGGGAGATGTTGATTTTTACTTGTTTAAAAACCTCCATCATTGTTTCCATGGATGTTACCTTCTTATTAAAAGGGGACAGTGTATCACGGCATTGGGAAAAGGGTTCCTTAGGCACATATGGTGCCTTAGAATCATGTGAAACACTAGGGATTAAGTCATCCCCTTTCTCCTTCACCCTTGCTCTCATTGGGTTTACCACCGTGGTCACCCTTCTTAGCCCTAGTTATATCAGATGCAACTGGTCACTCTAACTCCTTCCCACTTCTCAAAGTGATCACCGCTTGCACCTGTTCATGGTTCTTTCCATTCCCACTCGACCCCTTTACCCCATATTGACTCTTTGGGTTGGCCACAGCCTGACTCGGTAATTTTCCCTCCTCCCTCCTATTCATGTTGTTAGCCACTTGACCTAATTGGGCTCTTTCTTGGCAATGGAGTGAGTATGGGAGTGAACTACTGGTGCTAGCCCCTTAAGCTCTAAAAGAACTTCCAACACTTGAGTCTCAAAGGTCGAGTTGCCTTGAGGAACATGCGGGGTTGTGGTGGTCAGTAGGAAGATTGGTTGGCAAAATTATTAAAATTCTGCCTTGGTGGTGGAGGATTTTAAGAAGTGCCTTGTGAAGGAGCTCTTCATGAAAAATTAGGGTGATTTCTTCATCCGGGTTATATGTGCTGGAATATAGGACATTACCCGATTTGCAGAATCCTTGAGCCGCATTCATATGCTCTTGGACTAATTCTGAAAATTGTGATGTCGAAGGGCACTTACTCAAGTCATGAACATGGCTCACACAAATAGCACATGCCTCGTGAAATTAAGGCTGAACTTGCTGTATAGGGGCATGTCCCGAAGCTAATAATTGGTCCATTTTGCACGACAATGCCTCTACTTGTTGGGCTAACTCTAGGTTTTGCACTACCTCATAAATGCCTCCTCTTTTTGGGGCTCCAACTACAGGTTGTCGAACTTGCCGGGTTGCGGAGGCATGGCGAACGGAATTATCACTTAGGTTCTAAAATAATTGCCATGCCTTGGCGTCATTTTTCGACATGAATGCCCCACCACAAGAAGAATCCACCATTTGGCGATAAGGCTCAGTTAAGCCATAGTAAAAGGTCTGAACAAGTTGCCAATCAGGTACTTAGTGGTGGGGCACTTGGTGGTGGAGGCACTGTTAGAGAAGGTCCCAAAGTCTTTCCTATGTTTCATGAAATTGCTCGCTATCAATTTGAGAAAAATTGGTGATGGCTCGTCTGAGTTGGTTGGTCTTACCAATGGGAAAGTACTTCTCCAAAATTTTTTACTGTAATTGGCCCAAGTTGTGACAGAATTAGCAGGTAAGGAGTTCAACCAATGTTTGGCTTTGTCCTTCAGTGAAAATGGTAACAGTCGCAACATTATGGCCTCATTGGTGAAATTCTGAATCCTCACTGCAGAGCAAATTTCTAGAAATTCATGCAGATGTTTGTAAGGGTCATCATGAGCTAGTCCATGGAATGATGGGAGCATTTGGATGGTGTTGGACTTAATCTCATAATGAGTTGCGGGGGTGTCGAGTAACTGAATGCATGATGGTGATGTATATGTAGTGGGTGTGAAGTAATCCTTAAGGGTCCGGTTGGGCCAATTTGGGACATTCGGGTTCGCCATCTCTAATGGTTCGAACTATGGATACGGATATTCAAGCCTAGAAACATGAGAAGAGGCTCTAAGGTTCCTAAGAGTACTTTCTAGCTCAAGGTCCAAACTCCACAATTTAGGGCGGCAAGAACGGTACCCCTGCATACACCACTCACACACACACATACACACACACACACTAAGTTTCGACTCTTGTGCACTAAGTTATGAAAGAAAAATACTAAAGGGAAAAATACTCACAGTGGTTTAACGAAAACACTTTACTCGTCTTGCGGATGCTTGACATGTAGACCATTGTCTCCAATCTCTACTTGACCTCTCTATTTTTGGCACTTTAGCGCTTTGCTTGCAAGTATTTGCATTTTTTTAAAAAAATATTTTTTAGCACTTTAGTGCTACAGTTTGTTTTTAAAACTTGATTGCGCTCCGCTTGCACTTCAATGATAGCTTCTCTTGCAAAAACTCCACACACTTAGCAACACAAAAATATAAAATCCTAAACTAAAAATTAAAATAAGAATGTGACTTGAAATTAATTAATTTCGCCAGATGTCCTTAGCAACGACTCCAAAATTTGATGGGTCGTTTTATGCACCAAAAATAAACACTAAACTGTACCAAATTCCTTAGAATAATGGTAAGTCCAGGTATCGATCCATAGGGACAAATGGGAAATTAAACTAATTTAATTGCTAAATTCCTAAATTAATTTTGATGAAAGAGATGGTTGATCATAACCTAATGATAATTAAATTAAATAAAGCGAATAAGCTGTAATTATAATTAAATATGAAGTTACTGATTTTGGGAAAAATCTAGGGTAATGAATTCACCACTACTTATATAAATAAGATTTCAATTTGAAAACTAATTATGTTATGGTTCGAACTAAATAATACTTCGCTACTACAAGTTCAAAGCATTGATCAAGAAAATTATCACATTCAATATATGGGCACGAACCATCTCAAGTAGTACAAGGCATTCGCTCTAAACTACGGTAGCAAAACAACTCGTCCCTCGTAGTATGATTCGTCTCATACCTTGAATATGAAAACACAGAAAACCATTGCATGGGAAGCATTCACAATCACAGAAAGAAGACTACTCGAAGAAATAATAGAAAATTATATTTGAAAACTTCTTGAGAACTACACAATTGTTCAAACTATTACATAAAAGAAAACTAAAAAGAAAACCCCATTTACATGGCTATGGTTTCATCAAAACCCCAGAAATAGGAGCCTAGGCACTCATGGAGGACTGGGAAGAAATAGAAGAAGTAGAAACCCCCATGAAAATTGATCTTCAAGCTTGAGAATCCCCATTTTCAAAACCCTAGCCCCTCCTCTCTTTTTGGAATTTTCCCAAACCCTAATCCTGCCTTTTCTTCTGCCTTTTGTATCTCTAGCCTTTCCAAACAGGTTCAAAACATCGGGCACACTTTTCAAGGCACGGCCAAACGTGCAGGAAATACCACCGCTTGTGCAGAGTTGGTTTTGCATGTGTGGAAAACATACTCCCCACGTGCAATTTTTGCAGTAGCTGTTTGACTTATTTGGTTGGGCCGCACGTGCGGGAATGGTACACACACGTGCGGCAAGTCCTTTTCTAGCTAAAATGGAGAGAACCCGAATATAAAAATAAAGTAAATAATTAAATAATAATAATTTTACAATCTTAAATATTTTGATGGTGAATCCTAAAGTGTAAATTAAATATTTAGAAGGTCTTTTAATTAATTTTAAACCTGAAACAAATTTGTGATGAAAGTCTTTAATTTAGGGCAAGATTTATTTTTTTAAAAAAAAAAAATAGAGAAGAGGGTGTGACTTAAGCTCTAGACCACAAAATTAATAAATAGGCTCTTAACATTTGAGTTGCATATAACTTATATATAATTGGTATATTTATCTATTTATTTGACTTGCACACGCATTATGTGTGCCCACCACTAGTATAAAATAAAATAAACACAGGCCCTACTCTCTTATTTGTTCACCACATATAGCAGCAGCAACCACACTACCACAGGAGAGAGAGAGAGAGAGAGAGAGAGAGAGAGAGAGAGAGAAGTTGCAATCAAAGAAGAACTTTTGGGTGTATGGTAGGTTTCTAACTTTCTTATTTCTTTTATTTTTATTCTTTATCCTTATTCTATTTTATGATTTAATTCATTGATGGAGAGGTTGTAGGCGAATGTATTTTGTGTTTATATATACTGTTAAAAAATCTGAGGAGTTAAATTCATGCATAAAGAATAAGTGTAATTCTTAGTTCAAAAATTCTACACAGAACCACAAACTTTTAAAATCGAGGCATCATATCAAATGGATGAATTTTGAACTTAAATTTTTATGGTAGATTAATTAGATATTGAATTGCATATCAGAATGTTTTCATAATCTTTGGGAGTCAAAATCTATATCAACTAGAGCGTACAAATCTGTCCAGAAAACTGGTGCAAAACAGTAACTTCGAAAGTGTCGTTCTCTTTGGGTATAAATCCAAAAATTTTCAAATCAATGTCATTAGAACCGGTTATGAGTCTAGTTTCTTAAATATTTGGCTTTGCATTAATTGCTCGTGTATGCTAAAAGAACCATTTATTTCTTTAAAGTGCTGCAGAAATGAATCTATTTGGGTGTAATTGATTGTAAATAATTGTTTTGATAAGCAAATTGAGTAAAACCAATTGGGTTGAAACTTAGGATATATTAGTTGATATCTGGAGGGTTTTGGAATTTTTCAAATAGCGTGGAGTGGGTTTTGTAATTTTCAAAAGTTAGCGAATAGATTGGGAATGCTTGCTTAAAATTCCGTTTTATCTGAAAGTTACTTTTAATTAAGTTTCGATCTGAACCCATGTCTTGGGTAATTTTAGACCTTGAAGAACATGAACTTAGGTAATATTTAAGAGTAACGGTGAGTTGGGTAGTGTGCTTTAGTTTGGGGTTACTTAGTTTCTTATTCTTTAGTATTTTTGAATTAGTGGTGACGTGTAGTTTTCATACTTGGTTCAGAACACTAGTTGGACTTTCATACTCTATTCGAGGATTACATTATTCTGTTTTCAGGTGAGTAGTTGCATGCTACATATTTTTATAAATGTTCCCTACCCTGAACTGTTGGAAAATTAAATTGTTGTTTCCAGACTAGACTGTTTAAAAAAATTATTATATTATCAATGGAATTAAATTATTTTTGAAACATGTGTAAACTAGGCATACTGTAAACTATTTGTTATGGTCTCATGTTTATAATGGTGAACTACTATGTTTTGCGAAACTAAATTGTATTGATTATTTGGACCATCTGTATATAAAGGTCTAGGGAAATTATTTCACTGTGTGTGGTGACTCTGGCCACTAGGGAACAGATGCAGGTTGGGCCGTGATGACTCTAGTGCTCAATGATTGAAAGGAAAATACCTACGCTAGGCTAGGTGACCTTCAATCGGATCGTCTTAGAGAAAAGGCCCAGGTTGCCACCCCAAGGATGACTCTTGGTTCGATATTGGATCCAACGGGCTTATTGCCTTGAGAACTGTGTGGCATGTTACTTGTTATTCTTGGTACCCAGAAAATTATTGATGATCATGTTGTAATCTGTTTTAAGTGGAGAATGTCATTTGTAATGGTCTTGACAAACATGAGTATTTTAACTGTTGAACTGTGAAACCTTCTTTTTTAAACAGATTATCTTTATCAAAACTATTTGCCAATCTAGTTTCTGTGATATATATTTTATTTTGGAATTGAACCTTGTTTTCAAAATTGTATTTACTATCCATGTTGCTACTCATTGTGTTATCAGTTGACTTAGTTTTTTTTTTTTTTTTTTTATCACTTCTAGGTGTTAGAAGGACTTAGAGTGGACTCATGGCGTAGCGGGACTCAATTGCATGACCCTGTAGGTCATTTATTATTTTGTTTTAGCTTGTTATGTCGGTTTTGTGCATACATTGTGGTTGGATTTTACTTAGAATTATTTTATTTTGGGGGCGGTTTGTATTGTATTTAATATATATTTTTGGAAGTTAGTTATGGCT
Organism: Camellia granthamiana; assembly: GCA_036172215.1. Taxonomy (NCBI): domain Eukaryota; kingdom Viridiplantae; phylum Streptophyta; class Magnoliopsida; order Ericales; family Theaceae; genus Camellia; species Camellia granthamiana. The sequence goes on along the minus strand of CM069915.1, from coordinate 72,199,092 downwards.
GGTTTTACCATTTATACTTGTGACTTGTCACTGGTTAGGGTTTTGATTTATTTATCACTGGGCTATCATCACATTTATTCTTTGTGATTTTGGGTTCATGTTTAGGCTTACGTGTGCTTTGGGCTAAGTCCCTATGGGCCATGGCCGGTCATGCTTGGAGTTGGGGTGAGACAAAAATGCTTTGTGTTTTGCTAATTTAGTGCTCCAACTGCATCCAACATGATTGGCATTAAATAGACATAAAATATACAATTTGACTGACAAGTAAGGTTAAGGAATCCTAATTATTGGCCTCAATGCTATAAAATTCAGCCTCAATCAAAGACAACTCATCACAAGTAGTAGAGGTTATATTGTGCCAAAGCTAACCACCCAAATACATTAACTTTCAATGGAGCAATGCTACTCCACAGCCTTGTAACCACTTGAAAAGGACTTCCAGAGGAAATGAAAAATAAATTGTATAAGGATTTAACATAAAAAATTGACAAAGTGCTAAACGCTCAAGTAATGAAGTATTCATTCGAGTAGTGAATGCCATTGTAAATAAGCCTTGTTGCACTAGCCTAGCTAGGAGTAGGAGCAGGAATGCTATAAATATGGGTTTAAGAATGGTTGGCATGGAGGTTGAAATATTTAAATGGTAATTGGCTTGTTGTATTTGCATTTAGTGTTTTTAAATTGTCATGTTTAGCTATATATAGCTTATGTATGAGAGGACTTTGATCCTCATCCATTCCATGTATGTAATGGAGGATTTTCATGACATATCTAATGACTATGAAATAAGAATGCAAATTTATAATTATTTTAAATTTAAAAGATTATTATACTTACAATTGGATGATGTAATGGAATCTCTCTATTACAAATATGCAATGGAAAGGATCACTGTGATGTCCTAGGTCTTGGACTTGACTTGAACTTGTATATTCGGACTCATCACTTTACTTTCAGTGCGTAGAGTTACGACATGTTGATGTTTGCGAATTTAACCTTATTTAACCTTCTTGAATGTTTCTCAAGTTAGAAATTTTGAGTTTCAGGCATAAGGACAAAATGAAGAAGTGTTAAAATGCCTTGGGGAAAATTTTGGACCATCAGGCATTCCCGCTTGTATAGAAGGGGGAGCTCACATGTGCGGTATTGTGCAAAGAGAAAATTGGGATTCTGGGTTAGGTTCCGCACGTGCAGTGTGTGGGCTCGCACATGCGGCAGAGTTGAACTTCAAGCCAAATCATACTACAGCAAATCGCACGTGTTGTAGGGGTTTCCCACACGTGTGGCATTATGTGTTTTTATCTCTATTTTTGTGTCGAAACACTCTAAATTTGATTTAACCCTTCATTTTTCCTCAGTTTTCCATACTTTCTCTCTCTACAGCCATTTATCTCCCTCTTATCTCTAAAATACGCCCAAACCCTTACATTTTTTTCAATCCAACAAGATCAACACATATTTAGATACTAGTTCTTTAAACCAAGACGATGAACATTCATAAAACCTTTACTATGTTGTTATTCACTAGGCTCTAGCTCATTATTTATATTATGTATGTAGGTGATTAGAAGCGTGACCAAACTTGAGACTTCTAATCTGGATATGTTTTGTCAGCCAACCAGTGTGCCTCCTAAGGAGGTTCTGAAAGTATTTTGTTATCAAGTTTTTGTGAACAAGTCTAAGTTTTATTTTGTTTTATTTTCTTTGGACAAGTTTACATTTCTTCTATAAGTAGGGCAAAGTCCCTTTGGACTTATTTGTTTTGTGAAGATGTAAGGCTGACGTCATAATATATGTAAATATAAGTATAAATTTTCTATCTCATATAAGTCTGCACGGCTTTATGGACTTTGTTTTTTGATATTTTCTTCCGCTAGCCCCTTATTTTGCTAATCCATCTCAAAGGCCTTTGGTAATCTTAGGATTACTGGCCGGTTACGATACTAAATCTATATGGGCGGGCTTAGGTCGTGATAGTAGGCCTATGCTCTAAGAGATGAGCAGGTTGATCAGAGGCCATAGGGGCACATGTATGTTGTTACAACGCCAGAGCAATCGCTAGGATCCTCTATTGTGAGAGATATTTTTATTGTGTTCAATTCTTTGGCTAATGTGTAGATTGATACGGGTGCTTCACATTCATTTATGTCTTCTGCTTTTACTTCTACATTGGGGTTAGAGGTGGCCCAGTTAGCATCTCTGCTCAGGGTAGAGTCACCAATTGGGGGTAAGTTTGACTTGGATCGGGGATGTCGTGGTTGTGAGATAGAGGTTGCCAGGTACCGACTTCCTTTTGCATTTGTGTTGTTAGACATATCGGATTTTGATGTCATTTTAGGCATCAACTAGTTGTCTTCATATCGTGCTGTTATTGATTGCTACTATCAGAGGGTTATGGTGTGCATTTTGAGTGGTAACTATTTTTATTTTCTAGGGGACCAAGCTGATACAGTCTTATTGCCAGTTTATGACCCTCGTGGCAGGGGTGAGCTTAGTTGTCTTCTTGCAACACTCTTGGGTAGTGAGAAGGATGGGCTCTGAGTTGAATTGTCAAAGATAGTTTGTGAATTTCCAGATGTCTTTCCTGACAATCTTACTAGTTTGCCACCCACCGGGAGATTGAGTTCTCCATTGACTTAGTGCGTGGCACGACACCGATTTCCATGGCATCGTGTAGATTAGCATTTGCAAAGTTACATAAGTTGAAGATTCAACTCCAAGAACTTTTAGACAAGGGCTTCATGTACCCTAGTACATCACCTTGGGGAGTGCCGGCTCTCTTTGCGAAGAAAAATGATAGGTCATTGCGGTTGTGTAGTGATTACCACAAATTGAATTGAGTTACCGTTAAGAACAAGTATCCTCTACCTAGAATAGAGGACTTATTTGACCAACTTAGAGGGTCTTGTTACTTTTCAAAGATAGACTTGAGATTGGGGTACCATTAATTGAGAGTTAAGGAGGAGGATATCTAGAAATAGCTTTTCACACGCGTTATGGTCACTATGAATTCCTAGCAATGCCTTTCGGTTTAACCAATGCACTTGCCTCCTTTATGGACTTGATGAATATAGTCGTCTGAGAATTTTTAGACCGTTTCATGGTCGTCTTTGTAGACAATATCTTGATCTATTCAACCTCCGAGGAGGAACACGAGGAACACTTGCGGATAGTGCTTGATTTGCTTAGGGTGCACCAATTGTATGCTAACTTTGTGAAATGCAAGTTTTGGTTGACTGAAGTGAAGTTTTTGGAACATGTTGTGTTGGGAGAAGGAGTGACTGTAGATTCTTCTAAGATAGTTGTCGTGCAAGATTGGGAACAACTTAAAAATGTTTTTGAAATCCGAAGTTTCCTAGGTTTAGCCAGGTATTATCTTCGTTTCGTAAGGGACTTCTCTAGACTAGCCGCACGATTGACTAGGTTGACAAGGAAGGGTTTCAAATTTGTACGGAATGAAACTTGTGAAAAGACATTCCAAGAACTTAAAACTAGGTTGACCACTACACCAGTGTCGATAATTCCGGAAAGAGGCTTGGGTTATACCGTTTATTGTGATGCATCTCGAAATGGTCTTGGTTGTGTATTGATGCAAGAAGAGAAGGTTGTGGCCTATGGTTCATGCCAATTGAAAACTCATAAGAAGAATTACCCCACCCATGATTTAGAGTTAGTGGCGGTAATATTTGCTTTGAAGATTTGGAGGCATTATTTGTATGGTAAGAAGTTTGATGTTTTCTTTGATCATAAGAGTCTAAAATACTTGTTTTCTCAAAAAGATTTGAATTTACGCCAACGGAGATGTGTTAGGTTTTTGTAATTGGCAATCCCGTTTGACAAAACTCCTTTAAGTTGTAATTTTATTCGATCTTTTATTTCAGTGAGGCTATGAGTATTTAGATGTGAATCCAACCCGAATTGTGCCTATGCAGAGGAGCTTGTGATCTTAATCCTATCATGTTTGCCACTTCGCTGCTTATGTCGGGAATCGAGCTACTCGATCAGTCGAAGTTGTTTGACTGCTCGTGCGGTCGATTTTACGCTCGAGCGAAGATGTAATCCACTCAAAAGTTTTACTCGCTTGGAAAAGTACTGGGAATTGAGATTTTATGCTTGAACGAACTTTCCATCGCTCGAGTGAAGGCACTTGTTCAGAAATAAGCATTTAAGTCACATCGCTCGAGTGGCCATTCTTGCGCTCAAGCAGAGATCGCGATTCGGCCTGGTATAAAGCTGCGATTAAATCAATTTCTCGGGTACAGCTTCCAGATCTTCTTCTTGGGTATTAGGGTTTTCATCTGAAGCTTCTTTGCTTATTTTCTTTGATATATGTGAGAGTTTATATCATGAATTGAGTAGATCATATCAAAGGATTTGTTTATTTTGTTTTATTAAAAAAAGATAGAGTTGTTCTTCGGTGGATTCTGTGGAATTTGGTCCTGAAGCTTTGGTGGATTCCAGAGTGGTTCATCATCGTGGATTAGATATCATCGTCGTGGATTCAACGTTGGGCAAGACAATTCCGAGATGAAGACAATGGTGGAAGAGGCACATTAGGGTCGATTTAATTTGTGCGTGGATTCGCTAGGTAATTAAGAGTACACTTGTGTAATTCCTTTTTGTCTACTTAGTGGATTATTTTGTGGTTTTGTCCTGTGATTTTTTTTTATCACAATTGGAGGCACTCCAATTATGTTTTTTTTTCACGTTAAATTGTTGTGTCCATTCGTCTTTGATTGGTTGATTGGGATTGTTATTTATTGGTTAATATTGATACATAATCACAAATAAACATCTCGGGGATTTTTAGATTTTTCTAGATGGATGGAATTTATGGAGGATTATGACTTTGAGTTGCATTATCATCTAGGGAATACCAATGTTGTGGTCGATGCCTTAAGTCAAAAATCTGTGAGTAGTGTGGCAAGTGTGGCCAATTGGGAATGGGATATGCTACGTGATATCAGTGAGTTTGCTTTGTAGCTGGGCAAGTCTAGCAAGGGTGCTACCTTATTTACTTTAATTGCTTAACCTACCTTGATTACTAGAGTCATAGAGACACAATAGGGTGACTTTGAGGTGGAGGCCATCCGTGATAGGATCTCCAATGGGAAAGAAGAGAAGGGTTTGAACATCCACTCGTATTTTAGTGTGAGGTATCTAGACCGTTTGTTTGTGCCAGAATCTTGTAGAGAAGAGGTACTCCGAGAATTTCATCACTCACGCCTTGCGGTACATCTGGGAGGCACTAAAATGTATCATGATCTTAGTCATTGGCTTTGGTGGAGGGGTATGAAACGAGATGTCGCCTTATTTGTTTTGAAATGCCTTACTTGTCAACAACTGAAGGCTGAGCACTAAAAGCCAGCGGGTTTGCTATAACCCTTACCTATAGCCGAGTGGAAATGGAAGCATGTTACCATGGATTTTGTTGTTGGGCTTCCTAGAACATAACGGGGTAATGATGACATTTGAGTGATTGTTGATAGGTTAACTAAGTCTATGCACTTCATTCTGATGTGTACCAGCAACTCAGTTGATTATTTGGCAAAGTTGTACATTAGAGAGACAGTTCAACTTCATGGGGTACTTGTGACCATTGTCTAGGATAAAGATCCTCGTTTCACTGTCCGATTGTGGCAAAGCCTTCAAAAGGCATTGAGAACTAAGTTGACCCTTAGCACATCTTATCATCCTCAAACTGATGGGTAGACAAGGCATACTATCAGGATTTTGGAGGACATACTTAGAGCTTTTGTCCTTGACTTCAAAGGGTCTTGGGAGAGGCACCTACCATTGATTGAGTTCACCTATAACAATAGTTATCAAGTTAGTATCCAGATGGCACCGTTCGAGACCTTGTATAGCTGACTTTGTAGGCCACCAGTTTGTTGGGCCAAGGTGGGTGATGCACCGATATTGGGTCTGGAGGTTGTTCAAGAGACGATTGAGAATGTTGCTCTCGTTTGGAAGGGGTTAGCTATAACTCAAAGCCGACAGAAGAGTTATGCCGATAAGAGAAGGCGACCTCTAGCCTTCGAGGTTGGTGACCATGTATTTCTTAAAATCTCAGCAAGACAGGGTTTGATGGGATTTGGTAAGAATGGGAAGTTGTCTCTAAGGTTTATTGGACTTTTTGAGATTTTAGATCGAATTGGGGAAGTGGCTTACCATTTCGCCTTACCGCCACAGCTTTCTAAGGTTCATAACGTGTTTCGTGTATCTATGCCTAGGAAGCACAAACCCGACCCTTCATATGTACTTGATTAGGTTGACTTGGAGGTAGACGAGGATGCCTCATATGAACAGTGACCAGTTCAAATTTTAGATGTTTGAGAACAAGTATTGAAGGGCAAGACTATACCGTTAGTGAATATGTTGTGGAGACACCATGGGGTTGAGGAAGCAACTTGGGAACGTGAGGCAGAAGTCTGCTCCAAGTATCCAGATTAATTTGAGAATGCTTAATTTGGTCTAAAGTGTAATTTTCTCTTGTGTTTGAGAATAAATCATTGAAATTGTAAACCACTTGTTGTTATGATTGTTGTTGTCTTTTAAGCATGAGAACTGTTGTAGGATTGTTACAATTGTTGTTGAACTTATGCTTATGATTATGGTGTTAGTGATTGTTGGTATTGTGGCCTTGGCCAATGGAAAATTTTGATGACTGTAGTAGAAGGTTGTTGAGATTGAGATCTCCATGCTATAGTTCAATTGTTGTTATTATGGATTCATCATTGTCATTGTATGGTTGTTATCACTCGGAGCCTTTTATTATTGAATTGTCTTTGTTCTTTGGAGGTAGTTGGTGAGAGGTGTAACAAAATTTCAGGGGTGAAATTTCCTAAGGGGGAAAGATTGTGATGTCCCGGATCTTGGACTTAACTGGTATTAAGTAGTAAGATAGTGTGCATTACTTTCGGCGTTTTGTTTATTGTTTTGGGTCATTGAGGTTTCTTTTATACTCTTACTTACCTCTCTTAACTTTTCCAGTTAAAAATTTTGATTTTTGAGCATTGGAACTTGTTTTGGGATGGGAAATCAATTTCTGAGTTTTCTGGGCAAAACCGCTTGTGTGGATTTGGCAACCGGCCGAGCGGATTCACATAGGCATTTTTGGGTTTTTTGGGTAGAAAACCGCTCGTGTAGATTCTGTATTCCACTCCAATGGATTTTGGAAAAAATTTTGGGTTCTTCTCTAGAGCAAACTACCTATGGAGGCATCAGAATCCGCTCATGCAAATTGGGATTCTGCTCGTGCGAAATTCAAACTGCTCGTGCAGATTTCGGCGTGTCTGTCTCAAATTTTGTGCTCTTTTCCTCAAAGCTAATGCCAAAAATGTGTTTGACCCACTATTTCACTTCTGTATATATGTATATTTATCTTTTCTCTTCCTTCTCTCTATAAATGCTCCCAAATCCAAACTTCTCTCTAAGAGTTAGCAAAAATCTTCAAGAATTTAAAGGGCTTTTTACACCAAATCGAAGAGGGCGACGAGAGCTACCTTTACACTGATTGAATTGAGTTTTCATCATCATTGAGTTTTGGGGTTTTCATCTCCTTCCCCTTCCAAGCTTGAGGTAGGGATAATCTTTGAGTTATATATATGTTTTTGCAAGTCTATGCTTGTTTGGTGTATTTTATACATGTTTGGATCATGATTTTTGGTTGATGAACCCTAGATGATACAAAAAGTGGATTTTCTCTATTTTTTTCCCCAAAGCTTTTGAAAATATGACCTATGTTGTAAAGTGTGGGTGTTGTTTTGGAAAAATCTTTTCAAAAATGGAACAAAAACCTAGTTTTGGTGGAAACCTAGAACTTGGGGATTTTAGGAAAATGTTGAGATATTGTGAAATTTATGTTTGATGGATTGTTATGTGAAGAAATAATGGAGAAGCTTCTATAGTTGTATCAAATGAGGAAATTTCATGGAGAAATGAGAATTATGGATCTTGAAGCTTATTATTGGTTTGTCTTGGAAAACCAACTTTAGAACATGATGATTTACAAATGGAGAATACATGTATGTTGATATTGTTATCATTACAAGAAAAAACACTTTTGGCGACCACCTTTTTTGAGTTGGTCGCAGATAGTTCATTTTCTGTGACTAACATTTTTTTGGTTATTGATAGGTTATGTTTTCGTGACCAACAACTTTTTGGTGGCTAATAGGTACTTTTTTGAGACCAAAGAATATAATATGGTTGCAGAAAGTAATGGTGGGAGAGGGAAATAAAAAAGTAGGATGTCAAAACCTTTGGTGACTAACTTATTGTGGTCATAAAAAGAAAAAAGGCAATATTTTTTTTTTATCAAAATTACCTAAATTAAAAATGAATTCCTAAATCGATTGAGCTTCCTTTTCATTGGTCCTCTCTTCATTCGACTCCCTATAGTCAGATTGGTTGCTCTCTTCATCATTGTATCTCTTCACTCTCTACACTTCCAATTAGTAACGAAACCCTAGCCACCATCTCCATTTACTTCATCCCCTATTTTGCTGCCTCTTCATCTTAGACTCTCTTCATCATTGTATCTCCTTACCAGGTTACTCTATATATATCTATGATAACCATCTTCTATAGTTTTCGAGAAAGAAGCCAACCGTCAAGTTCATATGAAAGTGTATTCACAGAGAGAGAGAGAGAGAGAGAAAGAGAGAGAGAGAGAGAGAGAGAGAGAGAGAGAGAGAGAGAGAGAGATCTGAGATTTAATGATTGAAATGGGTCGCTTACCTCTAATTCAGGTGGACCGAGTGTTCTCTGATCTTTTTTTGCTCCTCTATTTCACGTTTTCTCTCTTACTTTTCGACCATTTTGACTTTTTTTTTTTATCACATTTCGAATACCCACCATTCTATTGCCATTTTGTGAAAAACAATTGACCTTTTTAGGTCTAAAAAAAAAAAAACCCCCCAAAATTATAGAGCTATGATTGGTTCAGGGGTCTCTATTATGTTCTGTGATTTCTGCTTATTCCATCACAAGTTAAGGTGTAGTAGTTGGTGATTGTACTTTCTGTGAAGTAGGCTTTAATTTGGAGCTTTTTAAAGCTTCAACTTGTTGGTGTTTTGGAAATTGCTCTATATGTACTTTATTATGTTGTTACTTGCGGACTTTGTTTTTGAGCCACAAATGATTTGGCTTAAAGGGTTTGCACTTGGGGGGTTTTGGGGGAATCGACATTAGACTTGAGGTTGTTGTTTTCGCATGTGAACCATCTTTATAAATTTCTGGTTTGATCTTGTGAATGCATGTGAGTGCTATTGTTCATTTTTTTATATTTTTCGGCTAGTTTCCCCTTTTATAAGTTACAATTTGTGTAGATATAGACTTGGATGCGCTGGAATTGATTACTTCATATGCCAAACCAAATTTAGCCTTGTGTTCCAATCAAGTGGGGTCGGAATTCATATTAGGATTTATGTCCATAATAATCGATCTAGTGGATTTTTACATATTGGTTGTTAGGCTACCTGATACACGAGGCGGAAGGTTGTGTGTCAGAATTCATATTAGGGTTTATGTCCATAATAATCAATCTAGTGGATTTTTGCTTAGGCTACCTGACACACAACCTTCCTCATTTTTTCAAGGCCTGGGACCGGCTCTATATAAAAGATTAAGCACTAAGCATGACACTAGTCGAGTTACAATTGATCACTTCAGATGCTTTGCTAAATATGAAATACTAAAAGGGGTACTTAATGTCTTACCCAAAAATAAAACAAGAAGGAAAGCAAAATCTAGTCATATAGATAGTTAGTTCATATTGTAGTGTTACTAATTCAATTTATAGAAGTAATCTACAAATTTGTTTCTTTTTCCTTTCCATATTCGTGCTTGCAGGTGTGTTGTTTTTCTTTCATAGAAACACTAATATTTACATTCTGGAAATTACTTAAACAGATGACTGTGCGAGATGCTCTAAACTCTGCTCTTGATAAAGAAATGTCTGCTGATCTTAGAGTTTTTTTAATGGGTGAAGAGGTAAGGAATCATGATTGGGGATTGTTTGGAAATATGCTATTTTAGTAACTTTTTGACTTTTTACGAAAAGATGTGCAGAAAAAGTAGATAGGTGATGTGACCCAAAAAATATAAAAAGATAAAAAGTATGCTATTTTAGTAGTATCTCAAATTTTTTGACTTTTAAATAAGATTTCACTTTGTTCTTTCCTTATGTGCCCTTTTCTTATTGCAGGTTGGGGAGTACCAAGGTGCATACAAGGTTAGACCCCCCCTCTCTCTCTCTCTATTAAGAATATAGATGATGTCCATGGCCATATAACCGTCAATTTATACTACCTTTGTATAGATTTCCAAAGGGCTCTTGGAGAAGTATAGACCCGACAGGGTTGTTGATACTCCAATCACAGAGGTGGGACCTATTATTAGACTTGTTATGGCTTGCTCCTTTTGTTAATTTCCATGCTTAATTTACCAAATTATTTTCGTTCTCTCTTCTTAGGTAAACTTGCTGATTTGAATTCTTGAATTTCTACAATGATGATCGACTTTTGTGTGTGTATATACATATGCTTTTTGTTTTTCCATAATTCTTTTGTCTCATATATAAATGCTTGTTTTACAGGCTGGATTTGCAGGCATCGAAGTAGGTGCTGCTTATTACGGTCATAGGCCAGTTGTGGAGTTTATGATGTTTAATGTTTCAATGCAGGTCAGAGTTGTTTTATATTTTGGTCATCCCTAATACCTTGCAAAGAGAAAATTTCTAATATTATATTTATATTTGTTTTACTTGGTTACGATGGTCAAACTTACTTTGGAGCTTTCACTAATAGCTAATTAATTTAAAATCTTGTATCTCAGCTCTTGTTGCATATGAGTTTCTCTTTATAATTTGTTGGGCGCCTTTGTTTCCCAGCTAATGTCTCCAAGTGATCTCAATCTTCATTTTGTCCACATCATTAATTCTACTGCAAAATCAAATTACATGTCTACTGGCCAGATAAATGTACCTATTGTTTTTAGAGGACCAAATTGTTTTTAGCGAAGAAGATTGGAGGTACATGATTGATCATGTGTTACTTGGTGACACACACAAGGTAATTAACTCAACACTCATGAATGTTTCTGTAATAACCCGACCCTCATACATGTTTCTTGATATACTTTCAGTCCCTTTATTCTGCGCATTTAAATGCTTATTGTGAAATTTGATGAGAAATTAAGTTTAATTAAGTGAACCTTATGATTATAGATCCATATCTATTTAATGAGAAAACATATCTATCACAATTAAAATGTTTGGATCAGGAATTGAAAGCCTTAGGAGATCAATAATCCGAAATTAATCTTATATTTGAGATCAACATAATTTTTTAGGTAATAATAAGTGTTTCTGTGAAATTCAATTTGGAATGATTAATCTGATTAAGTTTTGTCTTTACTCACCTTTAGATATATATCTATGTTTCTTGTATATTTGATTTATTTTGACTTAAAAAGCCATTACTCAAGATATTTTCCTGAGAGAGGAACGAGAGAAGAAAGTTTTGAGAGGAAGAGGTTAAGTTCATCAAGAAGAAAGATTGGGAAATAGAGAAGGATGGTAGGGTTAAAGCATAAGGTATGTATTTTTGGCTTGAATTAAGTCCTCTCTTGAAGTTGAGTGAGATTTTCTTTGATAATCATGTGAATTAAGGTGTGTATTGGTTAAATTAAAAAGATATGTTATCATGGAATTGATTTGGGGTTACGCCATGCTATATGGAGAAGAATTCCATTCTATTCCTTATCTTTACATATTTGAACTCATTTAGGGATTTGGTTGATTCTATATATGTTTGGGAACTATATGGTAGGGATTTAAAGTATTTAATTTATATTTATGAATTGTCAGGAATTGAGGAATCAATTCATATTGAGATTGTTGGATGTTTGAGATATCTTTGTACATGATTTTGAACCATGTTCCATCAATTAAAGAACCTATTTTAATATTGTTAAAATATTACGTGCTCCGTTTTACGTGCTTGACCCTCTAATATTGTTAAAATCTATATTTGATGCATTTTTGATATTGATGAATTCATTAAAGCAAAGTGAGTCCGAGAATGAATTAAGAAGGAAAAAGAATTAATGTATAAGCTGTGCCTGTGTGTAGGTCATAAACCAGGAGGAGCAAACACTTCGTTGTAGCACTGTGAGTAATAGTATGGAAAAGTACATTTTATTTACCATTGATAATTATTGTTACTAACGCTCTGTTCCTCGTAAGTGTTACACAAACATTTATGACGATTAGAAATCAATGTGAACGCTGAAAGATTTGCGTACATCGATATGACTTTGGAATCATTCTGTTCTGTCAATAATGAATATTAACCCTCTGTTATTTATCAGTATACTACGTTGCTTCTTAAAGAATAAATGGAACTTACGTTCATCCTTGAGCAATGGTATCTGTGTGAATCTAAAATTATTCTGTTGTGTTACGTATGGACTCGAGGTCGTTCAGAACCTATGACATGAATACAAAGGTTTAACGTCATTATGTGACCCACGTTAGAATGTGAATTGTTTTGTCTTTGTTAAGTGTGCTGTAATGACATGATATGACAAGAAATGCTCTATTTTCTGATATGTTACGTTTTGAATCAATGAGTGATGGACCATATATGTAAAAGTATTCATGGCATCATTAGCACAAGGCCCTTACCCGGGGGTAATAATACCGTGGTCTTGTGGCCCTTGCCCAGGGGTAATAATACCGTGGTCTTATGGCCCTTGCCCGGGGGTAAGAATACCGTGGCTCAAGTATGTTACAAGTTCCTGGTACCGGAGGTCCCTTCATGGAACTAAATAGTATGCTCTATATTGATTTGTTAGCGCTATTGGATGTACCATGCATAATCAAGAATGAACTCTGATTTCTGTTTATGATTCAAGCATAATTAAGAATATGTATGAATTGGTTTCTGTTATCCATTCCGTTTACCCTATGTTACGACATGATATGGATTGATCGGTCTTTAAGACCTAATAATTTCGGGTATGGAAAAAGTGCTGCAATGCGAGACACCTCTTGAATCCATACATCTATGAACTAGGCTTAAAGCCAATCTGGGCCTATGGCCATTATGTATAATCTGTTAGGCCAGAGGCCATTCTGTATTTCTGGTATGAAACAAAGTGCTGTACGGAACTAAGTGCTATAGGGTGAGCCACCTCTAGAATCCGTGCGAGACACCTCTTGAGTTCATACATGCATGAAAAGGGCTTAATGCCAATCTGATCAAGGGCTTGAAGCCATTCTGTTTAAAGTTTGGGCCTAAGGCCATTCTGGAAATAATTACAAGATAAAGTTAACAATATGCTCTCTGCACTGATACATGTACATTGTAATTCAAGTTAATTGTTTAATTGTTTTCGTACTACTATTCACTGAGCTTGGCTCACTTTATGTTATGCTTGGTTCTGTAGGCACTCCACCTGGAGGGTCAGTCTTAACCCATGGTATCCATTCCTCTTTTGTCAACCTCAGAGGGTCCAGGCACTTATATGAAGGCAGTTCACTTTATGGGGTTTGCTAAGCTTTTGCTTTTGTACCCTGATTGTCTGTCTATGGATGAAGTGTATAAAATCCCTTTTACCTTTCAATGTTTTGTTATACGCCCAATCTTGAGGGCTGGGTTTGTATATATTTATGTACATAACTAAATTCTCTGATGCACGTCACTGTATGTTTATCTGCCTTATGTTCTGTTGTGATCCTGGCATGATAGTGGTCGCTCAATGGATGTAGTTCTTTTATTTATTTTAATTTATGTTGTTAAATGCTTCCGTTCAAGCCCTATATATTTTGTATGTCAGGTTAAGTGTCTGGTTCTGAATAGGTCATGCCCAAACTTTTAGGGGCAAGTTTGGGGCGTGACAATTTCTTTTAATTGCACCACAAATCACCATTATACCATATTCTAATTGCACTACAAATCCATGGATGTTTAAATTTCCTATAACTCAAAGTTTCCAAGTTTCTATGAAATTGAAAGAATGGCTGTTGATACATACAATTATATATGCATGTATATATACAAGGAATGAATGTGTGTGCTATAAAGTAAGGAAATTGTAGAGAGAGAGAGAGAGAGAGAGAGAGAGAGAGAGAGAGAGAGAGGAAGCTGACTTTGTTTTCCCTTGCTCACATCCAGTAACTAAGTACCCTTGTGTAACGAGCCCGCGAGGGACCTCATGGGTTACAGTTCGGACTCAATTTGTCACGGTTCTAAATCTGAACCAAAGAGTCCAAATCCGGCAAATCGTTTTGAGAAAAACAGATTTTTAGAAAAGAAGTGCCAAACATGGACAGCTTTGCCAGATACAGAGTCGCCACCTAAATATTTATTATGGGGGAATTTAGGAAACCCTGACTCGGTGCCAAAGGCCACGTGTCCGTCATCACCAAAGTTGCCTCGGCTCGGGAACTTGGGTACGATTGGGGAAGGTCAGCCATGAGCACCCCCTCTCGCCCGATCCGAAGATCGGCCTCTACTAACCATGATATCTTGTTTTGAAAACATTATGCATTCTTATTCCGATTATTAGCCTAGAATTACTATGTTATGCGCACAGCAAACAAGTATAGACCAAATCGCCTAAATTGGAACAAAACATTGCATGTTTGTTTTGAAAATGGTTTACTACTCGCAAGTAGGCTAAAATGCAGGTTTTGCCACCCTCAAGTGGGCTTTAGAAAAAATGGTTTTGCCACTATCTAGTGGGCTTAAAACTTGCATTCAATGCATTGTTCCAATTTAAGTAACCCAACCTTCACCCACAGGCATTCAGGCAGTTATAACACGTAAGCAATTAGCCTCATGGCAAGCATGCTGTCATGGCAAACACTCACACGCATGCAAGGATGCTAAAGCATAAAAGCTTACCTAGTACTCCAAGCCAAAACAGAAACTAGTTAGTAATCAATGCATGATCCTAGTTCATGTGAAGATGGCTAATGCAACGCATGCAAGATGCAACTACAATAGGCTCGGCTATTCTAAGATGGCATATGATGACGCTACAGCTAACACGTATTCAACTTGGAATTGAAATACAATGCAGTTAGTATGATGCGCCGAGCCCGATGCATGCAAGACAAATGTATGGATGCACGCATGCATAGCATAAGGTATGCTAATTTAAATATGCCCTAATACTAACCATCAAAAGCAGGTAAGTAAAAGGGAGAAACAAGTGGGGGTTGGAAGACATGCACACACGCACCCACACTTATTACAAATTTGCCCTCGCTCGGAGGGACCGAAAGAATAATACAATTTAACTAACTATCAAGCTAATTAAATATTACAGACAAATAACTAGTTAAGCAAATTAACTAAGCTAATTAAGCAGTAAAAGCAGCCTCGGGAAGGGGGCCCAATGCATGCGCGCTTGGTTCCGCTCGGAAACCCACCACCATGCACAAGTTTGCCTCTGTTTCCCCTGCTCTGCTCCTCTGAAAATTGAACAACTCCCAAGGTATGCTCCATGGACACTGTGGATCACCACCAACCAAGTGGAAACCCAACCGACCATGTCCGAATGGTCATCGACCATTGGTTGAGCTCTCGGCCATCCATATTTGGTCAGTCGGCAGTATAGATGGCCGGCCAGCCAAATCTTCCTGCAGAAACCTGTTTGGACAGCAGCAGAGGGCAAAACATGGCATGGCAATGCATTTCAAGCAATGTTTGCACCAACCACACTCCTTATCATATTTATGACTCAAAGGAGCATGGTGCTCGATTCTTGGACCACCAATTGCGCATTTCCATGCGTGATGGCCCAAGGAACCAAGTATGCATTTTGATTTCAAATGAAATGCAAACAAAAACATAAGGCCCAACCTCTATCACTTGATCAAGAGACAAGGCATGCATGCAAGATGCAATGCAACCTAGGCATGGAACTAAGCATACAATACGAACATGAGGGCAAGCATGCAAACATGAACATGGACAACACACAAATATGTAACAACATGATGAAATGGAGCAAGCATGCAACCATATACAAGACATGCGAGCGACAACATGTGAAAATGGTTTTACACTAACTTGGACAGCTCTCTACTAGGTCCAAAACAGTGGCCAACATGCTCAAGAATGGAAACCAAAACACATACAAATAGGCATGCGTGCAACGTCCAACACTTAGGCATATAGAGACAACTTTTAAGCACACTTAAAAGAGGAACAACATGGGCATATGGCATGCAATGTAAGCTCTAAAAATCATGTTAATGATGGTGCCAAACCAAGCAAACAAGACGAGCATAGCATACAACAAATGGTCTAAAGCCTAAGGCTCACCAAAGAAGCATTGAACTACACTTAGTGCAACCACACATGGCATGAATTAAGTGACTGAAAACAGAGACGTGACATGCTAAAATGAGTCTCAAAACCCACCTAGATGGCATCTAAATGGCTTAAGTGTGGAAGCATGCACAAGGGCCCAAACAAGGAGCATAAGACAACAACCTCTTAACGCATTAAAGGGGTATCAAATGCAAGCATACAAGCATGGAGCAAGGACTGAAATATCATAACTAATGGTGCTAAACCACTGAAATGATGCAAATAGGGCATGGTAGAGGAGCCAACACTCAAAGCATACAAGCTAGATTGCATGGTAGCTATACAAAGCAAGTCATGGATGACCCAAACAACCAAAATCAGACCTAAATCATGCCAAAATATGCATAAAAGCTTCACAAAGCTAAGCCAAAATCATGCTAGAAACAAGGCTCAAAGCACAAAGCATGTTAAGGCAATTTCATGGCATTACAAGACAAGTATGCTAAGCATGCATGGTGTGTCTAAACCAACTTAAAAGAGTGCTACATCATGGCAAAATAAGCACAAATAACACTTAAGACATGGCCAACATGAACTCAAGAATGGTGCTCACACATGAGGTTAAAATGGCACTTTTTGAAGACAATAAGGAGAGGGGGTGGCCCTCTCCTTCTTAGGACCTTAAACCACCATCCTCACCACTGAAATCCCTCAAGATTTTAGTGGTGAGGAGGCCCAAACAAGGTGGTCCCGGAGCTCACCAAAAACACACAAAAATGGGGCCAAACAAGGCCTAAGAGGGGGTAAACAACCTCAAACACAAAAGTGACCTTAATGAAGTATCTTAAACACACAAAAAAAAAAAAGAACTTTTTTATGTTATACACGAAACTCAAATCAGCCAGCAAGATAGGCTAAAAGTGTCTGCAAAAACGGGGAATAATGAGGGAAAAGGAGTTACCTTTGTAGCCAAAAGGGGACAGCAGCCTCTTGGTCCAAAAAAATAGTCCCTTAGCCTTTGAAAATGGCCTCCAAGCTCCTTAGGTTGATGATGGAGGTGTTGTGCTGGGAGGTATAGTTCAAATGGCCAAGAACTAGACCCTTTTGCATCCTCTAACCAACACAAATGTAGAGAGAGAGGGAGATATAGAGAGAGAGTGATATATATATCATATATATCATATTTTTCTAACCCTTGAAATGGGAGGAGAGGTCCTCTTTATATAGACAAGGCAATGGCTCAAAGCTTCTCTTGGAAGCTAGAAAGGTGCAAGCTTCTTGGAGAAGGTAGAAAGGTTCAAGCTTCTCCAAGAAGCTAAAAAGGTGCAAGCTTCTTGGAGAAACTAAAAAGGGTCAAGCTTCCTTAAGAAGCTAGACCAAAAGGGTGCAAAAGGGGCAAAACAGCCACAAATGTGCACGGGGGGCAGGGTTTGTGCATTCCAGCTGGCACAGCTGGCATGCACCATGCCTGAAAAAGGCAAAAAGATGGTACCGGCCAGAAAAGGATGCCACCGGCCAAACAGATGGCCGACCGGCCACACTAAATGCCGACCGGCCAATGGTATATTTTTCCAATGGCCGGTAGCCCCAAAACATGGCCGGTGGCCTCAAGCCACAACCGGTGGGTGCCAGGAGTAGCTAACAAGCTACTCTCTACCCCTAGAAGGAAAAACACAAGTGTTTGGTGCAAAACCAAACACAAAACAGTCGAGTTGAGAGATCCTGAGGCAAGGCGCGCAGCCAAGACCTCCGGGAACTCAAAACGGAACACGAACATGGGTGATGACCAAGTGTTCAAGCGGTGACGTCCAAGTCTTGAGGACGGTCAAAAATGGGGTGTCTACAGTTGCCCCTCTTTGACAGAACTCGAAAGTCATAACAATGACGGGAGTGAATGTCAAAGCCCAGAGACGACCCATTTTTGACAAGGCCGAAGACTTAGACAAAGCATACAAGCTACAGATAAAGATACGCGCCCGAAGGCAGGGGCAAAATGCAACTGACAATGCACAAAGCCGAGCATAACTTATGATCATGCAAGAAACATAGGGACGTATCCCGATGTTTCGGAAAGAAGGGAAAAACGTAGGGACGTATCCCGGTGTTTCGGAAAGAAGGAGAAACATAGGGACGTATCCCAGTGATTAGGGACGTATCCCAGTGTTTCGGAAAGAAAGAGAAACATAGGGACGTATCCCGATGTTTCGGAAGGAATGAGAAACGTAGGGACATATCCCGGTGGTTAGGGACGTATCCCAGTGATTAGGGACGTATCCCAGTGTTCAGGAAAGAAGGAGGAACATATGGACGTATCTCGATGCTTCGGAAAGGGAGAAGAAACATAGGGACGTATCCCGGTGTTTCGGAATGGTGTGAGCATTAGAACGTATTCCGAACGCTTTTAACCAAAGGGGGAGAAACATAGGGATATGTCCCGGTGTTTCGAAATGGTGTGAGCATTGGAACGTATTCCGAATGCTTTTAACCGAAGAGGGAGAAACATAGGGACGTATCCCGGTGTTTCGAAATGCTGTGAGCATTGGAACGTATTCCGAACGCTTTTAACCAAAGAGGGAGAAACATATGGACCTGTCCCGATGTTTCGAAATGGTGTGAGCATTGGAATGTATTCCGAACGCTCTTAACCGAAGAGGGAGAAACATAGGGACGTATCCGGGTGTTTCGAAATGGTGTGAGCATTGGAAGGTATTCCGAACGCTCTTAACCGAAGAGGGAGAAACATAGGGACGTATCCCGGTGTTTCGAAATGGTGTGAGCATTGGAACGTATTCCGAACGCTTTTAACCAAAGAGGGAGAAACATAGGGACGTATCCCGGTGTTTCGAAATGGTGTGAGCATTGGAACGTATTCCGAACGCTTTTAACCAAAGAGGGAGAAACATAGGGACCTGTCCCGGTGTTTCGAAATGGTGTGAGCATTGGAATGTATTCCGAGCACTCTTAACCGAAGAGGGAGAAACATAGGGACGTATCCCGGTGTTTCGAAATGGTGTGAGCATTGGAACGTATTCTGAACGCTTTTAACCAAAGAGAGAGAAACATAGGGACATGTCCCGGTGTTTCGAAATGGTGTGAGCATTGGAACGTCTTCCGAACGCTCTTAACCAAAGAGGGAGAAACATAGGGACGTATTCTGGTGTTTCGGAATGGTGTGAGCATTGGAACGTATTCCGAACGCTTTTAACCAAAGAGGGAG
Source organism: Camellia granthamiana (assembly GCA_036172215.1). Lineage (NCBI taxonomy): Eukaryota > Viridiplantae > Streptophyta > Magnoliopsida > Ericales > Theaceae > Camellia > Camellia granthamiana. The sequence continues at coordinate 72,179,544 of CM069915.1, read as the reverse complement.
AAACATAGGGACATGTCCCGGTGTTTTGAAATGGTGTGAGCATTGGAACGCATTCCGAACGCTCTTAACCGAAGAGGGAGAAACATAGGCACGTATCCCGATGTTTCAGAAAAAGGGAAAGAAACATAGGGACATATCCCGGTGTTTCGGAAAAGAAGAAGAAACATGGGGACGTATCCCGGTGTTTCAGAAAGGGAGAAGAAACATAGGGACGTATCCCGGTGTTTCAGAAAGGGAGAAGAAACATAGGGACGTATCCCGGTGTTTCGGAAAGGTATAAGCATTAGAACGTATTCCAAAGGCTCTTAACCAAGGAGGGAGAAACATAGGGACGTATCCCGGTGTTTCGGAAAGAAGGAGAAACATAGGGACGTATCCCGGTGTTTCGGAAAGAGAGAGAAACATAGGGACATATCCCGGTGTTTCGGAATGAAGGAGAAACATAGGGACGTATCCCAGTGTTTCAGAAAAAGAGAAGAAACATAGGGACGTATCCCGGTGTTTCGGAAAGAAGGAGAAACATAGGGACGTATCCCGGTGTTTCGGAATGAAGAGAAACATCGGGACGTATCCCGGTGTTTCGGAAGGAAGAGAAACGTAGGGACGTATCCCGGTGGTTAGGGACGTATCCCAGTGATTAGAAAAAAGAGAAGAAACATAGGGACGTATCCCGGTGTTTCAGAATGAAGAGAAACATAGGGACGTATCCCGGTGTTTCAGAAAGAAGAAGAAACATAGGGACGTATCCCGCTATTTCAGAAAAAGAGAGTGTGCATAACAATGCGATTGAAACGTGCATAACAATGCAAGTAGAATGCGTATGATAACGCAAGTAAAGAGTATGCATGACAATGCAACTAGAGTGTGCGTGACAATGCAAGTGAGGTGCACAAAAGAAGTGCGATAAAATGCATTTTTTATGCAAGTATGGGGGCATTTTCTACGCAACATGGAAAGCATATTCTATGCAATATTGAAAGCATGTTCTGTGCATGAGACAGGCATATTCTATGCAACATTGAAAGCTTATTCTATGCAAGATTGAAAGCAAAGCATATTCTATGCGGAATCGAAAGCAAGCATATTTTACGCATGAATCATAATGATGCGCGGCACGCATGAAACAGAAGCGTATATGAAAGTGCACATTCTATGCAATAGAGGGGCATCAAACATGTATTCTGGTGCCTCCGATTTATCTCTAAGAGGGCTTTGCAACACACTCAGCTCAAAAGGGGACACCCTGTCTATTATTGGCGAAAGACAACATCTGGAGCTGATTTAATTGCCATTCTGACTTGAAGCAGGCTTAAGCTTGGGGTTGACATACACTCATACTCCAGAGAAATGGCGAGGCCTGAGAAGGTGCACCTGGAATGCAATCTCGGAATTTGAAACAAACTCAGATGCTCCAATTTTCCCTCTTTTCTTTTGCTTTGCAGTCTAGAACCCATATAGCTTCAGATAGGTCCTGGTTCTACTGTTCTGACATGACCTGGGTTGAACCCTGAGGTTTTATGAAAGAACGAATCTTGTTTTGGACAAATGTGAGGAATGGCACAACACTCTAAGCACAAAACGATTTTATTTTAGAAATTAAGAAATGAGTTCTTAACCGGGTATTGAGCCTACGACTGAACACAGCGAGAAAGACTCAACAACGAAAAATAAAGGTAAACAACCTAAACACATCTATTGACACTCAAAACGACTCAAGACAAGAATCGAGACAGACAAAAACAACAAAACACAAGACTCAAATGTGAACAGGGAGCCTGTTTCTCCGGGTAAGGTTTCCCACCCTTTCTTATTTATGATTCTCACATCACTCGGCCCTCAGGCTCTGTTTTTATGAAAAAGCCCTTTTCCTCACTTTTTCTCTTAGCGCACATCTCTCTATTCTTCAATCTCTCATTTTTTATCCCTCCCCTGGGTGGTTGATGGATAAATAGAAAGTTGCGGGGTCTTGCCCCTAGCATTCCGCTAGATTCTTCTTCTTATTCACAACAGTGAATTTCTTCCACAGAGGGGCTGCGCTACAATTGGATGTGTAGCAAATCTGCAGCTGACATCAGTTGACGATGCTCTGCTGGGGAGTTTGGATGTGATCAGATCTATCTAGATAAGGGAGTGGAATATCTTGTCCCATTCCAGTTCATGCTTCGCACTTGGCTTGATACCTCGTTGCTTGGAGGATGTGAGAGCTTTCTGCCCTTTTGTGGTTAGCTTCAGTGGTGCCTTTTTCTGGCAGGTATGGTGCCCTTTCTGGCAAGTGCCTTGATAAAGGGGAAAGGATAGAAAACCTGACTCAACTGTGCCCCTATTTCATCATTTTGACCATTTTTTGTTTTTGATTTCTACTAAAACAATTTTGACCAATATGAGAGTTAGATTAACATACTTGTTTGATTTTTGATTTGAAATCATGCAAGTTCGGTTATGAGCACTGAAAATTTTCCCTTTTTGGGTCCAAGAAATGGTCCAGTTTTGGAAAAGATGGAATAATTTTTGAGAAAATTAGTCAACCTCAGTAAAAATTCTCAAAAACTATTTTTGCAAACAGCCACTGCTCAACGAGCACGGAACCTACTCTTGAGATGCACGACCTCGGACCCATAGCAATGGAAAATTGCCCCTTGTCTGAAGGAGAGCTGCATGGCAACGGAAAGTTGCCCCTTGTTTGAATGGCACCACTGCGCATTGAATGGCAACGGAAAGTTGCCCCTTGTCTGAACGGCACCGCGGCGCATTGTAATCAGTCTTTATGGTAATGATCACAACCGAACTCTCGGATACAGAGAAGGCAAGGATCATCAAAACCAATACATGGACACACTTGATTTGGAAATGTTTGTGGCTGGACTTCAGAATGAAGTTGCCTATGTATCCCAAACATGGGAATCAAGCCTTACGTAGTTCGGGGTTAAGGTACACTCGTGTATTAACCCTCTCCTTTTGCGCTCTAACTTTTGCCAAGGCGCCCGTTGTGGGTTTTCGACCTTGCGAGCTTATGTTTTTCTTTTCTTTTCAATTCTTTTCTTTTTCTTTTCTTTTTGCATTTTCATCTTTTTTTTTTTTGTATATTTTTTTTCTTTTTGTATTTTTCTCTTGCTCTAACTTTTGCCTGGGTCGCCCATCCGGGTTTTCGGCCCAGCGAGCCTCTCAAAGGGTAAAAGTGTAACAAGTCCATGCCAAATGGTTTTAAGGTTTTGAAGCCATCCGTATCCAGGAGAGTGGCTGTTATTGTCGATTTGCAAAAGGATCCATCTCCGACTCTTCGAGCACATTTAAAATTCTTTGCCCCTAGTTCCAGGGGTGCTTCTGATCTAGCTTGGCAAGCTTCTTTTGATGACATCTGATCTTCTTGATCTGACTTTCTTGCCTCTTGTTCGAGGGCTGCTTTGAATCTGGCCACACAGGCCTCTCATGGCGGTTGACCGTTGAACGTTTTGAATGGGTTCAAGGTTCGAAAACAAATGGATTGAATCTTGAGGCTGAGAGCCATCCTGGGCTGCACAATCTCAAGAGCGATTCCACACAGGTCTTCACAGGACCGCGCAAAACATTTTGTTTTTAAAAATTTTTAAGAAAGCGACAAATCGCTCGCGCTGAAGATAGTGTGGGACCAATCTGGATCAAGCTAGGATCCTTCTCAGTACTCACGTTAACAAACATGATTTCATTCATTAAGGGCTTAGCATGCCTCACTTTCTCTCAAATTGATCAAAGTTTTGCAAATCCCGAGGATTCCTTCCTCTTCGTTTTCCTCACAATGTTCAAAAAGTTTTGAAAAACTTGGGTTAATGTAATGAGTTCAAAGCACAAAAGAGCAGGTGGAATGCACTGCCATTTCATTCAAGCTTCTGGCACAACTAGCGCAAGGCGGAAGCAAACACAAGAGTGTGAAAAAAAACTACTGCTGTTCATTCAAATCTGTTGGTATTACTGGCTCCAAGGCAGAAACAGACTCAAAAGAAAATGAAAAGACAAACACAAAACAAGCAAGTGATGTCCAAGGTAACACCCCCAAAATCACTCGACTCTAACAAAACAAGACTGACTCGATACAACAAGACAGACCCAACCGACTCAGTATGAAAAGACTGACTCAATACAAAACGACAAGACTGACCCAATACCCAAGTCAGAAAGCACAAAAACTAGCATTCGCAAAATGCTGAAAACAGTGCGTGCCATACGCCACATCCAGAGTAAACTGAGCCCCGCTCGTAGGTGGTCCATCCCCTGATCACATCACATTATCCCCCACAAGTTCACTGATCAAGTGCCGATAGACTTTGTAGGACTTGGTGCGACGATAACCTCATTGTCAATCAAATTTTGTATCTCGTGGTGGAGATGGACGCAACTGTCGGTGTCATGAGCGGTTTGTTGATGGAAAGCACAGTACTTAGTCGGGTCATGCTTTGGAGAGAGAGGATCGGGTAGAGGCCGTTGCTCTAACGGTTTCAGATGTCCTTTCCTAAGTAGGACCCCTAGAGCTTTAGACAGAGGCATATAAAGCGGGGTGAAAACCCTCTTGCCTCGGGGTAGATAGTCCGAAGTTCGGGGGTTTGAAGTGGATGCACCAACAAAGGGGGTGGCTGCTCTTGGTGTGGTGGTGGCGACCATGCCCACGTCTAAAGTCCTAGCAGCTGCGTCACCACCGGTGGTCGCATTCGAACTGTGGGTAAACGCCCTCCTGGGCTGCTCCTTCTCCTGGTCAATGAGGCCCTGCTTCATAGCGTCCTCGATCTGTACTCCCATCTCATGCAGATCTAAAAAGGTAGGGAAGGGGAGCACGATCATTTTCTGCATTAGTTTGGGCTGGAGGTTGCGCACAACCATCCGAATCTGATCTTTGTCGGAAGGCCTTGTAGTCATCATTGAGGCCTTTGCTCTCCATCTCGTCACGAACTCTGAGAAACCCTCCTTTGGCTCTTGGCGGGTGACTTCAAGATGACGAGTTATGACCTCAATTTGTGTGTTGTAGGAGTATTGATCATTGAAGGCCTCAGCCATCTCTTCCCAATTCTGTTTCACGGAGTTCTCTAATTTCGCATACCAGATTGCGGCTATCCCAGACATGGCTCGGCCGAATAGTGACAGCTTCTGGGCTGTGGTCAAACCCATTGGTCTCAGGATATCAGAAAACAGTTGGAGGTGCACCATTGGGTCTCCAGAGCCATCGAATCGATCGATATGTGGCATCTTAAACCGATCTGGTAATGTCACCACTGTGTCGGTATAACCATCCTCTATATCAGGAATAGAGTGGGCCCCCTGAGACTTTTTGAACAATTTCTCAAGCTTGCTTACTTTCAATGCTGTGTGGTCCGTTTTGAACTCAAAGGGGAAGTCTGGTAGGTTGGTGGGTGTTTTAGATAGCTGGGGTAGAACCGGGGGCGGAGCTAGCCCGACTGGAATGTCCGTATCATCCTGGATGTGGGTTGCCTCCCCGAGTATGGGAACTCTTGGTGGGGGAGGAGCCTGGTGTGAAGTAGATACTCCAGTTTGCTGCTCTAGCCTGGCAATTGTCTCTGCCTGTTGAGCTATGACCACAGCCTGTTGCTTGGCGAATTCTGCTTGACAGACAGCGTCTTGCTGCATGGCTTTCATACTATCCTGGAGTTAGCGTACCATCTCTTCCAGACTCGATATATTGTCCTGGTCTAACTGAGCAACCGGTATATCTCCCTGTGGTAAAAAACAGATAGCTCAACCCAACTGCGCACAGGTGAGATGGATAATGACCGCTGATCTGAAGACTGTTGAACTGATGATTTGTGCCTGACTGGCGTTTTTACCCTGCCTCTGGCAAAGGAACACTGATTGCCCTTGAACTGAATCTCTACCCCGACAAAGTCTATCAGCACAAGTCCAATGTACCTGGGGGATAGTGGAGCCTTCTGAAGCTATAGTTCCAGGACTACCTAGCAAAAGAGAAAACAGACAGCATCTCAGCTCAATTTCACTGGAACGGATATGAGCATAGCGGAACGACTGTACTTAATACTGATCACTGTTCCCCAAATAACTGTCCCAAAACCGATACCCTCAGGTAAAATTGATTCCCCAAATACTGATGCCCGCGGGCCTAATACGCTGACTTGCAAATTGATACATGCATTCCCTGTAGAGATACACTCTAAAAGCACATAGCATGTAAAAGAGAGCCAAAACACCCCTATGTTGGGGTGGGGTTTCCCTGTCCTATTTTGTCAAGGGTTTCCCTGTCCTATTTTGTCAGGAGCTAGGGTTTCACTACGCACGCAGCGGTTTCAAACAACCTATATCGGGTAAGCAACCTGTCCTAGTTTGGAATGGTCACTATGAATTCCGAATATGCACTAGGTCGAATGGTCGAAAAGGGTGCCCCGGTAAAATCGGGGTTTGTGTTGCCATACTGGCAGAGCCCGCAACCGGTCAGCCTTATGGCATGCTTTGACAAAGTCAAGCCTCCGGCAAACCGCTCAGGAATAACAGATGGCCAACACGGTGTCCTAGGCGCACCAATGCACATGCAATGCAAAGAAGCACATAAGTGTAGTCAAAACAGGATATCACGAGTTCGAGTCAAGCTCTCTAAACTCCCCAGCAGAGTCGCCAGAAACTGTAACAAGCCCGCGAGGGACCTCATGGGTTACAGTTCGGACTCAATTTGTCACGGTTCTAAATCTGAACCAAAGAGTCCAAATCCGGCAAATCGTTTTGAGAAAAACAGATTTTTAGAAAAGAAGTGCCAAACATGGACTGCTTTGCCAGATACAGAGTCGCCACCTAAATATTTATTATGGGGGAATTTAGGAAACCCTGACTCGGTGCCAAAGGCCACGTGTCCGTCATCACCAAAGTTGCCTCGGCTCGGGAACTTGGGTACGATTGGGGAAGGTCAGCCATGAGCACCCCCTCTCGCCCGATCCGAAGATCGGCCTCTACTAACCATGATATCTTGTTTTGAAAACATTATGCATTCTTATTCCGGTTATTAGCCTAGAATTACTATGTTATGCGCACAGCAAACAAGTATAGACCAAATCGCCTAAATTGGAACAAAACATTGCATGTTTGTTTTGAAAATGGTTTACTACTCGCAAGTAGGCTAAAATGCAGGTTTTGCCACCCTCAAGTGGGCTTTAGAAAAAATGGTTTTGCCACTATCTAGTGGGCTTAAAACTTGCATTCAATGCATTGTTCCAATTTAAGTAACCCAACCTTCACCCACAGGCATTCAGGCAGTTATAACACGTAAGCAATTAGCCTTATGGCAAGCATGTTGTCATGGCAAACACTCACACACATGCAAGGATGCTAAAGCATAAAAGCTTACCTAGTACTCCAAGCCAAAACAGAAACTAGTTAGTAATCAATGCATGATCCTAGTTCATGTGAAGATGGCTAATGCAACGTATGCAAGATGCAACTACAATAGGCTCGGCTATTCTAAGATGGCATATGATGACGCTACAGCTAACACGTATTCAACTTGGAATTGAAATACAATGCAGTTAGTATGATGCGCCGAGCCTGATGCATGCAAGACAAATGTATGGATGCACGCATGCATAGCATAAGGTATGCTAATTTAAATATGCCCTAATACTAACCATCAAAAGCAGGTAAGTAAAAGGGAGAAACAAGTGGGGGTTGGAAGACATGCACACACGCACCCACACTTATTACAAATTTGCCCTCGCTCGGAGGGACCGAAAGAATAATACAATTTAACTAACTATCAAGCTAATTAAATATTACAGACAAATAACTAGTTAAGCAAATTAACTAAGCTAATTAAGCAGTAAAAGCAGCCTCGGGAAGGGGGCCCAATGCATGCGCGCTTGGTTACGCTCGGAAACCCACCACCATGCACAAGTTTGCCTCTGTTTCCCCTACTCTGCTCCTCTGAAAATTGAACAACTCCCAAGGTATGCTTCATGGACACTGTGGATCACTACCGACCATGTCCGAATGGTCATTGACCATTGGTTGAGCTCTCGGCCATCCATATTTGGTCGGTCGGCAGTATAGATGGCCGGCCGGCCAAATCTTCTTGCAGAAACCTGTTTTGACAGCAGCAGAGGGCAAAACATGGCATGGCAATGCATTTCAAGCAATGTTTGTACCAACCACACTCCTTATCATATTTATGACTCAAAGGAGCATGGTGCTCGATTCTCGGACCACCAATTACGCATTTCCATGCGTGATGGCCCAAGGAACCAAGTATGCATTTTGATTTCAAATGAAATGCAAACAAAAACATAAGGCCCAACCTCTATCACTTGATCAAGAGACAAGGCATGCATGCAAGATGCAATGCAACCTAGGCATGGAACTAAGCATACAATACGAACATGAGGGCAAGCATGCAAACATGAACATGGACAACACACAAATATGTAACAACATGATGAAATGGAGCAAGCATGCAACCATATACAAGACATGCGAGCGACAACATGTGAAGATGGTTTTACACTAACTTGGACAGCTCTCTACTAGGTCCAAAACAGTGGCCAACATGCTCAAGAATGGAAACCAAAACACATACAAATAGGCATGCATGCAAGGCCCAACACTTAGGCATATAGAGACAACTTTTAAGCACACTTAAAAGAGGAACAACATGGGCATATGGCATGCAATGTAAGCTCTGAAAATCATGTTAATGATGGTGCCAAACCAAGCAAACAAGACGAGCATAGCATACAACAAATGGTCTAAAGCTTAAGGCTCACCAAAGAAGCATTGAACTACACTTAGTGCAACCACACATGGACCAAGGACTGAAATATCATAACTAATGGTGCTAAACCACTGAAATGATGCAAATAGAGCATGGTAGAGGAGCCAACACTCAAAGCATACAAGCTAGATTGCATGGTAGCTATACAAAGCAAGTCATGGATGACCCAAACAACCAAAATCAGACCTAAATCATGCCAAAATATGCATAAAAGCTTCACAAAGCTAAGCCAAAATCATGCTAGAAACAAGGCTCAAAGCACAAAGCATGTTAAGGCAATTTCATGGCATTACAAGACAAGTATGCTAAGCATGCATGGTGTGTCTAAACCAACTTAAAAGAGTGCTATATCATGGCAAAATAAGCACAAATAACACTTAAGACATGGCCAACATGAACTCAAGAATGGTGCTCACACATGAGGCTAAAATGGCACTTTTTGAAGACAACAAGGAGAGGGGGTGGCCCTCTCCTTCTTAGGACCTTAAACCACCATCCTCCCCACTGAAATCCCTCAAGATTTCAGTGGTGAGGAGGCCCAAACAAGGTGGTCCCGGAGCTCACCAAAAACACGCAAAAATGGGGCCAAACAAGGCCTAAGAGGGGGTAAACAACCTCAAACACAAAAGTGACCTTAATGAAGTTTCTTAAACACAAAAAAAAAAGAACTTTTTTATGTTATACACGAAACTCAAATCAGTAAGCAAGACAGGCTAAAAGTGTCTGCAAAAACGGGGAATAAAGAGGGAAAATGAGTTACCTTTGTAGCCAAAAGGGGACAGCAGCCTCTTGGTCCAAAAAAATAGTCCCTTAGCCTCTGAAAATGGCCTCCAAGCTCCTTAGGTTGATGATGGAGGTGTTGTGCTAGGAGGTGTAGTTCAAATGGCCAAGAACTAGACCCTTTTGCATCCTCTAACCAACACAAATGTAGAGAGAGAGGGAGATATAGAGAGAGAGTGATATATATATATCATATATATCAGATTTTTCTAACCCTTGAAATGGGAGGAGAGGCCCTCTTTATATAGACAAGGTAATGGCTCAAAGCTTCTCTTGGAAGCTAGAAAGGTGCAAGCTTCTTGGAGAAGCTAGAAAGGTTCAAGCTTCTCCAAGAAGCTAAAAAGGTGCAAGCTTCTTGGAGAAGCTAAAAAGGGTCAAGCTTCCTCAAGAAGCTAGACCAAAAGGGTGCAAAAGGGGTAAAACAACCACAAATGTGCACGGGGGCAGGGTTTGTGCATTCCAGCTGGCACAGCTGGCATGCACCATGCCTGAAAAAGGCAAAAAGATGGTACCAGCCAGAAAAGGATGCCACCGGCCAAACAGATGGCCGGCCGGCCACACTAAATGCCGACCGGCCAATGGTATATTTTACCAATGGCCGGTAGCCCCAAAACACGGCCGGTGGCCTCAAGCCACGGCCGGTGGGTACCAGGAGTAGCTAACAAGCTACTCTCTACCCCTAGAAGGAAAAACACAAGTGTTTGGTGCAAAACAAACACAAAACAGCTGAGTTGAGAGATCCTGAGGCAAGGCGCGCAACCAAGACCTCCGGGAACTCAAAATGGAACACGAACATGGGTGATCACCAAGTGTTCAAGCGGTGACGTCCAAGTCTTGAGGACGGTCAAAAATGGGGTGTCTACACCTTGTCAAGTTTTACAACATCTGGTGGATTACTAAAATTATCTCAAGCTTTGTGGCAGAATTTAGTTCACTAGTAGATTAATGTGTATATTGACTTTGATGAAATTGCAAATCTATTTGCCAATTGTTTGGGATATTTCACATGAGGCTCACCAAGGCTTGTGAAACCCTAGGACTACATTACATTAGCATTATTTAACTTCACTAAAGTTAACTTGTTTAGTTTACAAAGTATTTTGGATAATCTAACCACTTCACACACTCATGAGTGGTAATTTTAAAACCAAGAAACTAAAAATATCTTCACTAAAAAATATAACTCTTGTTTGAGTAGCATATGAGAGGGCTATCACAACTCTAATGATCTATCTCTCTGTAAGGATAAAATCAGGTTGTGGATAATCAAAATAACAAGTCCACTGATATGTACAATCCTTCATTCATTATTTCAACAAGAAGAGTATTAGGCCTATTGGCTAAATTACACATGGTGTGAAATCTTAAATACTGTACTTTACTAATCTATTTAAGACATCATGAATCCAACCAAAAAAAAAAAAAAGAAGGAATTTGTCAAGTATAAAAAGACAAATAAATCTTTCTTCCAGGTACCTATCCTGTACTTATGCTGATGGATGCATGCTCCTTAAGGAGAGCATGTTCATAAGATCCACCACCACCTTCCAGATCTAGTCTTGTCATATCGAACTCCCTAAAATCCTTAACTAGTGAAGCATGCTCTTTCTTAGCTCGAAGACTAGAGCGGAGCTGATTAAATTCCTGCAATTAAATCGCCTTAGATTGTAATGACAATGTGAATAATTCAATGAAAATGAAATCTTCATTTCTTGTTAGAAACAAGCATGGATACTGATAAATACAATAATATTTGTATTGCATTGTAGAAATAGTCAAAAAGAAACATAAGACAACAGAAAAAGGTTACCCTATAATCACACCATGGGTTCAAGGTCATTTTTCAATAGCAATCTCAATTGAGGTAACATATTTTTTTTGTTTTAAAACAATTAGTTAATGCTGCATTTATCTTAATTAATAATGTTGCTTAGATTACAATTTATATTTTTAATGCAGGGAATTTAAAATCCCAAGGAGCCTCACATTGTAGATTTTTACAAGACCTCACACTGGAGTAAGAAAAAGAATGATTGGATTGAACCAGTTTGTGGGGTGTTATATGTAAGTATACCTTCACTACATTTGTTATACATATTCCTATTTAATGCTTAACTAGTTAGTGTACTTGTAAAATATACTAACTACTTGTTTTTCTTCTTCTTCTTCTTCTTCTTCTTCTTCTTCTTCTTCTTCTTTTTTTTTGGGGGGGGGGGGGGGGATTAATTACACTTTAACTCCTCATAGTTTTACTCAAAGGCACTTTACCCACCTGAAAGTATAAAAATATATACATAACGTCCTTGTGATTTGGAGTAAAAAGCAAAACTAGCATAATCAGTTATCTATAACAATGCGTGTTGCTTAGTTGTTAACCATGTGCTTGTTAATTGTGCATTGATATATCACCGGCAGATCTAGTCACATTAGTTAAAGAAATGATCCTACCTCTTACCATTTGGATGACAGTCTTAATAACAATCTCTTCAGTTTTTGTTTCTTACTAAAGATTCTATTATTCCTTTCAATCCAAATATGGTATACAGTACAAAGGAAGGCCAACCTAATAATAATGGACTGCAGAGATTTACCTTTAAGACCTCGATATCATAGCTAACAGAATCAATCCAGGACATGTAATGCCAATTAATGTTGCACTTGCCTCTGCCATTTCATCACTTTCTATTTTGCTTTCTTTCCCTTCTCCATAGCTTCACCAACAATTCAACATCCACACCCAACAATAATTCCTGATAAACCCAATCAACTTGTTAGTCCATCTTGTTCCCACTGCTACACTTTTCCACCACACTAATAGCAGCTCCATTAAGATCTCAATAAAATAATTCCTTTGTGAAAAAATCAATTTTGTGGTTGATTGACATCACACACTTTTTTGAATCACCTTAATTGATATAATCGTTAAACAGTTTCAAAAACTTTATTTATTTATTTATTTTTTTTGAAAAAGCATGTTATCAGTAATTGATATAATGAGTTGAACTTTTCTTCATACACATAGATGGTATAAGACTTGGATAGAATTGTGTGCCTCAGAATAGGCCAACTCGTTAAACAGTCTGCACTTTTTTTTTTAAATTGACAAGAGAAGATGGACCAACTTTGTGAGGAAGCTTCACAGCCTGCAGCAACCCTGATGACACAGGAGCAAATTTTTGTTGAAGTCCTTGAGAAGAGGTTAGGGTATGTGAAAGGTTTTGGGGTTGGTCCAAAGTCGTCTTTCGCTTTCAAGTCTACAGCTAGGTTACAAGCACATGATGAAGAGGTTAAGGGCCTTAAAGAAGAGGTAGCATCATTAAAAGAGATAATTCAATCATATGAAGGATGCTTTGAGCAGTTTCAACACTTTATGAGACAAATGTAGGGCGAACATAGTGGATACGACTCTTTTGATGAGTAAGTACTTTAAATTTTATTACATATATTAGTGTTTTTAAAATAGTAATATTTTATAACTAACCAATTTCACTTGTTCCCTTTATGCCTGTTGTTGAAGTGACTGTTAATATTTGTTTCATTAAAGATATTTAAATCTAGATTGATGGAGGATTTGTTTGAAGATTTGCAAAGAAAACACTTGTTCATTATCATTAAAGCCCACCACCACCACCACCACCACCATTATCATCATTGTCATCATCATAATAATGTAAAGGGTGGGGTGTATAGTTTTGCCTTTGGTTGCAACATGAGAATCAATGAAAGAATGCTTAGAACCTGCCTCTATGCTTAGAATCAATGAAGTGGCTTTGGATCAATTCGATTATCTCCACTGTATATAGAACTAGTACTGCAAAAAAGTCTAAATTGTATTTTTTTTTTATGTGTTTTGTTAGTCTTAAAGGATGTTAAGTATTTGTTTTATGTATATATGGTCCCCCACAATTATGGGCATACTTAATAGAACTAAGGATTAATGTCCCTTTTGTGGTTTAAATATATTAAGCTTTCATTTTTATTTGTGGTCCCCTTCAATTATGAGGTTCACTAATAGTGGTCCAAAGATGTGATTATGTTTAAAAGAGATTCATTGGATCTTTAATTTTCCAATCAGGATCCAAATCCTTAAATTTTTAATGAGTTTGAATCATGGGGAGAAAACTCAATATATGTTAAGTGAAATCAATTATGTTAAACTCATCATCTTAATACAATATGTTAAGATGTGATCATGAAGTTCAAAAAGCCCTGTGTGATTGCTAATAAGGCTCTGTGTGATTCACTACAAGAAAAAGCACCTTTGCCGACTAAAACATTTTTAGTCACCAAAAGTATATTTTTTGGCGACTAAAATTGATTTTGGTCGGCATTGGTTCCATATTTACCTATTAAAATCTTTTAGTCAGCAAATATTTTCAATTAGCGACTAAATTTTTAATTAGTCTACAAAAATTAGTCTTTTCAGCGACTAAATAGTATATTAGTCGCTGTTGGTGTACAATTTAGGCTAAAAAATTAAAATTAAATCTGTAATATACACTTTTTCCCGACTAAAATACTGATTAGTCGCTAAATTGGCTTTACCGACCAAAACTTTCGTCGCTAAAGGCTAATCATGCATTCATTTCCCTACTAAAAATAATTTAGTCGCTGTTAGTATACAATTTAGGCTAAAAAAAAAAAATTTAACCTGTAATATTTATTTTTCCCAACTAAAATAGTACTTAGTCGCGAAATATGACTTTTAGCGACCAAAACTTTCGTCGCTATTGAGTGATAATTCATTTCTTTCCCGACTAAGTAGAAAATTAGTCGGTAAAGGTTGAAATTTCAACTCACGAGCAACTTCATTAATTCGGACCCGCGCATTTATCTATAGGCAACAGTATCACACACAAGTGAACAATGGTGTATCACACACACGTCATCAAATCTCACAGAACTCAGCCCCCCTCACCGTATTCTACTATATTGGCGACATTGCGACGGCCATCGCCACCACCACCACCACTGCCAGCGGCGCCAATCACCACCGTCGCAGCCCTTTAATCACAGGTTCTCTCTCTCTCTCTCTCTCTCTCTCTCTCTCTCTCTCGTGCTCTGCTTCTCAGTCCATCTGTGCATCTCTCGCTCTCTCGCTCGAGCTCTCTGACATAGTCTATCTATGTATCTGTCTTTCTCTGTCTCTCTCCATCTCTTTCTCTCTCTCTGTCTTCCTCTTTCTCTGTTTCCCCCATTTCTGAAATCAATTCTATTTAATGTGTGTGAATGATGTAATTTCTTTTGATTGGGTATTTTGAAAGAAATTATTAAAATTTATTGGGTGTTTAATTTTCTTTTGATTATTGATAGAAATTGGTTTGGATTGAATAATTGGAACTTTTGTTTGGGAGTTTGAATTGAACTCTTTTTATTGGGAATAAAAAAAAGTGTCTTTGGCATTTTATTTTCTTTTGATTATTCATATAAATTGGTCTACATTGAATAATTGAAACTTTTGTTTGGGAATTTAAATTGATTGAATGCTAAAATTGTGAATTCTTTTGATTGGGTATTTTAATTTAATTTAATTTAATTTTTTTAACAACAAAAGAGATGGGGTTTAACAACTCGAAAAGCATAAAATGCATACAATACTCGGAATTTAGCCTCACCCCCCCCCCCCTAAACACACACACACACAAAATCATTCTTTAATGCTCCTTTATTCTATTCCTAAACCAAACAAATGTAGGACTGGGTACATTTACTCTTAGGATTCCTTGTCTTGATGCCAATTGCCTCACGGTTTAACAATACCGTACTGTCTCGTCTTGGGAACAAATGGTCCCATGTATTCAACATTACTTGTACTTATCTTAAAATCTCTTGATCTACAGTTTTTTTTTCCCCCAAAAGGTTTTGGGCATTCATAAATGCCATGTTTATGCTTGAACTAGCACATAATTGTGCACCAATATACTATGCTGTCCCATTCCTCTTCTGGGTTCACAAAGTTATGGAATTCTCATTTAAGGTAATATAACTTTTTAAGTTGGGATTTTGTGGCTTTGATTATTGAGTTCAGATATTTTCAATGTAGTCTTGTGTACAACTCATCCTCCCTAACCAATTGAGGTGCTTATTGTTATCATTATGTTTCTCTACTTGTACTCATCTTGTTCTTATTTTTTGACTTTATTTTTATTTTTTTCTCTTATGCCAAATGGTAAAGGGTTTGTGGTTTGGTATGCATACTTATATATGGGCCAAGCCACCCTTTGGTAGTGCATACTTGTATACATATATTTTCTTATTAGTAATGCATACTTATATTTTTAGATATTGGATTCTCTGATAGCAGGTTAATCTTGTTAAATGCATTGTTCAGAATATTGTGGTGGATATCTCCTTCAATCAATTAGGAGGGCTCTGTACACTTTGCTTTCTTGAGCGGGTACGTTACCATCTTCAATGGGACCCATGTTACTATCCTTCAGGATATAGATTGTCAATGTTTGCTCGGACTGTACAGTTTGGAATGTTCTTATTTCTTACATTTATAGTTATCTACCACTGTGTTTTAGTTACCATCCATTATCCAAGGTCTTTAATATGTTCAATACTTACATTTTTATGCTCATAGCATTGTAGTTTTTTGTTGTTTTTCAAGAAAAATGTCAGCTGAGTGTAATCTGATTCAATTAATATTGAAGGACGCCTGTGTGTGTGTGTGTGTGTCACAAATGAAAATCGGGTGTAGTATTTGAGAGAGTTGCACCTTAAGGGCATTGTTAGAACCCCTATTCTATTAGTTAACAAGAAAACTAGTCTTGCGTTTGAAACTGGAATAAAAATGTTATAATGAACCTAATGTTTGCATTCCCATACTCATTTTAGGGAATACATAGATTTGTATTCCTGGTGTTATTGTTGTTCTAATGAATAGGTTAGATTCTTTGTAAGGAGTTAAAAAATCCATGGAAATGAAGATTCTAACAGTCCACAAGATGTAATTTCTTCCATATAGAGGAAGTAATAAGCATAGAATATTCTAACAATCCACAAGATGTAAAATCTGAGTGATGTTTCCATCACTTTCTTTGTTTTCTTCTTTTTATTTATTTATTTATTTTTTCCTCTTTTCATGGTCATTCTTTTGTCACTATTTCTAATTTCGTGCCAATATCTCTTGAAATTTGCATTAATTAGTGATGACATAGTTCTTACTTTAATTGCTGCTAGAAAGTCTTGCATATATGTAGAAGAATTTCAGGTGAGTATTTAAGAACAAAAACAGTTACATTGACTCAACAAAGTACTAACTAGTTGACAAAAAGCAAAACATCACATGGTTTCTTCATTTTAACTTCATTCATAATGGTCAAAGCTCTTGTGCGAGTTCATATTGAAGAGGTTATTGAAAATCCACATTTGGATTCTTTGCTTAAAACAATTCTGTTAGATGAGAATCCTGGTTCTGAGTTGGATTATTTAATAACTAAAGACAGGGCTGTGCTTCATGATCTTTTTATGCTCACAACTTTCCCATTCTCTAGATGTATATTGATAGGTATGATAATTGTAAATATGTTTATGTCCTTTGAATAATTTCTTTCATAATTTTGTACAACCAATGTATATTTGGTTTCTCTCCCAAACAACTTTGCTGGTTTCCATCAAGAAGGATAGTTGTTGTAATATTTGGTTGTACCTCTCTCTCTCTCTATATCTCTCTCTCAGTGGGGGTAAAGGAAGAATTGTTGATTGTAATTTAGAAGCTATAAATAGTGCTTTATAAGTTCTAAATATTCCAAACTTAAAACCCGTTCCCTGGTATGGAATCAATTTAAGACTTGTTTGGGAATATACATGTTACTTGTCCTCTTAGCTAGGATATATCATTTTCTTATTTCTTTTTGCCTCATCCCCCATTACAACTACTAGAGGCAACTCTTAAGCACTACTTGGTGCAGTGTCCGTTGGTAGGTGTCTATTAACCCCATTCTCCATCCCTCATCAAAGTATCCTATGTAAAAATGATGTAAAAGAATTAGCCGCTATGTTGGTTGGTCAAAACACTAACTGTTTGGTTCTGCCCCTTTCTTATGCTAGGCAAGCCTATGGTAGTAACTTTTCGGGCCTGCTCCAGGAATTATATCATCTTGATTCTTCAGCAGATGCTAAAGGTAATTTTTGGGCTCTTTCTATAAACAAACAAGTGTCATGTTTGGTCATGCAATAGCTTTTTATTATTTCAGACTGAATTGTAAAAAGATCAGGTGCTAAACCCTAAGAAAAAGAAAATCACTTTGGCTGTAGTTGTTCTCAGTATGGTTTCAATGGTGAATATTCTTTGTATATTTTATTGGAAATCCTTCATGTACTCAATGGTGCATTAGATAAGAAACATATAACCAAAGGATTGGAAAATGTGATAAAGGGTATTGGCTTGTGTTTATATTTTGTTTGTGCACTGATACACTTTATTTTTGGCATATTCCTATTTATGCTTATGATTGTGCCCTTTGTTACATATCATCTTGCAATAACCAAATTCTTTTCAATTGTTCATACCTTTTCAAGGATATTTGCTAGACTTGGGATTAAAAAAAAAGAATTTTTTTTTGTTTTTTTTTTTTGTTTTTTTTTGTTTTTTTGTTTTTTTGTTTTTTTTGAGTTTACTCTTGAGAAATGGGACTTAGATGTTTCTAATTGTGGGTGTTAGATTTTTAGAGACATCCAACCTAAAATCTACTGTACTGGGGGAATGAGCATTTAAAATATACAAATTGTACTTGGGTAGCTTAGGGCAGGTTGGGTAGCCCCCGAACGACCGTGTGACTCTCATGGAGATGGCTGCTGAGTTTAACTAAATAGCCTGTGTGGTCAAAATTAGTTTGTCTGGTAAGGATTGGGTGTGTGCAATGAATCTCATTTGTTTATTTGTTTCTAGTAAGCTTCCATTGATGTTATCTGGGCTGTGATAGTTACTTTAGAAACCTTGTTGGAAGTAGTGTCCCTGTGTGCATATACTGTATAAACTGTCAGTTATTTCTGTTTTTCTTTAAATGAAATGGTGTTGCCTACAGGTGTACCATATTTTGCTAGAAAACCACTTTATTCTAATGTTGCCTACAGGTGTACCATATTTTCATTCAAATGATTTTTTTTTCATTAAACATATGAAATATTTTTGCATTAATTTTTGTTTTTTATTATTATTTTTGCCAAACAAATGACAAGTTAGCTAAATTAAGGCTAATTTGGTTAATGAAAAGAAGGCTATCTATATCTTTCACAATTTGACAGCTCATATAGAAAGCTCTCATGGCCACTTATATAATGTGGGAGTGACATTGACTTCAATGATCAAATCATGGCTAAAAAAGTTGTTTGGCCACTGAGCTATCTATATATCTTTTATTTCTATCTATAAAACTTGAATTAATACAAGTGGTTATTAATTCAAAGAAAGGTTTGGTAAAGATACCCATCCCCCTTTTTTTTTCTTTGTGATTGAATGTGTGTTTCCTAAAAAGGGGAATACCTTTTCTTTTGTTCCATGACACAAGATGTTTTCATTCCATCCCTTTCCACAAAAACTAACTCTTGCTCTTCCACTAGTGTTAAAAGCTATTCATGTGGGTTATACCTTGTTTGGTAGCTTGTCTTAGTATTTTATTGACTATAATATTTTAAGTGACCTGCCATTTTTCTAAAAGTATTTTGATTATATATCTATAGTAATATAGAAAGAGAGAACAACAATATGGTGTTCCCTCTTTTTGATGCCATGTTAATATTTATTTTTTCAAAAAATCCAACACTTTTTAAATGTGTATAATCTTTGTATCATTTGAGGGTACATTTCAAATATCCAATAACTAAAGTTTGGTAGGGATGGAGTTCTTATTATTTTTTAAATTTTTTTTGGGAGAGGGGATGAATGTTGAGAGGCAGTCAGGAAGAAAACAAACTGATAGTTGACAGTTTTATTTTTATGAAACTATTCTCCACAAAGTATTACAAATGAAGAGAAGGAAAAAAAGGGAAGAGAAGAAACATTAGTTCCTTTGATTTGAGCATAGAATATTACTTAAAGGTATGCAGCTAATAACATAGCACGCCATTTTTCCAACATCTTAATGATAGCATCATGAGTCCATGATTTATTAATCTCTAAGTGAAGTTTCTTGAATTCAAAAAGCTTGACAGATGAGGAGAAGAGTTGTGTGAGTACAGAATTGCAGTTTTCTGATGAACATGCCAAGTAATTTTCTGATGAACATACCAAGTAGTTGTGTGAGTACAGAATTTGGTTTGTTGAAAGCCAGCTTGCTTATAACAGGAATTGTTTAGCTGCCCACTAAGATTACTGTGAAACCTGGGTTTTTTGGTGGTCAATTGCACAAGTACCAAGCTTTGAGGAAATTAGATGTTTCTTGATCAGTGGATGGTGTTTTGTGTGTTTTGGCAATGTGATGTAGGCAACATAGCTGCTACTGTTGTTCTGTTGTTGTTGTTGTTGTTGTTGTGTGTGTGTTTGGGGTGCATGTGACCCAGTTCAGTGACACCTAAATTTTTTAGCATTGCTTTTTGATACCTCGTTGGTGTACTCCAATCCAAATGAAATCATTTTATATTCAGATGAGAATCTAAGTGTTTGCATTTGTAGTTGTCGACATAACATCTACTTTAGTTTGGTTTAGGAAATTCTTGATGGTTTTCCAGTTATCAAGATCTTATATGCAATTCTTTTGATACCATCATACTTAGTTGAAATATTGAGGCATTTGCTGTAATAAAAAGGGAAAGTGTGAATGGTGCTACCACTCACTTACTTTGTTGGGGATGGGAGCTTGTTTTTGTGTGTGCTTGTGTGCAAGTTTTTTTTTTTTTGGCGCACATTGAAGACAAATGTTATGCACCCACATTTTAGTACTCTATCAAATTCTACAGGGAGGAAGTAATGAACTTTTCTATTTTCTCAGTTTCCAATTCCTTTGCACCCCCTCTCCCACACATACACACACACACACACACACACACAAAAAAGAGCCCATATTACTCCTTTATTCGGGATCCTTATAAGTTGGTATTTTCCCGAAATTTTGGTAGCTGGAATTCCAAATGTGAGATGGTTTGGTGTTGAAGGAGACTATAATGTCCTTGTGATGGATTTACTAGGGCCTAGTCTTGAAGACTTGTTTAACTTTTGTAGTAGGAAGCTGTCTCTAAAAACTGTTCTTATGCTTGTGGATCAGATGGTAACAATTTTTTCATTGCATCCAATGTGTTATAATAACAATGAACAAACTTTGTTTAATTGTTATCTGGAAATCATAATATTTTCAGATCAACCGGGTTGAATTTGTTCATTCCAAGTCATTCTTGCATCGAGATATTAAGCCAGACAATTTCCTTATGAGTTTAGGGAGGCGTGCAAATCAGGTTTTGGATTGCACTTTTTTTTCTTTTCATCCCTTGTCACTTGTTTCCATCATTTTTCTGGCTTTCGTATTGGAAGGGTTTGATATTGCATTAGCTCAGAACCTACCTGATATGATATGTCTAGTCATCCTGATTTACCTGCCTTTCTTCCTCTTCCACCTTGGGTTCGTGTAGACGTCCCCGAACGCATCCCGGGGAGAGGAGTGCGAACCCCCCCCCCCCCCCCGGTTCTGGTTCGATATTGGGTCACTACAGTTCGAAGGACTCAAATGTTACGGTTCTAAATCTCGAACCAAAGAGTCCAACTCTGGCAAATCGTTTTAAGAAAAAACAGATTTTTTGAAAGAAGTGCCAAACATGGACTGCTTTGCCAGATACAGAGTCGCCACCTAAATATTTTTAAAATGGGGGAATTTAGGAAACCCTGACTCGGTGCCGAAGGCCACGTGTCCATCATCACCAAAGTGACTTGGCTCGGGAGCTTGGGTACGATCGGGGAAGGTCAGCTATGAGCACCCCCTTTCGCCCGGTCTGAAGACCGGCCTCTACTAACCGTGATATCCAATTTTGAAAACGTTATGCGTTCTTATTCCGGTTATTAGCCTAGAATTACTATGTTATGCACACAGCAAACAAGTATAGACCAAATCGCCTAAGTTAGAACAAAACACTACATGTTTGTTTTGAAAACGGTTTGCTACTCGCAAGTAGGCTAAAATGCAGGTTTTGCCACCCTCAAGTGGGCTTTAGAAAAGATGGTTTTGCCACTAACTAGTGGGCTTAAAACTCACAGTTTTAATGCATTGTCCCAATTTAGGTAATTCAACCTCCATCCACAGGCATTCAAGCAGTTATATCACATAAGCAACTAGCCTCATGGTAATCATGCTATTATGGCAACACTCACACACATGTGACATGCTAAAGCATAAAAGCTCACCTAGTACTCCGAGCCAAAACAGAAACTAGTTAGTAATCATATGCATGATCCTAGTTCATGTTAAGTGGCTAATGCAACACATGCAAAGATGCAATCTAGACAGGCTCGGCTATCCTAAATATGGCATGTGAGATGCAATCAAATAACACGTGTTCAATTTGGAATTGAAAATACAATGCAGTTTGTATGATGTACCGAGCCCGGTGCATGTAAACAAATGCATGGATGCACACATGCATAGCATAAGGTATGCTAAAATAAACGTGCTCTAATACTAACCATCAAAGCAAGTAAATAAAAGAGAAGAAAGAAATGGGGGTTGGAAGACATACACCCACTCACCCACACTTATTACAAATGCGCCCTCATTCGGAGGGACCAAAAGAATAATACAGTCCAAAGAATAAATGAATAAATTATTACAAAATTCTAATTACTAAAATTAAATCAAGTAAACAAAAGAAAGGGGGCCTCTGCCCTGCCTCGGGATGCGCGAATGATGCATGCTCGTTGCGACTTGCCCGGAAAAGCCTACACCGTGCCACTGCCACCTCTGTTTTTACTGCCCCGTCTCTCCCAAAAAAAAATACCAAAGTCCCAGGAAACCTTCCTTGTGTTCTGCTGAGTGCCACCGGCTGGAGGAAACTACCACCGGCTGCTTTTGGTGGTCACCGGCTACAAAACAGTCTATTGGCCAGAAATAAAGTGCCGGTCGACACTCTTTACTGCCGGTCGGCAGAAAATTCCTACAGAAGACAGTTTGACAGCAACAGCAGGCAGCAGTGCATGGTATTGGATTTTTGAGCATATTTATGCATGGCCAATGCTCCCTATCATGAATGGGACTCAAGGAAACATGGCTCTTGGTTCTAGGGCTATCAATTGTGCACCTTGGTGCATGATAGCCTAAGATACCAAGGTTGCATTTCATTGTAAAAATGCATGCAACACAACAATGATAACTAAGTCCCTATCATGCCAAAGTCAAGGGCCTTAGTGACATGGGAATTGAGGTGTGTTTTGTCACTTGGAGTACAAACACCCCTCATTTCCCACACTTGGTTTGACACCCCAAACCAAGTAATGAAATGCAATCCATGCATCAACAATGCAACATGACACAAAAGTGTAAGACATGCCAAATGCTATGTAACACATCATGGGAAGTATACAATACTAAGCATGCACAATGCAAAGTGTGATACAAACATGAACACCTAAGGCAATAGGATTGTCTTATGTCAAGACCATGTTGACTAAGCATGCAACACACACATACTAAACATGCAAATGGTAGACTAAGCTACAATGGGACAGCCCTCAAACCTCCCTAAAACAGTGGCAAAACATGCCCAAAATGATGATCAAAACATCATGCAAGCATGCAAGGCAATAGGCCCAAAACCAAGGGCACCAAAGAGAGTACCTTACTACCATTATCAAGGCCACTCATGGCATGCATCTAACAACCCAAAACAGACTTCTATCATGCAAAATGACACCCAAAACCCACATATGGCAGCCCCAAAATGTATTAATCATGCAAGCATACACAATGCCAATTCCTAGACATAAAAGGGGACACCCTTGAAGCATGAAAATGGTCACATACGTAAACATACACACATGATTTATGGACTGAAATAGGGTCACAAATGATGCCAAATCATGAGGATGATCAATGTTGAACATGCTAGGAACCAAAATGCATGAGGCTTACAAGCCTAGAATACAAAACAACCATGTCAAGCACACTATACATGGCAAAATCAGTGGCTCACAACCCTAAAACATGGCAAATCAAGACCAACATCTTCAAGATGCTAAGCTAAAATCATGGAGATACATGAGGTTAAGCACATGGCATGTCTCTAAGCAAAATGGAACATTACAAAGCAAGTATGGGAAGCATGTTAAGGGCCACGAAACCGACCTTAGACAGAGGTATAACAGGACTTAAAACACCCCAAAAAGTTCTGAAATGAAGCCAAATGCAAGCATGCACACATGCTACCTCATGAGCCAAGAATGAAAGCCAAAGATGGACAAAGGGGAGAGGGGTGTCCCTCCCCTACATGAGACTTCAAAACACCTCCCCCACCACTGAAAACCCACTGGTTTTCAGTGGTGAGAAGACCAAAAACAATGAAGTTAGACAATGCTCCAAAAAAGGGCACAAAAGGACCAAAACAATGCCTAAAGGAGTGAGGCTTCACTCAAATACAAAAGTGACCTTAATGAATGTTCTTGAGCAAGTAAAAACAAGGTTTTTTTATGTTGAACACAAATCCAAAAACCCAAAGCAAGAGGGGTAGAAAGCTAGTGCAAGAATGGGGAAACTAAAGCAAAAAGTTTACCCTTGAAGATCCAATGAAGAACAGGTGGAGCAGCCCTCCTCTAGTGATCAAAACCAGTTCAAGATCACACAAAACAAACCTCCAAGCCTCCCAATCTCGGATTAAGGTGTAGTAGTGTGTGTAATGGTGCAAAAGTAAGGTGAAATCACACTTTTTGGTCCAAAAACACACACACAAGAGGAGAGAGAGGGAGATATAGATATATATGGATGTATATCAGAGGAATATATGTATAAGCTCTGGTTTTGCCCTTAAAATGTCTAACCCTTGAGCAATGGAGAGGGGTGGTCTTTATATAGGCCAAGACTAAGCCAAGACTTAATGGCTAAGCAAAGGAAAAGGTTCAAAGGGGGTCAAGGGGGGGGGGGGCAAGGCTTCTTGGAGAAGCCAAAACAGCTGGCCAAGCTTCTCCAAGAAGCTTGGCCAAAAGGGTTCAAGCTTCTAGAAGCTTAAAGGGGGTCAAAGGTGCATATGGGCCAATGTTATGCACGGGGAGGAGTGATGGTGTAATCCAGCTAGCACAGCTGTAATTCAGAAGGGTCACCGGCCGGCCAAAAACGTCACCGGCACAAAAAAGTGCCGGTCGGCAACATATAGTGCCGACCGGCCAAGGATTTGGATAAAATAGTGCCGATGGCCACTAGGGAGTGCCGGTGGAGGTGTGGGGCAGCCGGTGGGCTTTAGGGATGGCTAACAAGCCTTCCCCCACCCTCAAATGTAAAAACACAAGTGCTTGGTGCACAACCAAGCACAAAACAAGCCGGTTGAGAGATCCTGAGGCACAGCGCGCAGCCGGGGCCTCCGGGAACTCA
Organism: Camellia granthamiana; assembly: GCA_036172215.1. Taxonomy (NCBI): domain Eukaryota; kingdom Viridiplantae; phylum Streptophyta; class Magnoliopsida; order Ericales; family Theaceae; genus Camellia; species Camellia granthamiana. The sequence continues at coordinate 72,154,515 of CM069915.1, read as the reverse complement.
AAACAAACACAAACATGGATAATCACCGGGTGTTCAAGCGGTGACGTCCAAGTCTTGAGGACGATCAAAAATAGGGTGTCTACAGTTCGTTAATTATTACCCTTATTGGATTTAGTATAGCTAAATAAATAACTATTACCATCTTATTCTCTCTTTAAATATGACTTCATCATATAAAATGCAGAGAAAATAAGAACTTGACGGGTACTGCAAGAGCATGAATACTCACCTTGGCATTGGTATACTTATGAGTACAGAAGAGTTGTTAATAGAATGATCTTAGGACTGAAGTTCTTGGAATATGTACAGACTGCAGAGGAGAGGCTATGACATCGATTGAATCAACATTTTTCTTTCGATTGACAACCTCATCGTGCCTCATCATGCCATTGTTCAAATTGTTTGTTAGGCTCTAATTTATTTAGCCATGAATGATATTATGTTTCTTTTTTTATTGTTATTTTTTTTTTCAATTGATAGATTTAGTTTTCTTTTTCTTTCTATTTTCCCAATTATACCTTTTAGTTGCTGCCTTAAAAGGAAAATAAATTGGATTTGTGTAGTTGAAAAAGGGCGTTTCGGGGGCGAAAATTCAAAACAGCCCCCAAACCACAGTGTGACTCTCATGGACAGCTTCCCCATGACAAATAGGATTTGTGACAACTAACGAAATGTAATTCGGACCCATAGGTTGGGAGTTAGAGCAGAATATGAGCTAAACTTAGTCAAAAAGGGCGTTCCGAGGGTGAAAATTCAAAACAGCCCCCGAACCACCGTGTAGCTCTCACGGACAGCTTCCCCTTGACAAATAAGACATGTGACAGCTGACGGAATGTAATTAAGACCCATAGGTTGGGAGTTAGACCAGAAAATGCCTTAAACTTAGTTGGAAAAGGGTGTTTTGGGGGCTAAAATTCAAAACAGCCTCCAAACCACGGTGTGGCTCTCACGGTCAGCTTCCCCATGACAAATAGGACTTGTGACAACTGACGGAATGTAATTCGGACCTGTAGGTTGGAAGTTAGAGCCAAATATGTCTTAAACTTAGTTGAAAAAGGGCGTTTTGGGAGCAAAAAATCAAAACAGCCCCCGAACGACCGTGTGGCTCACACAGATATCTTCGCCATGACAAATAGGACTTGTGACAACTGGCGGAACATAATTCAGACTCGCAGGTAGAGAGTTAGAGTCGAATACGTCCACGACTTAGTTGAAAAAGGGTGTTTTGAGGGCGAAACTTCAAACAGCCACCGAACCTCCGTGTGGCCAAAACGAACAGTTTTCCCACAACAAATATGACTTGTGACAATTGACGGAATGTTATTCGGACCTATAGATTGGGATTTAGAGCTGAATACGCCCATAGTCGAAAAAGGGGGTTTCGGGGGCGAAAATTCAAAACAGCCCCCAAACCTTCGTGTGGCCAAAACGAACAATTTCCTCATGCCAAATATGACTTGTGACAGCTGACGGAATGTCATTCGGACCTATAGGCTAGGATTTAGAGCCGAATATGCCCAAAACTTAGTCGAAAAAGGGCGTTTCGGGGGCAAAAATTCAAAACAGCCCCCGAACCTCCTTGTGACCAAAACGAACAGTTTTCCCATGCCAAATATGACTTGTGACAACTGACGGAATGTTATTCGGACTTATAGGTTGGGATGTAGAGACGAATACGCCCAAAACTTACTCGAAAAAGGGCGTTTCGGGGGCAAAAATTCAAAATAGCCCCTGAACCTCCGTGTGGCCGACATGGGCAGCTTCCCCATGCCAAATAGGACTTGTGACAACTGACAGAATGTTATTCGTACCTATTGGTTGGGATTTAGAGCCGAATACGCCCAAAACTTAGTCGAAAAAGGGTGTTTCGGGGGCAAAAATTCAAAACAGCCCCCAAACCTCTGTGTGGCCGACATGGGCAGCTTCCCCATGCCAAATAGGACTTGTGACAATAGACAGAATGTTATTCGTACCTATTGGTTGGGATTTAGAGCCGAATACGCCCAAAACTTAGACGAAAAACGGCGTTTCGGGGGCGAAAATTCAAAACGGCCCCCAAACCTTCGTGTGGTCAATGCGGGCAGCTTCCCCATGCCAAATAGGACTTGTGACAACTGACGGAATGTTATTCGGCCCTATAGGTTGGGATTTAGAGCCGAATACGCCCAGAACTTAGTCGAAAAAGGGCATTTCGGGGGGGAAAATTCAAAACAGCCACCGAACCTCCGTGCAGCCAAAACGAACAATTTCCCCATGCCAAATATGACTTGTGACAACTGATGGAATGTTATTCAGACCTATAGGTTGGGATTTAGAGCCGAATACACGCAAAACTTAGTAAAAAAAGGGCATTTCGGGGGCAAAAATTCAAAACAGCCCCCGAACCTCCGTGCGGCCGACACGGGCAGCTTCCCCATGCCAAATAGAACTTGTGACAACTGACGGAATATTATTCGGACCTATAGGTTGGGATTTAGAGCCGAATACGCCCAAAACTTAGTCGAAAAAGAGCGTTTCGATGGCGAAAATTCAAAATAGCCCCCGGACCTCTATGTGGCCAATACGAACAGTTTCCCCATGCCAAATATGACTTGTGACAACTGGCGAAATGTTATTCGGACCTATAGGTTAGGATTTAGAGACGAACACGCCCAAAACTTAGTCGAAAAAGGGCGTTGGGGGCGAAAATTCAAAACAACCTACAAACCTCCGTGTTGCCGACACAGGCAGCTTTCCCATGCCAAATAGGACTTGTGACAACTGACAGAATGTTATTCGGACCTATAGGTTGGGATTTAGAGCCGAATACACCCAAAACTTAGTCGAAAAAGGGCGTTTTGGGGGCGAAAATTCAAAACAGCCACCGAACCTCCGTGTGGCCGAAACGACCAATTTCCCCATGCCAAATATGACTTGTGACAACTGATGGAATGTTATTCGGACCTATAGGTTGGGATTTAGAGACGAACACGACCAAAACTTAGTCGAAAAAGGGCGTTTTAGGGGCGAAAATTGAAAACAGCCCCCAAACCTCCATGTGACTGACACGGGCAGCTTCCCCATGCCAAATAGGACTTGTGGCAACTGACGGAATGTTATTCGGACCTGTAAGGTTGGGATTTGGAGCCGAATACGCCCAAAAGTTTGTCGAAAAAGGGCGTTTCGGGGGCGAAAATTCAAAACAGCCCCCGAACCTCCGTGTGGCAAAAATGAAAAGTTTCCCCATGCCTAATATGACTTGTGACAACTAACGGAATGTCATTCGAACCTATAGGTTGGGATTTAGAGACGAATACGCCCAAAACTTAGTCGAAAAAGGATGTTTTGGGGGCGAAAATTATAAACAGCCACCAAACCTCCGTGTGCCCGACACGGGTAGCTGCCCCATGCCAAATAGGACTTGTGACAACTGACGGAATGTTATTCGGACCTATAGGTTGGGATTTAGAGCCGAATACGCCCAAAACTTAGTCGAAAATGGCGTTTTGGGGGCGAAAATTCCAAACAGCCCCCGAACCTCCGTGTGGTGAACACGGGCAGCTTCCCCATGCCAAATAGGACTTGTTACAATTGATGGAATGTTATTCAGACCTATAGGTTGGGATTTAGAGCCGAATACGCCCAAAACTTAGTCGAAAAAAGGCGTTTCGGGGGCAAAACTTCAAAACAACCCCCGAACCTCCGTCTGACTCTCACGGGCAGCTTTCCCATTACAAATAGGACTTGTGACAACTAACGGAATGCTTTAAACTTGCTAATTTTGTGAACGTACACACGCGTGTTATTATTTTTATCACATGTTCTAATATCCTCTCTGAAATGGCACTGACATACATTAATAAGCACTGATGGTTTTATATTCAATCTAATGATTCAAGCGCCTTTTGCAAACAAATAATGATGAAGTTGGTAAAAAGAATACTTTCTATTCACATTGGGCTTTGATATTGGTTTAGCCACAGAATTTGGATATATGTTGCTTACAAATAGAAGATTGTTACATTAGCTGTATGTTACAAATGAAAATAATTGTTCTGCATTTAAGAATGTTCCTTATAACAAAAGACTTTAGAAAGACTGTACAATGACTGATAATTGATTCATCATGGAAGGTTGCTTTTCACTTATTTTTATTTGTCACTTGTTCCCAAATTCATTCATGAAGTTGGGCATTTTTTAGTCCAATTCTAAAGTTTTTTTTTTTTTTTTTTGTGGATGATTTCGTTGCGTGGACTTGCAGAGATATTTTGGTGTATGGAGAAGAAATGGTACTTTTGTATAGAAGTAATATAATACTTTTGTCGTCTCCAGCTTTTGTGCAGTTAACTATTCCTGATACAGAAAACTATTGGCAGCGAACAAATAATTATTGGCATGGTAGATAGATCACCTTTTGACGCCGTCCACTAAATTGATTTTTTGTCGTGGTACATAGATGTATTTTTGGCTTGGTACATACATCACCTTTTGTTGTGGTACAGATTACGATGGTAATTTGTACCATGCCAAATGGTCATTTCACATGGTATAGTAAATGTAATTTTTGTATATGGAGGGCTTTAGTTTTTGTATGATTGAATATGTTGTATGGAATTATTATTTTAGTTTGGACAATAGTTCGTTTGTATGTACTTGGACAGTTAAAGTAACTTATTTTTTGTATACGAATACAGATTGTGGAATGATTGATAATTTATGTATCATTTTATTTATATACGTATTACAGGTTGAATGGAATACAGACAGGCTATGGACACATTATAATATTAGCAATAAAACATAATATCATGTTTTTGCCGACTAAACGTTTTGTAGCCAATAAAAAGGGAAAAAAAAAAACAAACATTTGGCTACTAAAAGTTTAGTAGCCAAAAGAAAATCAAACATTTGGCTACTAAATTTTTTGTAGGCAAAAGAAAAATAACCATTTGGCTACTAAATGTTTTGTAGCCAAAAGAAAATCAAACATTTGGCGACCAAAATATTTTGTAGCTAAAAACAAAAGTTGAAAAATAAATATGACTTTTGGCGACTAAAAATTTAGTAGCCAAAAATGCCGTAGTTTAGGCGACTAAATTTTAGTAGCCAAAAGAAATAGTATTTGGCGACTAAAATTTTAGTAGCAAAAAAAGATTGACTTTAGGCGACTAAAATTTTAGCAGCCAAAACACTAGTATTTGCTTTTGGTGACTAAAAAATTTAGTAGCTAAAAATTTTTCGGCAACTAAATAATTGGCTTTTGGCGACAAAAAAATTGGTCAGCAAAAATGTATTTATTTAATTAATTTTCAAACCTATTGGCAACTAAATATTTAGTTGCCAAATGAATACATTTGGAGACTAAATTAGGTTTAGTTGGCAATTATATTTCCCGACTACTTGTTGGCTACTAATTTTCCGACCAAAAAATTTAGTTGCTAAAGACTATAGGCGACTAAAAGATGACTTTTGGCGATTAAAAATTTAGTCGCCAAAAGTGAAAATTCTTGTAGTGATTGCTAGTTTGGGAGTGGAATTAGATCTATAGAATTTTACAAAATTAAATAGAAATGTAAGCAAAAATATTATTATTAACAAAGGTTTCTTCAATTTTTATTTTTTATTTTTTATATTGGATGTAGCTAGAGGTGTAGTTATGCGTGTTTATGGACATGAGTTTGCCGATGCATTAATTCTAAGTTGTACTTATACGTGGAGTTTTTGATATATTTCGCATCAGACAAATATGACACGCACTTGGATATGAATGGTTTTGGAAATCTTTGATGGTTTTGTTAAATATGTTTTTGATGTGGTAAATTCAATGTAAACTAAATGGATGGATGGATGGATGTGGATGGTTGTTTTGTAAACTAAATGGATGGGTAGATGGTTATTTTGTCAAATATTAATTTGTTCATGTTGACAGGAGGTAGTTATTAGATAGATTAATTATTATCTTGTTTGTAGATTGGATTGTTGATGGATTGGTATGTTGAAATTAATTGGATGGACATGAATTATGCATTAATTGCAAATGTATTACAGGTATTACAAAAAAAATTAGCATTACATTGACCAAAATGATGTTTAAAATTGAAAGCTTTTTTGTGACCAATAAAATTTTAGTCGCAATTGGTCTTTGAGAAGCTTGCAGGAATAGCTATTGTGATTAACTTTTCGCGATCAAGATAAGTTTGGTCGCCAAAAACCACATTTCAACGACTAAAATCGGTGGTTGCAATTGTTACCTTTCGGTGACTAATTTTTTGGTGGCAAAATGAACAACTTTCAAGAAATTGAAATGCTTTCCGCGACCAAAGTATATGGTCGCAAATGCTCACTTTCAGCGACCAACTTTAGTTTTGGTCGCCAAAAACCCTCTATGATGGGCTTTTAGCAAGTAAATTGCGACCAACTTTTTTGGTTGCCAAAAACCATCAGTGACTAGATATGAACTTTCAGCGACCAAAGAGTTGGTCGCAAAAAGTGTTATTTCTTGTAGTGTATATTATCTCTTGGAAATATATTGTGATGTTATATTGATAAGAGGTGTGGGAATTTGATCACAATGGAGGAATGTGTGGTGGAATTAAAAAATGAAACCATATTAATGCATTGTTACATTTTGCGTTGCCATTCCATTTAATCATTGTTGCAATTGATTTTAAATCTTACATTCGAAAATTATTGCTTCGAGAACGAAATTGTTTTATGAAATAAGATCATTTTGATTTGTTTTGGGGTAAATACGTTAGTACGTCTGGATAGGGGGTGTAGTTGATATTGGTTAAGTTGGCCTAAGTATCCATGGTAAAAGACTAAAAACAAGCGCGAATGAGGTACTACGTGCCTTCCGATTAGCAACCGGTAAAGTGGAGATTGGTAGTGCTTGTTATGCCTACTTGTAGACACCAACCTAGAGATTACTTGAGTCATATTTACCACCCCTTGAACTACATTGAAGCTATTGAATTGTTGTGTTTTTCAAATTGCATTGAGCACAAGATTTTCAAAAGATAGAGATATGTTTTGAGTATGACATGGTATATGCATTCATCTTAGGAGACTGTATAAAATGTATATACTTTGTTAAAATTCTCTTTCTGGGCTTTGAGCTCACCCTATGGAATTTTGTGTAGGAAAGGATGTGGTGATCTCGTTGAGTTAAAGGTGAGGAATGTGTTTTGAGAGCACAAGGCTATTTTCCGTTTGTTGTAATTATTTTGACAAGCCAAGGGATTTACACGTATAAGTTGGAAAATCATTATTTTGTGTAACCGAGCATAAGTCTTTGAAATTGTAGCCCCTGAGGGCATTGAATTGTACTTGACATATTGTGCCACATGCTATAAATTCATATTCTAGGAATGTTGAATGTATAACCGCATGTGGAAATTTTTTTGTAAATCTCTTGAGTTTAATGAATGCAAATGTTGGAGATTTGATGATGATGTCAATGTTGAGACTTTATTTTCCGTATGCATTAAGCAATGGAAGTAATTGATTTGGAAACAAGATAATGTAATTGGAAGTTATTGAGTCTATATTGTGTTATTTCTTCAGGAAATTTTCATTATCTAATTAATCTTAGCTAAATTAATTGAATCTTATTTAATCATTAATTTTGATTGATTTTCTAGATGAAATGTCTAAAACATTCTACACATCAAATTAATGTTATGAAACTTCTCAATTAATATTTCAAAGATATATAAACGTTTCAATTCCAAGTTCAAAATTATTTCTTAGCCTAATTTTAATCCATTAACATTCATTCAAAGGTTGTTCTTGAAATTGATCTAATTTTCGTAAGCGTCATAATTTTTGACATATATATTCCCAACTAATTGGATTGATTTCCATTTAATTTCCTTTCATTAAACAACATTCTACTTCTTAAATAATATAAGGTAATCAAATTCAATTAAATATTTTTATTCATGTTAATGATTAGTTTGACAAAGAAATTCATGTATTCCCAACTCATTAATTATATTCTTTTCCAAGCATCAATTTTAATTATTCCATATAACCAAATAGGCTTAATTTTGATTCCAAACATTTAAAGGTGATCAATATTAATTATTGTAATTGGCATTATTCAAGGTGTTATAATCTTAGACGAGAAATTATTTAATATTTGTGGAGCATTGTCCTAGACTGTCTTAGACAATGAATGACAATGAAATTCTAATTGGTGCCAATGACATTTTATTGTCCGAAGGCAATTTCAATGAGTGACAGATTGACAGGCTGACAGCCAGTGAAATTTCACTGTATCCAATACCATGGACTCAATTAAATTTCATAAATTTTTTTATTATAATTTATAATTGTATGTTCATCATAGGTCTTATTTGATAAATCTTGACGAGAGAATTTAAAATATATAAATTTTATTAAAAATGAAAATTTAAATACAAAATAATTGAATTTTTAAGTTTTGCAAGATTTTCAAAAAGTACAAGGCATTCAATCTTTTAAAGTGTTATTTTTTATGAAAAGTGTTATCTTTTAAAGTGTTGTTGATAGGGGTACTTTGGCCACTATATGTTCTTCAAAATGTGAAAGGACTGGAACCAACAATCATTTATTATTTGTAAATGTAACGCCCTCAATTTAACAACATAAAACCCAACAATATAGACATGCATTGATATATAAAAGATCCACATTCATCCATTAACAGAGTTCCATTACAAAAGTATTACATGTTAACAACAAAAGCAAATGCCCTAAGGGCTTACAGCTTTCCAAGTTAACACTTGGTTACAAAAAGTAGAGTACTAACTCATTTACACATTGAGCCCTTAGCTTGAATTTACATGTAATACATCAAAAAGAAAGACAACAAAAAGAAGTCTGCCCGCCCCTAGCCTCCCAAGCTATGTCCTTGGAGGTGGCATGCTACCTGTACCTGAAAATGATGTTCCCATATAGGGTGAGCCACAGCCCAGTAGAAATACACTAAACCAGTTATGAATAATGACTAAAAGATTAGCAATTGATAGGTGGCCAACACTTTACATTTTCATTCCCCATTTCCTTACAAATTCTCAATTTATAACCATGGCTCAGAACCTGGCCAACAACTCATGTCCAACAATTTCTCATTTCACAAAAGACAAGCATACTAGCTATATCAATACTTCCAAAGACAAGCATAAGAGCTGTGTCAACACATCACTAGATAAGCATATGAGCTATATCTCTGGAGTCCATCCCCTATCTTCTCCCAAACAACATCCGGTTAGAGGTCCATCCCCTATCTTCCCCTAAACCGTAGAGTACATCCCCTATCTCCTCCAACACAACACACAATGCATATAAACAATTATTATACACATCAATCAATACATAAATTTAATGTATTCCTTCAACCGTCACACTCAATGACACACTTCAATGATCAGTTTTAGTTTGCCTAATCATCATGCATTGTCTACAACAATCAAGACTATCCTCCACCGATAGCCCAAAGCAGTTATTTCTATACAGAAAATAAATGCAACAAATGGATATAAAATCAACATTTCAATTCCTCATTTCTTACAATTAATTATCCCAATTAATTAATCAATGTAATTAGGGCATTTTCCATAATTAACATTACAACCCTTAGGTTCCATTTTCCATCACTATTTCAACATTAATCCCATGTTTCTACACCAAACATGCCTCTAGGTTCATTATAAATAAAACCCCAACTTTTGTAAAATTGCACAAAGGCCCAAAGTTTTCTCAAAATTACACAACAACTTCCAACACATCAAAATGCTAAAATTAAAAGACAAAATCCATAAAGAGGAGTAGGATATCCCTACCTCAAAGTTTGAGCTCAAAGGAGATGAAGACCCAACACCCAACTTGCTCCAAAACCAAATATTTTCAGATTAAATCGAAGCCCAAGTCACCCTCTATCTTTTTAACAAAGGACTTAGGGTAGGAAATCACCCTAGGTAGATCAAACCTTAGAGAGAGAGTAAGTTTAGAGAGAGAGGGTCTCAAATTTTAGATGAAAAGTTTTAAAAAAGTGAAGTTTGGTTCAGCTGCTGCTAGCTGATATAAACAGGCTCGCTCGAGCGAAGCCTTGGTCGATCGAGCGACCAGACACAAGAAGCTGCCCTCGCTCGAGCGAAGACACGCTCGCTCGAGCCAACAGTTCAAATCTTCCGATTTGCAACACGACGCTCGCTCGAGCGAAGAACCGCTCGCTCGAGCGAAGAACGAACCAGATCGCTCGAGCGAAGAAAAGTTCGCTCGAGCCAAGAAAGGCAACTTTCAGGTCTGAGCCAGACGCAATCGCTCGCTCGAGCGAAGCCACTCTGGCTCGAGCCACCAAACACAAAAACCAACTCTCGCTCGAGCGACCAAACCCTCGCTCGAGCGACCAACCAAAAACAGAAGCTCGCTTGAGCGAAGAACAGCTCGCTCGAGCGAAGACCCAAAATTCTGGGCAGCAACACTTGGTTCCCAAACACAACCAACCTGTAACAAACCTGCCCAATACATCCTATAACTCAAATACAAAGTAGAAAAGGATGTAAACAAGACAATACTCAACTACTAACATCCACGGACGCACGTCCGGATCACTGTACTACAAGGGGTAAACCTGGGATCGCTATAACCTCCCCCCCTTAAAGAATTTCGTCCCCGAAATTAAGAACAAGTTTTTGAAAAGCAAGTTTTTTTTTTTTTTTCTCCATTTTAAACAATGTTATCACATAACATTCAACAACTCGACTCATTACCGGTCATTCCATCTCTTATCAAGAGGCATTTCACTATACATATATTTCAACGTGCATTTTCTTTCCATTTCAACCATTTCCAACATACATGGTTCATAATTCATATCATAAGCAATAATCATGATACATTTCCATTTCTACTATATATTCAACACATGCAATGTTATACAAACCTCCAATTCAAGGTAAGTTCTACAATACCTCCACAAACCAAAACATTCACAATGTTTTACAACTTAAGACATATTTAATGATCTTAAAGTTCAACAATACATCCATATATATAACATAAGTTCAAACTTCTACAAATAGGTCCGGATATTTCTCTCGGACCTCCAACTCACGTTCCCAAGTGGCCTCCTCCACTCCGTGATGTTTCCACAAAACCTTCACTAAAGGAATGGTCTTGCCACACAGGACTTGATCCCGCCTATCCAAAACCCGAACCGGTCTCTCCTCATACGAGGCATTCTCATCTACCTCTAAGTCGGTCCAATCCAATACATGTGATGGATCCGGCTCATACTTCCGAAGCATACTCACATGAAACACGTCATGAACTCCGGATAACTGTGGCGGCAAAGCTAAGCGATAAGCAACCTCGCCAATCCTCTCGAGGATCTCAAAAGGACCAATAAACCGAGGGGATAGCTTCCCACTCTTCCCAAACCTCGTCAAACCTCGCCTGGGTGATATCTTCAGAAAGACATGGTCACCCATCTCAAACGCCAACGGCCTCCTCATACGGTCAGCATAAGATTTCTGACGACTCTGGGCTGTAACAAGCCTCCTACGGATAAGCTCAACTTTCTCCGTCGTCTCCCTAACCAACTCCGGACCCAACAGAGGTGCATCACCCACCTCGGCCCAACAAACTGGGGACCTACACGGTCGGCCATACAAGGCCTCAAACGGTGCCATACCAATGCTAGACTGAAAACTGTTGTTGTAGGCAAACTCCACCAAGGGCAAGTGCCTCTCCCACGTCCCACTGAAATCAAGGACACAACCCCGAAGCATATCCTCAAGGATCTGGATGGTACGCTCGGACTGCCCATCGGTCTGAGGATGATACGCTGTACTAAAGGTCAACTTAGTACCCAAGGCACTCTGCAAACTCTGCCACAACCTGGCAGTAAAACGAGGGTCTCTATCTGAGACAATCGTCACTGGGACCCCGTGCAACCTTACTGTGTCCCGAATATACAAGTCGGCAAGGTGATCTACCGAATCTCTCACGCGCATAGGAATGAAGTGCGCCGACTTAGTCAACCGGTCTACAACCACCCAAATAGCATCACTACTCCGCTGAGTCCTCGGAAGACCTACAACGAAGTCCATAGTGACATGCTCCCACTTCCACTCGGCAATAGGCAAGGGTTGCAACAAACCCGCTGGCCTCTGATGTTCGGCCTTCACTTGCTGACAAGTAAGGCACCTTGACACGAAAATTGCCACATCCCTCTTCATACCCCGCCACCAAAACTGGCGACCTAAATCCTGATACATCTTAGTACCTCCCGGATGCACCGCAAGGCGCGAATGATGAAATTCTCGGAGTACCTCCTCTCGGTAAGACTCCGGCACAAACAAACGGTCTCGGTATCTCACACTCTGGTCGGGATACACTGCCAGACCCTTCTCAACCTTCCCACTGGAGATTTTCTCTCGGAGGGATTCTACCTCAAGGTCACCTCTCTGTGCCTCTACCACTCGAGTCACAAGTGTAGGCTGCGCAACAACTGAAAACAAGGCCGCAGCCTCAACGGATTCGCCCAGAAGCAAATCAAACTCGCCAATTGTCCCCAACATCTCCCACTCCCGGATGGCTACACAAGCTACATCACTAATGGATTTTCTGCTAAGGGCATCGGCCACAACATTGGCCTTCCCTGGGTGATAGTGCAACTCGAAGTCATAATCCTCAATAAACTCCATCCACCTCCTCTGCCTCAAATTCAAGTCTTTCTGTGAAAACAGATATTTCAGACTCTTGTGATCCGAGAACACCTCGAATCGCTCACCATAAAGGTAGTGCCTCCAGATTTTCAAGGCAAAGATCACAGCTGCTAACTCTAGGTCATGCGTAGGGAAATTCTTCTCGTGAATTTTCAACTGACGTGAGCCATAAGCTACCACTTTCCCCTCCTCCATCAACACACAACCCAAACCCTCTCTTGAGGCATCACAATAGACTGCGTAACCCAACCCCCTCTCCGGAATAATCAAAATTGGAGCGGTGGTCAATCTAACTTTCAACTCCTGAAACGACTTTTCACAAGTCTCACTCCATACAAATTTGACTCCCTTCCGAGTCAATCTAGTCAACGGTGAAGCTAACCTGGAGAAATCTTTCACAAACTGACGGTAATACCCAGCTAATCCCAGAAAACTGCGGATCTCAAACACACTCTTAGGCTGTGCCCAATCTTGCACTGCCTCAGTCTTAGATGTATCAACAGACACCCCTTCCCCGGAAACCACATGGCCTAAGAACTTGACTTCTCCTAGCCAGAACTCACACTTCCCAAACTTGGCATACAGCCTATGGGCTCTAAGTAACTCAAGCACCACTCTCAAGTGTGCCTCGTGCTCTTCCTCTGAAGGTGAATAGATAAGAATGTCGTCCACAAAAACGACTACAAAACGATCCAAGAATTCCCGGAAGATCCGGTTCATCAAGTCCATAAAGACTGCTGGTGCATTGGTAAGCCCAAACGGCATTACCAGAAACTCATAATGGCCATACTGCGTACGGAATGCCGTCTTCGGAATGTCCTCCTCCCTGACCCTCAATTGGTGGTAACCCGATCTCAAGTCTATCTTAGAGAAACAACGGGAACCCTTCAACTGGTCAAACAAATCATCTATACGGGGCATAGGGTACTTATTCTTAACCGTAGCCCGATTTAACTTTCGATAATCAATACACAATCTCAAGGCACCATCTTTCTTTTTAGCAAAGAGGGCCGGTGCTCCCCACGGTGATACACTAGGGCGAACAAAGCCCTTATCTAGCAGTGCTTGGAGTTGAACTTTCAACTCAATCAACTCTGCTGGGGCAAAACGATAAGGTGCCATAGAAATCGGCGCCGTGCCGGGCACTAAATCAATAGAGAACTCTATCTCTCGGTGAGGTGGCAAATCAACAAGATCCCCGGGAAAAACATCCGAATACTCACAAACTACCCTCGGCAACACAACCTGGGTCTCATCACCCTCACCACTCTCAAAGCTAGCAAGTAAACCACTAAGCTTACTCCGCCCTCGCGGATCATACCCCGGTGGCACAACACTACCAACCCGATCTCCCAAAAAATGAAAACACTCCCCGCTCACGGTACAACAAGTGACCCTCTGGCGGTAGCAATCAATAACTGCCCGATATGACGATAACCAGTCCATACCCAAAATAACATCAAAGCCCTTCATGGGCATAACTACAAATGGAAACGGAAGCCGATGGTCGGTGACCTCAATATCACAACCTCTACATCCGTGTTTCAAGATCAACTCACCCCCAATAGGTGACACAACACAAATAGGAGATGCCAATAGTGCTAACTCCAACTCCAACACACATGCAAATACAGCAGATACAAAAGAATGAGATGCACCCGTATCAATCAACACTCTAGCAACCGAGTTGCAAAACAGAAAGGTACCTCTCACTACTGATGGAGCCGGTACTAGGTCCTGCGCGGTAACAGCATATGCGCGCCCTGTAGGCCCCTGATCAACCTGCTCACCTCTAGGAGCATACGACTGCTGCACTGACTGGGACGACGAAGCCCCCGGATTGGCCCTCGAGGCCTGCACAGACTGAGCTGGCTGAAAACCCTGCGTCTGTCTAGAACCAGACGCTCCTGAAGTGGCACTCAACTGTGGGCAAAACCTCTTCAGGTGCCCAGGCTATCCACACTGATAACAAGACAAGGGCTGCCCTCTGCCCAAACTCTGACTCTGCGGTCTGGCTGAAGAAGATGCAGCTCTCTGACCTCCGCCCTTCAGCGGGCAAACCGAAGCCTTGTGACCCAACTGGCCACACTTGTAACAAGTGAACTCTCCCTGATTGCCTCTCCCCGAGCCTGCACTCGGCACTGGAAAGGTCGATCTAGAAACTCCATCCTGAGACTGCTGAGGGTTATCACCCCTCTGTTTCCTGCCATCACCCTGGCCCTCTTGGCCCCTCTTGGAGCCTCTATGTTTCTCCTCATCCTCCTTTTGCATCATGATCTCGGTATGGGCTGCAGCATCCACCAGACGCCCATAATCCCGAATCATAGACCCTACAACTCTCAACTTGAGGCCACGCCTCAACTTCTTCTCAAACTCAATGCAACGGCGTTCCTCAGACGCCACCAACTCAGGTGCAAACCTGGACAAGCTAGTAAATGAGGCCTCGAACTCGGCCACTGACAAACTGTTCTGCTTAAGCTGGCAGAACTGATCTCGCAGCTTCTCCCTGACTGCCGAAGATAAGAACCTCTCCTGGAAAGCATTCACAAAAGCCTCCCATGTAGCTCCTATGCGACCCTTGGTGAACTTCCACCACTGACCCGCATCCCCTTTCAGCTGGAATGATGCCAAGGTCACCTTTAACCCCTCGTCTTCGATGCCAAGCATCTCAAACGTCTTCGTTGTCTGTTCGAGCCATTCATCTGCTTTAAGCGGCTCTTTAGGGTCACCCACAAATTCATCCGGATTAGACCGGAAAAACTCCCTCTTCAGAAAGGAGGGTCCTGCATCCGCAACAACAACCTGAGCCTGATTCTCAGCTCTGAGAATACCTACTGATTCCCTGAATGCCCCTGCTATCTCTCGGGCTAAAGCGCCCATAGCCTGCTGGCCTACTGGCTCGGCCACATTGGCCTGACCAACCCCCTCCTGCACTGCCGGAATCTCCTCTGGCACAGGCACCTCCTGCCTACCCGGCCTACCACGCCTACCGCGTCCTCGTCCTCGTCCTGACATCCTAATAAAGGAAAACAAAGACGTTAGCACATTATTAAATGTGCCGAAGCTAAACACTCGCGTCCTAATGCATTGGACAACAGTAATTCACTCCACGTAAGCACATAATCACATAAGCACCTACGAACTTCATTCCCGGATAATGATAGTCCCAAAGCGTTACTAGAGTTCCGGTTAGAAACAGCATTGATCAAGTGCTTTTCCAACAAGACTCCCAGAAACCCAAGGATCCAATCAACATCCTAGAAATTAAATCCCATACCCAAATAATCACATAAGCATGTTATCAATTTAAACACATGGCATATGACTTTACACCTAAGTCTCTTTCAAGCGAGACAAACCCATTGTGATTCTAATCACTTCCCACGTACCCAAAGTATTCGAACCCGGTACGCTCTAATACCAAGTTGTAATGCCCTCAATTTAACAACATAAAACCCAACAATATAGACATGCATTGATATATAAAAGATCCACATTCATCCATTAACAGAGTTTCATTACAAAAGTATTACATGTTAACGACAAAAGCAAATGCCCTAAGGGCTTACAGCTTTCCAAGTTAACACTTGGTTACAAAAAGTAGAGTACTAACTCATTTACACATTGAGCCCTTGGCTTGAATTTACATGTAATACATCAAAAAGAAAGACAACAAAAAGAAGTCTGCCCGCCCTTAGCCTCCCAAGCTATGTCCTTGGAGGTGGCATGCTACCTGTACCTGAAAATGATGTTCCCATATAGGGTGAGCCACAGCCCAGTAGAAATACACTAAACCAGTTATGAATAATGACTAAAAGATTAGCAATTGATAGGTGGCCAACACTTTACATTTTCATTCCCCATTTCCTTACAAATTCTCAATTTATAACCATGGCTCAGAACCTGGCCAACAACTCATGTCCAACAATTTCTCATTTCACAAAAGACAAGCATACTAGCTATATCAATACTTCTAAAGACAAGCATAAGAGCTGTGTCAACACATCACTAGATAAGCATATGAGCTATATCTCTGGAGTCCATCCCCTATCTTCTCCCAAACAACATCCGGTTAGAGGTCCATCCCCTATCTTCCCCTAAACCGTGGAGTACATCCCCTATCTCCTCCAACACAACACACAATGCATATAAACAATTATTATACACATCAATCAATACATAAATTTAATGTATTCCTTCAACCGTCACACTCAATGACACACTTCAATGATCAGTTTTAGTTTGCCTAATCATCATGCATTGTCTACAACAATCAAGACTATCCTCCACCGATAGCCCAAAGCAGTTATTTCTATACAGAAAATAAATGCAACAAATGGATATAAAATCAACATTTCAATTCCTCATTTCTTACAATTAATTATCCCAATTAATTAATCAATGTAATTAGGGCATTTTCCATAATTAACATTACAACCCTTAGGTTCCATTTTCCATCACTATTTCAACATTAATCCCATGTTTCTACACCAAACATGCCTCTAGGTTCATTATAAATAAAACCTCAACTTTTGTAAAATTGCACAAAGGCCCAAAGTTTTCTCAAAATTACACAACAACTTCCAACACATCAAAATGCTAAAATTAAAAGACAAAATCCATAAAGAGGAGTAGGATATCCCTACCTCAAAGTTTGAGCTCAAAGGAGATGAAGACCCAACACCCAACTTGCTCCAAAACCAAATATTTTCAGATTAAATCGAAGCCCAAGTCACCCTCTATCTTTTTAACAAAGGACTTAGGGTAGGAAATCACCCTAGGTAGATCAAACCTTAGAGAGAGAGTAAGTTTAGAGAGAGAGGGTCTCAAATTTTAGATGAAAATTTTTGAAAAAGTGAAGTTTGGTTCGGCTGCTGCTAGCTGATATAAACAGGCTCGCTCGAGCGAAGCCTTGGTCGCTCGAGCGACCAGACACAAGAAACTGCCCTCGCTCGAGCGAAGACACGCTCGCTCGAGCCAACAGTTCAAATCTTCCGATTTGCAACACGACGCTCGCTCGAGCGAAGAACCGCTCGCTCGAGCGAAGAACGAACCAGATCGCTCGAGCGAAGAAAAGTTCGCTCGAGCCAAGAAAGGCAACTTTCAGGTCTGAGCCAGACGCAATCGCTCGCTCGAGCGAAGCCACTCTGGCTCGAGCCACCAGACACAAAAACCAACTCTCGCTCGAGCGACCAAACCCTCGCTCGAGCGACCAACCAAAAACAGAAGCTCGCTCGAGCGAAGAACAGCTCGCTCGAGCGAAGACCCAAAATTCTGGGCAGCAACACTTGGTTCCCAAACACAACCAACCTGTAACAAACCTGCCCAATACATCCTATAACTCAAATACAAAGTAGGAAATGATGTAAACAAGACAATACTCAACTACTAACATCCACGGACGCACGTCCGGATCACTGTACTACAAGGGGTAAACCCGGGATCGCTATAGTAAATTCCCTAAAATACTACACTGTTAGAGCACTCGTATCATTTAGCATAGTAAATATTACAGTAAATTACACTTATCTCTTGAGGTTTAGCCTAATTGTAGGAATCTTCACTGTAGTTTAAATAACAACATTGACCGCCCTTATTTTGAAATTATTATCAACATTCCCGTTTGTTAACATATTTGTTGATGTCATAAGTTATAAAGTCCAACAATGTCAAGATTGCCCCTAAGTTGCCTAATTATTCAAATAGTAAGTTTCACTAACTTTCGCTGAGGTTTTGTATAAAAATTAGTAAAGACCAATGCATATTTTAACAATGCTGAACAAAATTCTTAAATTCCATATAATATTAAACAAAATCCCTAAATTGTTATTTAATAAAGAAAGAACTTAATTTTCAGTGATAAAATACCGAGGTAGAAATAATATCTTTAAAGTTAATGTTATTACAGATAACACCGTAATAATTTCACACTACATAAACAACGTAAAATTTCAAATTTAAATTAATGCATTTACTATTTGAATCTTTTTTTTTATATAAAAAAATGTTAAAAAAGATGAACTTATTTATTGTTTTTTAAACAAAATGAACTCTATGGAATCCATGAAAAAAAATCCTTAAATATTGTGTACTTTAGTTTTTGGGTCATGTTTTACTCTATAATTCAAGCATATTTTTAGTGCTCTATATTTTACTCTATAATGTGAGAGAATATCAAATAACTGATATTTAGTCATTGCAATATAAAAATATGTAAATAAATAAATAATTAAAAAATTAAAAATTAATGTATTATGTCTCATATATATTCTTAAACCTTTAGTTTAGAAGAATAAATGTATTTAATTAAAACGATTAGCTCAAAAAATAATTTTCTTAAATAGTAAATAAAATTTCAATCTATTATGAAAATGGAATCATTGTCTATTTCATTACACAGAATCAATACCCATCCAATGTCCAACATATATACCCTACAACAACTGTACATTTTTTTAATTCATCAAATAATTATTCGAAAATTAATAAAAAAAATATAAAACATTTCAAATTCTAAAAGACCACCAAATTTAAATTTTACGCATACAATTAATTAGTAATAAAAAAAGTTATGTCGAAAAATATCTATTTTGAGATATTGATCTTTGAATACAAATTTAACAAATACCCATATTTAATTTTAAAAAATATTAAAAATATAGGTATTTAAAAATATGGTACAATTACACAATAAAGAAAATTTTCATTTCATTGATTTTTTTACGGCATTATATGGAGTTCGGATCCTCTGCCACCCTTTCATGCGGGGTTTCCTGTAGTGCCCCAAAATTTCCTTTAAAAAAAAAAAAAATAGCAAAATAGAACACACCACTGCCATCATCTCTCTCTCTCTCTCTCTCTCTCTCTAAGCAAAACCCACATCAGTTAGAACACAAAACCCACATTAGTTAGAACACATTCATGGACTCTACAGCTACAAAAAGGCCTTTGTAGACACCCCATTTTTGACCGTCCTCAAGACTTGGACATCACCGTTGGAGCACTCGGTGATCACCCATGTTCGTGTTCGTTTTGAGTTCCCGGAGGTCTCGGCAGCGCGCCTTGCCTCAGGATCTCTCAAATCGACTATTTTGTCTTTGATTTTGCACCAAACACTTGTGTTTTTGCTTCTGAGGGTAGAGAGTAGCTTGCTAGCTACCCCTAAAACCCACCGGCCCTGGCTTGAGGCCACCGGCCGTGTATTCTTTCTACCGGCCATTGGTGTGATATACCATTGGCCGGTCGGCATCTTGTGTGGTCGGCCGGCCATCTGTTTGGCCGATGGCCTCTTTTTATGGCCGACACCACCTTTTTGCCTTTTTTAGGCATAATGCATACCAGCTGTGCCAGCTGGAATGCACGGACCCTGCCCCCCATGCACGTGTGTGGCTGTTTTGAGCCTTTAGCCCTTTTGATCCAACTTTTTGCACCCTTTGCTCAAGCTTCTTGAGGAAGCTTGACCCTTTGTCTTAGCTTCCTCAAGAAGCTTGTACCCTTAGCTTAGCTTCCCTTGGAAGCCTTGACCCCTTTAGGATAGCTTCTCTTAGAAGTTTGGCTATTTCCCTTGTCTATATAAGAGCCCCCTCCTCCTCCTTCATAAGGGTTGAGAAAAAACCAGAGCAAAATACATATATATATATATGATATACACTTTCTCTCTCTATATCTCCCTCTCTCTCTTCATTGTGTGTGGGTTTAAGGGCCAAAAGGGTGATTTCTTCTTAGTTTTGCACTAAGACACACACTACTACACCATACTTCGACTTTGGGAGGCATTGAAGGTTTGTTCTTGAGGTTTTGGACTGGTTTTGATCAGAAGAAGGAGGCTTCACTTGCTGTTCTTCAAGGGTTCTTCAAGGGTAGCACTTTTACTTTAGACTCCCCAATCTTGCACTAGTCTTTAACCTGTCTTGGTTGCTGTTTTAGACTTTGTGTACAACTGAAAAAAGTCTTGTATTTGCATGCTTAAGATACTTCATTAAGGTTGTTTTGGTGTTGGGGGTCGACCTCCCCCTCTTAAGCCTTGTTTGGCCCTTTTGGTGCTCTCTTTGTTAAGCTTTGGTATCCTTTGTGTAGTGGCTTTCTCACCACTGAAATCCAGTGGATTTTCAATGGTGAAGAAGTGGTTTTGAGGTCTTGCATAGGGGAGGGAGACCCCTCTCCCTTTGTCTCTCTTTTGTCATTATTTTTGGCTCATAAGGGTAGCATACATGATTAGTTGTTCTTGGCTTCATTTCAGAGGTTTTTTAGTGTTGTTGGGTCATATTATGCCTCTGTTTTCAGTCGGATTAATGGCTGCTTTCATGCTTAATATACTTGCTTTGTATTCCTCTCTTTGGCCTAGGAATGCATCATGCATGTAGCCTACCATGCTCTCATATTCTGGCCTAACTTTGTGAAGTTCTTAGCCATATCTTACCATGCTTGAGGTCTGTTGGGTGCTGTTTTGACCATATTTGCCATGATTGGTATAGCCTCTTTGCATTTTGGCTTGTGAGCCTTGAGGGTGTGAGTCATGAGCATGCTTGAGTTGGGTGGTTTCAGTGATTTGGAGTCATTTCCCATGCTATTTCAGTCCATAACCCATGCTCGTATGATTGCATTTATCATCCCTTTCATGTCTTGAAGAGTTGTTTTGTCATGCCTTGAAATGAGCATTGTGCATGCTTAACTGTTTAAGTCTTTGGGGCTGCCATATTAGTGGGTTTTGGGGGCTCATTTTGCATGTTGAAACTCTGTTTTTGAATGCTAAGTCCATGCCATGAGTGGTTGGGGTAGGTGTAGAGTAATGCTTCACTTGGTGGCTTTGCATGCCTTTTGTTTTGGGCCTATTTCTTGGCATGATTTGACCATGTTCCATGCATGTCCTAGTCATATTTTGATCTGCCCCTAGACCGTCTTCAGTCATCTTGGCCTCGCGGGGCTTGGTTGACATGGCCTTAGCTCAAGCATCTTGACTAGCTTTGAACCTTGGACCAATTGGCATGCTTGTTTGCTTGACATTTTGTGCCCTTTTGCACCACCCTTGGCCACTGTTTTAGGGTGTGGCTGAGGCCTCCCATTTCAGTCTAAGTCCATTCCTGTACATGGTTGTATGTTTGACATATTGCCTCTAGTTACATGCTTGCATTGCACCATGTTTGCATCACATGTTAAATTGCATTGTATTGCCTCTTGCATGATTAGCACATTGCATGCTTGCATAATAGATTGCATTGCATTTGGCATGTTTTGCATCTTAGCCTCATGTTGCATTTTTGAAGCCATGTTCGTATACTTGCATTGCATTGCTTGGTTTGGGGTGTCAAACCAAGCATGAGGGGTGATGAGTGTTCGCACTCCAAGTGACGCAACACGTCTCAATCCTCGGTCGTCGATGCCCTTGATCTCAATATGATAGTGTGTTGGCATTCATTTGTTTGTTCCATGCATTTACATTAAGTTGCAAACTTGGCCTCTTAGGCCATCATGCATCAAAATGCATAATTGATGGCCCGAGGGTCGAGGGCTATGCTCCCTTGAGTCCATTGCATGATAGGGAGTGTGGCCATGCCCACATTTGCTTGAAAATTCCATGCCATACACTGCTTGCCCTCTGCTGCTGTCAACTGCAGGATTCTGCAGGAAGAAATAGCCGGCCGGCTACTTGGAGTGCCGACCGACCAAATACAATTAGCCGATGGCCCAACCAATGGTCGATGACCATTCCCTTCGGCCGGTGGTGTTCCCATTTGGTCGGTGATGCTCCCCAGTGTTCAGAGAGGCATCCTTGGGACCTTGCAAATTTTCAAAGGAGCAGGGTAGTGTAAACAGAGGCAACAGTGCTATGGTAGGGAGTTTCCGATCGGGGCGAGTCGAGCATGCATCATTCGCGCATTCCGAGACAGAGCTGTGGCACTCTCTAGCTTCACATTTAAATTCTTTTTGTGATTAATTTGTTAATTAATTAGAGGGTCTGTAATAATTCATTAGCTAGGATAGTTGATTCATTATTCGGACTATATTATTCTTTTAGGTCCCTCCGAGCGAGGGCGTAATTGTAATAAGTGTGGGTGCGTGTGTGTATGTCTTCCAACCCCACTTCTTTCTCCCTTTTACGTACATGCATTCAATGGTTAGTATTAGGGCATATTTAACTTAGCATACCTTATGCTATGCATGCGTGCATCCATATATTTGCCTTGCATGCACCGGGCTCGGCGCATCATACTAACTGCATTGTATTTCAATTCCAAGTTGAATACGTGCTAGTTGTAGCATCATCATATGCCATCTTAGAATAGCCGAGCCTATCATAGTTGCATCTTGCATGTGTTGCATTAGCCATCTTAACATGAACTAGGATCACGCATATGACTACTAACTAGTTTCTGTTTTGGCTTGGACTACTCAGTAAGCATTTATGTTTTAGTATCCTTGCATGAGTGTGAGTGTTGCCATGATAGTATGCTTACCATGAGGCTATGTGCTTATTTGATTACCTGCCTGAATGCCTGTGGGTGAAGGTTGGATTGTTTGACTTGGGACAACTCGTTGAAATCCGTGTTTTAGCCTACTTGCGAGTAGCAAAATTCAAACCATTTTCTAAACGAAACGGATATGCAATGCTTTGTTCCAAATTAGGCGATCTAGTCTATACTTGTTTTGCTGCGCGCATCACACAGTAATTCTAGCTAATTAATCGGAATAAGAACGCATGTGTTTTCAAAAACGAGATATCATGGTTAGTAGAGGGCGATCTTCGGATCGGGCGAGAGGGGGTGCTTATAGTGGACCTTCCCCAATCGTACCCAAGTTCCCGAGCCGAGGCAACTTTGGTGACGATGGACACGTGGCCTTAGGCAAATGAGTCAGGGTTTCCTCAATTCCCCCATAAAAAATATTTAGGTGTCGGCTCTGTATCTGGAAAAGCAGTCCATATTTGGCACTTCTTTTCTAAAAATCTATTTTCTCAAAACGATTTGCCCGATTTGGACTCTTTGGTTCAGATTAAGCACCGTGACAAATTGAGTCCGAACTATGGGGTGAGGCCCTCACGTAGGGCGCGTCCACAGTTTCTAGTGACTTTGTTGGGGAGTTTAGAGAGTTTGACTCGAACTCGTGATATCTTGTTTTGACTACACTTATGAGTTTCTTTGCATTGCATGTGCATTGGTGCGCCTAGGACACTGTGTTGGCCATCTGCTATTCCTGAGCGGTTTGCCGGAGGCTTGACTTTGTCAAAGCATGCCATAAGGCTGACCGGTTGCGGGCTCTGCCAGTATGGGAACACAAACCCCGGTTTTACCGGGGCACCCTTTTAGACCATTCGACCTAGTGCATATTCGGAATCCATAGTGACCATTCCAAATTAGGATAGGTTGCTTACCCGATATAGGTTGTTTGAAACGGCTGCGTGCATAGTGAAACTGTAATAGCCCAACCCTCGCATGTGTTTCTGATATGTTTAACCTCTTCTTTTGGTGCTTTGAAATGCTTAATGTGAAATGTTTGAGATTTTATCTGTTGGTTAAGAAAGGTATCTGTTACTCTTAAGACATTCAGAATAGAACTTGGGGGCCTTAGAGGCATGATAATCTGAAATTGATGTCATATTTGGATTCAGTATAATTTTTAGGTAATATTAAACTTATCTGTGAAATTTTAATTTCGGATGATTAAACGATTGAATTTTGTCCTTTTCCTACCATAGTTATCCTATATGTTAATAAATATCTAAGTCTTATGTTTATATTCACACAACATCTTAACTAGATAAGTTTGGGTTAGAAGAGGGATTGAGAGGTGGGGGAAGAAAATTCTCCAAGAGGGTTGTGGATTAGAAGACTTGAATCTAAGGTATGTAAATTAATTGTGTTGTTAAGAATTTTGGGTGTATGTGTGTGATTTCCTTGATGTGGAAAGGATATGGATGTAAATGAGAAGTGTTGATGTTATAAATTAGGGTTCCATGTTTATTATTCTCTATGCAAGATTATGTTTCCTCTTGATTTTGAATGGTCTTATTGAATGATCTTATGGTATAAATCTCTTCATGCTATGATAGGTTTGTGAAATGAACAAGGGTTGGGTTGAACTCAAATAAAATGTATAATTAGAATACTTGGAGTAAGAGTATGTTTGAGTATGGAATTATATTGTCTCTTAGGTTATATGAGTCTTACACTACATTTTGAGCCTTTAAAGATCCATTTAGAACCATGAGAATATCACTAAAAAGTCCCATTTTTGAAGAGCTTCGAGCTGTTTTTTGGCAGATTCGCCGCACGTGCGGGGATCATTACCGCACGTGCGGCATTTTGGGACAATTTTGGCCGAGCACACTGTAAAAACCGCACGTGCGGGGCATCACTGCCGCACGTGCGGGAGGAGTTGCCGCACGTGCGGGGCTCATAGCCGCACGTGCGGCCCAAGACCAAAACATTGGGATGTTGTTTTTGACCTGTTAGACCCTCTAAAATGTGTAAAATGACCCTTAAAATTGTTACAATGTGCCTTTATTTCTTGGAAGTTTTGGACTGAAATGCGAATGAAAATGTAAGGAAAGCATGAACTAACTTATGGGTTTTATGTGTGTGTAGGACACACTCCAGGGGGAAGCCGTACTCCGCCATCACACTGTGAGTAATAGTGCAAAGAATGTGTATTCATTTATTGTTGATGATCATTTAAGTTCTGTTTCTGTCTGTTTTCTGCATCTTCCTACCTTAACTAAGCTTGAATAACATGTGGTGTAAATGAAAAGTAAATGTGGAAAGAATTGCGAACGTTCTGAGTAACATTCTGAGTAACATTCTGGGCCGAGGGCCAACTTGTGATATTGAGTAACATTCTGAGTAACATTCTGGGCCAAGGGCCAACTTGTGACATTGAGTAACATTTTGAGTAATATTCTGGGCCGAGGGCCATTTGTGATATTCTGTGACATTCTGTAACACTCTGGTCCGAGGGCTAAGTGTAACATTCTGGGTCATGGACCATTCTGTAGCATTTCACAATTACATACATTTGGTTATGAGTTATGATTTCAATTATCTTGGTGCTATTATTCACTGAGCTTTGCTCACCCCTCATGTTGTCTGTTTCAGTAGGTCATCAACCCGGGAACCAGTCTTAACTCCTGAAGCTCGTTCCTTTTTGTCAACCCTTATGGTCAGGCACATAAGAAGACCCGTTCTACCTTTGTAGACTTTTGTCAAGTTTTGGCTTGTATTCTAAGTACCTGTTTTTGGGTCGTCTGTAAGTAATATTTTTTTGTTTATGCCCACTCCTAGGGCA
The DNA here is from genome assembly GCA_036172215.1 of Camellia granthamiana. NCBI lineage: Eukaryota > Viridiplantae > Streptophyta > Magnoliopsida > Ericales > Theaceae > Camellia > Camellia granthamiana. The sequence continues at coordinate 72,128,542 of CM069915.1, read as the reverse complement.
GGGCCTGTATATATGTGTAAAAGTAACCGGTGCACAGCGGTATGGTTTTGTATATTATTTTTTTTTCTGTTAAATGTGCATGATCCTGGCAAGTCAGTAGTAGCTCAATGGACATGGTTGGTTATTGTTCTCTAATGCTTCCGTTCTGGCCCCTACATTACATTACATTACGTGTATATATCAGGTCTAGTGCCCATTTCTACATAGGTCATGCCCAAACTTTTAGGGGCGGTTTCGGGTTGTGACAGAAACCCTAGCTCCTGACAAAATAGGACAGGGAAACCCTACCCCAACATAGGGGTGTTTTGGCTCCCATTTATCTTCTATGTGCTTTAGAGTACGTCTCTACAGGAAGGCGTGTATCAGTTTGCAAGTTTGGGCATCAGGCCTGCAGGCATCAGTGTTTTTCGGGGATCAGTTATCTACGGGTATCAGATTCAGACTTGGGGGCAATGATTTGGAAACAGTGATCAGTGATTGAGGAACAGTGTACTCAGCTTATCAACAGTGTGTTGTGATACCCAACTGTGTGTTGTGTGTTTATTTTACACTGTTATGCTGTCCGTTTATCTGGTTGTTTTATTTCCTTATTATCGCTTTATTTAACTTTTTGCTAGGTAGTTTAGCGCGATTGCTTCTAACCCAGTAGATATTCCCAAAGCACTCTGGACTAGAGGTCGTCAACTCCATCGATCTGAGGATCTGATAGACGGACAACCAGTGTACTACTCACTACCCCCGGTTACTAGACGAAGGGCAGTTAGGCAGAAGATATCAGTCCAGCGATCAGTACAGAGGGCTTTGTCTACCTCACCTGAGTACAGTAGGGATCAGGGTTTTGTTTCTCCCGCAGAGAGGGAATATATACCGGAAATTCAATCAGATCAGAACAGTATGGCAAGCTTAGAGGAGATGGTGCGCCAGCTCCGAGAAAGCATGAAAATAATGCAGCAAGACGCTGTTCGACAGGCGGAATTCGCCAAACAATAGGCCACGGTTATGACTGAACAAGTAGAGTTAATCGTGAGGCTACAACAACAACAAGCCGGAGCATCTGCTTCGCATCAAGCTCCTCCCCCGGCAGGAGTTCCAACACCCGGGGAGACAGCTAATGTTCAGAATGATACAGACGTTCCCACAGGGCCACCTCCGCCCCCGATCCTACCCCAGATCCTACCCCAGTTATCCAAAATGCCCACCAACCTACCGGACCCCCCCCCTTTGAGTTCGAGACAGATCCCACAGCATTGAAGTTGAGCAAGCTTGAAAAGCTGTTCAAGAGATCCCAGGGAGTCAAGACCATCCCTGACATTGAAGATGGATATACCGACGCAGCTGTGACACTGCCGGACAGATTCAAGACGCCGCATATTGACCGATTTGATGGATCCGGGGATCCCATGGTGCACCTGAGATTGTTTTCAGATATCTTAAGGCCAATGGGCCTCACCAGACTGCAGAAACTGTCTCTATTCGGCCGGACCCTGTCGGGTGTGGCGGCCATCTGGTATGCCAAATTAGAAGACGATGTCAAGAGAAACTAGGACGAGATGGCTGAGGCCTTCATTACACAATACTCATATAACACAGATCGAGATTACGACCCATGATCTTGAGACGACGAGACAGGAAGCTAAGGAGAGCTTCTCGGAATTTGTGACCCGCTGGAGGGCTAAGGCCTAAGGCCTTAATGATGACCTTAAGGCCCATTGACAAGGATCAGATTCGGATGATTGTGCGCAATCTCCAACCCAAACTGATGCAGAAAATGATCGTACTCCCCTTCCTACCTTTTCAGATCTGCATGAGATGGGAGTACAGATCGAGGATGCCTTAAAGCAAGGCTTGATCGATAATGACAGAGAACAACCCCGAAGAACTTTCAACCGCAACACTAATGCAGGCCCGAGCGGCGCTACAACTAGAGGAGCCTCTAAAGTGAGCATGGTCACCACCAACCCCTCTCCAAGAACCATGGCAACTACGCCATTCTCCGGTGCGTCCGGGAGCAATACACAAACAGCCAAATACCCACCCAAAAACCAAAGAGCCTTCGCTCCACTATATATGCCCCTGTCCAAAGCTCTGGGGGTTTTAATTAGAAAAGGGCACTTGAAGCCCCTAGAGCCGCGGCCATTGCCGGAGAAACTTCTTCCTACCCACAACCCAGCCAAATATTGCGCATTCCACCAACAGCACGGTCATGACACTGACCTATGCTACTGATTACGTCATGAGATCCAAGATCTCATTGATAACGGGGTGATCATGCCTCCCGAAAAACCCAATGTCACAACAAACCCTCTCCCACCACATAACCAAGCTCCACCTCCCAAAAGAATCAACTTTATCCAGACTGGGGTTGTGGCTTACGATCCCAGCATATATATCACTCCTTTCCACCTACCTAAGCCGGAGGTGTTCCTTCCCGACTGCACTGGCTTGTACATGTTGGACATCTCCAGAACCCAACCTAAGCCAATGGTGGTGACTGTCGAGGACAGAAGAGGGGAGATTTCAGAGGAGAATGGGATTGTTGAGCCAGAATCCGAGGAATCTGGGAGTTTTATTGAAAAGGTATACCGTCCCAGTGACTACATTTCGTCAGCAGGCCAGGATGGGCCAAATGTGGAATTGCCAACAGAGATAAAGCTGTGTGTGATCCAAGGGGATGGATTTGGACAGAGGGCAGACGGTTTGACGGCTGTGGAAGAGGACCTTGCCAACCTCCAGTTTTTCAGGGACCAAGATCCAGGGGACGCAACAGTCAGCTGGTTTGAGTACGAGGAATCGACTGAGGCTACCGGGTGCTTGGATGATCAACCGGATGTTGCGGAAAAGCTCCAACCAGAATAAGGTCCGGCAGGGGTAAGAATGTCAGTGACGATCGGGCAGAGTACATCGCCGGAGAGCACCGGTGTCAAGAATTTCGCTCAGGATTGGAGCACTTTGAATACAAGAATTACTGAACAGTCAGCTGTACTGACACAGTTAGAACAGGAAAGGTTTGGGGATTCTGAGAGAATCAGGAAAGCTAAAGCCCACGTAGGGACTGAAACTGCTGCGTGCGCAAGGACAAAGGATGCTGCAAGTATACGAATGGAGGGTACTGCGAGTGCAAGAACAGTCATACCGGAGCCGGACAGGTGTCTGTCGGCTGCCGATGGAATGTGGTGGGAGGATGATGACTTATGTCTTGCCCACACCGATGAGGATTGGGGAAGTAACCAGCCAGATGATACCTGGTACATTGGTGAAGTCGACCATATGACTAGGAGCGGACGGTATTTCAAGCCTCTGTATCTAGATCAGCCAGAGGCATCTGGGAAAGATAAGGAGGCGGAGAAACAGAAAAGAGAAGCAACTCGAAGAAGAAGCTGTACTGAAGCAGCTGAAAAAGATACAAGTAGATATCTCCAACTGGGGACTGCTTATGGCATCGCAGGTGCATAGGCAAGCTGTCTTATAGGCCATGGACAAGGCCAAGCTCTCGATAGAAACCACGCCGGAGTAGTTGGTGGGATTAGTTTTTCCGGGAGGAGCTACCCCGATGTTGACTTTCTCTGATAAGGAATTACCACCTGAGCGTGCGAATCACAACAAGCCACTCTACATTTTGGTGGAATGTAGAGACAAATGGATTCCGGTGGTTCTTGTTGATACCAGATCCGCCATCAACGTCTGCCCGACAAGGACAACGTATGCAATCGGTTTAAAAAACGCAGACTTTGTGCCGACAGCCCAGGTGATTCGGGCATATGACAACACGAGCAGAGAAGTGATGGGAACAGTGAAAATTCAGACTAAGGTTGGGCCGGGACAGCATGAAATAGATTTCCATGTCTTAGAGGTTCTTGCAACTTTCAACCTGCTTTTGGGGCGGCCGTGGCTGCATCAGGTGAAGGCAGTGTCATCCACCTTGCATCAGATGGTGAAATACCCCTATGGGAAGGGAGTAGCCATTGTTTTTGGGAACTCGTCGATCCATCCACCACTAGAAGTATCTACGCCAGTTTTGGAAATTGAGCACGGTATGGAGGATGTGTTCATGTCAGGTTTTACCTTGGCCGAGGCTCGGGTAGTTCAGAACGTTATGGTTATTAATGAGGGGTTGTATGTCAGTGCTCAATCAATATACCTCATGAATAAGCTCCAACACATCCCCGGGATGGGATTGGGAAAGAGCGGCCGGAAGGGCGTTGCAACGTTGGCCGAAGTGCCACACAACCCCCATACCTTTGGATTGGGTTATCTGCCCACCAAAGAGGATTGGGTAAGGAAAGGTAAGGAGATGACTGGGAGAGCCAGAGCGAAGCAGGCGGGGAAGCCTTTTGAACTAATGCATAGACCCATTCAGGGTACCCTAAACGGACGCTTCGTCCGGGAGGGGGAGGACTTTCCATTTTGTGGCTTCCCAGAGTCGTGGCTGAACGCGGAGAGGAAGCGCGTACCAGGTTTTGAGATCTTCTTTGATCTGCAATTACCCGGGGATGATGTTACCGAAGAGCAGACAGACCCAACAGTTGAGGTTAAGCAGAGCAAGAAGGTGGAGTCTGAGGATATCGAGATTGAAATGGGGGTAGCACTGGCATGTCTACTTTCAGATCCTCCGATCGAACAGAAGTGCTTGGGGGATAACTTCTCGGTGTCCATGATCGGGAATGAAACGGCTGCGAGCTTACCAGCAAATATTTTGGACGCATCCATCGCACCCTCCCTCATTTGGCAATACGAGAAGGGATTTTTGTCAAGCAGCGCCGGGTCAGGTAGTGAGTCGGAATCTGATTCCACCGAGTCTTGTGAGTCGGAATCAGGTTCCAGCTTAACTGAGTCTGAGTCTGGTATTAATGGGGGTGATAACCCGGATGCCACAGTCCTGTCCAGATCGTCTTTTTCTTTCTCTTTTGAGTCTGTTGTAATAGAAGAATCGGACGGTTCGGATGTGCTTAATGAGAATGATATGGATGTGGTTTCTGAGTACTTTTCTGTGCCTTTGATTTATTGCTTGAATCAGGACTTTCAAAATTTTGACAAAAATGACGAGGAAAAAATTCCTCCGATTTTGCAACGATTAATTGAACAAGAGCAGGAAAGATTTGTTAAACCCTTAATGGATGAAATCACTACTGTGAATATTGGTACTGAGGAGGACCCGCGGCTGGACTAGATCGGGTCCACATTGTCTTCGGAGGAACGCGAGCGCTTAGTCACTTTATTAAAAGATTTCAAAGATGTTTTCACGTGGTCCTACGAAGACATGCCTGGGATCGATCCTGAGATTGCACAGCACCGGATCTCTCTTGACCCCGAGGCCCAACCTGTCAAACAGAAACTCAGAAGGATCCGCCCTGACTGGGCCATCAAGATTAAGGAAGAGGTCACCAAGCAAATCATTGCAGGCTTCCTGCTGGTATCCGAATACCCGACTTGGTTGGCCAACATTGTTCCGGTGCCAAAGAAAGATGGCAGGATCCAAGTGTGCATGGATTTCAGGGATTTGAACAGAGCTAGTCCGAAGGACGACTTTCCCTTGCTGCATATTGATGAGTTGGTGGATTTCACAGCGGGGCATGCTTTGCTTTTGTTTATGGATGGCTTCTCGGGCTACAATCAGATAGTGATGGCACCTGAAGATCGAGAAAAGACTGCCTTCACCACCTCGTGGGGGACCTACTGCTACAGAGTGATGCCATTTGGGCTGAAGAACGCTGGAGCTACATATCAACGGGCCGCGACCACGATATTGCATGACATGATCCACAAAGAGGTTGAGGTGTACGTGGACGACATGATTGTCAAGTCCAAAGAAAGAGAGGGCCACTACACTGCTTTGCAGAAGTTCTTCCAAAGGATCAGAGAATTTCGGTTGCGGCTGAATCCTCAGAAGTGTACGTTTGGTGTTACAGCGGGAAAAATGCTGGGATTTCTGATTACACAGAGAGGTATCGAAGTCGACCCTTCCAAAATCAAGGACATCTTAGAAATGCCACCACCAAGGACTGAAAAGGAGGTGAGAGGCTTTTTGGGTAAAGTGCAATTCATAAGACGGTTTATCTCAAAATTAACCTTGACTTGTGAACCACTTTTTGGCCTCTTGAAGAAAGGAAAGAAATTCCAATGGGACGGCCGATGCCAAGCTGCTTTTGAACAGATCAAGGAATACTTACAGAACCCACCCGTGTTGTCACCACCAGAGCTGGGGAGACCGTTGATTTTGTATCTTTCAGTAACTGAGACTACAATGGGCTGTATGCTCGTGCAAGAATCAGAGGACAAGGTGGAGAGGGCCATCTACTATTTGAGCAAGAAGATGTTGGAGTATGAGACCCGCTACACACCGCTGGAGAAGGCTTGCTTAGCCTTGGTATGGGTTACTAGGAAGCTGCGGCACTACCTGTTAGCTCACTCTGTAATGTTGGTTTCACGACTGGATCCCATCAAATATCTTTTCAAGAAATCGGCACTTACGGGTAGGCTAGCTCGTTGGTTGCTGTTGCTTTCCAAATTCGATCTGAAATATGTGACACGCAAGTCAGTCAAGGGAAGAGCAGTAGTAGAATTCTTAACCGATCATCCAGTGGAAAGGGGTGAAGCAGTTGAGTACTTATTCCCAGATAAGGCCATTTTGCACATCGAAGATGAAACTTGGACGATGTACTTTGACGGAGCATCAAACCAGTAAAGATATGGGATAGGAGTGTTGTTGATAGCACCCGACAATTCCCGTATCTCTCTAGCATTCAAACTCCGGTTCAAAGTCTCGAACAATGAAGCAGAATATGAGGCATGCATTGTCGGTCTAGAAGCGGCCCTAGAACTAGGGGTAAAACGGTTGGACGTCATCGGGGACTCGAACCTTGTTGTGTCTCAAGCAAAAGGAGATTGGAAAGTCAAAGAAGAAAAGATGATAATGTATCACCAGACCTTGGATTTGTTAATTCTTCGGTTTGAAAAGCCAAACTTTACTCATCTACTAAGAGAGAACAACAGGTTCGCAGATTCACTAGCAACTCTATCTTCCATGATAGACATCCCGTTTGGAGTCCGGATGCGTCCAGTCATCATTGACCAGAAGTTTGCACCAGCATATGAATCAATTGCTGCTATAGATGAGGTTCAAGATGAGAACCCCTGGTATTACGACATTTGGAACTTCTTGGAGAAAGAGGCGTATCCACCAGGGGCAAATGCCAAGGGTAAAAGGGCAATCAGAAGAATGGCCGTTCAGTTTATCATCTGCGGGGGTAAACTGTATAAGAGAGGTCATCTGGGAATGCATAAGCTGTGTGTAGAAGCCAAAGAATCGAAGCGCCTAATGGAGGCCATCCATGGAGGAGAATGTGGTGCACATATGAACGGGGTAATGTTGGCTCGAAAGATCCTCAGACAGGGTTACTATTGGTCCACCATGGAGGAGGATTGTATCGGCTTTGTTTGGCGATGCCACAAATGTCAGATCCATGCAAACTGCATGAACATCCCGCCGTCGAAACTATACAACATGACTTCGCCATGGCCATTTTCAGTTTGGGGAATCGATGTGATCAGGGCTGTCACTCCAAAGGGGTCGAATGGGCATGAGTTCATCTTGGTTGCGATAGATTATTTTACAAAGTGGGTCGAGGCCCAATCTTATGCGGTGTTGAAGGCTTCACATGTCGCGAAGTTCATCAGAAACAACATCATCTGTCGTTATGGAGTCCCAAATGAGATCATTTCAGATAACGGTTCCCACTTCAAGAAAGAAGTGATTGACTTGTTGGAGAAATACAACATGGCTTTTCATAAGTCATCCACGTACCGGCCGCAAACCAATGGAGCGGTTGAGGCCACCAACAAGAATATCAAACACATACTGCAGAAGATGGTGGAAACCTACCGGGACTGGCCAGATAAGCTGCCGTTCGCTTTGTGGGGCAACCGGACTTCAATCAGAACTTCTACTGGGGCGACTCCGTATGCATTGGTTTATGGGATGGAGGCCGTTCTACCTATTGAAATTGAGGTTCCGTCTTTGCGAGTATTGGCCGAGTGTCAGATAGCCGAAGCAGATTGGCAGCAGAGCAGATTTGAAGAACTCATGCTCTTTGACGAGCGCAGACTGAAAGCACTATACCATATTCAAGGTTATCAGCGCAGAATTGCCAGGGCTTTTAACAAGAAAGTTAAGTCTAGGAATCTGAAGGAAGGAGATTTGGTGCTCAACGACAACCGAGCTCCCATCCACGACCCAAGGGGCAAGTTCAGACCCAATTGGACTGGTCCTTACATCATCAAATCTATCTGGTCGAGTGGAGCTGTGGTTCTGATGGACCTAGATGGCCTAGTGTTTTCCCAACCAATCAACATGGACAAGTTGAAGAAATATTATCCCTGAGAGGCTCGCTAGGCTGAAAACCCGAAAGGGCGACCTAGGCAAAAGTTAGAGCATGAAAAATTTGAAATTATAAAAACTGAGCTCGCAAGGTTGAAAACCCGCAAAGGGCGGCCTTGGCAAAAGTTAGGGCGCAAAAGGAGAGTGAAATACTTGAGTGAACCCAAGCCTGAACTACGTAAGGCTTGATTCCCATCTTTGGGATACGTAGGCAACTTCATCCTGAAGTCCAGCCATAAACTTTTCCCTAATCAACTTCGTCCATTTGATCATCTCGGTCATCTTTGTCTATTCAACATTCAAGAGTTCGATTATGATCTCCGGTGCAGTGCTTTTCAGACTAGGGGCAACTTTCCGTTGCTGTGCAGTGCTGCGGTACTATTCAGACTAGGGGCAACTTTCCAATTGCTGAGATCCGAGGTTGTGCATCTCTGTGACAGATTTCAGGCGTGTCCAGTTCTGATCCATGTCGAAAATAGTTTTGAAAAGTTTTAATAAAAGTTGACTTTGTTCAAATTAATCTTTTTACAACTAAGACCATTTTTGGACCAAAGTGGAAAATTTTTAGTACCCACAACCTTCAATTTCATTGATTTCAATACAGAGTTCTCCTGCTCTTGCATACAAATTCAAGTTGTTTTTTTACATTCATAAAGAAAACCTGAAAGTACTAATAAAGCAATAAATCCGGGGCATAGTTAAATCAGGTGTTCCTGCGCCCCCTCCCAGAGCTGGTCAAAGCCTCTGATGCCAAGCTAAGCCTAATCTGTGCCTCCTCATTAAGCCAATCTATGGACTCATCAGACAAAGTGCAACGAAAAGTCGGAGCGGGAGCCAGGAGTTCTCTAGTCCTCCATGCTGTTGTATACCGGGAAAGTTGTGCGCCTCGGATCGGGAATGTAGCCGGGTACTCTATCCCCTCTGGTGGACAAGTCTGATCATGACCAAACTGGCGCTGGAACCGGAATGGGAAGTAGAACACACAGTGAGTCAAGCTAATCAATTGAATCCCAGGTTGGCGGGTCATGCTATAGCCCATTGCCGGTAGATTGAGCCAAGGGCACCGCCAAGCAATGCGGTCTGCGGACAAGCTGCACATCCAGTCAAACCACCAACCCTCATCAAGGGCATCGACTAAGCGTTGCCTGAAGAAGTAACCGCGAGCTGAGTAAGCTAGGCAAGAGTCCACAACCTGCAACTTGTCCGTCAACCACACCTGGAAAGGGATGAAAAATGAGAGAATAAAGAATAGAGAGATGTACAATGAGAGAAAAAGTGAGAAGAGGGTTCTGTGAGAAAAACCGAGCCTGAGGGCTGAGTGATGTGAGCAATACATATGTGAGATTGGGTGGGAAACATTAACTGCAGCAGTAGTGGACTTACTGCAAATTTGGTCGTTTCGCAGCGATAGAAAGCGTCCAAGCCCATCAACGTCTCAGCCAGAGTCATGGCGACGCAACTCTTACCCTCCTTCAAACCTTGGGCAACCTCAATCAACCGGACACTAGATTCTCCAGAGCCTGAGGCAAGTCAGAAATGAGATAACATGCACAAACAAAGTGCGTGTTGCTGAAAACGTTGCCAATGATGGTCACCGCCATCATCGGCACCAGAAAAACGACAAATCAAACTCGGAATATCCAGCATTCCATCATAAATCAAAGATCGAGCGTCGGGTATTGAGAGCCCACACATTTTTCTTAAGGCTTGGGCATAGCCAAAACGAAGTTGGGGCAAGATCTCTTCGTTGCGCTCAAACTCCATTAAAGCTTGGAAATCTTCGAAGGTAGGACATACCTCTTGCCCGCCAAAGCTAAAAACATGCTTCACCGGATTCCAAAACCTTACCGCGGCATGGAGAAACGAAAGGTACAGCGGAGTACGACTCAGAGTGAATAGTGCGTTTATGCCGAACCCCCGGAAACTCAGCTTTTCCGAGCCGTCCAAGTTGGCAATCCAAGCTGCGAGATTCTAGGCAAGAAACTCTTCCATTTCAAGAAAATCAGTGTTGAATTGAGAAAAACCATGAAGCTGAAGCCTTTTGTAGAAGATAAGGTGTGAGTGGGGGACAGCTGCCAGCATTCTGGTGGTTCTTTCCATCCATAGCCGGCCGGCCAAAGATATAATGCCGACCGACCATCACTTTTGGCCGATGGCCATTCCTTGAGGCCAATGGATTTCCCTTGTGGCTGGTGGTCTTCCTTCTTGTCCCCTGAGCTATTTATGTGTTGAACACGCTGAGGGATTGTGGTTGGAACCTCTACCGATGCCCTTCGGTGATCGATTCTTGCAGGGTCACACCTTTTTGCTTATCGAGTTGTTGTATATTTGCTTATCGAGTTGTATTTCACTCTCTTTAAGTCTTTGATTTGCTTATCAAGTTGTACTCACACTTGGTTGACTTATCGAGTTTCTTTGTTCTGATTATCGAGTTGTAAGTCGGTTCACTACCTGATTATTACGATGCGAGCGCTCAATTTTCAAACAAAATTCAATTTCATTCACATTGTTACACCACGCGATGCGATGCATAGGAAGTACAAATGTAACACCTTTTTGAACAAAATAGTTGTTTCATTTCCATCATGTATTTTGCAAAATACACAGTTTTGAGAAAAAATAATAACCTGCCTGAGGCAGTGCGATGTGCTTAAACTACCAGTAAAAAGGAAAGTAAAGCAAAAGAGGACAGGGCAGTAGGGCATAGGGATTGAATGCCGGTAACCTCCCCTCGCGTTCAATGCATCCCGCACTCTTGTTCAAGTCAACGGTACGGTTTGGCACCTTCCTTACTTAAGACAGTGCAAGGAAGTGCACTTTTTCGGAACATTAGTAGGCTTTCGAGTTGATCTCAGGCCGTGTCTTTTTGAGCGATGCTCCGTACGTACGAAGAACACCCCTTCCCGTATCCTTTTTGTATCTCGTGAACTCCACAAATCGCTTCAATTATACTGTGTTGCAGTGCTTTGCATTTCAACATCATGAATAACTTGTCTTTACCACGCTTCAAGTTCCTTTCTATACACATTGCATGCATACGTGCATTGCTTTACTTATATGTGTTCAACTTCCTATACACATTGCGTGCATACGTGCATTGCTTTACTTATATGTGTTCAAGTTCCTATACACATTGCATGCGTTGTCGCGTTATGCTTTACTTATATGTGTTCAAGTTCCTATACACATTGCATGTGTTGTCGCGTTATGCTTTACTTATATGTGTTCAAGTTCCCATACACATTGCGTGCATACGTGCATTGCTTTACTTATATGTGTTCAAGTTCCTATACACATTGCATGCGTTGTCGCGTTATGCTTTACTTATATGTGTTCAAGTTCCCATACACATTGCGTGCATACGTGTATTGCTTTACTTATATGTATTCAAGTTCCTATACACATTGCATGCATTGTCGCGTTATGCTTTACTTATATGTGTTCAAGTTCCTATACACATTGCATGCGTTGTCGCGTTATGCTTTACTTTTATGTGTTCAAGTTCCCATACACATTGCGTGCATACGTGCATTGCTTTACTTATATGTGTTCAAGTTCCTATACACATTGCATGCGTTGTCGCGTTATGCTTTACTTATATGTGTTCAAGTTCCTATGCACATTGCATGCGTTGTCGCGTTACGCTTTACTTATATGTGTTCAAGTTCCTATACACATTGCATGCATTGTCGCGTTATGCTTTACTTATATGTGTTCAAGTTCCTATACACATTGCATGCGTTGTCGCGTTATGCTTTACTTATATGTGTTCAAGTTCCTATACACATTGCATGTGTTGTCGCGTTATGCTTTACTTATATGTGTTCAAGTCTCTATACACATTGCATGCGTCGTCACGTTATGCTCTGCTTACATGTGTTCAAGTTCATTTTATACACATTGTATACGTTGTCACGTATACTTTACTTACATGTGTCTACATCTTCACACATTGAGCACGTTGTCCCGTGTTCCTTACTTACATGTGTTTGCGCCATCATAGCATTGTTATGTTTGTTTCAAATCGCATTGTTATGCGTTCTAATCGGTTTGCGTCGTCACGAACTTTCAATTGCATTAATATGCATGTTGCTAACAATATTGTACCTGTTAAGTCTTTTTTTTTTTTCAGGCACGATATTGTATGTACGGTTCATCTGAAGCCGGCACGACCAGGCGAACCGCACAGGTATTGTATTCTCCGCGTGAAACATAGCGAGAATTACATGATTCTCTTACACTCTCTCTGCATTATAGTGTAGTTTGGTGTCTGCTAGCTTAAAACTGTTGCATTGTTATGCTTCGTTACAGTTTTCTTTGCATGATCATAAGTTATGTTCGGCTTCTTGCATTGTCAGTTGCATTTTGCCCCTACTTTCGAGCGCATATCTTTATCTGCAGCTTGTATGTTTTGTCTAAGTCTTCGGCCTTGTCAAAAATGGGTCGTCTCTGGGCTTTGACAATCACTCCCATCATTGTTATGACTTTCGAGTTCTGTCAAAGAGGGGCAACTGTAGACACTCCATTTTTGACCGTCCTCAAGACTTGGACGTCACCGTTGGAGCACTCGGTAATCACCCATGTTCGTGTTTGTTTTGAGTTCCCGAAGGTCTCGGCAATGCGCCTTGCCTCAGGATCTCTCAAATCGCTGTTTTGTGTTTGATTTTGCACCAAACACTTGTGTTTTTGCTTCTGAGGGTAGAGAGTAGCTTGCTAGCTACCCCTGAAACCCACCGGCCCTGGCTTGAGGCCATCGGCCGTGTATTCTTTCTACCGTCCATTGGTGTGATATACCATTGGCCGGTTGGCATCTTGTGTGGTCGGCCGGCCATCTGTTTGGCCGATGGCCTCTTTTTATGGCCGACACCACCTATTTGCCTTTTTTAGGCATAATGCATGCCAGCTGTGCCAGCTGGAATGCACGGACCCTGCCCCCCATGTACGGGTGTGGCTGTTTTGAGCCTTTAACCCTTTTGATCCTACTTTTTGCACCCTTTGCTCAAGCTTCTTGAGGAAGCTTGACCCTTTGTCTTAGCTTCCTCGAGAAGCTTGCACCCTTAGCTTAGCTTCCCTTGGAAGCCTTGACCCCTTTAGGATAGCTTCTCTTAGAAGCTTGGCCATTTCCCTTGTCTATATAAGAGCCCCCTCTTCCTCCTTCATAAGGGTTGAGCAAAAACCATAGCAAAATACATATATATATATCTGATATACACTTTCTCTCTCTATATCTCCCTCTCTCTCTTCATTGTGTGTGGGTTTAGGGGCCAAAAGGGTGATTTCTTCTTAGTTTTGCACTAAGACACACACTACTACACCATACTTCGACTTTGGGAGGCATTAAAGGTTTCTTCTTGAGGTTTTGGACTGGTTTTGATCAGAAGAAGGGGGCTGCACTTGCTGTTCTTCAAGGGTTCTTCAAGGGTAACACTTTTACTTTAGATTCCCCAATCTTGCACTAGTCTTTAACCTGTCTTTCTTGCTGTTTTAGACTTTGTGTACAACTGAAAAAAGTCTTGTATTTGCATGCTTAAGATACTTCATTAAGGTTGTTTTGGTGTTGGGGGTCGACCTCCCCCTCTTAAGCCTTGTTTGGCCCTTTTGGTGCTCTCTTTGTTAAGCTTTGGCATCCTTTGTGTAGTGGCCTTCTCACCACTGAAATCCAGTGGATTTTCAGTGCTGAAGAAGAGGTTTTGAGGTCTTGCATAGGGGAGGGACACCCCTCTCCCTTTGTCTCTCTTTTGTCCTTGTTTTTTGGCTCATAAGGGTAGCATACATGATCAGTTGCTCTTGGCTTCATTTCAGAGGTTTTTGAGTGTTGTTGGGACATATTATGCCTCTGTTTTTGGTCGGATTAATGGCCCCTTTCATGCTTAATATACTTAGTTTGTATTCCTCTCTTTGGCCTAGGAATGCATCATGCATGTAGCCTACCATGCTCTCATATTCTAGCCTAACTTTGTGAAGTTCTTAGCCATATCTTGCCATGCTTGAGGTCTGTTGGGTGCTGTTTTGACCATGTTTGCCATGATTGGTATAGCCTCTTTGCATTTTGGCCTGTGAGCCTTGAGGGTGTGAGTCATGAGCATGCTTGAGTTGGGTGGTTTCAGTGATTTGGAGTCATTTCCCATGCTATTTCAGTCCATAACCCATGCTCGTATGATTGCATTTATCATCCCTTTCATGTCTTGAAGAGTTGTTTTGTCATGCCTTGAAATGAGCATTGTGCATGCTTAAGTGTTTAAGTCTTTGGGGCTGCCATATCAGTGGGTTTTGGGGGCTCATTTTGCATGTTGAAACTCTGTTTTTGAATGCTAAGTCCATGCCATGAGTGGTTGGGGTAGGTGTAGAGTAATGCTTCACTTGGTGGCTTTGCATGCCTTTTGTTTTGGGCCCATTTCTTGGCAGGATTTGACCATGTTCCATGCATGTCCTAGTCGTATTTTAGTCTGCCCCTAGACTGTCTTCAGTCATCTTGGCCTCGCGGGGCTTGGTTGACATGGCCTTAGCTCAAGCATCTTGACTAGCTTTGAACCTTGGACCAATTGGCATGCTTGTTTGCTTGACATTTTATGCCCTTTTGCACCACCCTTGGCCACTGTTTTAGGGTGTGGCTGAGGCCTCCCATTTCAGTCTAAGTCCATTCTTGTACATGGTTGTATGTTTGACATATTGCCTCTAGTTACATGCTTGCATTGCACCATGTTTGCATCACATGTTAAATTGCATTGTATTGCCTCTTGCATGATTAGCACATTGCATGCTTGCATAATAGATTGCATTGCATTTGGCATGTTTTGCATCTTAGCCTCATGTTGCATTTTTGAAGCCATGTTTGTATACTTGCATTGTATTGCTTGGTTTGGGGTGTCAAACCAAGCATGAGGGGTGATGAGTGTTCGGACTCCAAGTGACGCAACACGTCTCAACCCTCGGTCGCCGATGCCCTTGATCTCAATATGATAGGGTGTTGGCATTCATTTGTTTGTTCCATGCATTTACATTAAGTTGAAAACTTGGCCTCTAAGGCCATCATGCATCGAAATGCATAATTGATGGCCCGAGGGTCGAGGGCCATGCTCCCTTAAGTCCATTGCATGATAAGGAGTGTGGCCATGCTCACATTTGCTTGAAAATTCCATGCCATACACTGCTTGCCCTCTGCTGCTGTCAACTGCAGGATTCTGCAGGAAGAAATAGCCGGCCGGCTACTTGGAGTGCCGACCGACCAAATACAATTAGCCGATGGCCTAACCAATGGTCGATGACCATTCCCTTCGGCCGGTGGTGTTCCCACTTGGTCGGTGATGCTCCCCAGTGTTCAGAGAGGCATCCTTGGGACCTGTGCAAATTTTCAGAGGAGCAGGGCAGTGTAAACAGAGGCAACAGTGCTATGGTAGCGAGTTTCCGAGCGAGGCGAGTCGAGCATGCATCATTCGCGCATTCCGAGGCAAAGCTGTGGCACTCTCTAGCTTCACATTTAAATTCTTTTTGTGATTAATTTGTTAATTAATTAGAGGGTCTGTAATAATTAATTAGCTAGGATAGTTGATTCATTATTCGGACTATATTATTCTTTTTGGTCCCTCCGAGCGAGGGCGTAATTGTAATAAGTGTGGGTGCGTGTGTGTATGTCTTCCAACCCCTACTTTTTTCTCCCTTTTACTTACCTGCATTCAATGGTTAGTGTTAGGGCATATTTAACTTAGCATACCTTATGCTATGCATGCGTGCATCCATACATTTGTCTTACATGCACCGGGCTCGGCGCATCATACTAACTGCATTGTATTTCAATTCCAAGTTGAATACGTGCTAGTTGTAGCATCATCATATGCCATCTTAGAATAGCCGAGCCTATCATAGTTGCATCTTGCATGTGTTGCATTAGCCATCTTAACATGAACTAGGATCACGCATATGATTACTAACTAGTTTCTGTTTTGGCTTGGAGTACTCGGTAAGAATTTATGTTTTAGCATCCTTGCATGAGTGTGAGTGTTGCCATGATAGTATACTTACCATGAGGCTATGTGCTTATTTGATTACCTGCCTGAATGCCTGTGGGTGAAGGTTGGATTGTTTGAGTTGGGACAACTCGTTGAAATTCGTGTTTTAGCCTACTTGCGAGTAGCAAAATTCAAACCATTTTCTAAACGAAACGGATATGCAATGCTTTGTTCGAAATTAGGCGATCTAGTCTATACTTGTTTTGCTGCGCGCATCACACAGTAATTCTAGCTAATTAATCAGAATAAGAACGCATGTGTTTTCAAAAACGAGATATCATGGTTAGTAGAGGCCGATCTTCGGATCGGGCGAGAGGGGGTGCTCATAGCTGACCTTCCCCAATCGTACCCAAGTTCCCGAGCTGAGGCAACTTTGGTGACGACGGACACGTGGCCTTAGGCAAACGAGTCAGGGTTTCCTAAATTCCCCCATAAAAAATATTTAGGTGGCGACTCTGTATCTGGAAAAGCAGTCCATGTTTGGTACTTCTTTTCTAAAAATCTGTTTTCTCAAAACGATTTGCCGGATTTGGACTCTTTGGTTCAGATTAAGAACCGTGACAAATTGACTCCGAACTGTGGGGTGAGGCCCTCACGCGGGGCACGTCCATAGCCTTGTTTCCATTGAGGAAGATGAACAACAGAACACACCACCATTGAAGAAGATGATGGTCTTGCCTCTGTTGTAGACATGGAAGTTGGGTTCTTTGGAAACAACAACAAGAAGCCTATATGCAAACAATATAAGGAAATGTGTCAGTTACATTGCTACAACTTCCAACAATGGTAGTAAGACAAACAACAATGGTGGGAAAAAAAAAATCCTAACCATGATATGGGATTTGGGTCCTTGAGTGCTAAATTAATACATGACATTGAGTTCTCAGTGAAACAAATTAAACAAAAAATACAGGAAACAAAAAAGGATTCATATTAGAACATAAAAATTCAATGGCAAACATAAGTAACCCAAAAAACAAATCTAAAATTTGAATCAAGAGTTCATAATTGGATGTTATCAAGCAAGCTTACTAAGAGCCAATTGACAGACCAAAGGAGAGAGAGATAGACAAAACCCATAGCCCAGAGTCCCCTTCTCTCTCTCTCTCTCTCTCTCTCTCTCTCTCGATGTCGCCATGAACCACAAGCCACCTTCTCGATCCAGATCTAAGGTTTGGTCGCTTCCACTCCCTAGCCACTATCGTCGCCCATGCGAAATGCTAACACCTGAGAGAGAATTCAAGGTTTTGATTTTTTGGCGATAATACAAAAATTGTTGATTTGCAGGGTTTCATCTAATTTCCACAGACAAATGAGAAAAATAGAAAAAAAAAATTTAAAAAAAATAAAGAAACAAATGTATTTGGAAGCCGAGAAAAATGAGGGAAATTCTATTATTTGAAGTGAAAAGAAGTAGCCATACAATGCAATACAAAAGCTAAAACTGAAAAACAAAGAAATCGATCTATATATATTATGAGGGTGTTTGGGAAGGGCTTTTTTGAGGCTTTTGGGCTAAAATTCACAAAAAGACAAAATAGGCTAAAATAGCCAATAAGACAAAATGTCACATCAAACTCATAATCATTTTACTTTTTCTCTCACAAAAATCACATCCAACTACAAAAAAATCCAACTATCTTCCCAAACACAAAAATTTTAGCCTACTAAAATTGCCTACTAAAATAGCAACTTTCCAAACACCCACTATATATCTGTTCTTTTTGATTGATAAAAATGGGAAAATCACTATAAGGAATTCTGGGTTTGGCTAGAGCCATAGAAATCGATGAGTCTCTGCAAAATCGAGACTTGGGTTTTGAGAAGAAAAATGTAGTCGACAGTTTCTTGGAATAGCTGGTTGGCCTTTCTCTCTCGATCGTGGGTGGGTATGAGGCTTGTGAGAGCTTCCAGTTTCTCAAAAACTGAAGAACATGACTCGACATTGATGAGTGTTGTTGATTTCTTGTGATGATTATGAGGTTTGTGAAGTCGTGTCTCTTTCTTGTCCTTCTCATGGGCCTAGACGTGGCGTTCTTTTGCCTTGAGCTCGTAGAGACAGAGAAGACAGAGATAGATAGAGAAGAGAGGGAGAGAGAGAGAGAGAGAGAGAGAGAGAGAGAGAGAGAGAGAGAGATGTAATGAGGCTGAAGAGTAAAATAAGAAAATAAAATAAAAAATAAAAAAGGTCCAAAATGACGTCGTTTTGGACCACCGCAGAGACGGCTGCAAAGAAGGACGACAGATGATCCAGACTCTGTTATATGACGGAAAATTTACCTGGAAATTCCATATTAGAAAACTATATACCGGAAAGTTTCTTGAATTTTCTTGTAAACAATTAAGTGTCATTGAATTTGGAAAAGTATACCGTGAGATCCTTCCATTATATTTCTTGAAGATTTCTGAGTGATACTATGTTTGCTTTTCAAATGTAGGTATGTTTCATTTGGGAGATTTTAATGTGAGATTGTCCAAATCATTGTAATGTGTGCACTATTATCTTATAAAATTTTTGCCAAATATGTCATTCTCAAATATGATAATGGTACCTAATATGACAGTCATGATTTTTTAATTTGAAATATCATATTCATATACACATTTTACATTTTCAAATGCAAATATATTTTATTTAAGAGATTTTATTGTGAGATAGAAATTTTTGAATTACAGGAATATCTACGAGAAGTGAATCATAAGTTGGGGATATATGATTTGATTAAATTGTTTACGGATGTGCCGTTAACTAGTGTTTTACGGATACCCTATACAAAATGTGCCACGTAAGCATAGAATTGAGACATCCATGTTTTGTCTTTTTTTCTCTCTCCCACTTCTTCTATTGGTGTTTCCCACTGCCATTTGCCTCATGACCAAGTTCATCCCACCATTCTTCACTGCAATCTCATTGCTCACACTATTGAACGAATCCTCTAACCTTCAAAACCCATGGTTGTCAATGAACGCTGACAAGATGGAAGAACTCTTGGCTGTCGACACTTAAAAAGAATCTTCCCATTTAAACCTATCATCACCATTATAGTTGCAAATAGAAATCCACTTCAGAGAAACCCAAATGGAGAATCAGTGTTTGTTTTTACAAATGCCTATTGGTGGTGTTTTGGGGTGCTATTTAATTTATATATATATATATTTTGTTGTTGTTGCTGGTGTATAACCCAATGAATTAATTAGTTTTGGGATTTTTCAATAAAGAAGAGGGCCAGTGGTAATCCATGAGGGTTACTGGGATGATTTTGGACCAACTCAATCTATTTTCTAGCAGTGGGAGAGATGTGGAAGAGAGAGATCAAATGAAAGAGTTGTGGAACGAAAGAACTAGACTAGAAAATGGTTCTGGTATGGAAAGAAAATAAGGGTACAAGTAGACGTTTAGGTTTGTGACATTACAAATTTTGTGTGAACGATTGTTGTTTGCAGTGTTTCTATTGCAATCGGAACGAAGACTACATATGTAAATCGAGGAAAGACCTAGAGAAGCGGTGTCGAAAAAGGAAATTTAATTATGAGGGTCATTGAATTTGCTTATGTGACATATGCTGAATGGCTGCCCATAAAACATCAAATTACGGGACATATATATAATGCAATCTCATATGATTTACTAGTCAATACCCTTTATATCATTGCCTACGCAAATACTCATGATTGATTTTTTGTTTAGAAGTAATAATTAAGATAAATATATATATATATATATATGTTAAAACCATGAAAAAACAAAGCTACTTTGGTCTCAACTAGTGTACGGGGAGGAAATATTTGTCGCTCTCTGTACCCCTTGAGTCCAAGCCTCGCGTAACGTCAATTAACCTGAGAACAAAAAGACGGTGAGGTGCCCGGCGGCATGCTGTCGGATAAACCCTTCGATGATCAAGTTAACACTCTTTTAGAAGAAGAGAGAAGGCAGAGCACTTTCTAGAGAGAGAGAGTATATCAAAAATAGCTTGCCTCTAACGGTTGCATGCTCCTTGCTTTCAAGGTTGGCCATGTAGCCTCAGAGATTGTGAGCGCACTATATTTGCTGTCCTTCTCTGGACAGGCAGTTGTGCTCCCCTCTACATTTATTACACGTGTAGAGACCAAGACCTCCAAACAGTGCTTGTCGTGCCGCCAAACGATATTGACGTATACCAAGAGTGGATTTCCCTATTATTATCATTGGTTCATATGGCATATTGAACTGAGCAATTACGTGGTGAGACATGAACATTATGATGGATAGCCACTGCCGAGCAAAACCAAATTGGTTCATCAGAACTGACTAGACGTGGAGCACGCCGCTCGGCATCTTGACCTCACACCGCAGCCTCATAGATTGTCTGTCTTCACAACCGCAGTCCGAACCATCTACAGCTTGGCTCTACCATGAGCCTGTTCGGCCAAGTCTAGCCCAACACCATAATCCACGTGGGTTAAGCTCGGTCTGACATCGTGTTCTGTCTTAGCTCGGCTAAATATATCTCGGACAATCCTAACCCAGCGTTCCACCATATTCAGTATGGATCCAATTCTGCCTCACAGCGCCCCAAGCTCTTCTTTTGAGGCCCAACACCATATTTCGTGTTGGTGTAGCTCGGTCCATTGTTCAACGCAAATGTCCCTCTCAATTGCCCCTTAATCCCATCCGAGCCGAGCGTGATTGGGATTACTATTCTGACCGAGCTATCTGATTTGGTTGGTCATTGAGGCTTGTGCCGGTCGTCTTGTCATCAATCAATTAACCGTACTGACAAACCATCTTTTCAATGCCATATGGCCTTCCCTGATTGATTCCGTGCAACCCTACAACTGTCCAACTATCTCCGAAATTTGAAAAGTTGGCGCCCTTTCACCATCATTCATATATACGAATAGTCTGCCCCTGCCCCTTATCACTGTTCATCTCTTCTGTGCAAAACCCTAAACCCTCGAGCTTCTGCCACCGCTGCCATCGTTGTTGCTGCCATCGCTTTCGTTTAGGCCGTTTTCACTATTTTCTATTCTTATGAACGCCACAGCGAGGGTCTTGATTTGCTGCCATCGATTAGGCCTTGATTTGGCATCCAAACTCATAAGTTCTCCTCACTTTCATTTCTCTTTCATCGTTTTTCTTTATGTTCTTCACTTTTCTTCATTTGGGACTGCTGATATGTCATCGATGCCCCTTCTTTGGTGTAAAGCTGGTGGATATTCGTAGAAATTAGGCAAACTGGAACCAAAAACATGGATGAGGCCACCGTGCCCCTCATTCTCCTTCGTTTCAGCATATGAACTTCATATATAGGATGAACAGGACAAGTTCTAGACAAAACTGAACAAAATCCCACTTTTAGATCCAAAAATACTATTGGGCTGAGCTAAAACGAGTTTGTGGTTCTGCCAAGGGGTGGTGACCGTGCTGGAAACTTGTAGGAACATTTAGTCGAGATGAGCGTCCAACGATTAGGATAAAGGTGCAAAACCAATCTAACATCTTAGGCTCCAACACCGAGCTAAAATTTGAACCGAGTTGAGACTAGAGGGTGGAAAAACTTTTGTAGCCGAGTTAGGCGCATTTTGATAGCTGTGCACTTGATGTCGTGCTAATACTTGCATTTATTTTTTTTAATAATGAAGAATTAGGACCAACCAGGCACACATCAACATCACCATCGGTGAGGCTCAAAGACCGAGCAAATAATAACTTGAGCCGCTTAATTTTGATTGAGCTACTATCAAATTTACTATATAGAATAAAACCGAGATAAATAGGGAAATACCGCTTTATAGTCAACTCGCCTGGGGCAATGGCTGAGTTCCGTAGAGAATACAACATTTCAGACGACGTCCACCTGGAGATGGCCAAGAACGGAGACACTTCCTAGGGCGAATTGGACAAATGCCCCTTTACGGTCGTGTGGCCTAACCCTTGGTCTGCGAATTTTTTAGACAGACTAGGTTATGCCCCACCTAAGTCTCCAACAACACATACAAAATAATAAACGGCGTGGCCGCGCTGAATCAGATACTCGGTCTGAATCTCGGCCTTGCTGATATATTCCACCAATACACACTTAGTAAGAATAAAGGTGGCTTCTACTGGTACTTGAAGGTTAGAAAGGGCGGAGCAAAGGTTGTAGAGGGTAACCCGAATAAAGAGATGAACGATGATAACTTTTTATGGGTGTCTAGAAATTACGAAGACACCAAAGTGCCCATACCAAGCTAGTACATACATAAAAATTTCGGGAGCGCTGGTGAGCGTCATAGCACGGTTTAATTGTTTGGATTTGATTTGTCTTTGTTGATCTAACCCTTGTTTCATTTTTGCAGATTACAAACTCTTGGTGGACGATTACTCCACTGCCAACCGAAAGGCTATAATGGTTGCTCTTCGGTATCTGGTCGAAGAAAGAAAGGCCCAAAAGCTGCTCGGAGACGAACCGAGCTATAGACACACAACATCGCACAATAATAGGGTCACTGACTTTCTTCATGGCCCCTCTCCAGAACCAGATCCAACTCTTCTGCGGATCAAACTTATCCCCCTGACTACTGAACAAGAAATGGCAAAAATTCGTGCCATCAAATCGATGATCACGAGTGACCTAAGCGACTCGTAGTTGGCAGAGACGATAGGGGGCCAATCCTCTCGGCCAGCCATGCAAGAGGAGGAACCAGTGCTAGCTCTCGCCAGTGAGCAAGTTTCTGGTCTAGCGAAGAAGAGGCAAAGGCGAGGTTCGACTGAGCAACGCTGGGTCGATAAAGATTCGACCGAGATGCCGTCCGCCAATCAAGGCGAGCAGACTGAACAAAACTTGGCTAAGCAATCTACATGTTCTACTGCCCTCCCGATCTAGTCAACCGAACTAAACTACAACGGCTGAGTGGTGAGTACGTCCGATTCGGTGTATGCTGGTAAGGATTACTCGTTCGGTTTCTAGATGACCAAAAGCTTGCTTCTTCCAGCTGACATGAAAAGGCATGAAGAGCTTTCCAACTTGAAAGTCATTAGGTCTACCGCAAAATCAATTGTTCTGGTACGTATACGACCTTCCTGGTTAACAAGTTATCGTTTGGCAAGTACTGACATCTTCTTCGTTGCAGGCCGCGTAGAAAAATTACCTCGCCCATGAGCACATGATCTCTGTGTGGCAGAGTTTGCAGGAGGCAATAAACGATAACAAGACCAAGACTTCTGAGTTGGAGAAGCTGAAGACCTTAAACGAGGCAGTGCTGGCCGAGTGGGATCTCCTGGCTAAGAAGCTTGTGAAGGTCGGGGAAAAGAAGAAGAAGGCCGTGCAAGTTAAAAAGGAGCGGTACCTAGCCGAGCTATGCATGCTCCGTGTCGCCCATAAGGCCAAACTAAAAAAACAAGTTCATGACGCTGAAGATCGGGCCTACGCCGAAGGGGAAAAGGTGTATGAACGGCAAGTGGCGGGGACAAAAGACATATTCTCTCAGTGTGGCTAGAAAGAAGCCGTGGAGAAACTCGGTCAGACATCGAAGTCTGAGGTGTTCAACAACCCCCCACCTATCTTCATTCCTCCCTATATGAAGGTATATGCTGCCGCCGTGCAGCAAAAGCTAATAGAGGACGCTCAAGAGGCCAGCGCGGAAGATGAGCCAGCTCTCCAGCCAACGGACAAAACTCCACTGCCAGCCATATTAGAAGAAGTGACGCTGAGCAGCGACCAGGAGCCTCCAACTGCCGAACGAGGTATGGATTCTAGCGTTGAAAATGTGCAAAATGTAGCGAAAGAGGAGGTAGGCAATCTGGAAGACGCCATAGACGTTGGCTAGAGCATAGCTAGGCTCATTTCTTTCTTTCTTTTTTTGTTTTTGATGTAACCGGGCTGTGAGCCCCACTATTGTAATCGAATCGTGTCATCAATGAAATATCAGCTTCCTTTTGCTCGCCATGTGTATTTGCTTTCTCTTGTTTGCTTTCTGCAATTTTTCTGCCTTGCGTGAATGATTGAAACTATGACTTTCAGTCTTGCCGAGATAAAATTGCTCGAATTAACTTTTGAATTTGAATACATGTAAAATTCCCTTTCAAAATTGGGGAAGCATAACTGCCTCATTGGTGAGAAAATTTAGCTCAGTTGGAGGGTAAAAACAACTCATGAGTTGGACAAATCGCAAACTCATTTCAAGGCGAGCAAAGTCAGCTCGGGTTAACGAGTAAAGTCCACTTGTCAACTTTTTCCTCGGTAAGCAAAATCAGCTCGGGGGACGCTAACAATTTTAGGCGAGCAAAATCTGCTCTATTTAAAACATAGGCTGGCAGAACACCAACTTTTTCCTTGAGTTTAGACAAAGCGCAAGCTATTTGGACAGTGAGAAAAATTATCTCGGGGTAACGAGCGAAGTCAGCTTGGTTTCCAACCTCAAGTAGGACAAAACACCAACTGTTTGAGCAAGTTAGCAAAGTCAGCTCAAAACAAGCAGACACAGTTAGGGAAAACACCAACTGTTTGAGCAGCAGGCAAAGTTAGCCTGGATTGAGCTGAGTCAGTTCGGTCTCAAATTCAAAGTTAGCGAAAAACAACTCGGTTCACATGGAGAAACTAAGGATATCTCCAGTTTTTTGTCATAGCAGGCAAAAATTAGCTCGGTTGGAGCAGAGCCAAGTTAGGTCAGGTTCATGCCTCAGGCATTTCGTAAGACTAACTTGTACAACAAGCCATTAAAACTGAAGGTAAAATCCCCCTAGTTCTAGCAGCTCAAATACAATACTTCTAATATATGGAAAAATGATACATAGGCAAATCATAGGGTTCTTTCCATTATGCATTAAACATTACTTACAACGCCAATAGGCCAAATTTGAATACGAAGGAAGAAAGATTACATGTTAGAAGCAAAATAGCTTGAGGTTGGCCGCATTTCATGGCCTTGGTATGGCTATGCCATCCAAATCCTCCAGATGGTATCCCCTTTGTCGGCCAGGCTTACTATCTTGTACGACCCTTCCCAATTGGCATCTAATTTGCCTTCTCTAGGGACTAGCGTGTTGTCCATGACCTTTCTCAAGATCCAGTCCCCAACTTTGAACAGAGGTGGGTGCATGGTCTTATTGTATTTCTTGGAGAGCTCTTGTTGATATAGCAAGGTCCAATTCCAGGGCAATAGCTTCACCATTTAAGTCAGGCTCAAAGTTTGCAGATTGGATGGTTGGTATGCTGATTTGCAGGGGTATGACTGCCTCCATGCCATAAGCTAGGATGAATGGAGTCTTCCTAGTTGAGCACCTTGGGGTAGTTCGGTATACCCAGAGCACGTTGCGGAGTTCTTTAGCCCATCACTCTTTGGCCTTTTCCAGTTGTTTTTTCAGCCCGTCCAAGATAGTCATGTTCGAAGCTTCGGCTTGACCGTTTGACTGGGGGTAGGCGGACGTAGAATTGTAGAACTCAATCTTTAACTCTTCACAAAATTTGCAGAAGAGTTTTTTTATCAAATTGAGTGCTGTTATCCGAGATAAGGGCCTTTGGGACGCCAAATCGAGTAATGACATTCTACTAGATGAACTTCTTTACATCTTTCTCCTTGATGGTGACCAATGGCTCGACTTCCACTCACTTGGTGAAGTAATTAGTGGCAGCAATGAAAAACTTGTGATTGCCCGAAGCCGTTAGGAGTGATCCAATGATATCTAGCCTCCAGAGGGCAAATGGCCATGGACTTGTCAAATGGAGCAACTCTCTAGCCGGCTGGTGGATCTGGTGAGCAAACTTTTTGCATTTTTCACATTTGTGAACATATTTCTGCGCATCAGCTTGTATACATGGCCACCAATAACCTTGAGAAATTGCTTGGTATGCCAGAGATCTGCTCCCAATATGGCTACCACAGATGCCTTTATGAATCTCGAAGAGGAAAGATTCAACCTTGTTGGGATGGACACACTTCAATTACGATCCAGTAAAGGATTTTTTGTACAAGGAGCTAGATGGAGAGAGCCAAAACCGCTCTGACTTGGCCCTGATCTTGTTGGCTTCCTTCTTTTTAGTGGGCAGCATTCGATCTTTTAGGAAGGTGATGATTGGATCCATCCGGGATGGCCCCAAGTCAGTGCAGAGTACCTCGGGCGCCTCTAGTTCTTCAATGCTCAATCAGGGTAAGAATTCTATCATCAAAGAATTGGAAAAGGTCATTTGCATAGGCGCCAGACCGACCAATTCGTCGGCTTGACTATTTTCTTCGTGGTTAATTTGTTCCATTCTTATCGCGGCAAAATTTTTGACCACGGCGCATACCAGCACTTGATACTTGGCCATCATTTTATCCTTGGCCTCATATTCCCTAGAGACCTGATCAACCACCAGTTTGGAGTCGCTGGATACCATAAGCTCTGATGACTTCATTCGTAGAGCATTCTTTAACTCGGCGAGGAGGGCTTTATATTCAGCTTCATTGTTGGATACTGGGAACCCAAGCGTGATAGCATGCTCAACGGTCAGTCCATCTGGTGATGTCAACATGACCCCCAGCTCGGCACCATGTCTGCTGGAGGCTCCATCGACGAAGAGCTTCCATATCTCACCGATGAACAATTTCCAATAGTCGAAGGGATTTTAAGAGTTTCTCAAATCCGAGGTACTGGTCGGTTCGACCATTTGCTTTCCTGTATTTTCATCCAGCTTGTCATTTGGTAAATTGGCCGGCTCCTCTACTGCTAGCCCGATATCATCTTGTCATTCTATTGCTTGTTCATCACCCATTTTTTGTGTCATTGAAACCGTGGGCTATGCCAAGTCTGCACTAGCCAAATTAATAGGACAAACAGGGTGAGTGCCAGGGGCAAATTCCGCCATGAAGTCGGCAAAGGCTTGAGCTTTAATAATTGTGTGCGGCTGGAACTTGATGTCGTATTGCCCTAGCTCTACTGCCCACTTCAAAATCTGCCGGTGAAATCTACCTTCTCAAATAGCACCTTGAGTAGAAATTCAGTTAGCACTACTATTGTGTAGGCATGAAATTAGTGCGTCAACTTTCTGGAGGCCATCGTAAGAGCTAGAGCTAATTTTTCAAGGGGCAGATATCTCGATTCAGCCGGGAATAGTGTCTTGCTGACGTAGAAAACAGGGAGGTGTTGAATCCCTTCAGCATGGACGAGATCCGCATTTATCACATGTTGAGAAACTTCCAAGTAGAGATAGAGCTCTTTGCCTAACCGTGGTGTGACTAGGATTGGAGTTGAAGAGAGATATGCCTTTAGATTCGCCAGAGCGCGGTCGCACTCTGCATCCTAGAAAAACTTGGCTTTCAAAGTCTTGAAAAAGTGCTTGCAATGATCTGATGACCGACTGATGAATCTGTTCAGCGCAGTCGCTATTCCGGTGAGATGTTGCACGTCCTTTGTGGAGTTTGACCACTCCAGTTCTTGTATTGCCTTGATCTGTGAAGGGTCGGCTTCGATTCCTAGATTAGTGACCAAAAACCCTAGAAATTTTCCAGTTCCGACTCTGAAAGCACACTTAGAGGCATTTTAGCGTAGCTTGTGGTGTTTGAGTGCGGTGAACATCTCTGCTCGGTCGGTAAGGTGTTAGGATTTATCCTTGCTCTTTACTACCATATCATCAATATAGGCTTCCATAGTGCGGACAAGAAGGGGAGAGAACATTTTGGTCACCATCCTCTGAAAAGTTGCTCCAACATTTTTAAGACCAAACAACATGACCTTATAGTAGTACAAGCCTCTTAAAGTAGTGAATGAGGTGATCTCTCGGTCTGGTTCGTACATAGCGATTTGGTGGTGGCCGCGATACGCATCCAGGAAGTTAAACCTTTGATGGCCAACAGTAAGATCCACCAGCTGGTCGATTCTTGGGAGGAGGAAGCTATCCTTGGGACAGGTGCGATTGACTGTCTTGTAATCAATGCACACTCGCCATTTTTCATTTTTCTTTAGCACCACTACTGTGTTAGAAATCTATTGGGGTAATGCACTTCTTCAATTGCCCCAGTCTCCAGGAAGTTTTGACCTCCTCAACTACCACCACTTCGTCATGGTGCAAAGCCGAGCGTCGTGTTCTCTAGATGACTGGCCGAGCATTGGGGAAGATGTTCAACTGATGACAAATGAAGCTTGGGTCGACGCTAGGCATATCATAAGGCGTCCATGCAAAGACCTCAATATTGGAGACTAGAAAGTTGCCGTACTCCAACCGCTCGGCGCTGGACAGTGATGAGTCCAAGAGAAACAATTTGTCTAGATCATTCTCATCAACCCGAACCTCCACTAAGTCTTCAATCAATTTTTCTTCAGCTTTTCTTCCCATATCCTCCAGGACTTCCTTTTTCTTCTGGCCCTTCTATCATTTGGACAAAGCCTTTGGCAGCTCGGCTGCCATTTACTGCGACGAAGCACTGCTTCACCATCACTTGGTCCCCCCAAACTTTTTCGATTTTCCCAACTTTATCAAGAAAGCACATGGCCTGGTGGTAAGTCGACGCTACTGCTTGCATGGCGTACAACCAGCCCTTTCCCAAGATCAGGTTGTAGGTCGATGAGACCTTCAGCACCCAAAACTCCACTTGCTTCATGACTGATCCTGCCTTGCCCGGCAATATGATCTTCCCGATCGGCCATTCTGGTTGAGAGTTGAAACCGACCAAAGGAGACGTTGCGGGGGCCAAGTCTTTGTCCTCCAATTTCATCTGCTTGAATGTGTCGTAGTACATGATCTCGACCGAACTGCCCTGGTCGACCAAAATTCGCTTGATGTCAAAATCCTTGACGTGAAGCATTACCACCAAGGCATTGTTGTGTGGGGTTTGAATTCTCTCAAAGTCCTTGCTGGAAAAGGACATGATGTCTCGTATCTCAGTCTTCCCTTTCTTTACGGTGGTCTGAATAGAGGGCACTTCTCTCATGTACTCGGCTTTCTTGATCATCCCCCTAAGTTCGCAAACCCATGCTGGCTCGACGATATTGTGAATAACGTTGATGACTACTTAGGGTGTCGCATCTAAGATAACAAGGCCATTTGATTTAGCTTGTCCTTGCGGAGCGGCCCTCATGCCCCATCTATGTATTGATCCATGTGCCTAGGTGCAACCAGCTCTTCCAAGTGTTGTTTCAGCAGCACGCAGTCCTCCGTTCTGTGCCCCCTTTTTTCACGGAAGGTGTAGCGGTACCTTGAGTTGAAGCCCCTCCACGTATCTCCCAATTTTTCTGACCAACGGACTTATGGCTTACCTTGGATTTCACTGAGGATGCGATAAATTGGGATCTTAAAGACTGTGGTGATTCTGGTTCGTGCCTTCAACTTTCTCTTGGCATTTTTCTCTTCATTGTGAGGATCATTAGCTCGGTCATTCCCACGGGCTTTGTTTCTTTCGTTGCAATTAGCACCGCGATGTTGTTTTCTAGCTCGGTTATTAGGGCGGTTATCCTCCTGCCCCACCGATTGAACCTTTCCAGCCACATGTCTGTCCGTCGCAACCGGATTTGCCTTCTCGGTTGTGGTGGTTGTGGCGGCATCATCCTCAACTCGGATGTGCTCTTTGATCTGCTATATTAAGGATTCCCTGGTTGTGGGCTGATGCATCATGAGTGAGTCTCACAGCTTATGTCCGACTAGTAGACCTCGCTTGTATTGGGCGATCGCCAAATTGGTGGGGCAATCAAGGATCTCATTGTAGGTCTCCCAATATTTGGCATTGTGTGCCTTCAAAGAATCGCCCGACTCCATCTTGATACCCAAGAGGTGGTCGACTTCCTTCGGTGTTCGAGTATTGGTCTTGAATCTGGTGACTCACTAGTTGTTACCACCCCCCAATACTTCTTTTCGGGAGCCTTTCAAACCATTTTAGCCCTATTTCTCCCAAACTTACTGGGAATATAAGACACATCAAGGCATCGTTGCGCCAATGGCCTGCCATCACTTGTCGATAATGACTAACATGAATGTACGGATCCGTCTTGCTGTCGTACAGTGTGAACTTAGGTTGGTGGAATCCGGTAGGGAGTGGTGTGCTCTTGATCTTTGGAGATAGTGGGGTAGCGGTAAGTCTTGTCAGCTCTCTATCCATTGGTGCTAAAGCCACCACCCTTGGCACCGACAAGGCCACCTCCTCACTGCAATGGATTTAGGGGTTCAACCTTTGCAATGCTAGCACTCTTTGGGCCTCTTTGCGGCATCCTCGCTCCTTCAGCACATCCGTCAAGTCCTCTGAACGGGCAAAGTAAGAGTATTTCGACATCGTCGAGGGATGCGAGGGACGGTAGCTGCCGTCGCGCGTGTAGGACCTCTCCACCAGTGGGTCGGAATTGCCAACTCTGTAGCTTTTGGTAATAGAGAAAGAGGATGTCCCCCGTTGGTGATGACTGTCGGAGCGATGGGGTTGGGTGCGCTCACTCTGGTCACCCACTCCAGTAACATATTTTCCTTTAATTTGTCGTCTCCATTTCAGCCGCCATCTTCGGAATGAGGGTTTCCTGGTCTTTGAGTTTGTGCTCTAGGTGCTAAGTATGTGATTCTCCTCATCGTCAGCGACCCTCAGGACTCTTTGAATGATTAGTGCTCCGCGCGCGTTTGTTTCGCGCATTCCTGGTTTGCCCTCTAGAGGAGGTCTCTAGGCTCACCATGTCGGAATAGCGAGAGGGCCATCTCTCCTCCGGACCGACTCTGGTGTGATGCCGTTGACGACGGACAGCGATGTTTTGTTGTTGTTCGCCATGGAAATCGATTGAAAAAGCTTAGGGAACAAGGTTTGTCTATCAACGACTTCCCACAGACAGCGCCAATTGTACGGGGAGGAAATATCCATCACTCTCTGTACTCCTTGGTCCAAGCCTCGTGTAATGTCGATCAACTTGAGAATAGAAAGACGGTGAGTTTCCCGACAGTGTGCTGCTAGATAAACCCTCCGACGATCAAGTTAACACTCTTGGAGAAGAAGAGAGAAGGCAGAGCACTTTCTAGAGAGGGAGAGTATATCAAAAATAGCTTACCTCTAACGGTTGCATGCTCTTCCTTTTCAAGGCTAGCTATGCAGCCTCAGAGATTGTAGGCACATTACCTCTGTTGTCTTTCCCTAGACAGGCGGCTGTGCTCCCCTTTACATTTCTTACACGTGTAGAGACCAAGACCTCCAAACAGTGTTTGTCGAACCGCCAAATGGTATTGACGCATACCAGGAGTGGATTTCCCTCTTCCTATTATTGGTCCATGTGGCATATTGAACCAAGCTATTACTTGGTAAGAAATGAACATCATGATGGATAGCCACTGCTGAGCAAAACCAAACCGGTCCATCAGAACCGACTAGACGTGAGGTGCACCACTCGGTATCTCGACCTCACATTGCGGCCTCATGGATCGTCCGTCTTCACAACCACAGTCTGAATCATCTACAGCTCGGCTCCGCCGTGAGCCTGATCGGCCAAGTCTGGCCCAATACCATAATCCGCGTGGGTCAAGCTCGGTCTGACATCGTGTTCCGTCTCAGCTCGGCCAAATACATCTCGGACAATCCCAACCCAGCGTTCCATCATATTTAGTGCGGATCCAACTTGGCCTCACAGCACCCCAAGCTATCCTTTTGAGGCCGAACAACATATTCTGCGTTGGTGTAGCTCGGCCCATTGTTTGGCGCAAATCTCCTTCTCAACTAGCATTGTTAATCTCCTCCTCTATATGAAAGTTTGGCCCCAAAATTAGCAAGGCAAATAAACTAGGATATTGACAGATCAATAATTCTAATTAACGGATTTTAAAGAGGAATATCACTTTATACCTTAAACTTTCACTCGTTTTTCAATTTGACCCCCAAACTTCGATTAATATTAATTTTCCACCTAAACTTTCAACATTTTGATCAATTTGACCCCTATTGTCACATTACATTTACAATTAGACGGAATATGATGATATGGCACAAAAGTGCATTTCAAATTTTATTTTATCCCCAAACTATATTTTAAAAATCAATTTACCCCCTAAACTATACTTTAAAAATCAATTTGCCCCCCACATGAGCACATTCTATCCAATTGTTGACCGAATGTGATGGCAGGATCCAAATTGATGAAAATTTCGAAAGTTTGGGTATAAAATTGATATTAATTGAAGTCTACGGGTCAAATTAAAAAATGTATGAAAGTTTAGGGGGGCAAAATGGTATTTTCTCAAATTTAAAAGCAATAACCCAAAAATAATAATAATAAATAAAATATTGATGGAAAAAGGAAGGCTAGAAATTGAGCTTCCATAATGCGTTTTTATTTATTTATTTATTTATTATTAAAAAACAAAATAAAATAAAGAAGAAGAAGAAGAGACAAAGAGATTGAGCTTTCATTGACTTGTAAATGTGAGATATTATTATTATTATTATTATTATTGGTATGGTGCTTAGAGGGCGAGAATAAACATCCCTCAACATCTCCAATTAATATGCCTATTTGACTTAAATATATCTACCTTTGTAGAGATTTGAATAACGGTTGTAAATCTTAAGGTAAAATTATTTTTTTTAGAATTAATATATTTTGAGTTTTATACTATTTTGTTTCAACTTTAGGTTTTCTTTTGTAAATCAATCACTGTTGAGCCTTTATTCTCGATATTCTTTGCAAATCAATGAGTTTAGAGAAGAATTTTATTTTCGATATTCTTACTTCAATCAACAGAATCTAAGATTATTACTATTTTGCGTTCTCGATGCATTTAGTATCAAAGCTTGTGACCGTTCATGTGCTAGGATTCGCGGTAGTGCTATGGAGGTTCTTATGGAAGAGGTAATAAATGATAATTCTAGCCTACTGAATTTTTATGGCGAAAGACTGAGGAGAGATCATACCTCTAACAGTTATGAACACCACGTGAACTGAGTCATTGAAGAAGATGATACAGATGAGTGGTCATTTTCTCGTATACTATTACTCTAATTCCAATTATAAATTAGAGTAAACAACCAATTTTCGATAAAGAACCAGTTGAAACATAGAATCGAAACTAATAAAATAGAAGAACTACATCATATTAAATCAGGAAATTATATAACTAAATAATTTTATACTATTCTATACTAAATTAGAATATTCCTAATCAAATATTAATTTCAAAATAAATAATAAAATTGACATATTTATGTTTTAAAAGTCGGTTTGCATCATTAGCCTTGATTATGGTATTCTTCATGAATCAACAAGTTTAAAAAATAATCTTGTTTCCAATATTCTTGCTCGAATCAATGGATTTTGAGATTGTTACTATTTCACAGCTCCCATTGTATCAGTTGGTATCAAAGCCATGTTACATTTTTGCAGTCATGCTGCTAAGGAGAAGTATTGTAGATGAAGTTTATGAGGCTAATAAAGGATGCAATGACCAATTGATGTTATAACCGAACAAATTACGGCGTTGTGCATTCCCATGCAACAACAACAACGACAGCTACAATTTAAGAATCCATCTTTTGTGGAAGATGAGGAGGTAATTGATGATGATCTTGATTTGCTGAGTTTTCATAATCAAAGATTGAGGAAAGTTCACGCATCAAAAAATTATGAAGATAAAAAAATGTATTTATGAATTTGGATTCATTTCTTTTGACTCGCAAGTTAATTGAGATTTTCCTCCCTCATATGATGAGTATCCTGAAGAAGCCACAGAAGAAATTTTAAGGGAGACGTATGAGATTTTATCGACTATTTTGAAGAAGGAATTGAAATTGATCTAGAAATTACTATGATTCAAAAAGATATTTAAAGAGGAAGAATTCGATGAGATACTATCGGATATAAATACTTTGTTTTTGGAATCACAACTAATTGATTATAATTTACCTCCGAAATTTGATGAGTATTTAATGGATGAGGGGCTTGAAATTCATAAAGTCATGGATAAATTTAGACATTGTGAATCTACTCTAAATTATGGTCCCTGTGTCTGATATTTTTCATATTAGTAATGCAACTGAATTGAGGGAAAAAAAAAAAAAAAAAAGAACTTCAAGTGTTCAAGTGGAGAAATTAAAAAAAGGCAATGATGGGGTCATTGTGTTCATATACAGCAAAGAGGACAAGAATTCATTTCAAGATAGATTTGATCAAAAAATAAAACATGTTGAAGTAGAGTTAAGAACGGGCTTATCCTAACAAAACTACATTCTGTGGAGTTTTCATTACAGTCCATTTAAGGATCAATTGTTCGAAGATGCCAAGTGAAATTTCATTGGTTAGAATTGTGCAACAAAGAAAATGAGTTAAATTTAAGAAAAATGCTAGAAAAACTAACAATCTTACTAAAAATCTTACTAACAAACTCACAAGTTGATGTGGATCCCATACCAAGTGATGGCTGATCTTATCAAAACTTGTGAGTGTGTTAGTAGGATTGTAAGTATCCCTAGCATTGCTGCAAATTTAATTAAGAAAATTGTTCATTTAACCATGAAAGATTCTCGCTAAAAATTCGAGTTTGAAAAAGTTAATCTCAAATATAAAGCAGGTGCAGACAAGTACAAACATGATAAATTAATTCAAGTAATGAAAACTCAAGGACAAGTTTTCTGAAGCAACAAAAAATGATGAAAATCGAATTTTAAAAAATAAATATTTTATCTTATTGGTTTTTTTTTTTTAAATTAACATTTTATTAGGAATATTCTAATTTAGTATAGAATATTATAGAATTATCTAGTTATGTAGTTATCTAATTTGATATGACACAATTTTCCTATTTTATTAGTTTTTACTTTATTTTCCGTTTTATTAGTTTCTTATTTTTCAGAAATTTGGTTTATTATAAATAATGGTTGCAAGCCTTAGGGAAAAAGAATTTTTTGAGAATTATATATTTCAAGTTTTATACTATTTTGTTCCAACTTTGGGTATTCTTTTGCGAATCAACCACTGTTAAGTCTTTATGCTCAATATTCTTCATGAATCAACGAGTTTAGAAAAGAATCTTGGTTTCGGAATTCTTACTTTAATCAACGGATTAAAGGATTTAGTAATCATCCATTGTATTTGTCACACCCTTACAAGATCTGACCAATGAGAATAAATCATAAACAATAACAGAAAAAGACAATAATGAACATAATCAAAGAGATTCTCTCACACGTATGTATGTATCTTAATGTCAATCCTTACATGAGATTGTCCAATTATAAACATCCTATATTCAATATCTAAATGTAGTGAATATATAATATGTAATTCAAAAGTAACAACATTATATGTAAATAAAATGCTCTAAGGTTTACATCAAATCAAAGAGTACAACCCTTAAAAATGGCACTCAACCAATAAAATAAATAGCCCATGACATACAAGTCAAAAGAGCTTTCTCTCAATTCATGCACATACCTTATACCTCGCCTCAATGCCAAGGCATGCTATCAATACCTTAAAACGATTTTAGCTATGTAGGGTGAACATATAGTCCAATAGGGTAATCTTTCAAAAGATAATACGTTTCTATACATGTATATGGTCATGATGCTACATATGCATTATATGCTCAAAAACATTTTCTCATTTCACAAAAGGTTTATATCAAACTCAATGGCTAAAATCAAGCATTCTCATTACACTACAAGAATTTGCACCTTTGGCAACCACTTTTGGCGACTAAAAAAAATTTAGTCGCCAAAAATGTCACTTTGGGCGAGTAAAATATGTATTATAGTCGGTGTTGGTATAGGATGTAGCTACTAAAAATTTTTAGTCGGGAAATATTATTTATTGGGGACCAAATTATTTTTTTGTTGGCAAAATGTCACTTTTAGTGACCAAAATATTTATTAGTCGCCGTTAGTCTGCATTTTAGGCTACTAATTTTTTTTAAGTCGTCCTATATTATTTTTTGCCTACAAAATAAATGTTAGTAGCCAAAAATCAGGTATATTTTTATGGTTACTCTTTAGCGACTAAAAAATTTAGTGGGCAAATATTATTTTTTCCTGACCAAATGGAGATTTAGTTGCCAAATACTTTTGGCGACCAATAAAATAGCCACCGTTGATTTACCTGTGGCTACCAAATGAGATAGTCGCCAATAAGCACCCTTTTGCCGACAAAAATTGATTTTAGTAGCTAAAGCTTGAAATTTTTTAGGGCGTGATCTCTTTTATTGATGCCCGCCCCTTTGTCTATTACACAACAACATTCAAACCTCTCAGACAAAGACAATCAGACACCAAACCTCAGAGAGAAATATCTCACCGCAACACATTGTACAGAGGACACAGCCACGGCCACCACCACAAAGCACCACCGGCATAGTCGTAGATCACAGGTTCCCTCTCTCTCTCTCTCTCTCTCTCTCTCTCTCTCTCGCGCTCGCTCTCTTGCTCTCGATGTGTTTGTCTGTTTATCTCTCTCGCTCACAGTTTCTCTCTGTGTCTCTCTCTCTCTCTCTCTCTCCCTCTTCCTCTGTTTCCCTTTTTTTCTGATTGTGGCTTTAGGGTTTTATATTCATTTCTAAAATGGGTTTGGCTGTTGTGGATTGATTTCTAAATTAGTATGGGTTTGATGTCCGAAATATGGTTTGATTTTACTAGTTTCATATATTTCCCCCTTTTTTTCCTTTCTCTTTTATTAGTTTGAGTATGAATTTGTTGCTGATATTTGCACTTTCAAATTGTATCTGTAATTCTATTTTGAAAGTGCTCCATCTTTAATGTATTTGGATAGAATGGATGCATTTGTCCGATTTATAAAATTAGAATCACAACTGGGGGTAAATTACAAATACACCTTTGCAAATATTTTATAGTTTTGTACTGTACAATTTTTTGTACCATATGTTGATAAATATGAATTTCCAACAGGTGAAAGGATATTTGGGTTGACTGACCTATGGAGTTGAATACTTATCAGAACTTTCTAAAGCAGGGATAGTTCATTTGGCTAACGACTTCCTCATAATATTGTAAATTAGTTACTATTTGGACCATCTTTTCACTTTGTTTATATTCTAGTTATGATCATTTTTAGATCTTTGATTTTTTTACTTGTTTTAATTTTTATAACTTTTGGGAACTCCTGGAGTAACAAGATCAGTGCTTTGGGATAGTGGAGTTGTATTGGGGAAGTTCTTAGAGCATGCTGTAGAATCAGGGACAGTGCTTCTTCAAGGCAAGAAGGTCGTTGAATTGGGATCTGGCTGTGGATGAGTTGGGTAATAATAACAACTATTTTTAAGTTCCATATTTGTCATTATATACCATACTATATGAACAAATAGAGTCTATGAATGTCTATGAATGTAATTAGTAAGTGCGTAGCATGAGGAGTGGAATTTTCACTCATATTTTTCTATATTTATTTACTTATTTTATATGAAAGTCATTACTTCTCTTAAATTATGATTTTCTTCTGTTGTGTTTCCAGCTGCATTGCTACCCTTTTGGGTGCTGAAGTTATTCTTACTGATTTGGCAGATAGATTAAGGATGCTGAGGAAGAACATTGGAACTAATATGTACGGAAATGTTTGTGGTTCTGCAGTAGTGAGTCAACGCATTTGGGGAGAGGAGCCTGATGTAGAATTGATTCGACCATTAGCTGATTATGGTACAAAGATCTTATATCTTCTCTTCCACATAACAAAGGTTTTAAAAATTGGCTGTTTCTATAACCAAGTAGGTATAATGGGCGTTACAACTCTGTTGAGTGCCTGTTACGGTGCCGTTACAGCTGTTATGGCTATTGTAATCAATTTTCCTTAGAAACAATACCAGCTCTTGGTTGTTGGATTTTGCACCTTGACCTTCCACATGGTGTGTCTTGACCTACGAATTTAGTCCCATGCTCCATATACATTGTCATCAAATTACCTAGTATTTGTTTAATGCTTCGGGGCCAAGTAGTGATCTTTTATGAGTTGTTTTGGTGCTCATTTAAAGTTTCTAACTTTTAGAGTTTCTATTTTTTTTTTCCCTTCTTAATTTTATATAGACTCTTATTGTGTTTTTCTCTTATTTTCGATGAAAGAAGTGCTGGGGGTCGGATGTAATTTATAGTGAGGATGTAGTGATGGATTTATTGGCCACATTACTAGAACTTTGTTGCACCCAAACAACAATTATTTTAGCTGGAGAACTTCGAAATGGTACAAAATTTTAAGTTTGCTTTGTTTTGCCAAAACCACGAGTGTTTTGCATTTATTTAAATTTCATGGCACAAAGTGCTCAAAGGGAAAATTACAAGGGAATTAAAGAGAATTTTGCCAAAAAGAGTAGGTTGGGGGTGGAATAGGTTAGAAGGACATAATGAATTTGAAAATGACAAAAGTAGGCAGAAAAGATAGATGGTTGAAAATAGGACAATCTTGCTTTACATCTGCTCGTACTTGGGGTTATATGCCCCGTCTCACTCAAGGTAAAAGGGAATCACATTGTGATCTTGTAACTAACGTAGATTGACTAACTTAATCTGCCGTTTGCTTGGTGTCAACATGAGAGTCTGATAGTTAACATGTTTTATCATTCTGTATGAGAGTAAGGAAATAGGGATTACTCTATGAATTGCAGCTCAACCGTTACAATACCTCTGGTGTAGGGACTTTTGTATGCTACAAGTTGTCTCTTTGGAGATGTACTGGGATCTGTTGGGTGTGGTTTTGGTATGTAATAATCATGTTAGCTCTTCTTTGTTGTTGTGTTCCATATGTAGGCATATGGGAATATGAATAGTTTATATTCCTTCAAAGAACCTTTGAGTAGTTCTTTTCGTGATGTTTTACAAACAATAAAATGGAGTTAAATTGGATTGATGCAAGTTGTTCCTTTAATCACATATATCATTTAATTCATGGATCTTAGTACTGTGTGGAGTGTGCTTTGAATTAATTTTTGATAAATGATTTATGTATGTGCTTCTTGTGCAATGTCAGTGAACTCAGTGAGCACATGCTTTGAATTGATTTTTGTGATGTTTTACAAACATGTGGTTCTTTTTATTTTGTCCTACATGGATTTTTTGTTATTAACTATCCTACTACTTTTGTCCCTTCAATTCTGAGATGATGGTACCATGGATTCTAGAGTTTGACTTATGAGCAGATTAATTTCATAGGGAGTGTATAATAAGATCATAGTTAGATATTGGTTTTGATGTTGAAATACTTGGTGAGTAGAATGGCATCTTGATATCTGAGTTTTTGTTTTTTTTTTTTTTTTTGGTCATGCAAAGTTTTGGTGTTGTTCTAAAGATAATAGATGTCTTGAAGCTAAACAAATAAAATAGAAGTTTTTCTACGAATCCACATTTTAGTACTTGTGTTTTGGAATTGAAAACTTTCTCTCCAGAACACTAATTTTTTATTTTTTGTTTTGAGCAACCAAGAACACTAAATTTGGAACCTTGGATTTTTTTTCTTATTAGGTTTCTTTTATAAGACAAAACATCAAATGATGTTAGGTGTGCACCTAATCTGTCCCCTCCCATACACATTAATGTGAATAGGTTGTTTTGTTTGTTCT
Source organism: Camellia granthamiana (assembly GCA_036172215.1). Lineage (NCBI taxonomy): Eukaryota > Viridiplantae > Streptophyta > Magnoliopsida > Ericales > Theaceae > Camellia > Camellia granthamiana. The sequence continues at coordinate 72,088,727 of CM069915.1, read as the reverse complement.
CTCTTTGTTTGTTTTAGTTTGTTCCATCACCTTTTATTAGGTACGTATCTTTAATTTCTTTCAAATTTAGGGAAAAAATGTAAAATAGCCACCACATTGTCCAGAGACCATCATGGGCACCTCACCCTAGATTAAAAAAGAAAAACTTGTAACAGCAAGTGGCGCGTCGATCGGATGCACGATTAGAGAATTAGAGGCAAAAATGTGAGAAAAAAAGGGCAAAAACGAGCCGTTAGGTTGGCAAAAATGAAAAAGATCTGCCAATCTACTTGAAGACCATCACGAACATCTCACTCTAGATTAAACAAACTTGTGAGAGCAAGTGGTGCATTGAAAGGATGCACAGTTAAAGAATTGGAGAAAAAAGTGAGAAAAAAAGGCAAAAAGGAGCCCCGGAGGGGCATAAATGCAAAACAACTACCAATCTACCCAAAACCATCACTGGCACCTCGCCGTACATTAAACAAACTTGTGAGAACAAGAGGCGCATCGATAAGACGTACAGTTAAAGAATTGTAGACAAAAATGTGAGAAAAAAAAAAGGCAAAAATGAGCCATTAGGGGGCAAAAGAGCAAAACAACCCCCGAACCACTGTATTGATGTTACAGGTAGCTTTCTCATGACAAATAGGACCTGTAGGGATAGACTGGATGCAATTAGCACATGTAGGTTTAGAGTTAAAGTCGAAAATGCCTTAAACTTAGTCGAAAAAGGGTGTTCGGGGGGCAAAAATGTAAAACAGCCCCCAAACGACTATATGGATGTCATGGCAAGCTTCCCCATGACAAATAGGGCCTATGACAATAGACGAAATGTAATTTGCACGTGTAGGTTGGGAGTTAGAGCCAAAAATGCCTTAACCAAAAAAGGGCATTAAGGGGGCGAAAATGCGAAATAGCCCTCAAACCACCGTACGGATGTCAAGGATACCTTCCCCATGACAAATAAAGCCTGTGACAGTAGACAGAATGTAATTAGCATGTGTAGGTTGGGAGTTAGAGCCCAAAACTCATTAAACTTAACGGAAAAAGGGCGTTAAGGGGACGAAAATGCGAAACAGCCCCCAAACCACTGTATGGATGTCACGACATGCTTCCTCGTGACAAATAGGACTTGTGACAATAGACGGAATGCAATTCACACGTGTAGTTTGGAAGTTAGAGTCGAAAAACGCCTTAAACTTAACCGAAAAAGGGTGTTAACGGCCAAAAATGAGAAACAGCCCCCGAACCACCATATGTATGTCACGACCAACTTCCCCATGAAAAATAAGACCGATGACAATAGATGGAATGTAATTTGCATGTGTAGTTTGGAAGTTAGAGCCAAAAACACCTTAAAGTTAACCGAAAAAGGGCGTTAAAGGGGCAAAAATGCGAAATAGTCCCCGAACCACCATATGGATGTCACGGCCAACTTCCCCATGACAAATGGGATATGTGACACTAGAAAGAATGTAATTCGCACGTGTAGTTTGGAAGTTAGAGTCGAAAACGCCTTAAACTTAACCAAAAAAGCGCTTCAAGGGAAAAAAATGTGAAACAGCCCCCAAACCACCATATGGATGTCATGGCCAGCTTCCTCATGACAAATAGGACCAGTGATAGAAGATGGAATGTTATTAGCACGTGTAGGTTGGGAGTGAGAGCCGAAAACGAAATAAACTTAACCGAAAAAGGACGTTAAGGGGGCGAACATGCGAAATAGCCCCTGAACAACTGTATGAATGTCACAGCCACCTTTTTCATGACAAATAGAACCTACGACAATAGACAAAATGTAATTAGAATGTGTAGGTTGGGAGTTAGATTCGAAAATGCCTTAAACTTAATTGAAAAAGGACGTTAAGGGGGCGAAAATGCGAAACAGCCCCCAAACCACCGTACGAATGTAAAGGCCACCTTTCTCATGACAAATAGAAACTGTGTCAACAGATGGAATGTCATTAGCATACGTAGCTTGGGAGTTAGCACCAAGAACTCATTAAACTTAACCAAAAAAGGGCGTTAAGGGGACAAAAATACGAAACAGCCCCTGAACCACCATATGGATGTCACGGCCACCTTCCCCATGAAAAATAGGACCTGTGACAGCAGACGAAATGTAATTTGCACGTGTAGGTTGGGAGTTAGAGCCGAAAATACCTTAAACTTAACCAGAAAATGGCGTTAAGGGGTGAAAATGAGAAACAGCCCCCGAACCACCATATAGATGTCACGGCCACCTTTCCCATGACAAATAGGACCTGTGACACTAGACAGAATGTAATTAGCATATGTAGGTTGGGAGTTAGAGCCGAAAGCGCCTTAAACTTAACCAGAAAAGGGCGTTAAGGAGGGCGACAATACGAAACAACCCCAGAACCATCGTACGGATGCCAAGGCCACCTTCCTTGTGACAAATAGGACCTGTGACAATAGACAGAATGTAATTAGCACATGTAGCTTTGGAGTTAGAGCCTAAAACATATTAAACTTAATCGAAAAAGGGCGTTAAGGGGGCGAAAATGCGAAACAGCCCCCAAACCACTGTATGGATGCCAAGGCCACCTTCCCAGTGATAACTAGGACCTGTGACAATAGATATAATGTAATTAGCACATGTAGGTTAAGAGTTAGAGCCAAAAATGCCTTGACCTTAACAGAATAAGGGCGTTAAGGGGGCGAAAATGTGAAATAGCCCCCGAACAACAGTACGAATGCCAAGGCCACCTTTCTCAGGACAAATAGGACTTGTGACAATAGACGGTATGTAATTAGCACGTGTAGGTTGGGAGTTAGAGCCCAAAACACATTAAACTTAACCGAAAAAAAGGGCGTTAAGGGGGCAAAATTGCAAAAGAGCCCCCGAACCACCGTATGGATGTCACGGCCACCTTTCTCATGACAAATAGGATCTGTGAAAATAGACATAATGTAATTAGCATGTGTAGGTTGGGAGTTAGAGCCAAAAATGCGTTAAACTTAACCGAACAAGGGCGTTAAGAGGGTGAAAATGCGAAATAGCCCCTAAACCACCGTACAGATGTTAGGGCCACCTTCTTTGTGAAAAATAACACCTTTGAAAATAGACAGAATGTAATTAGCACGTGTAGGTTGGGAGTTAGAGCCGAAAATGCATTAAACTTAACCGAAAAAGGACGTCGAGGGGGCAGAAATGAGAAACAACCCCCGAACCACCGTACGGATGTCACAACCACCTTTCCCATGGAAAGTAGGACCTGTGACAATAGACAAAATGTAATTAGCATGGTTAGGTTGGGAGTTAAGAGTCGAAAATGTCTTAAATTTAATTGAAAAAGGGCGTTAAGGGGGCGAAATTGAGAAACAACCCCGAACCATCATATGGATGTCATGGCTCGCTTACTCGTGACATATTGGACCTGTGACAATAGATGAAATGTCATTAGCACACATAGTTTGGGAGTTAGAGCTAAAAACTCTTTCAACTTAACCGAAAAAGGGCGTTAAGGGAGTAAAAATGCGAATCTGCCCCCGAACCACCGAACTGATGTCACAAGACCTTTGACAATAAATAGAAAGTAATTGGCACGTATAGGTTGGGAGTTAGAGCCAAAAACACATTAAACTTAACTGAAAAAGGGTGTTAAGGGGGTGCAATTGCGAAACAGCCCCCGAACCACCATATGGATATCATGGCCAACTTACCCGTGACATATAGACCTGTGACAACAAACAGAATGTCATTAGCACACATAGTTTGGGAGTTAGAGCCGAAAACGCTTTCAACTTACCCGAAAAAGGGCGTTAATGTGGCGAAAATGCGAATCAGCCCCCGAACCATCGTATGGATGTCACGATCACCTTCCCCATGAAAAATACGACTTGTGACAATAGACGGAATGTAATTAGCACGTGTAGATTACTCATTCATTTTACTTTGAGTAGGAAAATGGGAATGTAGAAGAGTTAAAATAAATTTACAACCAAAACATTCTACCAATAAACATTTATTTTATGAAGAGATATGCTCCTAAAAATTGTATTTTTTGTAAATTGAAATCTAGTTTGGAATAAATCTTTCATGATTCATACATATGATTGTATTTCGAAAAAAGGTTTTTATAGATTTTTCTACCTTAAATGCATGTTATTACGACCTTTTTCCTATGTTTGAATGAATTGATATTTTGTAATGGATACAATTGTTTTTTTTTTTTTTTTTTTTTTTTTTTTTTTTTTTTTGTATATGGGTTTTTGTGTAGACTTGTGGATAGTCTACATTTTTGTTTATGAAGGACACTTGACACTTTTGTATAATCCTGCTAACTATGTCGTCCTTTGCTTTTGTGTAGATTAGCACCGATAATACATATAACTTTTGTAATCCAACTGATAATTGCTGGCGTGGCATATAGATCACATTTTGTCGTGGTACAAATTACGATGGTAATTTGTACTATGCCAAATGGCCATATCACATGGTAGTAAATATATTTTTTGTTTATGGAGGATTGGATTTTTGTATGGAAATATAATTTTAGTTTGGACAATAGTTGGTTTGTATGAAATATATATATATATTTAAAGTTATTCATTTTTGGATGGTTAGAAGTAATATGGATTGTGGAATGATTGATAATTTTACGTTGTGGAACGATTGATAAAATATGTATTGTTTTGTTTATATACATACTACAGGTTGAGCAGAATATAGACAGGTTGTGGAGAAATTACAATTTTGTGATAAAACATAAGAGCATTTTTTTAGCGACTAAACAATTTGTAATAAAAAATGAAGTACATATTTCAATGACTAAAATGTTAATAGCTAAAACCAAATAAAAAATTTCAAAAAATAATTATGGTGACTACTTAGTGCCAACAAAAAGTAGACATTAAGCGACTAAAACTTAAAAAAAAAATTCAGACATTTGGCGATTAAAATATTTTGTACCCAAAAAACAAAACACATATGCTAACTAGAAGTTTAGTAGCGAAAAATTTGATACTTTTGCCGACTAAATATTTAGTAGGCAAAACTCAAAATATTTGCCTAATAAAAGCTTAGTAGCCAAAAAAGTCAGATTTTTAGCGACTAAAAAATTAGTAGCCAAAAAGAAAACCACACTTTAGGCGACTAAAGTCTTAGTAGCAAAAAATAATCTGACATTTGGCAATCGAAATATTTTGTAGCCAAAATTTTTTTGATGAACAACACTATTGCCGACTAAAAGTTTAGTAGCGAAAAATGTGAGACTTTAGCTGACTAAACTTTTAGTAGCTAAAACACAATCACACTTTAGGCGACTAGTATATCTAGTAGCTAAAAAAATAATAGGAGGAACCAAAAAAAATTTGGTGACTAAATCTTTAGTAGCTAGATATAAGTAAGGTTTTTCGCGACAAAATAATTTTAGTCGTTGAAAAGGTGTAATTTAATTTTTTTTCAATACTTTTCCCGACTAAAAAATTAGTCGGCATTTCAGTACATTCGGCGACTAAAATAATTTTAGTCGCCAAATACCTTTCCTGACAAGCCTTCAGCGACTACTCTTGCGACCAAAAAAATTAGTCGCTAAATAGTTTTGGCGACTAAAACCTGAAAATCTTGTAGTGTTAGTTCAATATTTCTCAATTTCATTGTTAATGACCCAGTGAATCCTCTCAACTACATGTATTTATCAGTGGTCATCGCTAAGTGTGAGATCTCCAAAAAGGGTATCCGAGCACGCCCGACAGTTCAAACCCGCAGCCTGATTTCATGAGTGCAATGTGAAACAGAATGAGAGTCCAAATTTAACAAATCCATAGAAAATACACTAATCACAAGATATGTCAAAAATGAACTATATTACCAGGCTCAGAGTCGCCATCCAATCTTTTGAGAAAACTAGGAAACTCATGACTCATGTTAAAGGCCACTATCCGTTATAACCAAAGTGTCTCAGTTTGGGAACTTAGGTATGAGGGCAAAAAGTCATGAATTGAGCACGCCTACTCACCTCCATTAAAGATCGGTCTCTACTAATTCATGATATGAGATTTCTAATGAAAACATGCTTATGTTCCGATTATTAATGCTAAAATATTATGTGAAGCAAGCTAGTATAGACTAAATCACTTACTTTGGAATGCTTTGATCTCATTCGTTTTAGAAAAGAGTTTGAAAATGTGCAACTCAAAGAAAAAGATGAGTTCACATGCATAAAAATCAAGATCATCCCAACTAAATAACCGAAATAACCTCCATCCACCGGCAATAGTAAAGATATATCAAATAAGCAAGTAGCCACATGGTAGAATACTAGACATAGTAAGAAAAACACATACAATCAGGATGCAAAGATGAAAGAAACTCACCTAGTACTCATCCGCACCATGCAAAGCGTAAAGAGTTAAAAAAATATGCATGATTCTATATACAAAGAAACTAATGCAATACGGACACTAGAATGCAACTAAAGACTTGGCTATTGACATGTGATATATGAACCATTTCAAGACATGGGGTAGCACATATAATCGCGTTAGAAATGAAGATGATAAGTAAGATGAGCCAAGCCTTACACATGAAAAATTGATGCAAAACATGGAAAATGATGAATAAAGAAAACATGATGCCAATACATGGAAAGCTCCAAATAAGAAAGATAGAGAAGGAATAGATAGGGGAAACATATAAGCATCTATGCTATAAGAAGCAAAATGACAAGAGTAATGGAAGCTAAATGTAACCAAATGAAAATAGAGAAACTACTAAACGAAAGAAACTAAAAATCAAGATAATAGAAAAGAAAATGAGCCAAAATGCTTCTCAAACATCGAAATGTAAGAGAAAAGCACTAATTCTCTTAGAATGCCACTAAAAGCTAAGCATGATGAATTCATCATCAATTATCATGAATAATGAGAGAATTAAATCCACCCAAGCCATTGAAGCTTCGTAATGAACATGGTAGAGAATCTCAATGTCAATCACCAAAGGATAAGAGAAAGAGTAGCAAATGATAAAATAAGAGATATAACTCATCCCTTCTAATCATGAGAATGATCATAGAAAAGATGAGTTGGCTTTCCCAATCATCAAGCAATACAAATCACTACATAATGATTATGGAAGCAATTCAAGCAATGAAAAATAAAGAAAAATACAAGCAAAATCCACTTTTCTCATCATGGGACAATCATGAGAACATGGAGCTTCTTTGATCATCAAGGATATAGAAAATCAATGATGATCATAGAAGCGAAAATAGATATATGAAACTAAAACAAGAAACAAATCAAAGAAATGAATATGAATCTATATCATCTCTCATGGAAAAAAGTAAATGGATACCTAAATCCATGTTAAGAATGAATGGAGAGAGTAGATCACAAATCACTTCTAGGTGGAAGCCATGTTTGGCTTCCAAGAAAGTAGAAGGAAAACAAGACAAAGTAAGAGAAAATAAAAATCAAAGAAAGATAGAAAGCTCTCTAATCATCAATAAAACTCATGGATCACCCAATTAACACCATAAAACAATAACAATAGTTCATTAATGTATGAACATGTGATAACGCAACCCGTACTCTACTTAATTATGCATGTGATTATGTGTTTGATATGAATTTGCAAATTTGAATATGTGACTTATGTGAATTTTGAATAATAACTGTTGAACATAGGAATATCTGTTGCAATTACAACTTTCAACTGAAATTGAAAGCCTTAGAGGCGCGATAAACAAAAAACAACTTCATATTTGTAATTAGCATGATTTATAGAGCTTATAGTGAAAGTTTGAAAAATTATGATTCGTAATGATTAAATGATGTTTTATGAGTTAGGTCATATATGTGTTTAGCCCTCATATTCTTCATTTTTGGTTGAGGGCTCTAGACAGTGAGTTAGAAAGAGTGAAAGAGGAAGAGCTAGGGATTTCGAAGAGAATCAAGGGGCAAACCTTAGATTTGAGATAAGGTATGCTAATTTACTTACAATCTTTGTCTTTAGCTCATCTTTGCCATAGAATCAAAAAGAAATTGTGAATTTTGAGCTAGGGTTTGGAGTTATGTAATGGCTAGAGCTAAATGTATGAAATTGAACCCTAATCTATTCATATTCGTTTGATTTGAGTTCATTCTTGTGATTGATCCATGAAATAAACCATAGATGGTTCATTGTAGATACTCCATTTTTGACCGCCCTTAAGACTTGGGCGCTACTGATTGATTATTCGATGGGGCAGGCTATGTTGTGCAAAGGTTCGATTTCTTCGGCAAGGAGAGAGTCAAATCCCAACCTTACACCCCCTTTTTTTGGACCAAAATGATTTTGACCAAAATAATTTTAGACCTTAAAACCCTATCTTTCAAAATATTCTTGAAAAAATTTCTACGATGTTCTCAGGCTCGCAATTCGATAAATGTTGCGCTTTTCGGTAAACTGAGCGAGCACAAAGTGGAAATAAATGAAGGAGAGGTAAACTCTTTGAAAAAATATTTAAAACATCTTGTTTAGAGGCTTGGATTTGAAGAAAATTGGAGGAGAGGGAAGAAACCTAGTTGGGGAAGAAGTTGGGCATGAATCCGGTTAGGACCGAAACTGAGAAGTCTTCACTAAAACAAGAATATCTATTAGCACACTTTGAATTTTGATGTGAGTCTTCCACCATTGGAAAGAATACTTATGGGGCTTCAATTTAGGCTCAAGAATGACCTGCAAAAGAGTCCAGATGAAGGAGATATGCCTGTTTGAAGTCGGGGCTAGGAACCAGTTTTTGCTGTCGGCCACTGGTGGAGTGTGTCGGCCACAAATGGATTTTACCAGCCATAGGTCAGCCAAGAGTGGTTCTTGTCATCCACCATTTGTGGTTCTTGTCATCCACCATTAGTGGCTGGTTGGCCACAAGTGTCCAGGAAGCTCAGATTTTGCAGATATTTCTCCTCCAGTTGTTCTACACTATGCCAGCTGTCCTATACACAAATATTTTCGACCAAGGCTCTCTTTTTTTTTTTACATATAGAGGCCATATCTCTCGTATTGAAAGGTTAGCAAAGTTTGGGAGCCTCTCTCTCTAAAATCTCTCTCTCTCTATAATTCTCCCTCTCTAGATTTCTCTATCTCTTGCCCTTTTGTGCATACAAGTAGAGATACACTTCTCCTTTGCCTAGAGGTCCTTAACCAAAGTTGCTTATCTTTGGGCTGAGATTCCTTGGGACCTTCTTTGAGCTTTAGAAGGTGATTTTAGCTTGATTTGGTGCCTCATTTGTGCCTAAAGTGTGCTGTGCTTCAAGAGGTATAAGACTCATCTTTAAAACTTGTTTTCCATAACTTGTTTTACCATCTTTTTGTACTATTTTTGGCCTGGTTTTCAACTACAAAAACCTCTATTTTTATGACCTCAACATGTTAGCTTCACATGTTAGCATGTTTTTCTAGCTTAACTTAGCTTATTTCCAGCATGTTTTTGCCTCTGATTTGGGCTGCTTTAGTTTTGTTTTGGGTTGTTTGTGTTGTATGAGTAGTCTTTTGTGTGGTTGTAGTGTAACCTCATGTTTTAGCTTATTGTTTTAGCTACTCTTGTCTTCGTTCTAGCATGTTTTCCAATTGATTTTGGGCCATAAAAACTCTATGTTTTTGGGCTGAAGCTTGGGTCCTAAGGCCATTAATGGTTGAGGGGTTGATAGCCCTTCTTTGTACCTTATTTTGGAGGCCTTTGCCCTTGTGCTTCCCGCCCTTGCATCATCTTTTTCAAAGCTTTTAAACACTATTTTTCAGAGCTATTTCAGTGGCTAAAAACATGTTTTGAAGTCTAAAATTGGAGGGGTTACCCCCCTCATTGTATCTTGTTTACTAGTCTAGCATGCCTCATGTTTTAGCCTATTATTCTACCTTGTGTTAGCTTAATTTCAGACTGTTTTAAGCCATATTTTTGACTGGTTTTACCTCTGTTTTGAGCTGGTTTGGTCCTTTGAGGCTTGTATTGTGTGGTTGTGGTGTAATGACCTTCATTAGCTTAATGTTTTAAGCTTTTAAACATGAATTGCATGAGTTGCTTGCATGTTTTAGTGTCATTTTGCATCCCATTTTAGCACTGAAATCTCTGCAATCTCCCTCTATTCTTCACTCTTTCATTTATTTTGAAAGTGGCTTTGAACCCTTTGTTGGCTTGAGTGTGAAATTAAGACTCTTGTGCTTAATGGTTTTAATCATCTTTTGAGGGTTTCTACTAACCAACGGCATTTGGACTCTTTCATGCTCAAGGCACTTGTGGTTTAAGCTTACTTTCAATTAGAGGACACTCACTTTTGGACTAATCAATTAAAGAATGGATTGGTAATCTAAAATGAGTAAATAAAATTGGACAAGTAAAAGAGGTGAGATAAAGCATCTTTTGTGTTGCATTGCATGTATTCGGATCGGACGTTAATTCGAACACGAGGCAAATGGGACATTTCATACTCGAAAGTGATGAAATGTGCCATTTTCCTTGGCCACCATCACCCTTGATCATGCATGATAGGGTGGTGGTTTTTTGAGTCTTGCTTTGCACTTATTAAGCTTGTACAAGCTTGGTTCTTTAGACATCATGCATGAAAATTGCTTGGTTGATGGCTTGAGAGCTAAGAGCTATACTCCTTTGAGCTTGTGTGATGATAAGGAGGGTAGCAGTACATACACTCCTTGAGAATACACTGCTTTACCTCTGTTTGCTCTCTGTTGCAGCAAAAAGGGAAGTTCAGGAAAGCAGTAGCCGATCGGCCACCAGAGGTAGCGGACAGCCACCATTGGTAGCTGACCGGCTAGAAATGAATTTTGCACCAGTGTGTTCCTGAGTTGGAGTAGAACCATTTTGGAAGTTGGCACAATTTTCAAAGATCAAACAAGTACAAATAGAGGTATTTGATGGCAAGGCAATGGCATTTTTTGGTGGAGCAACCGAGCATGCATGCATCACTCACCCCAAGGCCATTTAATTGCTTTTGTTAGCTTAGAATAAGTTAGCTAATTCATTCATACATGTGTTGTAATTAATTAGCTTAATTCGTTTTGTAATATTTTTTTAATTAGCTTGGCATAGCTAGTTATTCAATTGTGTTGTAATAATTAGTTAACTAGAATAGTTAATTAGTTTCGTTTTGTAATAATTAGCTTAGCTTAGTGTAGCTTAGCTTATTCATTCGGACCCTCCTTCAAGAGGGCGCAATGTTGTAATAAGTGTGCGTGCGTGTGTGTATGTCTTCCAACCCCACGTCTTTCTCTCTTTTATTTATCCGCTTTCGATGGTTAGATTAGGGACACGTTTCAATTAGCATACCTTATGCTTGCATGTCTGCATCCATTCATTTATCTTGCATGCACCGAGGCTCGGCGCATCACTCAAACAACATTGTCATTTCAATACACTTATTTGAATACGTGTTTCAAAGCATGTTATCAAAGTGTTGCAAATACCATGATTAGGTAGCCGAGCCAATTCATTTCGTATTGCATGTGTTGCATTAGTCATTTAACATAGTTAGGATCATGCATCTTTCTAACTAGCTTTTGTTTTGCCTCAGAGTACTCGGTAAGCTTTTACGCTTTTGCATTCTTGCATGATTGTGATTGCCATATTACCATGTTTAGCATGTTTTCCATGAGGCTATATGCTTAAATGATTAACTGCATGAATGCCTGTGGATAGAGGCTTGTTGTTTGAATTGGAACAGTTCAACGAATGTATGTTTTAAGCCCACTTTGTGAAGTGGCAAATCATGTTTTAAGCCCACTATGTTTGGTCGCAAATCTGCATTTTTAAGCCCACTTGAGGGTGGCAAATTCAAACCATTTTCGAAAACAAACATGAGTTGAATTGTTCCAAGTCTTGCGACATAGTATATACTTGCATGCGCATACATAGTAAAGCTAGTTTAATAATCGGAATAAGAACACATGAGGTTTATAAAACAACATATCATGATAGTAGAGGCCGATCTTTGATTGGGCAAGCGAGGGTGCTCATTTCAGGACCTTCCCCTCTCGTACCTAAGTTCCCGAGCCAAGGCAACTTTGGTGATGACGGACACGTGGCCTTTGGCACGAGTCAGGGTCTCCTAAATTTTCCAAAAACAAAATATTTAGGTGGCAACTCTGTAATCTAGCAAGCCAGTCCAGTTTTGGCATTATTTGATTGAAAATCGATTTTCTAAAAAGATTTGCCGGATTGGACTCTTTGGTGATTATCAGTTTCACATTGCACTTGTGAGACTAGATTCAGAACCGCAGGTAGAGTCCGATCTATGAGGGCCTTTCTTTTCAAACCCCTTTCCGAAAGGTGTGGGGGCAGGGAAAAAGGCAAGCCCACATTCATAGAAACAAGATTTGTTGGAAGATCATTCATGAATTTATGTCTTTTGAACTTGTATATGTAAATCATGAATTTATGAAAAGATGAGACCATGCATTTGATGTTGAAGCAAGATTGATAGGTTTAATGTGAAATTACACTTGTATCATGCTTGTATATCATGTTTTTGGGTTGATTTTGCATGAATTTGGTGTTGGAAATGAGTTCGGGAAGTTTGCATTTTTGTGCTATTTTTGGACTGTTTGTGTGTGCCCTGACCGCTCGTGTGGGCATGGGCTCCACACAACCTGCCCATGAACCAAACCTAGGCAAAACCATTATGTGCGCTTGAGCAAGTTGAGTTTCCACACAAGTGGAGCCAGACCGCTTGAGCGGTTGGATCAGCCACACGTGCGGCCAGACAGGAGAGAAAACCCTGTTTTCTCGTATTGGTACCCCAGCCTCCAAAACGGATTCTCAACCTTATTTAAACCCTTTTGCGAGTGAAATGATGCTTAGAACTCATTAAAGGAGGTTGTGAATTATGAAAGATAAGTGTACGAATGGAAACAAATGATTTATCGAATGTGTGTGCGAAATATTTGTTCAAGTCGTGTGGCAGAGAAGACGCCGTGAGATCAAACACACTGTGAGTAATAATATTGTACATATATGTTATTTATTGTGTACCTCGAACCGTGAATGGTGAATAGTACCGACATTGTGATTTGATCGAAATGAAGGAACTTCATTAATATTATATGATATGTGCAATGTGGACCTAAGGCGTTTTGTGTCTGTTTAAGCTATGACATGTTGGGCCCGAGGCCATTTTGATATATGATTGGGCCTGAGGTCATTTTGATATATAATTGGGCCTGAGGCCGTTTTGATATATGATTGGGCTTGAGGCTGTTTTGATATATGATTAGGCCTTAGACCGTTTTGATATATGATTGGGCTCGAGGCTGTTTGGATATATGATTGAGCCTGAGGCCGTTTGGATATATGATTGGGCTCGAGGCCATTTTGATACATAATGGGCCCGAGGCCGTTCTGTTTATATGATTATGGATATTGTGAGAACCTTATGATCATCTATTTACACTACTTTACTGTATTATTACCCATTGAGCTTCGCTCACCTAATATTATGTATGCACATGTAGGTGATCCGCAACATGGAGCCCACCCTTAGAGTCAACTTCAGGAGCTTTTGTGAACCCGTCGAGTTAGGCCCCCAAGATGGAGTCGTGTCTTTGACTCCCTTTATGTAATGACTTTATTTTTGTTTTTGCAATTTTGGTATCGGATTATGTAATCGACATGTATAAAATTTTCTTTGGTACTTACATTTTTGCATGGGCATGTAAATGATGTGATTGTGTAATATTTTGCTCATATTGGCATAGCTCAATAGACTTCTTCATTTATTGTATACATTCGCTTCTGGCCCCATTACTATAATTACTCTGTATGTTTGTTTGAGACCAAAGGTAATCAAGTGATTACTGGCCGGTTATGACCCAAACTTTTAAAGGTGGGTTCGGGTCATGACAGAGTGTTATCAGAGTACCAGTTAATATCTCACACACGAGTACATTTGAGCAATAAGGAGTTTAGAAAAAGTTTAAGTTGCATCCATAATGCATTCATGATCAAGTATGACATCAGAATGTGCATTTGTAAATGTGACTTATGTTCATATTATCTGTGAAAGTTATAATGTCCATTCCTCTAGATCATGGTGAGAACAAGGGCAGAAGATGGGGAGGATTCAACCTCTGCACGATTTGATAGAATGAAGGCAATGATCATGGACATGGCAAAGGCTTTTAGACAACAATAACAGCAACAACAACCACCACCGCCACCAATGCTTGTGCCACCACCTATAGTGCAAGACCACCAAGCTGACGACTAAACTATTGCACTCAAAAAGGAATTTAAGAAGATGAAACCGCCATTGTTCAAAGGTGGAATCGACCCATTGAAGGCAGAGGCATAGGTGCTTGGCATAGAGAAACTGTTTGAAGTCTTTCCATGTATGGAGGCACAGAAGGTTTTGCTTGCTGCTTTTCCACTGGAAGATGAGGCATGCCATTGGTGAATGCTCATCCGAGAGGAACATAAAGGAATGAATTGGGCTCAATTTTTTGAGATTTTCTATGAGAAGTACTTTCCACAGAGTATCTGAGACAAGAAGGTGTCGAAGTTTGAGAACTTGAAGCAAGGGAACGAAACCGTAGCGAGTATGAAGCATAGTTTACTGAGCTAGCCCGTTTCGCACCTCATATGGTCGATACGGACTACAAAAAGCCGAGGAAATTTGAGGGAGGCCTCCGAGACTCTATTCTTGAGAAGATTAATGTGTTGAAGGTACAAAAATACGTGGAGGTATTGGGTAGGGCCATCAAAGCGGAAGGTAACCAGGCCACTTGCAACCGGTACTTGGATTGGAAAGGCAAAAGGCAGGGTTCTAATCTGCACAAAGGGTCGGCCTCCTTACAAAAGAAGAAGCAAAATTTGGGAACTTCTAGCACTTCGAGGTCTACCTGTGATTCGGCACCAACTTGCCCGGAGTGTGGGAAGAAGCATCGAGGAGTTTGCTATCGAGCAACACGAGCTTGCTTTAATTGTGGGAAGACGGGACATATGATGAGAGATTGCCCTATGTTTGGGCAACAAAAAGGGAATAGGCCAATTTCTAGTTCAGCCAGTTCCACTCCTGTAACAAAGACCCCAGCAAGGCCTACTATGTCTAGAGACAATGTTAGGTAAGGAAGAGTCTTTGCTCTTGTTCCGAGTGATGTCCAGAATTCAGATGCTGTGGTTTTAGGTACACTTTCCATCAATGGCCAACCTGCTCATGTGCCACTTGATTTAGGTTCCACTCATTCCTTTGTTTCAAAAACATTTGCTCCTAATTTGAATAGATCTATGGAATCCTTGAATTATACGTTGTGTGTGTCTCTCCCATCTAGGGACTATATGTTATGTCCTTTTATTTGTCCTACATGTAAGCTTTTACTTGGAGATATTCCATTATGTGCTAATTTGATGCCTCTTGATATGGAACACTTTGATATAATTTTGGGGATGGATTGGTTAGCTAAGTATCATGCAACCATCGATTGTGTGTCAAAGCAAGTTGTTTTCCGCCCACCGGGTCAAGATGAGTTTATTTTTGTGGGACATGGGGTAGTTTCTCCACCCTATTTGATATCGGCTATGAAAACCTGTAAACTACTTCAGAAAGGTTGTAAGGGTTATTTGTGTAGCATTTTACATGTAGAGTCAACTAATGCGAGTGTTGAAAATAACCCAATTGTTAGTGAGTTTCTGGATGCATTTCCCGAGGAATTGCCAGGGGACTTGATAAATCGTGAGATTGAGTTTGTTTTGATATTGTAATGGGTACTCAACTGATTTCAAAAGCTCCGTACAAAATGTCTTCGGCAGAAATGAAGGAATTGAAAATACAGTTGCAAGAATTGTTTGACAAAGGGTTCATCCGATTGAGTACATTGCCCTGGGGCGCGCCTATTTTGTTTGTGAAGAAGAAGGATGGGACCCTTCGGTTTGATTACCGAGAACTTGATAAGGTAACGGTGAAGAATAAATATCCTTTACCATGGATTGATGATTTGTTTGACCAATCACAGGGGGCACAAGCGCTTTCAAAAATTGGCTTGAGATCTGGGTACCATCAATTGAAAGTCAAAGCAGAGGATGTTGAGAATATCGTCTTCTGAACTAGGTACGACCATTATGAATTTTTAGTCATGCCATTTGGGGTTACGCATGCACCAACTGCTTTTATGGATTTAAAGAATTGGGTTTTTAAATCATATTTGGATGAGTTTGTGGTGGTATTCATTAATGACAGTCTTATATATTCGAAGACTAGGGAAGAGCATGAAAAGCACTTGAGATTGAATCTTCAAACACTTAGAGACAAGAAGTTATATGCTAAATTGAAGACATGTGAATTTTGGTTAAATTAAGTTGTGTTTTTGGGACATGTGATTAACAAGGATGGTGTGTCGGTCGATCCGCAAAAGATAGAAGCTATTCTGAATTGGCCTGTTTCTATTAATGTTACAGAAGTATGCAACTTTTTGGGTTTAGCAGGTTACTACCAAAGATTTGTTAAAGATTTTTCCAAGATTGCAATGCCACTTACCCAGTTGACTTAAAAGGGTGTTCCATTCAAGTGGACAGAATAGAGGGAGTCTGCCTTTCAAGAATTGAAGACATGGCTCACAACAACACCGGTCCTTGCCTTACCATCAGGTATAGAAGGGTTTGTTATATATAGTGATGCTTCTCATAAGGGATTGGAGTGTGTACTTATGCAGAATGGGAGAGTGATTGTGTATGCATCTCGATAATTGAAGCTGCATGAGAAGAATTACCCTACGCATGATTTGGAATTAGCTGCAATGGTGTATGCATTGAAAATATGGCAGCATTATCTCTATAGAGCAATATGTGAAGTCTACACTGACCACAAGAGCCTCAAATATTTCTTTACTCAAAAGGAGCTTAATATACTGTAAAGACGGTGGTTAGAACTCATCAAAGATTATGACTTGAAGATTCATTACCATCCTGGCAAAGCCGACACAGTAGCAAATGTTCTTAGTAGGAAGTCAATGGGAAATTTAGCATGTTTGCTTATGGAGTGGAATGAACTATTACTTGACTTGGAAAGAATGGAAGTGGAAGTTATGCTACGTGAATGGGGGTGGAATATAAGCTGCAATGGCAGCACAACTGGCTATTATTGAGGAAATTAAACAAAGGCAATTGGAGGATAAATTTCTCGGGAAAGTACATGATGAGATGGAAACAAATCCAAGATTGGAATTTTCTTTGGAAGCTCAAGTGTTGAAATTCAAGGGAAGATTGTGTGTTCCTAATGTCCTCGAAATTAAAGGAAGAATCTTGGAAGAAGCTCACAAGTCCAGCTTTGCTATGCATCTCGGAAATACCAAAATGTACCATGATCTCAAGCAAGCTTTTTGGTGGCCCAATATGAAGAGAGAAATTGCAAGGTTCATTTCAAGATGCCTTCAATGTCAGCGAGTAAAAGCGGAACACCAAAGACCGGCGGGGTTACTTTAACCTCTCCCCATTTCGGAATGGAAGTGGGAGCACATAACTATGGATTTTATTGTGGGCTTAACCCGAACACCCCGAGGTATGGATATATAGGTTATTGTGGATAGATTGACTAAGACTGCTCACTTTTTGCCTATGAAGACTGTTTATAATGCTAATAGACTTGTTACTGTGTACATTGCTGAGATTATTCGATTGCACAATGTTCCGATTTCTATTGTGTCGGATAGAGATTCTAAGTTTGTGTAAAGATTTTGGCAAAGCTTACAAAAAGCATTGGGAATGGAGTTGAGGTTCAGTATCGCATTTCATCTACAAACTGATAGACAATCTGAAAGGACTATATAGACGTTGGAGGACATGCTCCAGATGTGTGTTTTGGATTTTTGTGAAAGTTGGGAAACCCATTTACCTTTGGCAGAATTTACATATAACAATAGTTTCCACTCTAGTATCAGAATGGCACCAAATGAAGCTTTGTATGGGAGAAAATGTCGAACTCCGGTTTGTTGGACCGAGGTTGGGGATAGGTTGTTGATTGGGCTTGAAATTGTGCAAGTTACTATGGAAAAGATTCAAATCATCTAACAGAGATTTAAAACTGCTCAAAGCCAACAGAAGAGCTATGTTGATCAAAGAATGAGAGACTTGGAATTTGAAGTTAGGAATTATGTTTTTGTCAAAGTCACCCTAATGAAAGGGCACACAAGGTTCAGAAAGAAAAGGGAAATTGTCACCCCAGTACATAAGGCCATTTCAGATTTTAGAAAAGTTGGGTTCAGTCACCTATCGGATTGCTTTACCACCGGGCATGGAGCAAGTGCACAATGTGTTCCACATATCAATGTTGTGAGGCTACCTTCGGGACCCTTCTCATATTATTGACTATCAGCAGATTGTGCTAGATGACGATGTGGTTTATGAGGAGAAATCTATCCAAATCCTTGATCAGCAAATCAAGCAACTAAGGAACAAGACTATCCCAATGGTAAAAGTTGAAAGGAGGGAACATCATGGAAACAAAGGCACCTGGGAATAGGAAGAAGAAATGAGACAACGATATCCAGGATTGTTCTCGACTTGAGGTAAACAAGTTTGGAGGACCAAACTTCCAAAATAAGGGAAGACTATGATAACCCAACCCGTACTCCACTTAACTATGCATGTGATTATGTGTTTGATATGAATTTGCAAATTTGAATAAGTGAATTATGTGAATTTGGAATAATATCTATTGAACGTAGGAATATCTATTGCAATTACAATTTTGAACTGAAATTGAAAGCCTTAGAGGCGCGATAAACAAAAATCGACTTCATATTTGTAATTAGCATGATTTATAGAGATTACGATGAAATTTTAAAAAATTATGATTCGTAATGATTAAATCATGTTTTATGGGTTGGGTTATATATGTGTTTAGCCCTTATGTTCTTCATTCTTGGTTGAGAGCTCTAGAGAGTAAGTTAGAGAGAGTGGAAGAGGAAGAGCTAGGGATTTTGAAGAGAATCAAGGGGCAAACCTTAGATTTGAGTTAAGGTATGTTAATTTACTTACAATCTTTGTCTTTAGTTCATCTTTGTCACGGAATCAAGAAGGAATTGGGAATTTTGAGCTACGGTTTAGAGTTATGCAATGGCTAGAGCTAAATGTATGAAATTGATCCCTAATCGCTTCATCTTTGTTTGATTTGAGTTCATTCTTGTGATTGATTCATGAAATAAGCCCTAGATGGATCATATAAACAAGATTTGTTAGAAGATCATTCATGAATTGACGTATTTTGAACTTGTATATATAAATCATGAATTTATGGAAAGATGAGACCATGAATTTGATGTTGAAGCAAGATTGATGGGTTTAATGTGGAATTACACTTGTATCATGCTTGTATATCATATTTTTGGGTTGGTTTTGTATGAATTTGGGGTTGGAAATGAGTTTGGAAAGTTTGCATTTTTGTGCTATTTTCGGACTATCTGTGTGCGCCCAGACCACTCGTGCTGCCACGGGCTCCGCACAAGCGGCCCATGAACTAAGCTTGGGCAAAACCATTCTGTGCACTTGAGCAACTCGAGTTTCTGCACAAGCAGAGCCAGACCGCTCGAGCGGTTAGACCAGCTGCATGTGCGGCCAGGCAGAGAAGAAAACCATGTTTTCTCGTGTTGATACCCTAGCCTCTTGAACACATTCTCAACCTTATTTAAACCCTTTTGGGAGTGAAATGATGCTTAGAAACTCATTAAAGGAGGTTTTGAATTATGAAAGATAAGTTTACAAATGGAAATAAATGATTTATCGAATGTGTATATGAAATGTTTGTGTAGGTTGTGCGGCAGAGGAGACACCGCGAGATCAAACAAATTGTGAGTAATAATATTGTACATATATGTTATTTATTGTGTACCTTAAACTGTAAATGGTGAATGGTGCCGACATTTTGATTTGATCGAAATGAAGGAACTTCATTAATATTATATGACATGTGTAACGTGGACCTAAGGTCGTTCTGTTTCCGCTTAAGCTATGACATGTTGGGCCTGAGGCCGTTTTGATATATGATTGGGCCCGAGGATGTTTTGATATATGATTGGGCCTGAGACTGTTTTGATATATGATTGGGCCCAAGGCCGTTTTGATATATGATTGGAGTTGAGGCTGGTTTGATATATGATTGGGCCTATGGCCGTTTTGATATATGATTGGGCCTATGGCCGTTTTGATATATGATTGGGCCTGAGGCCATTTTGATATATGATTGGGGCGAGGCCTTTTTGATATATGATTGGGCCGGAGGCCGTTTTGATATATGATTGAGCCTGAGGCCGTTTTGATATATTATTGGGCCCGAGACCATTTTGATATACGATTGGGCCCGAGACCATTTTGATATATGATTGGGCCTGAGGCCGTTTTGATATATGATTGGGCCCGAGGCTGTTTTGATATATGATTGGGCCTAAGGCCGTTTTGATATATGATTGGGCCCGA
This sequence comes from Camellia granthamiana, assembly GCA_036172215.1. Lineage (NCBI taxonomy): Eukaryota > Viridiplantae > Streptophyta > Magnoliopsida > Ericales > Theaceae > Camellia > Camellia granthamiana. The sequence continues at coordinate 72,068,328 of CM069915.1, read as the reverse complement.
GGCTGTTTTGGTAAATAATTGGGCCCGAGGCCTTTTTGATATATGATTGGACCCAAGGTTGTTTTGATATATGATTAGGTCGGAGGCCATTTTGATATATGATTGGGCCGTAGGCCGTTTTGATATATAATTGGGCCTGAGGCCGTTTTGATGTATGATTATGCCTGAGGCCTTTTTGATATGTGATCAGTCCGGAGGCCATTTTGATATATCATTGGACCTGAGGCCGTTTTGATATATGATTGGGCCGGAGGGAGTTTTGATATATGATTGGGCTTGAGGCCATTTGGATATATGATTGGGCACACAGCTATTTTGTTATATAATGGGCCTAAGGTCGTTCTGTTTATATGATTATGGATATTGTGAGAACCTTACAATCATCTATTTACACTGCTTTACTGTATTATTACTCATTAAGCTCCGCTCACCTAATATTATGTATGCATATGTAGGTGATCCGCAGCATGGAGCCCACCCTTAAAGTCAACTTCAGGAGCTTTTGTGAACCTGTCGAGTTATGCCTCCGAGATGGAGTCATGGCTTTGACTCCCTTTATGTAATGACTTTATTTTTGTTTTTGCTATTTTGGTCTCAAGTTATGCAATCGACATTTATAAAATTTCCTTTGATACTTATATTTTTGCATAGGCATGTAAATGATATGATTGTGTTATATTTTGCTCATATTGGCACAACTCAATGGACTTCTTCATTTATTGTATACTTCCGCTTATGGCCCCATTACTATAATTACTCTGTATGTTTGTTTGAGGCTGAAGGTAATCAAGTGATAACTGACCGGTTATGACCCAAACTTTTAGGGGCGGGTTCGGGTCATGACAAAACAAGGATTGAATCATGAGACTTAAACAAAAGAAAATTAAAATAAACAAAAGAATTATGAAAATAAATCGTACAATAGGTCTAGAACGCTCTATGAAAGTCCATATGTAATCTAAATACGCGAGTAAAACTTAGAAAATGTTGTTTCGTTTAGTTTTTAAAAATAGTTTTGAGTTGTATTTTGAGAGATAAGTGTTTGAAAAGAGTTTTGAAAGTTGAAAACTTATGAGTTTTGAAAATAATTTTGAATTGATTTGTTGGGTTTTTTTTTTTTTTTTTGGTAGTTGAATAGATGGATACGATAGAAAAATTGATTGATTGATGTGTAAAATATGAGAGGATAAGAGAGGAGAGAGAAAAAGTGATTAATTGATGTGTGAGAGAGAGAGAGAGAGAGAGAGAGAGAGAGAGAGTTAAAAAATAGTAAACCAAACATATTTTTTGATTTTTCAATCCAAAAGTTAATTCAAAAATTAAACCAAACACTACCAAAGTGTTTGGAGGTGAGAAAACAAGAGAAAACTAGAATTAAGGCAATTCCCACAATTCCTATGGAGGGGTAGCTAATCCCCTCCACTATTCACAAAGCCCAATCACATTATAAACAATAGAATTCATAATTATAGACTATTTGACAAACAAGAAAAGAAAAGACAATAGAAGAGAAAGTGATGAGAAAGTTCAAGAGTTTATCTCAAGTAAAGAGTAAGAGCTCCTTGATTAGCAAAATCTACTCTACGCATCCTCAAAGCTTCTGAAATCTTCCTTGAATCTCTAGCACTAAAAGCTTCAATCCTAGGTCCAATAGAGGTGTATGTATAGGTGTATGTATAGAGAGAGAAATTGAAGGTCGAAAAACTTTGAGATCAAAGTGGGTGTCTCTACACTTCGGTAAACCTTCGAATCCATCCAACCTCTAAAAGAGGGGTGCATATAGCAATTCTGGTTTAGACCCGACCCTTTTCATGTTCTTAGATCCCGAATTCCATCCCTTCAACTATTGTTTATAACTTACTCTTATTGCTAGTTGAGTTTGGTTGTTTGGGAGTTATTGCTATGTTTGGAAAAAGTTAGGAGTTAGTTTTTCAAAAGTGTTGTTGTCCAGTTTTTTTTTTTTTTTTTCTTATTCGCTCGAGCGATGTTTTTTTTCTTGTTTGTGACTGTGGCCACACATATCGCAGGCACAACCAAGCAAACCGCGGCTACCCTCACAGGCTATGCAACTTCTCAAGGCCTAAGGACCTAAAGGTGGTTTTTGGTCACGGCCTGGTCGTGGCCCATTGCGGGCAACTTTCAGCTCTCGCAAGCGTGACTATAATATCGCAGTCGTGATCCTTCAACACAACACACTGTTGCCAAGTCACTAGGTTTAAGACCAAGGTTTCCTGTGACAAATAAAGCTCAAAGAAGTACAATAAAATCCAAAATAGATATAAAACTCAATATAAAATAGTAAAAAGGCTCGGGTCTTGACCCGGCCGCTATATAAAGGATACTTGGCCAAAAGTATCACTTTGATCCGCTTTAAAATGAAAAAGACAATCCAAACTTTTTTAATTTGTAAGCCCCCCGGAGATGAAGTGCCTTTTATTATTATTATTATTATCAAGGGCAAACAATTTTTATTTTTTTATTTTTTGTAGACAATCTTACTCTTAGTAGCTACTTTTGTATTTCAACCTTCAAATGATATAACTTTTGATCTATATATTGGCTTTTAATAAAGTTAGTAGTTTTAGAATCCGCTCGTCAAGGTCTATTAAATAAGATCCATATTGGCTATGAAATTTAAAAAACAATAAATAAATAAATTGTAATCTTTTTTTCTTGTTGAAACTAACGTTAATAGTGCACTTTTATTGTAAATCAAAGTAAGATTTTACTGTGAAATAGAGTCTACAGTATAATTTTACTGTTTATGTCAATTACAATGATACTTTTTATTTTTATTTTTTTAAAGAATTTCATATTCAACCTAGATCTTGTTTGATAGATCTTGATGAGAGAATTCTAAAAATACTAATTTTATTAAAAACCGACGTCTAAATCAAAAGTTATATCATTTTAAAGTTTAAAATATTAAATTATTCACTAAGAATATTTTAGTAATTGTGGCATGTCCTAGACTTTTCAAAAAAAACTTTTTGTACTTACTCTTAATGCATTAGTAGGGGTCATCAATGGGACGGTATTGTGTCCACATCCCTTACATTAATGGATTTTTAGGCTTTGACTAGTCAACGAACTGGTACAAATCGGACTTATTTAAAAAAATTAAAATCATATCCCACTCGTATGTCCAAATCTTATGGACCAAAATCAAACTAAACCGCATTACACATTTTTTTATTAGACTTATATTGTTAATTTATACACATTTATTTTTTCTTTTTTTAATAATTCATATAATTAAATTAAATTACTCAATCCATCCAAAAATGTTAGTCATTTATTCCATTTTTCATTGTCCCAAAATATTAATCTATTTAAAAAAATTAAGGACTAAAATACTATGAATTTCCTATTTGTCCTTCTTTTAAATTCATTAACAACACAAAAAGTACAATTATACAATTGATATTTCCAAAAAAAAAATACTATCAAAGCGTAATTTTAGAATATTAATATTTTTAAAGTGTAATAATTGTACTACTAAAAAAAGTTAGATTTCCCAAAAGTGTTATTTTAGGACGGAGGGAGTATATATTCACCAAATTAACAAATTATGACAATGTTATATATAAAAAGTTGAAAGCCAGGAAGATATCACAGTTACTGTCAAATTCAATTTTAATAAATTATGTTTTTTGTAATTTTTTATAAAGTACAATTTATAAGGATAATATGGGCTATCAATTTTTTTTTTTTTTAAATGGAATAGTATTGATTTTAATGGATTGAAATTTAATTTAACAGTGTTATTTTTTGGATAATATTATTATTATTATTTTTTTGATGAGATAGTTTGAATCGGGCTAATGGGATGGTCAAGTTGTATTTATCCATGTGGACTTGTACGGGCGGGTTTCAAACTTTTGTCTAAAATTCTAAATGATTTTCAATGGGATGAGACAGGATGGGCAGTTAGATAGGCTGAGACAAGCCATATGTCGAATTGGGTAATGCTGGAATTTTTGCCCGCATTTGATGACCCCTATATTAGAGTTTTATTATGAATAGATTTTGATTAAATCTCAAATAATTAATGATGTACTTATATTCTTTGATTAACAATTATTATCTAGGCATCTAAATTTCTTGTCCGGGTGGCTGGCAATTGTATCCCCATGTTCTCCTGTACCCCACCAGCTAATGTAATCAGTCTTTTTATACAAGGAAAGAAGATGTGATTGGTGATTCTTTTAATTCTTTTTTTGTTTTAAAAAAAAAAAATTGAGCCATTTGGTTTCTCACTAGGATGGCCCTGATTGGTAGACCTGTGAAAAAGTGATTATAACTTATAGTCTAACAGCTTATAGCTTATAGTTGTGAATATAAGCTGATTTTTGACTTATAAATTAAGCTTCTCCTCTCTTACTCAAAGAATAAGTTGATTTTTGACTTACAAAAAGTTATAAGCTGTATTGTTAAGTTGAACCAAACACATCAAAATAGTTTAAATTAATCTAAAAATTAAAATAAATTAAAAATAAGCTCTACCAAACAGAGCCGATATCCCTTTCCTCAACTGTCTTTTTGTTGACAAATTGAGCCATTTTGTAATGTCAGAGGATTCCATCTTGCACCGTCTTCAACTTTCTCGTGATCCGAAGTTTTTTTAAAAAAGATTCCATCCTTTAATATTATGATTGGGCCTATCAAGCCAGATCATGTGTGAAATATCATAATCGGATCAACCAGATTAGATTATAAGTTAATAGAAAATCGAAAATGTACATAACTGCCCCAGCTATATATATCCAGAATCATGTGTTTATGATTTTTGTAAAATTATAAAAATGCTGGTAAATGTTTTAATTGAAAATTAAGATACCACAAGAAAGTTATCTCATTTTTTATAAAAATTATGTACAAAAATTTCATTTGTATATCAATACTGAGCAAAATATTAAGCGTTCAAAAAAGACTGGAAATAGCAATTTTCAAATATTATCGATCAAAAAAATTTTCAAAAAATAAAAATAAAATTAATTAAGGCTTAGTTTGTTTTGTCATATAACATTGCCTATTTTCCATTGTTTAGTTGATTGAAAAATAAGTAAAATATTTTTTAAGTAAAATATTCTACATCATAAAGCGTAAAATGATTTACATTTCAAAATTCGTAAGTTATTTTTTTGTTTGTTTGTTTTTTTTTTTTTTTCTTAAGAGACTTGGTGAAAGCCCGTCATAATAAAACTTCAATATATTAAGGACAAGCACAATTTTTTTCTTTTTTTTTTTAAAGTCTAACACATACCACTATTACACATATATACTTATTAGGTAATTTAATATTTTAAACTTTAAAATAATATAAATTTTGATCTAAATGTCAATTTTAATAAAAAAAAATAGTATTTTTAGAATATTCTCATCAAGATCTATCTAATACGATCCATGTCAACTATGAAATTCCTAAAAAATAAAAAATAAAAAAATGCCATTTCTGATTCACAGTAATATTTTATTGTTATAAAAAACAGGGTACATACTAGATGAACCAACCAAAAATACATATATACACAACATTTTAAAACTTATATAAAATAAAATAAAATTATTCCTCATCAAAAGAGTTTTGTAAAATATATATATATGTGTGTGTGCGCGCGCGCGCAATATTGTTCAAAGACAAAAAAAAATAAAAATAAAAATTTACTCTATCCTTACTTAATTATGCGTCTCCTCCTTCGAAAGTTTATGAAACAAAATAAATTGGGTTGTCATTTTCATCAAACAAGGATCTAATGGAGTGATTTTGACTAATTTTTTTTTTTTAAATTTTTATTTTATTTTATCAAGGTTGATACTGTTCCACGTACATACTAAGTTTCACTACTTTCACACACTCAACGCCATTGTTCTCTCTCTCTCTCTCTCTCTCTCTCTCTCTCCATATCTATCTATGCATATATACATATATATATCATAGATGATATAATATATAAAAGTTACGCACTCTATAGATAATTTTGGTCCCGTTTGGTAAAGCTGTGGGAAAGTAATTATAAATTATGATTTAACAGATTATAGATTATAACTTTAAACATAAGCTGTTAGCCTATTTAGTGCAACCGTGGTATTACGAATTTAATCAACAGAGTAGTGTTTGGTTGAATAAGCTATGAAATAGTTTTTGCTGTTTAATGTCCTTTTTGCCTTTTATTTTATTTTATTTTCTTGTTCTCCTTATTTTCTGTTCTCCTCTCTCACTCACTCACTCACTCTCTCTCTCTCTCTGTCTCTTAATTGTTTTTTATTCTCTTATTTATTGTTCTTCTCTTCTTACATATTAATTATATTAATGTATTTACATTAATTGTGATTTCATTAATTAGCATCAATTAATACTAAAATTATTAATTTAGTACCAATTAATATAATCAATTTTTTTTTAATAAACAATCAAAAATATTTTCATTACAAAGCCGGTCTCTTTCTTCTCCTCCATCCTTACGCCGGCGACCACCCTTCTTTTCCTCATCCTTCTCCTCCGTTTCAAATCGGCGACCAGCTGGTTCTGTAAAACCCTAGCTATCGGTCGGCAAAACCATTTTTCTTTTTCTCCTCTTCATCCCAATCGCGAAACTCTCGTTCGTGAAACCCTAGCCGCTGGTTTGAAATGACGTTTATGTGATGGCGTTGATACGCGAGCCGTCGATGCAGGTGCGAGAGGAGGGTGAGAGAGAGCAAATGCTAGAGATGATTTTGGGTTTCAGATTGCGATGGAGAGAGAGAGAGAGAGAGAGAGAAAGAGAAAGAGAGAGAGAGGAGAGAGGGAGAGCTCTGGTTCGTGTGTATGTATGTGCGTGTGTATGCATGTGAGAGAGAGAGAGAGAGAGAGAGTTGAGAACAGTGTTGAGGAGCCAGAAATCGCCCTTGCCAAAAATCGCCCCTCGCTAAAAATCACCTTTGTCTCTGTCTCTCAAGTGAACAGTATTGAGAACAAGGCTTATATAGTGGATTTTTGGTAATAGTTGAAACATCTAAGGGGCATTTGAGTCATTACACGCCTCAGCAAACAGCTCTGCGCATAATCAGTTTTCAAAAGCACCTAGGAACCAACTTAACAGATTATTGCTGAAATGGCTTAAGTTAATCTATAATCCATCCCTTATATTTTTTACCAAACACTGCAACATGACTTATTTTAAGCTATAAATTGATTTAAACTGCAAATAAGTTTTACCAAACACCCCCTTTATGATATACACCCCTTAAAAAGTGTTTTGTCATGTGTAAAGCTAAATAATAACCACGTGTCATCTTGAAGTGTTGTGCCATGCTTTTGTTTCCTCTCTTTCGTTCTCTCAATCTCATTGTATTATGCAACTCTACTTTGAGGGAAATATTCCAGTATGCAATACCATATGTAACCCTACATAAAATTACATAAGTTCTTATAAATTTATGCGAATTTGTGTTCAACTTATGCATTTTTATAAAATCACTCATATAAGTTCGTGAAAATTTATGTTATTTTGTGTAAAGTTACATACGGTGTAACTTTCCCTACTTTTTTTATTTGGGTAAACTACCAATAGGTCTTAATAGTTAGACTTAATTCCCATCAAGTCGTATTGAAAATAAGTCTTGGTAAAATTATCGCTAAAAATAATTTTTTATAACAATTTTTAATATATGTCGCTAAAAATTGATAATCAGTGACTTTTTTTTTGTTATGATTTTTATAAATTGTTGCTAAAACTTACAATTAGTGACTTTTTTTATGACAAATTTTTTCCATAAGACTTATTAGACAATAAATTTACTAATTAGGACCTACACGTAAGTATCCATTTTTATTTTTATTTATTTTTTTATTTTTTATGCCTTTTCATTTTTTGCATTCAATTTTATTTATTTTAATGAAGTGTTAGACACGTAATAGTGGGGAGATGAAACAACCATACATTCATTGTCCCAAATGCTCAAAAACCTCCAAAAGCTCCTTCGGAGTTGCTCGCTATCCACTGAAAGTCACCCCCTCCACAAACCAATGCATTGGTGCGTTTAAGTCACTGTGTTTGCCATCTGTTATTCTTGGATGGTTTGCCGAAGGCTTATGTAGACACCCCATTTTTGACCGACCTTAAGACTCAGACGTCACCGATTGAGCGCTTGGTGATGTTGCATATTGTGCTTGTTCTGAGGTTGCGGAGTCACGGCTACGAGCCTTGCCTCTGGGCTTCCGGACTCTTTTGTGCCTTGCCTCAGTTTGCGAACCAGGTCCCGTTTTCTCTGTTTTCTCTTCCAGAAGGAAGGGAGAGGTCTCGTAGATCATCTCTCAGTGGACGTAGGCTACGTTTCGTGGCCGTAGGCCATTTTTCCCGTTTGGAGCCCGGTTCCCGATTTTCGGAGCCGTCGGCCGTGTGCCTCGGTTCGGGACCGCTTAACTACCTCCGTTTGCTCCGGTTTTTGGCACACACCTTGTTTCCTCCCTTTTGAGGGACACTGTGGCCTGAGAGACCAACTTCGTGGTCGAACGCCACTTCCGGTGCCTAACAGCCTGTTTTCGGGGCCCCGAACTGCGTGTTTCGGCCCCCGAACCTTCGTTTTGCATCCGTCTTGATCCATTTTTGGCAGAGACCTTATTTTCATTGTTAGAAAGGTTGTAGGAGGGTGGGAGGCCAGCAATTGTTCTGAAAGCCAGTTCTATTTCTTCATCGCTCTTCATCGCCCGTTTTCTTCGCTAGAAAGCTGGTTTTTTCCACTCCCGGGCCACTTTTTCTGACTTTCCACCACACCATTGTGTTGTACACACCTGGGAGGCCACCAATATGGGCAGGCCGGCCAACAATTATTCTTGACCCTTTTGAACCCCTCTAAAAAGCTGGTTTTTCTCTCTTCTGGTTCACATTTTCTGGGTTTTGACCATACAGCAGTGTTGCACTCATCTGGGAGGCCACCTTCTTGGGGTGGCCAGCCAGCAATTCTTTTGACCGTTTTGACCCCTGGCCGGCCGGCCAGGGGAGGTGGCCGGCCGGCCACCTGAACCTTTTGCACCTGGCCGGCCATGTTTCTCTCTCCTGGTGCATTCCAGCTGTGCCAGCTATTTTGCACCAGACCCTTTCCCTGAGGATCTGTCCTTTTGGGGGGAAATTTGAATTGATTTTTCCCCCCCTTTCCCTTGGCTCCTCTCCTCTATAAAACCAACCCTTGAGCCTCATTTTCAAGGGTTAGAAACCAGCTGAGGCTATTGTATACATACACTCCCTATATCTATACTTCAAGGCTCCAAACCCCCTTTGTTCTTGCACCATTTACACACCAACTCATAGCCTACCACCTCCATCCTCCATTCCAACACTTTGAGGCTCATTTGCAGAGGTTGAAAGCTCATCAACTTGGACCAAAAGCTGCTAGAGTTCAGTTCTACAAGGGTAAGCTCCTATTTCCCTCTTTTTGGCATATTTTTGCTCTATATCTTAGCCCCTTTTGCTTGCATTTTTGGGCTTCAACCTGAACTAGAAATAGTCTTATTTTGAGCTCATCTTCATGTTAGATCTAGGACTTTTCCCTGTTTAAGGTCTTCTACTCCCCCTTTGTGCTTTATCTCTCTTTTAGGGCTTATCTTGCATGATACATTAGCCTTACTTGTGAGCATTTTTGGGCTTCGAGCCAAACTGTAAAGTGTCTTATTTTGAGCCCCTCTTCAACTTTGTTGAAGGACTCTTTGCTATTTGAGGCCATCTTCTGCCTCTTGTCCCCTATCCCTCTTTTAGGGTCATTTTTTTTGCACCATATTTTAGCCTTACTTGTGAATATTTTTGAGGCTTGATATAAACTTGAAAAAGTCTTGTTTTGACCTCCTCTTTAAGTTTGTTTGAGGTCACTTTTCTGTTTGGAGCCATCTCCTTCCTTGCATGCTTCATTTCCACAAGCTTTGAGCCATGCATTCGAGCATTTGCATAAGTCTTGTTTTGGCCTCTTAGCCACTGAAATCCAGTGGATTTTCAGTGGCTTTGATGAGGATTTGAGCTTTGAAATCATGGAGGGGTGACCCTTTCACCCCTCATTCTCTTTACTAGCATGTTTGGCCATCCAAAGGGACCCTACTTTGCATGCATCGAAGTCACTTTTCAGGCTTTATTCTGAGGGTTTTGAGGTCTTCCTCGGCTTTTTCCGAGGCCCTCTCGGCCATATTTTATGTCTATGTTGCATGTGTAGAGGAATCCCATTCAAGGCCTTTCAAAGAGGCCTTTCTTTACATGTTTCCGAGGCTGATTCCAGGGCCAATTTGGTGAGCTTTAGGGCTGTCATAGTCCATTTCCAGAGGTGGTTTTGCTATGCTTCATGTCTATCTTGTATGTGCTTAATAACCCCTTGTACGACCCTTTAAAGGTGCTCATCATTTTTTTTGCACATGTTGGCTGCATTTAAGTGGTTATTTGGGCATATTTTCACATGTTTTGTTTGCTGATTTTTGCTGGTTTGATGAGATCTCACATGCTTCACATACATGCCATGTAAATCATGTTTGCTAGTCAAGGTTGCATGCTATTTTAGTCCATCATGCTAGCATCTTTTGGTCATGCTTTGAACTAGAAATGTTCATGTTTTGGGACTGCCTTGACTCTGTCTTCGTGCCTCATGGTCAAATAATGCATACTTTGTATAACTATAAGTCAATACATATGCCTAGTTTTGAGTTTCGGGGCTCATCTCATGCATCGGGTGCCATGTTTCCATGTTTCGGGGCCATTTAGCATCATGTTTTAGTGCTGGAAATTACATGCTTGTATGCCATATTTCATGCCTTGGCATGCCTTGTTAGAGTCACATACTATGCCTTAGGTTCGGTCCTCGATTTGGGTGCATGTGTGCACGCATTTCGATAGTCTCATTTTCATCTTATGGCCACTGATGTGAGTGTGGCTGAGGTCCACTCATATTGGTATAAGTCCATCGTGCATTGTGCCATTCCATTTCATAGCATTGTGTATGCTAGGTTGCACATTAGAGCATTGTGTATGCTAGGTTGCATGTTAGGATTGCATTCATGCATGTCGTGCATATTGCATTGTGTTTGGGATAGGAGTTAGCCCAAGCACGGGAAATGAGGTGCGTTTCGTACTCCGAGTGACGGAACGTGTCTCAATTCCCGGTCGCCGACACTCCGGATTAACCATGATGGAGTCTCGGCCTTGTTGTGTTTATGCGTGCATTCATTTCATATTGAGTCATGCAATTCGACTCCTCGGCCATCATGCATCGAGATGCGTGATTGGTGGCACGAGGATCGAGGTGCGCATACATATGTGAAAATACTTTGCCATGCCCCTTTCTTGCTCTCTGTTGCAGCAAATCAGAAACCGGCAGTCTTTTGAAGCTTCGCGCAATATTTCGGGCTTAATTGTAAACAGAGGCTAATCGGGGCATCGCAATGGATTTCCGCGCAAGGCAACTCAAGCATGCATCATTTATCATCCGGAACAGAGCTGAGGCGGTCCATAGCTTGCATGTTAATTTACCACTTTCCTAGTTAAATTTATTAATTAATTAGGGCTTTGTAATTATTCGGACTGTATTATTTATTCGGACCCTCCGCGCGAGGGCAATGTTGTAATAAGTGTGCGTGTGTGTGATGTATGTCTTCCAACCCCACATCTTTCTCCCTTTTATTTACCAGCTTATGATGGTTAGATTAGGGCATGTTTCAATTAGCATACAGTATGATAGCATGTTTGCATTCATTCATCTGTTTTGCATGTACCGGGCTCGGCGCATCATACCCACTGCATTGTATTTCAATTACGAGTTGAATACATGTTAGCTGTAGCATTTCATATGCCTTGTTTAGAATAGCCGAGCCTATCTTAGTTGCATTTTGCATGTGTTGCATTAGGCATTTCTGTATAGTTAGGATCATGCATGGATTTCTAACATAGCTTCTGTTTTGGCTTGGAGTACTCGGTAAGTTTTATGCTTTAGCATCTTTGCATGCGTGTGAGTGACTGCCATGATAGCATGCTTACCATGAGGCTATGTGTTTATGTGATATAACTGCCTGAATGCCTGTGGGTGGAGGTTGGATTATCTGAATTGGAGTAATGCATTGACTGTGAGTTTTAAGCCCACTAGATAGTGGCAAAACCATGTTTTCTAAGCCCACCCGAGGGTGGCAAATTCTGCATTTTAAGCCTACTTGCGAGTAGCAAACCGCTTTCAAAAACAAACATGAAATGTATTGTTCCAATTCAGGCGATCCAGTCTATACTTGTGTGTTGTGAGAACCCGAATATAAAAATTAAGTAAATAATTAAATAATAATATTACAATCTCAAATATTTTGATGGTGAATCCTAAAGTGCAAATTAAATATTTGGAGGGTCTTTTAATTAATTTTAAAACCTAAAATAAATTTATGGTGAAAGTTTTCAATTTAAAGGCAAGATTTATTATTTAAAAAATAAATAAATAAATAAATAAAATAAAATAAAACAAAGGACATTTTTATCTAGAGTCATTTATGTTATGTATAACAAAGAAAAGAAAAGAAAAACCCTAGGTTCCTAATCAACACTATAATAGCAGCCACAGCAGCCACGGGGAGAGAGAGAGAGTTTGAGAGAAAAGAAGAAGAAAAAAAAAGGGGATTGCAAACAAGGAGTAATTTTTGGGTGTGGTAGGTCTTTATCTTTCTTCTTTTCTTTGTTTTTGTTCTTTATCCTTACTCTATTATTATTTAGTTCATTGATGGAGAGGTTGTAGGTTTATGTATTTTGTATATATATATACTGTTAAGAAATTTGAGGAGTTAAATTCATGTATAAAGAATGGGTATTATTTTTAGTTCAAAAATTCTGCACACAATTGCAAACTTTAAAAATCAAGAAACCATATCAAACGAATGAATTTTAATCTGAAAATTTTACAGTAAATTAACTACATACTGAATTGTATATCTGAATTTTTTCATAATTTTTGGGAATCAAAATCCATATAAATTGAGGTATTCAAATCTGTCCAGGAAACCAGTCCGAAACAGTAAATTCGGGGGTGTTGTTCTCTTTGGGTATAAATCCAAAAATTATCAAATTACTGTCATTAAAACCGGTTACGAGTCTAGTTTCGTACGTTTTTGGCCTTGCATTGATTGCTCGTGTATATTAAGAGAACCGTCAATTTCTTTAAAGTGCTGCAGAAAACAACCTGTTTGGATATAATAAATTGTAGATAATTATTTTGATAAGCAAATCAAGTGAAACCAATTGGGTTTGAAACTTAGGATATATTAGATCATATCTGGAGGTTATTGGAATTTTTTGAATAGCGTGGAGTGGGTTTTGTAATTTTCAAAGTTAACGAATAGGTTGGAAAGGCTTGTTTGAAATTCTGTTTTATCTTAAAGTCACAATTAATTAAGTTTTGACCGGAACCCATGTCTTGGGTGATTTTAAACCTTGAAGAACATGAACTTAGGTAATATTTAAGAGTAACGGTGAGTTGGGTTGAGCCGTGTTAGTGCGCTTTAGTTTGGGGTTACTTAGTTCGTATTCTTTAGTATTTTTAAATTAGTAGTAACGTGTAGTTTTCATATTGGTTCAGGGCACTAGTTGGACTTTCATACTCTATTCGAGAATTATATTATTTCGTTTCCAGGTGAGTAGTTTCATGCTACGTATTTTTATAAATGTTCCCCTACCCTGAACTGTTGGAAAATTAAATTGTTGTTTTAAGACTAAACTGTTTTGATAAATTATTATATTATCGATGGAATCAAATTATTTCTGAAACATGTGTGAACTTGGCATACTGTAAACTATTTGTTTTGGTCTCATGTTTACAATGATGAACTATCATGTTTTGCAAAACTGATGTGTATTGATTATTGGGACCATGTGTGTATTTAGTCCAGGGAAATTATTCCACTGTGTGTGGTGACTCTGGCCACTAGAGAACAGATCCGGGTTGGGCCGTGATGACTCTAGTGCTCAACGATTGTAAGGAAAATACCTTTAAAAACAACTAGGTGACCTTCAATCGGATCGTCTTTGAGAAAAGGCCCAGGTGCCACCCTGAGGATGACTCTTAGTTCGGTATTGGATCCAACGGGGCTTATAGCCTTGAGAACCGTGTGGCATATTATTTGTTTTTCTTGGTACCCAGAAAATTATTGGTGTTCATGTTATAATCTGTTTTAAGTGGAAAATGTCGTTTATCATGTTCTTGCGAGACATGAGTATTTTAAGTGTTGAACTGTAGAACCTTCTTTTTGAAACAGATTGTATTTACCAAACTGTATGCCAATCTAGTTTCTGTGATATATATCTTATTTTGGAATTGAGCCATGTTTTCAAAACCGTATTTACTATCCATGTTGCTACTCACTGAGCTATCAGCTGACTTAGTTTTTATCACTTCCAGGTGTTAGAAGGACTTAGGGTGGACTCATGGCGTAGCGGGGACTCAATTGCATGGACCTCTAGGGCATTTATTTAATTTGTTTTAGGTTGCTTTGTCGAGTTTTGTGCATACATTGTGTTTGGGTTTTATTTAGAATTATTTTATTTTGCGGGCAGTTTGTGTTCCATTTAGTATATATATATTTTTAGGAAGTTGGTTATGACTTGTTTTTCACTTGTGGTATGTCACTGGATTGAGTGTTGATTTATTTATTTCTGGGCTATCATCACATTTATTCTTTATGGTTTTGGATTCATGTTTAGGCTTACGTGTGCCTTGGGCTAAGTCCCTGTGGGCCACGGCCGGTCATGCCCGGATTTGGGGTGTGACATGTGTTGTGCGCATCACGTAGTAAATCTAGGCTAATAACCGAAATAAGAGCACATAATGTTTTCAAAACTCGATATTATGGTTAGTAGAGGCCGATCTTTGATCGGGCGAGCGGGGGTGCTCACAAAGTGACCTTCCCCAATCGTACCCAAGTTCCCGAGCCGAGGCAACTTTGGTGATGACGGACACGTGGCCTTAGGCAACGAGTCAGGGTTTCCTAAATTTTCCAAAATAAAATATTTAGGTGGCGACTCTGTATCTGGCAAAGCAGTCCATGTTTGGCACTTCTTTAAAAAAATCTATTTTCAAAAACGATTTGCCAGATTTGGACTCTTTGATGATTCATCGGTCTTGCATTGCACTCTGCGAGATTAGATATAGGACTGTGACATTGAGTCCTGAACTATAGTAAGCCCAATGAACAAAACGGGGCTCATCCCCCTGGGACGTTCGGGGACGTCTACAGCTTGCCTAAAAGCTTGCCAAAATGCTGACCGGTCATGGGTTCTGCCATGATGGGAACACAACCCTTGGATTAGGACTACCGTTGTACCGCTTGATCCTCCTTTCACTTCTCAATGTTAGGTGTGAGAGGTATATTAGGTAGTCTTGCTAAGGTACCCTTTTCGACCATTTGGCCTAACTGCATGTAGAAAAGCCATGGAGACTGTTCCAAACTAGGACAAGATGCTCACCCAAATGCAGGATTGCGTGAAACTGCTTTGTTTGAATAGTGAACCCTAGTTCCTGATGAAACTAGGATAGGGCAAACTTCCATCCTCATAGGGGTGTTTTGGTTCTCACTTAACTGGTATGTGCTTTATAGTGAAATTGTACAGGAACGTGCGTATCAGTTGCAAGTTGGGTATCAATTTTGGGGGCAAAATTTAGTGTTGAGTGCAGTCCTACAGCTTCGATTACATCTGTGTGTTGTTAACATTTGAGCTGAGGTGCTGTGCGGTTTCTGATTTTTGCTTTCTTTTGCTTTATTTCTTTTTGCTAGGTAGCATAACACCATTGCTTTGGACAGTTTGGATATCCCCCAAGCACTTTGGACCCGTGTCAGGAGGCTTTACAGATCTAGAGATCTTGTCAGGGGGCAACCTGTGTTTGCTTCGCTCCCACCGATTACCAGACGGAGAAGAGTTAGGCACAATTCACTAGTCCAGCAATCACCATTTACTTCACCTGCATCTAGTCAGGCTCAGTCTTCTACATCTAATCTAGTACGAGATTACTCGTCCATTCTAATGGCATAATATCCCCTGGTTAGTATGGAGGACCTAATCCACCACCTTCAGCAAACAGTTGAAACTACGCAGCAAGATGCTGCTCGTCAGGTCAAGGTCACAGCATGCCAGGCTGAGGTCACCAATAGCTTGCAACAACAACAGCCATAGCCGGCAGCGGCTTCTGCATCTTATGCACCTCCTACGAGTATCCCAGCACCCAAAGCCACAGTCCATACTGCTAATGCCCAGGCTGAGAATCAAGGCAACCCGATAGAGCCTATCCCACCACAAGCCTCCAAAGCGCCTGTGTATCAAACCGAGGCTCTATTGAGTTTGAGGTTAACTTGATTGTGCTTAAGGTAAACAAACTAGAGAAGCTTTTCAAGAGAGTGGAGGGTGTTAACTCAATCCCCGACATCAAAGATGGATATACTGATTCTGCAATAACCTCGCCAGATTGGTTCAAAATGCCACACATTGATCGGTTTGATGGCTCTGGAGACCCCATGGTTCATCTTTGGTTGTTCTCAGACATTCTGCGACCAATGGGCCTAACTAGATTGTAGAAACTCTCACTCTTTGGCCGGACCTTGTCTCGTATAGCTACAATATGGTATGCAAAGTTAGAGGACTCTGTGAAACAACGCTAGCAAGAGTTGGTCGAATCATTCGTTGCCCAATATTCCTACAACACGCAGATTGAGGTCACAACTCGTGATCTTGAGACAATGCATCAGGAACTGAAGGAGGGCTTTTCAGAGTTTGTTATTCAATGGATGGCAAAGGCAGCTACGATGGTAAGCAGGCCTCTAAAGAAAGAGCAAGTCCGTATTATTGTTAGAAATCTGTATGAAAGGATATTATAGAAAATGATAGTCCTCCTGCTATTCAACTTTAAGGACCTCCATGAAATTGGGATTCAAATCGAGGATGCCGTTAGGCAAGGGATTATTGTGGAGGGTAATGAACCTATGAGGAGGAATGTTTTTCGTAGTTCCAATGATAGCACAACTGCGAAATGCTCAGAAGTAAACACTGTCACCATTCTCATCAATAGCCAAAAGCCCACCACTTCAACTCAGCCCCAAGCTCGAAATTTCCATCCTTTTTACTTAAGTCTCTCTCAAGCCTTGAAAATGTTGCTAGAAAAAGGGTACCTAGAGCTCCTAGAACCCCGACCCCTCCCAAATCCTCTTCCGCCAAGATATGACCCACTAAATACTGTGCCTATCATCAGCAACATGGCCATGATACAAACCGTTGCATCTGCCTCCATTATAAGATTCGTGATCTTATTGATGAAGAGATCATAGCTCCACCAAAAGGATCTCAGGCTAACACTAACCCATCATCTTCACAACTCAACCTAATCCATAAACTACCATCCACCTACAACCCCAACATATATATCACCCCAATCCATTTACCCAAGCCTGAGGTGTTCATTCCAGAAAGCATGGACTTGTGTATGATGGATGCACTTGAACCCCAATCATCTCAATCCCATGAACCCATCACTTCTGAGCTAATGAGCATGATTGAAGGTTTGCAGAGAACTGTGACAGATTTAGCCTTTGGAATTTTGGCTCCATCACTGAGCACATCACAGGCCAGAAGTTTCATGCCAAAAGGCTCCTCAATCTTGGGGCGAGCTGTAATTGAAAATGGCCAACCAGAAGCTATCTGAAGTTTAGGTGATGACATGTCGACAACAACTAGGCTCTGCTTTGATATAGCAACCTAATCCCTTAGCAAAGTGGAGGCAAGGGGCAAGAACAAGGCCCGGGCAAGTATTGATCCTTATAAACAGCTTCAGTGGGCTATTAAAGCGTTGAAGGTCAAAGGGATAAACAAACAGCAAGTGCTTGCAATTATAACAAAGACTATGGATGACACTTTTGTCGCTCAGGTTGGGAGCATTTTGAATCCAGGGATAAACCATGAAAAGGGCTGTCATACCAGAAACATCACTTTCAGCTCCAATCCTACACCCATAAGAGGTCATCAAACCCAGTCAACATTTGTCAACCCCTCTGTCAACCCTGACAGGACTGGAAATCGCACCTTCAATCCCCTTTACATGACCTTGTCCAAAGCTCTCCAAATCCTCATAGGACAAGGCCATCTCAAACCCCTTGACCCTCAGCCTCTCCCTAATCCCCTTCCATCCAGGTATAATGCTACCAAGTACTGTCCATCACTGGCAGTTGTTTTCGTCTTCGCCATGAAGTTCAAGATCTGATTGACAATGAGGTCATCACTCCACTAGGTCCTACAAATTCTATCGGCATTGGATCGATGAACTGGGGGGATAATGTGACTACGTGATTGCGGATGAACCACCTGCTGATGGCGTTCATTTTACTCCAGATATGGCGGATGGCACGCACTGTTTTGAGCAATTTGCAAATGTTTTTTATTTTACTTTCAGCCTTGGGTATTGAGTCAGTCTTTTTGTATTGAGTCAGTCTTGTTATATTGAGTCAGTCTTGCTATGTCGGAGGTTGGTGATTTCGGGCTTGTTAACTCGGGCATCACTTTCTTGTTTTGTATTTGTCTTTTACACTATTTCTTTTGCGTCTGTTTCTACCATTGAGCCAGTTGCGCTAGAAAATCTGAATAAAATGGCATTAATTTTCACCTACTTTTTCTATGCCTTTAAGTCATTGCATTGACCTAAGTTTTTCAAAACTTTTCGAATATTGTGTTGAAAACAAAGAGGGATGAATTCCTCGGGATTTGCAAAAATTTGATCAAACTGAGAGGAAGAAAGGCATGCTAAGCCCTTAATGAATGAGATCATGTATGTTAATGTGAGTATTGAGAAGGATCCTGGCTTGATTCAGATTGGTTCTACGTTGTCTTCAAGAGAGCGCAAGCGACTAGTCGCTTTATTAAAAGATTTCAAAAATGTTTTACGTGGTTCTACGAAGACATGCCTAGAATTGATCTTGAGATTGTACAGCATAGGATCACTCTCAACCTCAAGACTCGACCCCTTTGCTTTCAAACCTTGAAACTTGATTCAGAATGTTCAATGATTAACCAAAATATGAGGTTTTCATGGTAAGATTGGAAGCAACCCTTGAACTAAGGGCAAGAAAGTCATATGTCATCAAAGGAAGCTTGCAAAGCTAGATGAAAAGCATCCCTTGAACTATGGGCAAAAAAGGTCAGATACACTCGAAGATTCAAAAATGGGTCATTTCTTAAGCCAATGGAGAGGAAGAAAGCCAAATCCCAGAATCTAAGAGAAGAAAATTTTTGTTGAAGGACAATCAAGTTCCTATTCGTGACACTAGAGGCAAATTCAGACCTAATTGGATAGGCCCTTACATCATCAAGACTACATCATCAGCGAACAACAACCATTCTCCTGGATTCGGATGGCTTAGAGGTCCTACGACTGATCAACATGGACAAATTAAACTTTTCTATCCTTGAGAGGCTCACTGGGCCGAAAACCCGAAAGGGTGACCCAAGCAAAAGTTAGAGTAAGACAAAAAAATAAAAAAGAACAAAAATGAAAAAATGGAAACAAAGAACAAAAAAGAAAAGAAAAGAAGAAGAAAGAAAAATGACAAGGAAAAATAGAGCTTGCAAGGTTGAAAATCCAGAAGGGTGGCCTTGGTAAAAGTTAGAGCACAAAAGGAGAGTGTCAACACCCGAGTGAACCTCAACCCGGAACTACGTATGGCCTAATTCCCATCTTTGGGATACATAGGCAACTTCATCCTAAAGTTCGACCCCAACCATTCTCAACTTGCTTGTCTCATCCATGTTGGTTGGCTTGTCCTTGTTCAACTCGGCTATCCTATCCATGTCCAATTGGTTCATCTTCATTCAAATTTAGTTGTCCTATTTCGTTAGAAGATTCAGCTGCAAAACAAATCAAGTTCAAATCTAGGGTTGTGCATGTCGAGAGTTAATTCCACGTTGGTTGAGCAGTGGCTATTTCCAAAAATAGTTTTTGAGGATTTTTTATGAAGTTGACTACTTTTCTCTAAAATTATTCCATTTTTCCAAAACTGGACCATTTGTTGGACCCCAAAAAGGAAAAATTTCAGTTCTCATAGTCTGACTTACATGATTTCAAAGCCAAAAGTCGAACAAGCATGTTAATATAACTCTCATGTGGTCAAAATTGTTTTAACAGAAAGCCAAAAAAACAAAAAATGGTCAAAATGATGAACTAGGGATACAGTCGAGTCAGGTTTTCTGCCTTTTCCCTGTTATCAACATACTCGCCAGAAATGGCACAACTGAGGCTAGCAGTAGAGGCCAAAAACTCTCCCTTCCTTTAAGTAGCAAGTTATCAAGCCAAGTGCGAAACATGAATTGGAAATAGAGCAGGATATCCGACCCCCCTCATAAGGTCCATAACTTTCAGCTTATCCATCAACCACACGTGGGAAGGGATAAAAAATAAGAGAGATTAAAGAATAGAGAGATGAGCGATGAGAGAAAAAGTAAAGAAAGGGCTTTTCAGAGAAAATAGAGATTGAGTGCCAAAGTGATGCGCGAATCACAAACAAGAAAGGGTGGGAAATAATACCTGGAGAAGCAGTGGGCTCCCCATGAATTGAGAGGTCTCCCACTAGTGGAAAACATCCGAGTGTTGTGTGTGTTGTTTTTGTTTGTCTCGATTCTTGTTTTGAGTTGTTGTGAGTGTAAATAGATGTGTTAGGTTATTTTACTTTGCTTTTCCTTTGTTGAGTCATTTTGACTGTGGTCAGTCGTAGGCTCAATACTCGGTTAAGAACTCATTTCTCAGTTCCAATTGCAAAAATAAATCATTTTGTGCTTAGAGTGCTGTGTCATTCACAACATGATGTACAAAACAGAATTCCTTCTTTTATAAACTACAGGGTCCAACCCCGATCGAAAGAAAGAGCAATCGAACAAGGACGTATCTGAAGCTACATAAGTTCCAGACTGCAAAGAAAAAGAAATAGAGGGAAAATTGGAGCATCTGAGTTTGTTTCAACTTTAGCAATTTCCAAGATTGCATTCCGAATGCACCTTCTCATGCCTTGTCTTTTCTCCGGAGTATGAGTGTACCTCTACCTCAAGCTCAAGCTCAAGCCTGCTTCAAGCCAGAATGGTGATCAAAGTGCTATCCCTGAACACCATCCCTGTCAGAGGCATCTTGGCTGTGTTTGCAATGAGTTCTTAAGAGACCAACTGCGACAGTGGAATCTAGAGTTCGAATGGCGATGCCTAGAACACAAAGGTTTGGAATTTCTAAGACTAAAGTCTGGTTTAAATACCTAGGGGTGTATCCCCGGCTTGAAATCTATATGGCAGCCCCATAGATTGAGATAGCATGTGTGCACCTCAATTCTGGATACTGAACTAACTTAGTCTGTCACCCCGTTGAAGAATAGGGAAAGTTGTGAATATGATCAGGAAGAAAAGCGACATCCGTGGCTTCTACATGCAGAGGTTACCCCTTGTCAACATTTGAGGGCCTTTGAACTGTGAGTTGAAGGTAAGAGTTCGAAGAACACAAGGGGGAGATCCCCGTCAGAGTAGAGCGGGTCATCGCTACTCACCCTATGAGGTACTTTCTAAAGTGCTGCTTTGTTTGTTTATTGCATTTCCTGTGCATCTATCGCACAATCTTATCATACTCTTTGCATCCATCGCATCGTCTTAGGACCTCTTCTCACGATTTCAGCGTGGTTTGAGTGTTCCTTTCCTCATACGATTTCAGCGTGTTTGGAATTTATCTCAAGACGCGTGGAACGTGCCCCTGTGTGGTTTTCTTAAGACCACTTCTCACGATTTCAGTGTTGTTTGAGTGTTCCTTTCCTCACACGATTTCAGCGTGTTTGGAATTTATCTCAGGACATGTGGAACGCGCCCCTGAGTGGTTTTCTTGGGACCTCTTCTCATAATTTCAACATGGTTTGAGTGTTCATTTCCTCATACGATATCAGCGTGTTTGGAATTTATCTCAGGATGCATGGAACGCGACCCTGGGCAGTTTTCTCAAGACCTCTTCTCACGATTTCAGTATGGTTTGAGTGTCCCCTTTCTCAAATGATTTCAGTGTGTTTGGGATTTGTTCGTCATCCTCTCACGATTCCAACGTGGTTGGAGTATGTCACCCATATTCATCTACTAGATTATCCATTACATCATACTATTTTATCGCCTGCATCCTTTCCATGTTAACGTTAGTTTGGCATGTGCCCATACCTTTCCCTCGTTAAAGCATGGTTTTGTCATGTGTCAGTACCTATGCTGTGCTGAGGCCAGTATTGAGGGTGTCAACACCTTTTCTGTGTTAGACGTGGTTTGTTTTGTGTCCATGCCTTGTCTGGGCAAGATGTGGTTCGGCCTGCGCCTTATTCACTGCATCCATCGCATTCATGGCATTGTATTTTGTTTTGTTGCATTCAGCATTTAGGATCACGATCTTTCTCTAGTAGATCACTCCTCACTGATATCATCCTACCCAATTACATGTTCTCTTTCTATGAAACATAGTTTTGCATGTGCTCGCACCCTTTTCACATTAAAACATAGTTCTGTTATGTGTAAGCATCCATGCTGTGCTGAGGCCAGTATTGAGGATGTAGGCACTTAGCCTGTGTTAGGCATCGTTTGCATGTGCCCACTTCTTTTCTATATAAAATGTATTTTGATTTTGTATCTCCATCTCTTTGTGGTATTCATGGGTTTTTCACTGCTTGTGGTTTGCATGATTTCGTTAAATTATATATCATTACATTGTTTTGTTATATTGTGCATCATTTTGCATTCTGCCCCTGAACTATGTTGGTTTGATTCCTTGTAACGGGATACGTAGGCAACTCTCAGGTTCAACCAACTGCACCTGTGTTTTGTTTGTTTGCCCAACTCTTATGGCCTTGTCAAAATGGGTCGTCTTCGAGCTTTGACATTCACTCACGTCATTTCTGGACTTCGAGCTCTGTCAAAGAGGGGCAACTGTAGGCACCTCATTTTTGACCGCCCTTAAGACTTGGGTGCCTTAGGTTGATCACTCGATAATGAGAGTTATGCTGTACAAACAGTCAATTTCTTCAGCAAGAAGAGCTTCTAAATCCCAACCTTACACTTAGACACTTATTCGGACCCTCCTGCGTGAGGGTACAATGTTGTAATAATGTGTATATCTTCTAGCCCCACGTCTTTCTCCCTTTCATTTACTAGCTTATGATGGTTAGTTTAGGGACATCACGTTTTGTTTAGCATACTCCATGTTTGCATCCATTTGTATTTGCATGCACCGAGGCTCGGTTCATCATTATAACTACATTATTATTGTTTAAATACTTATTTCAATATGTGCTTAGACTGCTTGCTACTTATTTAACTCATATGCCATATTGGTAGTCGAGCCTAGTAATTGCATATCTTATGTGTTGCATTAGCCATCTTGCATAAGTTAGGAATCATGCATTTTTTCTAACTCATTTCTTTTTTTGCTTGGAGTACTAGGTGATCCTTTACTCGCTTTACCATAAATCGCATGAGTGTGAGTATGGCCATGTTTAGCATGCTTGCCATGAAGCTAAATGCTTAATTGATAAACTGCTTGTATGCCTGTGGATGAAGGCTTATTGCTTGAATTGGAATAATTTAAGCAATGTTCATATGCGATCACTTTTTCAAGTGATACATATTCAAAACAATTTTCAAAACAAACATGAATCGAGATGTTCCAATTCCTGCAATTTAGTCTATACTTGTATGTGCACATCAAATAGTAATGCTAGCCTAATAAATTGGAACAAGAGCATATAATGTATATAAGATTCATATCATGATTAGTAGAGGCCAATCTTTGATCGGGCGAGCGGGTGTGCTCAATTCATGACCTTTTCCTCTCGTATCTAAGTTCTCAAGCCGAGACAATCTTGGTGATGATGGACACGCGGCCTTTGGCACGAGTCATGGGTTTCCTAAATTTCTCCAAAAAATATTTAGGTAGTGACTCTGTATCTGGCAAAGCAATCCATTTTTGGCAATTTGATTCAAAATTGACTTTTCAAAAGATTTGCCAGAGTTGGACTCTTTAGTGTTTATCAATTTCATATTGCACTTGTGAGATTAGATTCAGAACTGCAGGAGTCCGAACTGTAGGGCTTATTTCGAACTTCCGAAAGGGGACGCGAAAAAGTCGAGCTACAGTAGCACGACCTCAAATCTATCATTGAAAAACAACGTGAACCCTTAAGTTGGTCAAAACGCTCATCTATTCTAGGCAAATGATACTTGTTCTTCACCGTACTCAATTCAGTTTGTGATAATCTATACACAATCTCAACGACCCATCTTTCTTTTTAGCATATAGAGTCGGCGCTTCCCACAATGAAATACTAGGGTGTATGAAGCCCTTATCTAGCAACTCTTGTAGTTCCTTTAGGACAAACAATTGAGCTGGTGTGAATCTATACGATGACATAGAGATAGATGTCGTGCCCGGCACTAGGTCTATGGAAAACTCAATGGTGGGGAGGTAATTTAGTGAGATCTTTAGGAAATAAATCTCAGTATTTACAAACCACTCTGAGAAACGCATCTTGAAGCCTGCCACTCCCATCATCTAAGAAGGTTGTTAAGAAAGAGCTAAGTTTGCCTTGACCACGTGGGTTATACAATGACAAAAACAATGCATCGGTTCTATCCCCAATAAAAGAGAAGCAATCACCACTCAACGTGTACATAGTAACTTTCCTATGGTAGCAGTCTATGATGGCACAGTAGGAGGATAACCAATCCATGCCAAGGATGACATCAAAATCAAACATATCTAACAATGCAAAGCTGAATGGGAGTCGACGATTAGCGACCTCAATTACACACCCACGACATCCTTGATTCAAGACAGTCTTACCCCTAACAGGTGACTCTATCACAAGCGAAGACTCTAGTTGCTTACTTTGTAACCCCAACATGAATGCAAATGCAGATGCTATGAATAAGTGAAACGCCCAGGTATCTATCAACACACTAGCCCAAGTATTAAAAATAAGATATGTACCTCTCACAACTGATGGTCCTGAAGACTATTCTGATACAGTGACAACAGCCCGCCTTCCGTGTAACTTCTATTCTCCTAGGTTATTTCTCAAAGCATAGGCCTGCTATACAGATTGTGCAGATGTGGCCCCATGTACTACCCTAGATGCTTGACCCGACTGGGCCGGTTGATGAGACTATTACCGCCCCTGGCCCATCTGAAAACCTCTTGACTAGCAAGATCCTTGCACACTAGCTGACCCTGCTCTCTATAGGAAAAACTTCTTCAATTGTCATAGTTGACCACACTAATAACACGATGAAGCTTGACCTCTATTCTGAGACTGGCCCTAAGAATAAGTAGACTGAGATTGTGACCCACCCTTCTATCCACACTTTGAAGCTTTATGACCCAGCCAACCACATCAGTAACACACCATGCCTTTGACCCATGTTGTCACGACCTAAACCCATCCTTATACGTTTAAGTCGTAACAGGCCAGTAATCATGAGATTACCTATGGCCTCAGACATAATTAACAGAATATGTACTTAAATATAAGGGGCCTGAAGCGGAAGCAAAATATAAAATTTGTCCATTGAGTTGTGTATACATGTTATGAACGGAAATATACATATCGTACATCTCACATCATACCATAGTATTTTCAAACATTCATCTTATAGATACATAACCCAAGATCAAAGACTTATAACATAACAAACTACACAAAACCAAAGCTTCTCAAGCTTGGCCAAAATAAAAACTAAGACCTTGACGCGGAGGCATAACTCGGGTGGCTTCACAAAAGGTTGACTCCAAAGCAAGCATTAATGTATAAATTCCTGATGCTCACCTACATACATATATATAAACGGAGTGAGCTGGAAGCCGAATAAGTAACCTCAATGTAAAGGGGTTCAATGAATGAGTTTCATAACTTAGCAAAACAATATAAAGTTCTTGGGATAATTAAAGCTTGTTTCAAAAACATATAACGAAGTGCCTGAAGGCCTTATTTTACTTATCGAAATGCCATATGAAACATTCATGTAGAATGACTTCATTCGGAACACCCTTATCGGTGTCTCATACAGAACATCACACATGATGACTTATACGAAACATCTCTTGGATGACTTATACGGAATGCAGAACATCACAATGATGCTTTATACAGAATGTGGAACATCACTTTGTGACTTATACAGAACATCACACTTGATGGCTTATACAATTGATGAGCTCATTCGAAACGACTTTTACTTGTAGATACTACATAGAATGATTACCATTGAAAGCATGCAGAATGTCAATTACGTGTAGATTCCGTACAAAACGATTACTATCGAAGTCATGCAGAACAATCATCAAAGATCGACGTCATACAGAACGTTTACAATGGTTCAATAAGTTTTGCAGAATGTTACTTACTTATCATAGACAAAGTAGTAGTTATCGAATGATAAAAGCACATTTCCATAATTGTCGTTCAAAAAGAAACTCATTCATTCTTTAACAAATCTCATTTTCGGAAAACTGATCACACTATATACAATTCGGTGTCTCAAAACATAACTTAATGTCTCCAAGGACTTATTCACAAATTTCATAATTCATCGTTCGAACCTAGACATTACACATAACCATACAGGTTGTAATACATTGCTTGAATCAAATAATTCTTCTTATCTTTTCTAATTCAATTACTTATGTTGGCTTCTTACTTGTTAATCCTCTATGAGTCATATATCATGCCCAAGAATGCTTAGAAAGACATGTAGACAGAAATACAAATACAAAACATCTTTTCAAAATATGCTAAAACAGGGCCTTCGGTCGAGCCAACTATTGATCACTCAAGCTGTCATAGAAGTTTGCAAAAGTACTAACTGGGTCTGATGCATGCTTGAGCCAATTATTGGTCACGTGAGCAGTCTACAAAGACTGCAAAGATGCTGGAAGCTTATCAAGTTTGCTCGAGCCACCACTTGGTCGCTCGAGTGGTCTGGTAAAATTTTGGGTTTCAAAACTAGAAGTTTAAGCTTCCAAACACAAATTTTGGGTCATATATGGCTTGTTCAAAAACACAAAGTTACTTTAAAAAAACATGTATACATGACCCCTCAAAAATTAGTTGCTCAAAGTCTCTTTGTTTTAACCAAAATTTAACTCAAAAACTCATGCATGTAAAGTTTTTTCCAAGCTCTTTCCTTAAAACTCATGAATTTAACAAATTTGAGCTCAAAAGCTCAATGCATGTACAAATCTCTTTTCCATAACTCTCAAACCATGAATTTGAAAGCCAAAACATGATGAATAAAAGATGGATGTACAAACTAACTCTCAAACTCAACAAAGATGGTCAAACCCAAACTCAAATTGGTAAAACTTCACATATTCATGTAAAGTTACAACACTTTCTTAACATCCTTTAGCAAAATACATGCAAATGATCATGCTAATTCCATGAACTCAACTCTAAAACACATTATCTTCAAGAATTGAGGGTTAAATTCTTAGCTAGAGCCTCCAATTACTCTTGTTCTAGCACAATCTTGATCTTCTCTAGCTAAACCTTCAAGTTTCTCTTCAATCTTTCACTTTCTATCTCTAGAATGTGAGTTCTCTTTCTCTCTCTAAGATGAATTCTCAGATTTTTGCACTAGAAATAAAGAAGTTGAGCTCAAAATGAGCATAAGGCGCACGTACACACACACACACACACATATATAGCTAGGATGGCTTAATACATTAATTAGAACATTAGGCTAATTAAACACAACTTAATTAATCAAACTAAATCAATTTTTAATCAAACTTACCAAATGGTTCTAAAAATTCCAATTAGTCTGTTTATGTAGTCAATTTCGGGTTCTGAAATAATTTAAGCCACTAATTTCGAATTCTAAACAGAAATCATAACAGATAGTTTTCAAATCAGACATATATACACAAATTAATCACATGGCACATATCACAATTATAACTTAACACATAATTAAATAAATGTAATCATGATATGCATGTTGGGTTTGTCACAGTCTCCCCACCTTAAGAAGTTTGGTCCTCCAAACTTGCGTTACCTTGTATCGGATGCGGATCACATATCTCGGTCTCATATCGTTCTCTTTTCCCAAGTGGTTTCTTTCCCATTCAGCTCATCGCAGAAGTTCGATTCATTTCTCAGTCATTGAACAGTTCATAGTCCAATTCGGTTATTCGATTTAGTGATCCATGACAGTCATTCAAAGTTGTTCAAAAGTCATCAGGATTATAAAGAAAACCCAAATATTAATCCCATGGTAGCAAAGGTAATACCAAAGTAATCAATCACATGTTGTACATAATTCACATATTCCCATAGAATCAATTGTAAAGTACGATAATATTGAAGTAGTCAACCGCAGGATGTACTAAATTTATATACTTCCAAGTAGTCGAGATTTTTAATCCCAAATAGTGTTCATAATTAAAATAATCCACTGTTAACAATTCCTATAGCAATGGATTTAAAATATAGTAACATGAAAGCAACCATTCTCTAAAACAATCAATAGCTGGACTTGTACGATTCAGTTTATCTCTAACACTTATATCTTTGATAGTTGAAGGTTAGTTGTCAATAGTGTTCATGGTCAAATCAGTCCGTTGTTAGCAATCCTCATGTGGTCGTAAACAAAAGGTAGATGTTCAGACAACTCAATTTCTTAGTCAATCAATTCTCTTACTAACATAATCCAGTCATTCATTTGTAAACAATAGTCCTCCATAAATGAAATCAAATCAGATACAAGTTCTATCACATCATTCTCAAACAAAGTTTTGTTCCAAAGGTCACAATCAATTCATTTAGGTAGACAGTCGGCAGTTTCATAATTTGTTCTAAGTTCATCAGTTCTCACAATTATATCAAAGTTATATCATGATGGTTCATATCATCTCAAAGTCATATCAATGGGCATCATGTCATATTCAATATAGCAATTCCCAAATAAGTCTCACATGTAGGCGTACAGGTTCATAATTATGCATAATATAGATTTTACTATTCAACATATTCAAACAAGTCATATAATCACAAAATCATGGTCCTGATAATCTAGTCAAGATGATCAAGTAATATAACAAATCATTCCGAGAAAAGGTACACACATGTACGAGTCCAGAATCAATTAACACATAGGCATATGTTCATAAATAGTAAAGGTACTAGAGATAGCAATCCTAGTGTTTTGAATGTTTTCTGGGTTGAGTGAAAATACTCTCCCTTGATTAGCATTTGCCCTTATCATAGAAGGTCTTGTCATTCGCACTAAACTGACTAAGTTGGAGGTAGGTCTATTCATATTTTGTCTAGTCTAAGGATAGTTTCTTACTGTGTGGCCCATTTTACCACATCTATAACAAGTTCCAGAAATTTGATAACAGATTCCTCGGTGCTTTTTCCCACATTTGGAACAAGCTAGTGCAAAACCATTTCTTTGAGCGAGTTCATCTTGGCTAGATATTTTTTACTTTGATTTCTTATTCTTTAAAAATTCTTTATTCACATCAGAGCTTTGTCTCTTTACTTTGCATTCAGAAGATCGGTTCATATTAGCTTCAGACATCAATGCTTGGTCCAGAACATCAGCATATTTTGTTAGTTTCAACACATTAACTTTCTCTTGGATCAAGTTCCTAAGTCCTTCAAATTTTCTTGCTTTCTTATAATTTGTATCAACCATGTGAGGTGCAAATCCTACTAGTTCGGTAAATTGAGATTCATATTCAGCCACTATTCGGTTGCCTTGCTTTAGCCCTTCAAATTTAGAAACTTTCTGATCTCGGTCACATTGTGGAAAGTATTTTTCAAAGAAGATTTCCAAAAATTTAGCCCAAGTGATATTTTTGTTGTCATCTCTGACCAACATCCACCATTTCCTAGCATCATCTTCAAGGCAAATGCGACTAGCAGAACTTTTTGTGCTTTAGTGCACAGGAATATTTCAAATAATTTCTCAATTTTAAGAACCCATGCCTCGGCTTTCAAAGGGTCAACTCTTCCATGGAACAACAGTGGTTTCATTTTCTTAAACTCTTTTGTCAATGCAATAGTTCGGTCATCCACTTGATGTTCTTGCAAGGTTCTTGTCCCAATGGTTACTGTTGTTGTTGTCTTAAGGCTTCAGCCATTTCTTGTACCATTCTTTCCAGTCTATCAATTCAGGCTATGAAAGCTTCTTCCAACTCATCTACCCTTGTTCTCACCATGTTCTATATGAACTCGTATTATGACAAATATAGAAAGATACACAGATACATAAATGCATTGTTACACATAGGAACATATTCTCGCATTCATATTTCACATATCTTGGGTGCACAATTAATCATATACTTGACAGATAATTGCATACAGAACACTTATCAAATAAATGCATACTTAACAAATGAATGTAATCCTTAATTCTGCTCTACAAACTCTTAATGCTCAAATGCACATATATGTGAGGCATAACCCGTACTCTGATACCAATCTGTCACGACCCAAACATGTCGTTATAGGTTTAAGCCGTAACTGGCCAATATTCATGAGAATACCTTTCACAACCCGAACCCGCCCCTATAGGTTTAAGTCATGAATGGCCAGTAATCTCAAATTACTTTCTACCTTAATGACAAAATCAATCATAATATAATAACGGGGCTTAGCGGCAATAATAATGACATATAACCAAGCCCATTGAGTATTGCATGCATGCCAAATTATAAATATTAAAAACTTTAAACTTAATTCAAAACTTATATACAATAGACCAAAGTTGGACTTCTTATATAAGTCATCATTTAGTACCAGCTCCACAACATCAAAAGAAACAAAAACAAAACAAAGGTTGGTTAACAAAGCTTGACTCCCCTTGAGTCCAAGCACGCCCCTTTATGGAGGCACTCCAAAACAGTTTCACAGGGGTAGCCACAGAGGCGACCTTAAACTTGATGTTCTGCTTGCTCACCTATATATATATAAAGGAAAGCGTTGAGCTGAAGCCTATTTAGTAATATCAGTATAAATGTTTTATATAAATGAAGTCCAGCATGTTACAAACATATCTTTCATTTCTGAAACAATTCATGTCAATAAGCAAACCATCAGAATAGCAATTATATCAATCTCTTCTTTGTAATAACAATAATCAAACAATTACTTTACGTAGTACATCCAATAGAGTAACAATATAACAATGTGCTGAAGCTAATAAGACCACAAGGGTCAATCCAATGGTATCACGATAGGTCATTCAATAATTCATGATTCAATGTGGACCATTAAGGTCTAACATCAGAGGTATCTGTGTTTCAATTAATTCAATGAGCCATGGTATTGTTTCCCCCCAGGAAAATGGATGCGACGGTTACAATTAAAAAGGGACATTCATTCATAAGTAACAAAATAGAATTCAAAATACTAATCTTGAACAATTTTAAAATACATTTCAAACATAGCTTTATAAAGACATTACTCACAGTGGATGAATTCGATATTAGGCCTCAGACGTCCACCTTTCATTTCCCTATTAAGAATGCCAAAACAATACCCATTGATGCGTAAAAGAGTACAGGAATGAAAACAAGCACATGGAAGTGTATTACAAAAATGCTGAAAAGAGGGCAGTTCGCTCAAGGGCACCTTTGGTCGCTTGAGTGGTGTGGCCTATCTGCAAAAGTACTGGATGGTCGAAATATGCGCTCGATGGTCGCTCGAGCCATGCGAAATAAAAGTGTGAGTTTGCTTGTGTGGTAATTCAATCGCTTGCGCCACGTGCATCGTGTCTGCAAAAATACTAGAAGCATGCGAAATGCACTCGAGCGACAAATTGTTTGCTCGAGCAGTGATATAGAATTCTGAAATTTCCATAACAGAGTTCAAGTTCAAAAAGCATAATTCCAAGCTGTAAAGCTTGCATGGATGGACCCAAAAGCACCAAAACTCTTTGAAAAACATATAAACATAACCAATTTGAAACCAATTGCTCAAAATCATTGTCAATTCTCAAAATCAAACTCAAAACTCCATACTTTAGCCATGCATGTAATTAATTGTCCTCATTTCTTTTCAAAACATGTTCATATGAGATGTGAAGTATAAAATTTGTGAAGAACCCTAAGGAACAACAAGTGTAAGTCCCATGCATGTACGAATTTGGAGGAAATTAAGCTGAAAGATGGAGAATTATGCATGCATGTAGTTAATTAGCTAATTTCTTCCATAAGCAAGATGATTCTTCATTTTCTTTCCAATTACATGCAAATGATCCTACAATTTGGTGAATTCAACTTCTTCACGGATAATTTATAAGATTTATGGATGAATTCCATACCTACAGCTTGAATTTAAGAGTTAGAAGCTTAATCTTTTCAAGTTTCCTTCAAATCTCTACAATTCTCTAAGTTCTCTCTCTCTCTCTCTCTCTCTCTCTCTCTCTCTCTCTCTCTCTAAATTTCAGCTCAAGAAGTTGATGTAAATGAGTTAATTAAGCTCATATATCATATATATATAGTTGGATTAGGTTAGACTAATTAAGTGGGATTAAGGTTAATTAATAAAGCTTAATCCTAAATAATTCTAATCATCTCTAATTGAATTATTCTAATTATTTTGATCCGAATCAAATCTTAATTAATTCGCTATATTGTTCTAAATATTTTAATTAGCCTATTGAACTAGTCAATTTTTGTTTCTGAATCTGTTTCGGCTTCCAATTTTCGATTCAAACTAAGCACTTAGATAGATCTCCCATAAGCAAACAGATAAGAGCAAATTAAACACATAATTATTCAATTATGCTCAATGAAATAATATATAAAAATAATATACACATTGGGGGTCATCACAGTCTCTCCCCCTTAGAAGTTTGGTTCTCTAAACTTAAGGTACCTTCATTTGGAAACAGATATGGGTGTCGTTGTTGCATTTTATCCTCTTTCTCCCATGTGGCCTCTTTTTCGTAATGTTCTCTCCACTCTACCTTCACTATTGGGATTGATTTGTTCCTTAGTTGATTTACTTTCGGTCAATGATCTGTATTGGCCATTCCTCGTACTTCATATCTTCATCTAAGGCTATTCAGTGGTAGTCAATGGAATGGAATGGATCCTTGAGATACTGTAGACGTCCCCGAACGCCCCGGGAGGATGACTCCCGTTCGGTTCGTTTGTGGGTCAACTACAGTTCGGACTCAAATTGTCACGGTTCTTAATCTGAATCAAAGAGTCCAAATCTGGCAAATCGTTTTGAGAAAACATATTTTTTGAAAGAAGTGCCAAACATGGACTGCTTTGCCAGATACAGAGTCGCCACCAAAATATTTTATTTTTGGGAAATTTAGGAAACCCTGACTTGGTGCCAAAGGCCACGTGTCCGTCATCACCAAAGTTGCCTCGGCTCGGGAACTTGGGTACGATTGGGGAAGGTCAGCTATGAGCACCCCCTCTCGCCCGATCCGAAGATCGGCCTCTACTAGCCGTGATATCTTATTTTGAAAACATTATGTGTTCTTATTCCGGTTATTAGCCTAGAATTACTATGTTATGCGCACAGCAAACAAGTATAGACCAAATCGCCTAGATTGGAACAAAACATTACATGTTTGTTTTGAAAATGGTTTGCTACTCGCAAGTAAGCTAAAATGCAGATTTTACCACCCTCAAGTGGGCTTTAGAAAAGATGGTTTTGCCACTATCTAGTGGGCTTAAAACTCACAATTTTAATGCATTATTCCAATTTAGGTGATTCAACCTCCATCCACAGGCATTCAAGCAGTTATATCACATAAGCAACTAGCCTCATGGTAATCATGCTGTCATGGCAACACTCACACACATGCAAGGATGCCAAAGCGTAAAAGCTCACCTAGTACTCCAAGCCAAAACAGAAACTAATTAGTAATCATATGCATGATCCTAGTTCATGTTAAGATGGCTAATGCAACACATGCAAAATGCAACTAAGATAGGCTCGGCTAATCTACAATGACATGTGAAATGCTACAACTAACACGTATTCAATTTGGAATTGAAATACAAATGCAGTTAGAATGATGCGCCGAGCCCGGTGCATGCAAGACAAATGTATGAATGCACGCATGCATAGCATAAGGTATGCTAATTTAGATATGCCCTAAATTAACCTTCGAAAGCTAGTAAATAAAAGGGAAGAAAGACGTGGGGTTTGAAGACATACACACACTCACGCACACTTATTACACAATTTTCCTCGCTCAGAGGGTCCGAATAAATATTATAGTCTGAATAAATAATATTAAACTAATTATTACAAAACTCCTAATTAATTAACAAAATAAATGCAGAAAGAAGGTGGCCGCAACCCTGCCTCGGGAGGCGTGTGATGATGCATGCTCGATCCACCTTGCTCGGAAACCCGTACCATGCCACCGCTGCCTCTGTTTACACTGCCCTGCTTCTTTGAAGACTGCAAAAGTCTTGGCACAGGCTCTATGGGTGTTGGGGAATACCACCGGCCAAGAATAGACACCACCGGCCACCTGTTTTGCTTACCGGCCGAAATTGATGGCCGGCCGGCACTGTATTTAGCCGACCGGCCAAAACTTCCTGGAGAACCTGCAGTTGACAGCAGCAGAGGGCAAGCAGTGTATGGCATGGTATTTCAAGCAAATGTAAGCATGGCCACACTCCCCATCATGCATTGGACTCAAGGGAGCATGGCCCTCGATCCTCGGGCCATCAATTGTGCATTTCGATGCATGATGGCCTAAGGGGCCAAGGTTGCAATTCAATGTAAATGTATGCAAACAAAACACATGAATGCCAACATCCTATCATGTTGAAGTCAAGGTCATTGGCGACCGAGGGTTGAAATGTGTTGCATCACTTGGAGTATGAACACCTGTCACCCCTCAAGTTTGGCTTGACACCCCAAGCCAAACAATGCAATGCAAGTATGCAATCATGGCAAATGCAATGTGTTCTAAGCATGCGAGTACGTGATGTGCTAATCATATGAGAGGCAAATATAATGCAAACATGGACAATTATGCAATAAGGCTAGCATGTGACAACATATAACGAGCCAAATATGCAACAAGCATATGATAAACATGCAATGGGGGACTTAACCCATAAAGGGTAGACCTCAGCCTTGCCATAAATAGTGGCCCAAAATGGACTAAAATGATGATCCCAATTATGCAAAGCAAGTATGCAAACTAATGAACCTAAGACTAAGGCATGAAGGCCAACTTACAAGCATACCAAAGAAGGCAAACATGGACACTAGATTAACCCAAAAAAAAAAAAAATGTCATGACATGCTAGAATGAGACCCAAGACCCGCACACAAGGCATCCCAAATGACCTAAGCAAAGAGGCATAAAACATGGGGCACAAGACCACTACTCTTCATGACCACACATGGCATGAACTAAGCAACCTAAAACAGGATTCTATCATGCAAGAATGGGCCTCAAACTCACGGATATGGTGGCTTAAGGGACCCAAACACATGGGCATACACAATGCACATTTCAAGGCATAAGAGGGCACATCTTCAAATCATAAGAGAAGTGATTAATGCAAGCATACAAGCATGGTTTAGGGACTAAAATAACATGCTAAGTGATTCCAAATCACTGAAATAGCCCAACCAATGCATGTTTGAAACTCATATCCTTAGGGCTCACAAGCCAAGATGCAAGGCAACTATATCAAACATGTTAAACAAGCCCAAATCAGTGGCCAACAAACCTTAAGCATGACAAAATATGACCAAGTACTTCACAAAGTTAGGTCAAAAAAAGAGGATATGCTAGGTTAAACACATGGCACACTTCTAGGCAAAATGGAAAATCACAAAGCAAGTGTATTATACATGCAAAGGGCCATGAATCCGACCAAGGACAGAGGTATATTATAACCCAAAAACAATCAAAAACCTCTGAAATGGCACCAAATGCAACTACTCATGCATGCTATCCTTATGAGCCAAAAACATGCAAAAATAAGGGACTAAGGGAGAGGGGTGTCCCTCCCCTTTACAAGACCTTAGGACCCCTTCTTCACCATTGAAAATCTACTGGATTTCAGTGGTGAGAAGGCCAACACACCAAGGTAAACAAAGCTTAACAAAAGAGAGCCTAAAAGGGCCAAACAAGGCCTAAAAGGGGGAGATCGACCCCAAATGCCAAAACAACCTCAATGAAAGATCTCAAGCATGCAAAAATAAGACTTTTTCTAGTTATACACAAAGTCTAAAACAATAAGCAAGATAGGAAAAAGTCTAGTGCAAGATTGGGGAATCTAAAGTAAAGAGATTACCCTTGAAGAACCTTTGATGAACAGCAAGTCCAGCCACCTTCTCTAGGTCAAAACCAGTCCAAGAACTCAAGAACAAACCCCCCAAGCCCCTCAAAGTCGAAGCAAGGTGTGATGGTGTGTGTCTTAGTGCAAAACTAAGGTCAAAACACACTTTCTAGGCCTCTAAACACACACTAAGGATGAGAGAGAGGGAAATATAGAGAGAGAGGGTGATATATCAGATATATATATGTATTCTTTGGTTTCTTAATCCAAAATCTCCAACCCTTGACAATGGAGAAGAAGGAGGTCTTATATAGACATAGGAAATGGCTTGAAGCTTCTGCAAGAAGCTAAATGAAAAGGGACAAAGGGTGCAAAGGAGTCAAGGCTTCTAGAGGAAGCTAAGACAGCTGGCCAAGCTTCCCCAAGAAGCTTGGCCAAAGGGTTCAACCTTCTAGAAGGAAAAGGGGGTCAAAGGCTCAAAATGGTCATCCCCGTGCATAGGGAGTGGGGTCTGTGCCTCCCAGCTGGCGCAGCTGGCATGCACCATGCCTAAGGGGGGACAAAAGGGTCACCGGCCGGCAAAAGAGATCACCGGCCAAAAAAGGTGCCAGTCGGCCACATAGAGTGCCGACCGGCCATTTATAACACGCAACAATGGCCGGTACAAGGAATGGCCGGTGAGGTAAAGGGAAGGCCGATGGAGTGTGGGGATGGCCAACAAGCCATTCCCTGCCTTTCAAGGCAAAAACACAAGTGTTTGGTGCAAAACCAAATACTAAACGAACGAGTTAAGAGATCTTGAGGCAAGGCGCGCAGCCG
Organism: Camellia granthamiana; assembly: GCA_036172215.1. Classification (NCBI taxonomy): domain Eukaryota; kingdom Viridiplantae; phylum Streptophyta; class Magnoliopsida; order Ericales; family Theaceae; genus Camellia; species Camellia granthamiana. The sequence continues at coordinate 72,031,212 of CM069915.1, read as the reverse complement.
AGGCCTCCGGGAACTCAAAACGAACACGAACAAGGGTGATCACTGAGTGTTCAATCAGTTATGTCCAAGTCTTGAGGATGGTCAAAAATGGGGTGTCTACAGTTGCCCCTCTTTGACAGAACTCGAAAGTCATAATAATGACGGGAGTGAATGTCAAAGCCCAGAGACAACCCATTTTTGACAAGGCCGAAGGCTTAGACAAAGCATGCAAGACAAACATGATATGCACCCGAAGGCAGGGGCAAAATGCAAGACAATGCAAGAAGCCGAGCATAACTTATGATCATGCAAAGAAAGCTGTAATGAAGCACACATGCGGCAGTTTTAAGCTAGCATACACCAAACTACAATACAATGCAGAAAGGATGTAAGAGAATTATGCAATTCTTGATACATATCATGCGGAGGATACAATACCTGTGCGGTTTATCTGGTTACACCAGCCTCAAATGAACCGTACATACAATATCGTGCCTGCAAAGAAAGCAAACTTAAATGGTACGATGCCATCAGCAACATGCCTAATAATGCGATCGAAAGTGCGTGACAACGCAAGTTGAGTGGGACGCATAACAATGCTGTGAGGACACAAACACATGTAAGTAAAGAACGCGCAACAATGCATGCAATGTATATAGAAACTTGGGATCGAACACATGTAAGTAAAGCGTACGGTCTACGCAAGCAATGTGTATAAAAAGAAACTAAACACATATGAGTAAAGGAATGCACGCATGCACGTAATGTGTATATAAAAAGAAATTGAACACATATAGGTAAAGCAATGCACGCAATGTGTATATAAAAAGGGAATTGAACACATATAAGTAAAGCAATGCACACATGCACGCAATGTGTATATAGAAAGGGAATTGAACACATATAAGTAAAGCAATGCACGCATGCACGCAATGTGTATATAAAAAGAAATTGAACACATATAAGTAAAGTAATGCACGTATGCACGCAATGTGTATAAAAAAAGGAATTGAAATATGGTAAAAATAAGTCATTCACCGATATTGAGACGCAAAGCACTGCAACGCAGCATAATTGAAGTGATTTGTGGAGTTCACAAGATACGAAAAGGATACGGGAGGGGGAATTCCTCATACATATGGAGTATCACTCATAGTAGACACCTCTTGAGGTCAACTCGGGGGGTCTATGAATGTTCTGACGGTGTACTTCCTCGTACTGCCCCAAGAAATGAAGGTGCCAAACCATACAATTGATCAGACAAGAACGCGAGAGATGTATTGACCACGAGGGAAGGGCTACTGGTATCGACCCTGATACTTTGCTGCCTTGTTCCTTCTTTTTGCTTTACTTTCCCTTTTTATCGGTAGTTTAAGCACATTGCACTGCCTCAGGCAGATTTTATTTTAAGAGAAACTGCATATGTTCGCAAAACACATGATGGAAATGAAACTGCCTTTTTGTTCAAAACGTGTTGCATTTGTACATCTTATGCATTGCATCGCACGTCATCACATAACAATGTGAATGAAAATTGTTTGAAAATAGAGCATTTGCATCGTAATAATCAGGTAGTGAACCAACTTACAACTCGATAAGCAAAACAGAAAACCTTGACATAACCAACCAAGCGTGAGTACAACTCGATAAGCAAATTAGAGATTTGAAGAGAGTGACATACAACTCAATAAGCAAATATACAATAACTCGATAAGCAAATATGTGTGACTCTGCAGGAATTGATCACCAGAGGGCATTGGAGGTGGTGGAATTCCCCAATCCTTAGCGTAAACAGCTCAGAGAACAAGGAGGGAGACCACCGGCCAGAGATAAAGGCCGTCGGCCATGGGAAATGGCCACCGGCCAGAAGCTTTGATTCACCGGCCAAAAGTGGTGGCCGGTCGGCACTCCATTTGGCCGGCCGGCCATGAATTGTCAGAACCAGTAGAATGCTGACATCTATCCTCCACTCAACCTTATCTTTTACAAAAGGGCCTCAGCTTCATGGTTCTTCTCAATTTAACACTGATTTGTCCCAAATGGAAGCGTTCCTTGCCCAAAATCTCGCGACTTAGATTGACAACTTGGACGGCTCGGAAAAGCTGAATTTCCGGGGCTTCGGCATAAATGCACTATTCACCTTGAGTCGTACCCCGCTGCACTTTCCATTTCTCCATGCCGCGGCAAGGTTTTGGAACCCGATGACACATGTTTTTAGCTTCGGCGGGCAAGAGGTATGTCCTACCTTTGAAGACTTTCAAGCTTTAGTGGAGTCCGAGCGCAATGAAGAGATCCTGCCCCAACTTCGTTTTGGCTATGCCCAAGCCTTAGGACAAATGTGTGGGTTCTCAATACCCGACGCTCGATCTTTGATTTGCGACGGAATGCTGGATATTCCAAGCTTGATTTGCCGTTTTTCTGATGTCAACGACCGTGGCGACCGTCGTTGGCAGGGTTTTCGGCAACATGCACTTTGCTTATGCATGCTATCGCATTTCTCACTTGCCTTGGGTTCTGGAGGATCTAGCATCCGATTGATTGAAGTTGCCCAAGGTTTGAAGGAGGGTAAGAGTTGCGTCGCCATGACTCTGGCTGAGACGTTGATGGGATTGGATGCTTTCTATCATCGCAAAACAACCAGACTTGCGGGGAGTCCACTACTACTGCAGGTAAAGTTTCCCATCCAATCTCACATATGTATTGCTCGCATCGCTCGGCCCTCAAGCTTGGTTTTTCTAACAACACCCTTTTTCTCACTTTTCTCTCATCGTACATCTCTCTATTCTTTATTCTCTCATTTTTTATCCCTCCCCAGGTGTGGTTGATGGACAAGTTGCAGGTTGTGGACTCCTGCCCAACTTACTCAGCCCGCGGTTACTTCTTCAGGCAACGCCTAGTCAACGCCCTTGATGAGGGTTGGTGGTTCGACTGGATGTGCAGCTTGTCCGCAGACCGCATTGTTTGGCGGTGCCCTTGGCTCAATCTACCGGCAATGGGCTATAGCATGACCCGCCAACCTGGGATTCAGCTGATTGGCTTGACTCACTGCGTATTCTATTTCCTATTCCGGTTCCGATGTCAGTTCGGTCATGACCAGATTTGCCCGCCAGAAGGGATAGAGTACCCTGCCGCATTCCCGGTTCGAGGCGCACAGCTTGCCCGTTATGTGACATCATGGAGGACTAGAGAGCTCCTGGCCCCCGCTCCCACTTTTAGTTGCACTTTGTCTGACGAGTGCTGGGATTGGCTTAATGAAGAGGCACAGATCGGGCCTATCTTGGAATCAGAGGCTTCGACTAGCTCTGGGAGGAGGCGCAGGGATACCTGACTTGACTATGCCCCGGGTTCATTGCTTTATCAGTACTTTCAAGTTTTCCTTATGAATGTAATAAAAAAAAAAAAAACAACTTCAATTTGTATGCAAGAGCAGGAGAACTCTGTATTGAAATCAATGAAATTGAAGGTTGTGGCACTGAAAATTTCCCGTTTTGGTCGAGAAATGGTCTTAGTTGTAAAAAGATTAATTTGAACAAAGTCAACTTTTATTAAAATTTTTCAAAACTATTTTCGATATGGATCAAAACTGGACACGCCTGAGATCTGTCACTGAGATGCACAACCCCAGACCCCTACAACTGGAAAGTTGCCCCTAGTCTACATAGCACCGCGGCACATGCGCAGCAACAGAAAGTTGCCATAGTCTGAAAAGCACTGCACCGGAGATCATGATGAATGCTGATGGACGAAGATGGCCGAGATAATCAAATGGACAAAGTTGATCGGGGAAAAGTTTATGGCTGAACTTCAGGATGAAGTTGCCTACGTATCCCAAAGATGGGAATCAAGCCTTACGTAGTTCAGGCGTAGGTTCGCTCGAGTATTTTCACTCTCCTTTTACGCTCTAACTTTTGCCAAGACCGCCCTTTGCAGGTTTTCAATCTTCCGAGCCCAGTTTTTATATTTTCAAATTTTTTGTGCTCTAACTTTTGCCTAGGTCGCCCTTTCTGGTTTTCGGCCTAGCGAGCCTCTCAGGGGTGATATTTCTTCAACTTGTCCATGTTGATTGGTTGGGAGAACTCTAGGCCATCTAGGTCCATCAGAACCACAGCTCCACCTGACCAAATAGACTTAATGATGTAGGGACCAGTCCAATTGGGTCTGAACTTGCCCCTTGGGTCGTGGATGGGAGCTCGGTTGTCCTTAAGTACCAAATCCCTTTCCTTTAGATTCCTGGACTTAACTTTCTTGTTGAAAGCCCGGGCAATTCTACGCTGGTAAACTTGAACGTGGTACAGTGCCTTCAATCTTCTCTCATCGAAGAGCATGAGTTCCTCAAATCTGCACTGTTGCCAATCTGCTTCGGCTATTTGACACTCAGCCAATACTCGCAATGACGGAACCTCAATTTCGATAGGTAGAACGGCCTCCATCCCATAGACTAATGAATACGGAGTCACCCCAGTAGAAGTTCTAATTGAAGTCCGGTAGCCCCATAGAGCAAACGGCAACTTATCTGGCCAGTCCCGGTAGGTTTCCACCATCTTCTGCAGTATGTGCTTGATGTTCTTGTTGGCGGCCTCAACTGCTCCGTTGGTCTGCGGCCGGTATGTGGATGACTTATGAAAAGCCACATTGTATTTTTCCAATAAATCAATCACCTCCTTCTTGAAGTGGGAACCATTATCTGAAATGATCTCGTTTGGGACTCCGTAGCGACAGATGATGTTGTTCCTGATGAACTTCGCAACATGTGAAGCCTTCAACACCGCATAAGACTGGGCCTTGACCCACTTCGTGAAGTAATCTATCGCGACTAGGATGAACTCATGTCCATTCGACCCGTTCGGAGTAACGGCCCCGATCACATCGATTCCCCAAACTGAAAATGGCCATGGCGAAGTCATATGGTATAGCTTTGACGGCGGGATGTTCATGTGGTTTGCATGGAACTGGCATTTGTGGCATCGCCGAACGAAGCCAATACAATCCTCCTCCATGGTGGACCAATAATATCCCTATCTGAGGATCTTCCACGCTAGCATCACTCCATTCATATGCGCCCCACATTCTCCTTCGTGGATGGCCTCCATCAGGCGCTTCGACTCCTCTGCTTCCACACACAGCTTATGCATTCCCAGATGACCTCTCTTATACAGCTTACCCCCGCAGATGATGAACTGAACGACCATTCTTCTGATTGCCCTTTTATCTTTGGCATTTGCCCCTGGTGGATACGTCTCCTTCTCCAAGAAGTTACAAATGTCGTAATACTAGGGGTTATCGTCCTGAACCTTATCTATGGTAGAAATTGACTCATACGCCGGTGCAAACTTCTGGTCAATGATGACCGGACGCATCCGGACTCCAGGCGGGATGTCTATCATGGAAGATAAAGTTGCTAGTGAATCTGCGAATCTGTTGTTTTCTCTTACTAGATGAGTGAAATTTAGCTTCTCAAACCGAGGAATTAAATAAATCCAAGGTTTGGTGATACATTATCATCTTTTCTTCTTTGACTTTCCAGTCCCCTTTTGCTTGAGACACAACAAGGTTCGAGTCCCCAATGACGTCCAACCGTCTTGCCCCTAGTTCCAGGGCTGCTTCTAGACCGGCAATGCATGCTTCATATTCTGCTTCATTGTTCGAGACTTTGAATCAGAGTTTGAAGGCTAGAGGGATACGGGAATTGTCGGGTGCTATCAGCAACACCCCTATCCCATACCCGTGTTGATTTGACAATCCGTCAAAGTATATCGTCCAAGTTTCATCGTCGATGTGCAAAATGGCTTCGTCTGGGAATAAGTACTCGACTGCTTCACTCCCTTCCACTGGATGGTCGGCTAAGAATTCTGCTACTGCTCTTCCCTTGACTAACTTACGTGTCACATATTGCAGATCGAATTCGGAGAGCAACAGCAACCAACGAGCTAGCCTACCCGCAAGTGCTGGTTTCTCGAAAAGATATTTGATGGGATCGAGTCGTGAAACTAACATTACGGAGTGAGCTAACAGGTAGTGCCGCCGCAGCTTCCTGGTAGCCCATACCAAAGCTAAGCAAGCCTTCTCCAACGGTGTGTAGCGAGTTTCATACTCTTGCATCTTCTTGCTCAGATAGTAGATGGCTCTCTCCACTTTGTCTTCAGATTCTTGTGCAAGCATACAGCCCATTGTGGTCTCAGTCACTGAAAGGTACAATATCAACGGTCTTCCCGGTTCCGGTGGTGACAGTACGGGCGGGTTCTGTAAGTATTCTTTGATCTGTTCAAAAGCTGCTTGGCATCGGCCGTCCCATTGGAATTTCTTTCCTTTCTTCAGGAGACCAAAAAGTGGTTCACAAGTCAAGGTTAATTTTGAGATAAACCGTCTTATGAATTGCACTTTACCCAGAAAGCTTCGCACCTCTTTTTCAGTCATCGGTGGTGGCATTTCTAAGATGGCCTTGATTTTGGAAGGGTCGACTTCGATGCCCCTTTGTGTAATTAGAAACCCTAGCATTTTTCCCGCTGTAACACCGAATGTACATTTCTGCGGATTCAGCCGCAACCGAAATTCCCTGATCCTTTGGAAGAACTTTTGTAAGGCGGTGTAGTGGCCTCCTCTTTCTTTGGACTTGACAATCATGTCGTCCACGTACACCTCAACCTCTTTATGGATCATGTCATGCAATATCGTGGTCGCGGCTCGTTGATAAGTAGCTCCAGCATTCTTCAACCCAAACGGCATTACTCTGTAGCAGTAGGTCCCCCACGGGGTGGTGAAAGCAGTCTTCTCCCGGTCTTCGGGTGCCATCACTATCTGATTGTAGCCTGAGAAGCCATCCATAAACGAAAGCAAAGCATGCCCCGCTGTGAAATCCACCAACTCATCAATATGCGGCAGAGGAAAGTCGTCCTTCGGACTAGCTCTGTTCAAATCCCTGAAATCCATGCATACTCGGATTCTGCCATCTTTCTTTGGCGCTGGGACGATGTTGACCAACCAAGTCAGGTATTCGGACACTAGCAGGAAGCCTGCGTCGATCTGTTTGGTGACCTCTTCTTTAATCTTGATGGCCCAGTCAGGGCGGATCCTTCTGAGTTTCTGTTTGATAGGTTGGGCCTCGGGGTCAAGAGGGATCCAGTGCTGTATAATCTCAGGATCGATCCCAGGCATGTCTTCCTAGGACAAGGCGAAAACATCTTTGAAATCTTTTAATAAAGTGACTAAGCGCTCGTGTTCCTCCGAAGACAACGTGGACCTGATCTGGACCAGCCGCAGGTCCTTCTCAGTACCAATGTTCACGGCAGTGATTTCATCCACTAAGGGTTTAACAAATCTCTCCTGCTCTTGATTAATTAAACGTTGCAAAACCGGAGGAATTTCTTCCTCGTCGTTTTTCTCAAAATTTTGAAAATCCTTATTCAAGCAATAAATCAAAGGCACAGAAAAGTACTCAGAAACCACATTCACCTCATTCTCATTAAGTGCTTCTGAACCGTCCAATTCTTCTGTTACAACAGACTCGAAAGAGAAAGAAAATGACGACCTGGACAGGACTGTGGCATCCGGGTTGTCACCCCCAGGAATACCGGACTCAGACTCAGTCGAGCTGGAACCTGATTCCGACTCACAAGACTTGGTGGAATCAGATTCCGGCTCACTACCTGACCCGGTGCTACTTGACAGAAATCCCTCTTCGTAATGCCAAACGAGAGAGGGCGCGATGGATGCATCCAAAATAGTTGACGGTAGGCCCGCAGCCGTTTCATTCCCAATCATGGACACCGAGAAGTTATCCCCCAAGCACAGCTGGTCGATCGAAGGATCTGAAAGTAGACATGCCAGTGCTACCCTCATTTCAAGTTCGGTGTCTTCGGACTTCCTTTCCCTACTATGCTCAGTCTCAACTGTCGCGTCTGTCTGCTCTTCGGCAACATCATTCCCAGGTAACTGTAGGTCAAAGAAGATCTCGAACCCCGGTACGCGCTTCCTCTCCGCGTTCAGCCATGGCTCCGGAAAACCACAGAATGGAAAATCCTCCCCTTCCCGGACGAAGCGTCCGTTTAGGGTACCCTGGATGGGCCGATGCATCAACTCGAAAGGTTTCCCCATTTGTTTTGCTCTGGCTCTTCCAGCCATTTCCTTTCCCCTTCTTTCCCAATCCTCCTTGGTGGGCAAATAACCCAAACCAAAGGTATGAGGGTTATGCGGCACTTCGGCCGATGCTATAACGCCCTTCCGGCCGCTCTTCCCTAATCCCATCCCGGGGATGTGTTGGAGCTTGTTCATGAGATACACTGCTTGAGCACTGACATATATCCCTTCGTTAGTAGCCATGATATTCTGTACAATCTGAGCCTCAGCCAGAGAGAAGCCTGATATGAACACATCCTCCATGCCGTGTTCAATCTCCAGAACTGGCGTAGACACCTCCGGTGGCGGATGAATCGATGAATTTCCAAAAACAATGGCTACTCCCTTCCCATAGGGGTATTTCACCATTTGATGTAAGGTGGAGGACACCACCTTTACCTGATGCAGCCACGGCCGTCCCAAAAGCAGGTTGAAGGTTGCGGGAACTTCTAAGACATGGAAATCTATCTCATGCTGTCCCGGCCCTACTTTAATCGGAATCTTCACCGTTCCCATGACTTCCCTACTCGTGTTTTCATATGCCCGAATTACCTGGGCCGTTGGTACAAAATCCGCGGTCTTCAAACCGATCGCATATGCCGTTCTTGCCGGGCAGACGTTGATGGCTGATCTGGTATCGACAAGAACCACCGGTATCCATTTATTCTTACACTCCACGGAGATGTAGAGTGGCTTGTTATGGTTTGCCCCCTCAGGTGGCAGTTCCTTGTCAGAAAAAGTCAGCGTCGAGGCAGCCCCTCCCGGGAAGACTAATCCCACCAGCTGTTCTGGCGTGGTTTCTATCGAAAGCTTGGCCTTGTCCATGGCCAACAGGACGGCCTGTCTGTGTACTCGTGATGCCATGAGCAGCCCCCAAATGGAGATGTCTGCTTGTATCTTTTTTAACTGTTTGAGCACAGCCTCCTCTTCAAGTTGTTTCTCCTTCTGTTTCTCAATCTCCCTGTCTTTCCTAGAAGCCTCTGGCTGATCTAGGTGCGGGGGTTTGAAGTACCGCCTGCTCCTTGTCATATGGTCGACTTCTCCAATATACCAGGTGTCGTCGGGTTGGTTGTTTCCCCAATCTTCGTCCGTGTGGGCAAGACATAAATCGTCGACCTCCCACCACATTCCATCTGCAGCCGACAGACACCTGTCCGGCTCTGGTACGACTGTTCTCATACTTGCAATAGCTTCCATCCCTATGCTCGCAGCATCCTCTGTTTCTGTGCTCGTAGCGGTTTTAGTCCTCACATGAGCCTTAGCCTTCCTGATTCTCTCAGAATCTTCAAATCTTTCTTGCTCCGACTGTGTCAATACAGCTGGCAGTTCAATAATTCCTGTAGTCAAGATGCTGCAGTCCTGAGCGAAATTCTTTGTACCGGTGCTCTCCGGCAATGTACTCTGACTCTCGGCCCTTCTAGCCTCAACTGATACCCTTGCCCCTGCCGGGCCCTGTTCTGGTTAGAACTCTTCCACTACATCCAGTTGATCATCCAGCCATCCAGTGGCCTCTGCCGATTCCTCATAATCGAACCAGTTGACTGCCGCGCCCCCTGATTCCTGGTCATCGAAAAACTGTAGGTTGGCAAAGTCCTCTTCTACGGCCGTCAAATCATCCGTCCCCTGCTCAAATCTATCCCCCCGGATCACACACAATTCTGCTCTCTCTGGCAATTCTATACTTGGTTTAGGCTGGCCTGCTGACAGGATGTAATCACTCGGATCGTAGGCTTCCCCAGCAAAATTCCCAGACTGCTCAAACCCTGACTCAACAGTTCCATCCCCCTCCGCAAACTCCCCTGTACTCCCTTCAACAGCCACCTCCACTGGCTCAGGCTAGGTTGTAGAGATGCCCAGCATGCAAAAAAAGTCAGTGCGGTAGGGAAGGAGCACCTCCGGCTTAGGTAGATGGGAAGGAGTAATATAGATGCTAGGATCGTAAGACACGACCCCAGTCTGGATACAGTTAATTCTTTTGGGAGGTGGAGCTTGGTTATGTGTAGGGAGCGGGTTGGTCGTAACATTGGGTTTCTAGGGAGGCATAATCACCCCATTATCGATGAGATCTTGAATCTCATGACGTAATCGGTAGCACAGGTCGGTATCATGACCGTGTTGCTGGTGAAATGCGCAATACTTGGTTGGATTGTGGGTAGGGGGAGTTTTTCCGGTAAGGGCCGCGGCTCTAGGGGCTTCAAGTGCCCTTTTCTAATTAAAACCCCCAGAGCTTTGGACAGGGGCATATATAGAGGAGCGAAGGTTCCGGACGCACCGGAGAATGGTGTAGCCGCCATATTTCTTGGAGGGGGGGTGGTGGTAACCATGCTCACTTCGGAGGCTCTTGTAGTTGAAGTGCCGCTCTGGCCGGCATTAGTGTTGCGGTTGAAAGTTCTTCGGGGTTGTTCCCGGTCATTATCAATTAAGCCTTGCTTTAATGCATCCTCAATCTGTACCCCCATTTCATGCAAATCGGAAAAGGTAGGGAAGGGGAGTACAATCATCTTCTGCATTAACTTCGGTTGAAGATTGCGCACAATCATCCGAATCTGATCTTTGTCTGTGGACCTTAATGTCATCATTGAAGCCTTGGCCCTCCATCTAGTCACGAACTTTGAGAAGCTCTCTTTGGGTTCTTGCCTCGTCGTCTCGAGATCACGAGCTGTGATCTCAATTTGTGTATTATATGAGTATTGCGCGATGAAGGCCTCAGCCATCTCATCCCACTTTCTCTTGATGTCATCTTCTAATTTGGCATACCATATGGCTGCCACACCCGACAGGGTCCGGCCGAACAGAGACAGTTTCTGCAGTCTAGTGAGGCCCATTGGCCTTAAAACATCTGAAAACAATCTTAGGTGCACCATGGGGTCCCCGGACCCATCAAACCGGTCGATGTGAGGCATTTTGAATCTGTCAGGCAGCGTCACGGCTGCGTCAGTATATCCATCTTCAATGTCAGGGATGGTCTTGACTCCCTGGGATCTCTTGAATAGCTTTTCAAGCTTGCTCAACTTCAGTGCTGTGGGATCCATCTCGAACTCAAAGGGAGAGTCCGGCAGGTTGGTGGGTGTTTTGGATAACTGGGGTTGGATTGGGGGTAGGATCGGGGGTGGAGCTGGTCCTGTGGGAATATCCGTATCATTTTGAACATTAGCTGTCTCCCCGAGGGTTGGAACTCCTGGCGAGGGAGGAACTTGCTGCGAAGCAGATGCTCCGTTTTGTTGTTGTAACCTCACAATTAACTCTGCTTGTTCATTCATAACCGTGGCTTGCTGCTTGGCAAACTCTGCCTGTCGAACAGCATCCTGCTACATCATTTTCATACCCTCTTGGAGCTAGCGCACCATCTCCTCTAAACTGGCCATACTGTTCTGCTCTGACTGAATTATCGGTATATGTTCCCTTTCTATGCAAGAAGTAGAACCTTGATCCCTACGGTACACAGGTGGGGTAGACAAAGCACTCTATGCCGACTGTTGAACTGATGCCCTCTGCCTAGCTGTCCTCCTTCTGGTAACCGGGGGTAGAGAGTGGTACATTGGTTGTCTGTCTACCAGATCCTCAGATCGATGGAGTCGACGACCTCTAATCCAGAGTGCTTGGGAAATATCTACTGGGTCAGAAGCAATTGTGCTCGACTACCTAATAAAAAGATAAATAAAGCGTATAAATAAACAAACAATCGGACAGCGTAATAACGTAAAATAAACACAACACACAGCTGGGTGCAACAAATTGCCAATAAGCGGAATGTACTGTTTCTTAATCACTGATCAATATTTCCAAATCGTTGCCCCGAATTCTGAATCTGATACCCGCAGATAATTGATTCCCAAAAACACTGATGCCCGCAGGCCTGACACTCAAACTTGCGAAATGATACGTGTATTCCCCTGCATAGATACATTCTAAAAACATATAGCGAGTAAAAGAAAGCCAAAGCACCCCTATGTTGGGGTAGGGTTTCCCTGTCCTATTTTTGTTAGGAGCTAGGGTTTCACTACGCACGCAGCGGTTTCAAACAACCTACAATCGGGTAAGCAACCTGTCCTAGTTTGGAATGGTCACTATGGATTTCGATATGCACTAGGTCGAATGGTCGAAAAGGGTGCCCCGGTAAAACCGGGGTTTGTGTTCCCATACTGGCAAAGCTCGCAACCGGTTAGCCTTATGGTCATGCCTTGACAAGACAAGCCTCCAGCAAACCGCTCAGGAATAGCAGATGGCCAACACGGTGTCCTAGGCGCACCAATGCACATGCAATGCAAAGAAACACATGAATGTAATCAAAACAAGATATCACGAGTTCGAGTCAAGCTCTCTAAACTCCCCAGCAGAGTCGCCAGAAACTGTAGACGTCCCCGAACGCCCCGGGAGGATGGCTCCCGTTCGGTTCGTTTGTGGGTCTACTACAGTTCGGACTCAAATTGTCACGGTTCTTAATCTGAACCAAAGAGTCCAAATCTGGCAAATCGTTTTGAGAAAACAGATTTTTTGAAAGAAGTGCCAAACATGGACTGCTTTGCCAGATACAGAGTCGCCACCTAAATATTTTATTTTTGGGAAATTTAGGAAACCCTGACTCGGTGCCAAAGGCCACGTGTCCGTCATCACCAAAGTTGCCTCAGCTCGGGAACTTGGGTACGATTGGGGAAGGTCAGCTATGAGCACCCCCTCTCGCCCCATCTGAAGATCGGCCTCTACTAACCGTGATATCTTATTTTGAAAACATTATGTGTTCTTATTTCGGTTATTAGCCTAGAATTACTATGTTATGCGCACAGCAAACAAGTATAGACCAAATCGCCTAGATTGGAACAAAACATTACATGTTTGTTTTGAAAATGGTTTGCTACTCGCAAGTAGGCTAAAATGTAGATTTTACCACCCTTAAGTGGGCTTTAGAAAATATGGTTTTGCCACTATCTAGTGGGCTTAAAACTCACAATTTTAATGCATTATTCCAATTTAGGTGATTCAACCTCCATCTATAGGCATTCAAGCAGTTATATCACATAAGCAACTAACCTCATGGTAATCATGCTGTCATGGCAACAGTCACACACATGCAAGGATGCTAAAACGTAAAAGCTCACCTAGTACTCCAAGCCCAAACAGAAACTAGTTAGTAATCATATGCATGATCCTAGTTCATGTTAAGATGGCTAATACAACACATGCAAAATGCAGCTAAAATAGGCTCGGCTAATCTACAACGACATGTGAAATGCTACAACTAACACGTATTCAATTTGGAATTGAAATACAAATGCAGTTAGAATGATGTGCCGAGCCCGGTGCATGCAAGACAAATGTATGAATGCACGCATGCATAGCATAAGGTATGCTAATTTAGATATGCCCTAAACTAACCATTGAAAGCTAGTAAATAAAAGGGAAGAAAGACGTGGGGTTGGAAGACATACACACACTCACGCACACTTATTACACAATTTTCCTTGCTCGGAGGGTCCGAATAAATATTATAGTCCGAATAAATAATATCAAACTAATTATTACAAAACTCCTAATTAATTAACAAAATAAATGCAGAAAGAAGGTGGCCGCAGCCCTACCTCGGGAGGTGTGTGATGATGCATGCTCGATCCACCTTGCTCGGAAACCCGTACCATGCCACCGCTGCCTCTGTTTACACTGCCCTGCTTCTTTGAAGACTGCAAAAGTCTTGGCACAGGCTCTATGGGTGTTGGGGAATACCACCGGCCAAGAATAGACACCATCGGCCAAAGGGATGAACCACCGGCCACCTATTTTGCTTACCGGCCGAAATTGATGGCCGGCCGGCACTGTATTTAGCCGACCGGCCAAAACTTCCTAGAGAACCTGCAGTTGACAGCAGCAGAGGGCAAGCAGTGTATGGCATGGTATTTCAAGCAAATGTAAGCATGGCCACACTCCCCATCATGCATTGGACTCAAGGGAGCATGGCCCTCGATCCTCAGGCCATCAATTGTGCATTTCGATGCATGATGGGCTAAGGGGCCAAGGTTGCAATTCAATGTAAATGTATGCAAACAAAACACATAAATGCCAACATCCTATCATGTTGAAGTCAAGGTCATTGGCGACCGAGGGTTGAAATGTGTTGCATCACTCGGAGTATGAACACCTGTCACCCCTCAAGTTTGGCTTGACACCCCAAGCCAAACAATGCAATGCAAGTATGCAATCATGGCAAATGCAATGTGTTCTAAGCATGCGAGTACGTGATGTGCTAATCATATGAGAGGCAAATATAATGCAAACATGGACAATTATGCAATAAGGCTAGCATGTGACAACATATAACGAGCCAAATATGCAACAAGCATATGATAAACATGCAATGGGGGACTTAACCCATAAAGGGTAGACCTCAGCCTTGCCATAAATAGTGGCCCAAAATGGACTAAAATGATGATCCCAATTATGCAAAGCAAGTATGCAAACTAATGAACCTAAGACTAAGGCATGAAGGCCAACTTACAAGCATACCAAAGAAGGCAAACATGGACACTAGATTAACCCAAAAAAAAAAAAATGTCATGACATGCTAGAATGAGACCCAAGACCCGCACACAAGGCATCCCAAATGACCTAAGCAAAGAGGCATAAAACATGGGGCACAAGACCACTACTCTTCATGACCACACATGGCATGAACTAAGCAACCTAAAACAGGATTCTATCATGCAAGAATGGGCCTCAAACTCACGGATATGGTGGCTTAAGGGACCCAAACACATGGGCATACACAATGCACATTTCAAGGCATAAGAGGGCACATCTTCAAATCATAAGAGAAGTGATTAATGCAAGCATACAAGCATGGTTTAGGGACTGAAATATCATGCTAAGTGATTCCAAATCACTGAAATAGCCCAACCAATGCATGTTTGAAACTCATATCCTTAGGGCTCACAAGCCAAGATGAAAGGAAACTATATCAAACATGTTAAACAAGCCCAAATCAGTGGCCAACAGACCTTAGGCATGACAAAATATGACCAAGTACTTCACAAAGTTAGGTAAAAAAAAGAGGATATGCTAGGTTAAACACATGGCACACTTCTAGGCAAAATGGAAAATCACAAAGCAAGTGTATTATACATGCAAAGGGCCATGAATCCGACCAAGGATAGAGGTATATTATAACCCAAAAACAATCAAAAACGTCTGAAATGGCACCAAATGCAACTACTCATGCATGCTATCCTTATGAGCCAAAAACATGCAAAAATAAGGGACTAAGGGAGAGGGGTGTCCCTCCCCTTTACAAGACCTTAGGACCCCTTCTTCACCATTGAAAATCTACTGGATTTCAGTGGTGAGAAGGCCAACACACCAAGGTAAACAAAGCTTAACAAAAGATAGCCTAAAAGGGCCAAACAAGGCCTAAAAGGGGGAGGTCGACCCCAAATGCCAAAACAACCTTAATGAAAGATCTCAAGCATGCAAAAATAAGACTTTTTCTAGTTATACATAAAGTCTAAAACAATAAGCAAGATAGGCAAAAGTCTAGTGCAAGATTGGGGAATCTAAAGTAAAGAGATTACCCTTGAAGAACCTTTGATGAACAGCAAGTCCAGCCACCTCCTCTAGGTCAAAACCAGTCCAAGAACTCAAGAACAAACCCCCCAAGCCCCTCAAAGTCGAAGCAAGGTGTGATGGTGTGTGTCTTAGTGCAAAACTAAGGTCAAAACACACTTTCTAGGCCTCTAAACACACACTAAGGATGAGAGAGAGGGAAATATAGAGAGAGAGCGTGATGTATCAGATATATATATGTATTCTCTGGTTTCTTAATCCAAAATCTCTAACCCTTGACAATGGAGAAGAAGGAGGTCTTATATAGACATAGGAAATGGCTTGAAGCTTCTCCAAGAAGCTAAATGAAAAGGGGCAAAGGGTGCAAAGGAGTCAAGGCTTCTAGAGGAAGCTAAGACAGCAGGCCAAGCTTCCCCAAGAAGCTTGGCCAAAGGGTTCAACCTTCTAGAAGGAAAAGGGGGTCAAAGGCTCAAAATGGTCATCCCCGTGCATAGGGAGTGGGGTCTGTGCCTCCCAGCTGGCACAGCTAGCATGCACCATGCCTGAGGGGGGCCAAAAGGGTCACCGGCCGGCAAAATAGATCACCGGCCAAAAAAGGTGCCGGCCGGCCACATAGAGTGCCGACCGGCCATTTATAACAAGCAACAATGGCCGGTGGCAACAAGGAATGGCCGGTGAGGTAAAGGGAAGGCCGATGGAGTGTGGGGATGGCCAACAAGCCACTCCCTGCCTTTCAAGGCAAAAACACAAGTGTTTGGTGCAAAACCAAATACTAAACGAACGAGTTAAGAGATCCTGAGGCAAGGCGCGCAGCCGAGGCCTCCGGGAACTCAAAACGAACACGAACAAGGGTGATCACTGAGTGTTCAATCAGTGATGTCCAAGTCTTGAGGACGGTCAAAAATGGGGTGTCTACAGATACCCACAAAGCGTTGACATGTGAAATACATTGTGCATCCGTTCCATTCCCAGCAGTAAAGCAATACAATAAGTAATAAGGCCAAGTCTTTCTAGAATCTGGAACTGCCCGATGTAATGTGGTGTTAACTTTCCCTTCCTACCAAATTTTGTTTGTCCTTTCATTAGTGTCACCCTGATGAACACGTGATCTTCCACTTCGTATTCCAATCCCTTCTTCTCTGATCCACATAGCCTTTCTGTCAGCTCTGAGCAATCTTGAGCCATTATTGGATGATTTTGACATTCTTGGTTGTTTCTTGCACAAGTACAGACCCATATAATGCCCTATCATCATCTTAAGTCCAGCAAATTGGAGATGTGTATTTCGTTCCCTAAAATGCCTCATATGGTGCCATACCAATACTAGCATGGAAACTGTTGTTATATGCAAATTCTGCCAATGGCAATTAAGTTTCCCAACTACCTTGAAATTCAAGAACATATCTTCCAATGTTTAGTCCGCTCGGTTTGCCCATTGGTTTGTAGGTAAAAGGCAATGATAAATCTCAACTTTATGCCAATTGCTTATTGCAAACTTTTTCAAAATCTGTAAATGAATTTAGGATCTCTATCCAAAACTATAGATAAGGGAACTCTATGCAATCAAATAATTTCATCAATATAGATTGTAGCAAGTCCATAAGCATTGAAAGAAGTTTTCACAGTAAGAAAGTGGGCAAACTTTGTCAATCTATCAACAATGACCCAAATAGCATTCATACCTGTAGTCGTTCGAGGTAGACCAATGATGAAGTCCATGGTTGTATGTTCCCACTTCCATTCTGGAATAGGGAGAGATTGAAGTAAGCTTGTTGGTTTCAGGTGCTCAGCTTTCACTTGTTGGCATTGGAGGCATTTGGAGTTGTAATCGGCAATTTCTTTCTTCATGTTTGGCCACCAATATACTTGCTTCAAATCTTGGTACATTTTGGTATTTCCCGAATGCATAGTGAACATTGACTTGTGGGCTTCCTTTAGAACTCTTCTTTTCAATTCTGGATCACTAGGTACACAAAGCCTTCCTTGGAACTTCAATACTTGATCTTCAATTGTGAACCCCGATCTAGGCTTGGTTTCGAACTCATTACAAATCTTCTTAAAGAAGTCATTATCCACTTGCTTCTGTTTGATCTCTTCTATGATTGCTGGTTGTGCTGAAATTGCAGCTAATAAATGATCTTGCTCATAAGATACCATTTCCAATTCAAGCTTTTCAAATTCTTGTAAAAGCTCTCTTTGATCTGTAAGCAAACAGTCCAAATTTCTCACATTCATTCTTCTAAGTGCATCGGCTACAGTGTTAGCATTACCCGAATGATAATGAATTTGCAGGTCATAGTCTTTGATCAATTCAAGCCATCTCCTTTGTCGCATATTCAACTCTTTCTGTGTAAGGAAATATTTCAAACTCTTACGATCTGTATATACCTCACATTTGGCCTCATAAAGGTAATGGTGCTAGATTTTCAATGTAAAGACAATAGCGGCAAGTTCTAGATCATGTGTCGGGTAGTTCTTTTCATGTGGTTTCAACTGTCGGGATGCATAACCAATCATCTTTCCATTTTGTATTAAAACACTATCCAACCTTCTGTAAGAAGCATCACTAAAAATTGCAAATCCCTCGGTACCTCACGGTAGAGTATGGATTGGAGCCATGGTTAGTCTAGTTTTCAACTCTTGGAATGCAGATTTCCTTTGGTCTATCCATAGAAATGGTTCTCCTTTTCGGGTTAATTAGGTCAATGGCACAACAATCTTTGAAAAATCTTTAACAAATCTCCGATAGTAACCCCCCAATCCCATAAAATTTCAGACCTCTGTTACATTACTCGGAGTAAGCCAATCTTAATCACTTCAATTTTCTGTGGGTCAACTAAAATACCGTCTCTATTAATAACATGCCCTAAAAATATAATCTCATCTAACCAGAATTCACACCTTTTAAGTTTCCTACACAATTGCTTCTCTCTAAGTGTCTGGAGGATCATTCTCAAGTGTTGTTCATGGTCATCTTTACTTCTCGAATAGAACAGAATGTTGTCGACAAATACAACAACAAAGTCATCTAAGAAAGGTTTAAATACTCTATTCATTAAGTCCATGAATGCTGCTGGTGCATTAGTAGCTCTGAAATGCATGACTAAGATTCATAGTGCCTGTACTTGGTTCAAAAGGTAGTTTTCTCAATATCTTCGGCTTTAACCTTCAACTAGTGATATCCCAATCTCAAATCAAATTTTCAAAATACTTGAGCCCCTTGTAGTTGATCAAATAAATCGTCAATCTAAGGCAAAGGATATTTATTTTTAATGGTTACCTTGTTGAGTTCCCGGTAATCAATATGTATGCAGATTGGCCACAAACAGAAAATGTACTTGAAACCACAACCTCTACATTCTGAGTATCCCCTAGAATCAATGCAAAAAATCTTCTTTGCCTTACATTATTTCTTGTTGCTGCAGGTGTTGCATTTGATCTCGTTATTGGGACTAACCCGGTCAAACTTGTAACACCTCAGTTACCATCTTGTTGAGGTTGTGTACAATCTCTTGCCATGTGACCAACCTTCCCACACTGATAGCAACCTCCCATAGTAGTGCAACAAACATCATGATGCTTATTTCCACATATAGTGCAAGTGGGTACTAAGTTGCCACTCTGATTTGAACCTGAATCACTGGATTTTGATTTCTTGCTCATTGAAGACACTGTTCCCTTATTGAAAATTTGCCTTTTACCTCTCCATTCAAAATTCTTATTCTGAGCGGCCATATTTGCTTCTGACATCAAAGCTCTATCCAGTACATCAACGTACTTTGGCAATTTAAGCACATTAATTCTTTCCAAGATTGAAACAAGAAGACCTCCCTCAAACTTTCTAGCTTTTTTATAATATGTATCAACCATATGTGGCACAAAGCGTGCCAACGTTGTAAATTGGGCTTCATATTCTACCACTGTCTTGTTTCCCAACTTATCTTCTTGAACTCTTTGGTGAGGGCAATAGTTCGGTCATCTGATTGTTGGTCTTATACCGGTGGTGGTATAGGGGTCTCCATTCTATCAAGTTTGGAAGAGGTTGACTCCTACAATTCATCCCCTTGTTCTCACCATTATCTATATAAAACTTGTATTGTAATACATGAATGCACACACGTATATATATATCTATGTAGACGATTACAATAATTATTTCATTCTGATATTCGAATGTATATGAATGCAATCCTTAAGTCTTTTATAGACACCTTATCACTCAATGGATAAGTGAGTGAGATATAACTCATGCTCTAATACCACTTTGTCACGACCCGTATAGGTTTAGGTCATGACCAACCAGTAATCCCGGATTACCTTTGGCCTTATTGACAAAATCAATCATAATATAATAACGAGGCTTAGTGGAAGCAATAATGAAATATAACTAAGTCCATTTAGTAGTGCATACATGCCAAATTATAAATATTAAAAACTTTAAACTTCATTCAAAACTTATATATGATACACCACAGTTGGACATCTCATACAAGTCATCATTCAATACCAGTTCCACAACATCAAAAGATACAAAAACAAAACAAAGGGTGGTTAACAAAGCTTGACTCCTCTTGAGTCCAAGCACGCCCCTTCGCGGAGGCACTCCAAAACGGTTTCATAGGGATAGACACCGAAGCGACCTTAAACTTGATGTCCTGCTTCCTTACCTACACATATATAAGGAAGTGGGGTGAACTGAAGCCCAGTGAGTAATATCAATATAAAGGTTTTATATGAATGAAGCCCAGCATGTTACAAACGTATCTTGCATTTTCAAAACAATTCATGTCAATAAGCAAACCATTAGAATAGCAATTATATCAATTTCTTCTTTGCAATAACAATAATCAATCAATCAATTTACGTGGCACATCCAATAGAGTAATAATATAATAATGTGTTAAAGCCAATAAGACCACAAGGGTCAATCTAATGGGACCATGATAGGTCATTCAATAATTCATGATTCAATGTGGACCATTAGGGTCTAACATTAGATATCTCTATGTTTCAATTAATTCAATGGGCCATGTTATCGTGTCCCCTAGGTGAGGGCTTATTAATCAATGGGCCGCGATATTGTTTTTCCCGGGTGAGGGCCTCATTAATGGATGCCACGATTACAATTCAAAAGGGACATTCATTTATAAGTAACAAAATAGAATTCAAAATACCAATCTTGAACAATTTCAAAATACATTTCAAACATAGCTTTATAAAGACATTACTCACAGTAAGTGCATTCAGGCCTTGGACGTCCACCTACACAATACACATATTGAAACACAAATCTCGATTAAACATTCCATAATTCAATTCCCTTTTAACGTGTTTCTAGTTCATTTCCCTATTAAGAATGCCTAAACAATACCCATTGACGCCTAAAAGAGTATGGGAATGAAAACATGCACATGGGAGTGTATTACAAAAATGATGAAAACAAGGTAGTTCACACGAGCGTACCTTTGGTCGCTTGAGCAGTGTGGCCGGTCTGCAAAAGTATTGGATGGTCAAAATGTGGGCTCAATGGTTGCTCGAGCCATGGGGAATAAAAGAGTGAGTTCGCTCGAGCGATAATTCGATCACATGAGCCATGTGCACCGTGTCTGCAAAAATACTAGGAGCATACAAAGTGCACTTGAGTGACAAATAGTTTGCTCGAGCGATGAGGCAAAATTCTAGAATTTCCAGAACAGAGCTCAAGTTCAAAAAACATAATTCCAAGTTGTAAAGCTTGCATGGTTGGACCCCAAAGCACCAAAACTCTTTGGAAAAGATATAAACATAACCAATTTGAAACCAATAGCTCAAAATCATTGTCAATTCTCAAATTCAAAATCAAAACTCCATACTTTAGCCATGTATGTAATAAATTGTAATCCTTTCTCTACAAAAACATGTTCATATGAGATATGCAGCACAAAATTTGTGAAGAACCCTAGGGAACAACAAGTGTATGCCTCATGCATGTACAAATTTGGAGGAAATTAAGCTCAAAGATGGACAATTATGCATGCATGCAGTTAATTAGCTAATTCCTTCCATAAGCAAGATGATCCCTTCATTTTCTTTCCAATTACATGCAAATGATCCTACAATTTGGTGTGAGATGACCCCGACCTCCGTACTATTATATTATATTTTTTCAATAAGCTTAATTGCATGATTATTGTAGTTTGGCTTTTCGTGCTCCCTTTCGGAAGAATGAATAGTCCATACAGTTCGAACTCCACTTGTGGGTTCTGAATCTGATTTCACAAGTGCAATGTGAAATAGTGGGAACACAAAAAGAGTCCAAATCTGACAATTTCTTTTGGAAAATTGATGTTTTGAATCAAATGCCAAAAATGAACTGCTTTGCCAGATATTAGAGTCACCACCTAAATATTTATTTTGGGAGATTTAGGAAACCTGTGACTCGTGCCAAAGGCCATTAGTCTATCGTTACCAAAGTGTCTTGGTTCAGGAATTTAGGTATGAGAGGAGAAGGTCATTAATTGAGCACCCCACTCACCCGATCAAAGATCGGCCTCTACTAATCATGATGTGATTCTTATGTATAGTATATGTTCTTATTTTATTTTTAACATACAAGTATAGACTAATGAACTCGTGCCCCGTTTGACCCCTTTGGCGTGACTACGCCGATAACGTCAATTCCCCAAACTGAGAAAGGCCATGGTGAAGTCATATTGTACAACTTTGACGGCGGAATGTTCATGCAATTGGCATGGATCTGACATTTGTGGCATCGATGTACAAAGCCAATACAGTCCTCTTCCATGGTCGACCAGTAGTAGCCTTGTCTAAGGATTTTCCAAGCTAGCATCACACCGTTCATGTGAGCTCCATACTCACCTCCGTAAATAACTTCCATAAGGCACCTTGATTCTTCTTCCTCAACACACAGCTTATGCATTCCCAGATGACCTTTTTTGTACAACTTGCCTCCACAGATGATAAATTGGACGGCTAAACGCTGTATTCCCCTTTTGTCCTTGGCATTTGCCCCTAGTGGGTATGCCTCTTTTTCTAGGAAATTCCAAATGTCGTAATACCAGGAGTTCATGTCTTGAACCTCATTTATCGCAGCAATGGTCTCGTAGGCCGGTGTATACTTCTGTTCAATAATGATCAGACGCATCTTTACTCCGAGTGGGATGCCCACCATGGAAGATAGAGTTGCCAGCACATCAGCAAACCGATTATTCTCTCTTAGTAGGTGCATAAATGTTAATTTTTCAAACCTCGGAATTAGCACATCCAGGGCCTGATGATAAACCTTCATTTTCTCTTCCTTAACCCGCCAATCTCCGTTGGCTTGAGAAACAACCAAATTTGAATCTCCGATGAAATCCAACCCTTTTGCCCATAGTTCTAGAGTAGTTTCTAAGCCAACAATACATGCCTCGTATTTTGCTTCATTGTTGGACACTTTAAATCAAAGTTTGAAGGCTAGAGGTATATGTGAATCATCGAGTGCTATGAGCAATACACCTATCCTATAACCATATTGATTTGATGCTCCGTCAAAGCACATCGTCCATATTTCCTTTTCTATCTGCAGGATGTCTTCATCTGGGAGTAGATACTCCACTGCTTCATCATCTCCTTCTATTGGGTGGTCTGCCAGGAATTCTGCTACGGCTCTCCCTTTGACTGATTTGCGCGTGACATATTTGAGGTTAAACTCGGAGAGAAAAAGTAACCAATGAGCTAGCTTACCCGTAAGTGCTGGTTTCTCAAAGAGATATTTGATGTGATCGAATCTTGAAACCAGAATTACAGAATGAGCTAATAGGTAGTGTCTTAGCTTCTGGGTAGCCTATACCAAGGCTAGACAAGTTTTCTCCAGCAGTGTGTAGCGAGTTTCATAATCCAGCACTTTCTTGCTTAGATAGTAGATGGCCTTCTCCACCTTAGCTTCTAATTCTTCCACTAGCATGTACCCCATGGTCGAATCTGTTACCAACAAATACAAAATCAGTGGTTTCCTTGGTTCTGGTGGCAACAATACAGGTGGATTCTGAAGGTACTGTTTGACCTGTTCGACGACGAACTGACATCAATCATCCTGTTGGAACTTCTTTCCTTTCTTCAACAGACCAAACGATGGTTCACAAGTCAAGGTTAATTTTGTAATAAACCGCCTGATGAATTGCACCTTGCCCCAAAAGCCGCCCACCTCCTTTTCAGTCCTCGATGGTGGCATTTCCACGATGGCCTTGATTTTGAAGGGATCTACTTCAATTCCCCTTTGTGTGATAAAAAATCCCAACATTTTTCTTGCAGTTACCCTAAAGTTGCATTTCTATGGGTTCAACCTTAGGCTGTACTCCCTGATCCGCTCAAAGAATTTTTCCAATGCGATGTAGTGGCCTTCTCACTCTTTAGACTTGACAATCATATCGTCCACATACACCTCAACCTCCTTGTTGATCATGTCATGCAAGATGGTGGTTGTAGCCCTCTGATATGTAGCCCCGATGTTTTTCAATCCAAAAGGCATAACTCTATAGTAGTAGGTACCCCACGGCGTGGTGAAAGCAATTTTCTCTCTGTCCTCCGGTGCCATCGAAATTTGATTATACCTGGAAAACCCATCCATGAATGAATGCAAAGCATGACCAGCTGTAAAGTCTACCAATTCATCGATGTAGGGTACTCAAAAGTCATCTTTTGAACTAGCTCTGTTAAAATCCTGAAAGTCGACGCAGACTTTGATTCTGTCATCCTTCTTTGGAACCGAAACGATATTAGCCAACCAAGTCGAGTACTCAGATGCCATCAAGAAACCTACATCAATCTATTTGGTGGCCTCCTCTTTAATCTTCAATGCCTAATCTGGGCGAACTCTATGCAGTTTTTGTTTGACTGGTCGGGCTTCAAGGTTAAGAGGGATCCGGTGTTGTACAATCTCAGGATCAATTCCAGACATGTCTTCATAGGACCACGCGAAAACATATTTGAATTGTTTTAATAAAGCGATTAAATACTCGCATTCCTCTAAGGACAACGTAGATCCGATCTGGACCAAGTGAGGATCCTCTTCAGTACCTACATTAATTGCAATGATTTCATCTATGCAGGGCTTAATGCGTCTCTCCTCTTCTTGGTCAACCAAATTTTTCAAAGCCCAAGGAATTTCTTCCTCTTCGTTTAAGTCACAAATTTGAAAATCAAGATCAGTGCAACAAACTAAAGGCACAGAGAAGTAACCAAAATCTACAACATTCCCATTAGTGAAGTCTGGGTCCTCGGTTATAGTTGACTCAAAAGAAAAACTAAAAGACGACTTCGACAGGACTTTGGTATCCGAGTTACCACCCCCGGAGGTACCAGACTTAGAAGAACTCGAATCTAATTTCGACTCTACAAACTCAGTGGAATCAGATTCGGACTCGTTATCTGATTCAAAACTACTGATGATGCCCTTGTCAAACTTCCAGACTAGGTGCGGAGCCTCAGATGCATCCACAATAAGATTAGTCAGACTCAATTCCAACAGTAGACTTTATTAGTAGGTCAGTCAGTGTTTTTCCCGACAATTCTTTTTCTTCAACATCCACATTTGCAGCCATGCCTCGATCTATATTAATGTTCAGGTTCATTTGCTCATCTTCCCCTTCTGGTAATTGGTGCTCGAAGAAGATCTCGAACCCGTGATACATTGTCTTTGTCTCCTAGTCAAACCAAGGCTCTGGAAATCCACAAAAGGGGAAATCTTCCCCTTGGTGGACAAAGCGTCCGTTCAAGGTTCCCCATATTGGTTTGTGGACTAACTCATACTGTTTCCCAGTTTTCTTTGCTTTAATTCTTCCTCTCAACTCAGCTTCCTTCCTTTGCCAATCTTCTGCAGTAAGTTTGTATCCTAGCCCAAAAGTATGAGGGTTGTGAATCATCTCCTTGTTAATAGTACCTCCTTGCCTGCCACTCCTGCCCAGTCCTGATCTATGCATATACCCCTGTTTGTTCGTTATGTAGATGGACTGAGCACTCACATAAGTTCCGTCACCTTCTGCCATGATGGTTTGAACCACCCGGGCCTCTATCAGTGAAAAGCCAGAAAGGAATACATCTTCTTCCCTATGCATGATTTCCAACTCTGGAGTAGCAGTTCCCTGGGGAGGATGGATCACAGAATTACCGTACACAATAGCAATTCCACCTTTAAAGGGGTATTTCACCAACTGATGAACTGTTGATGACACAGCCTTTATCTGATGCAGCCAAGGGCTTTCTAGCAGTAGATTGAAAGTTGGCAGTACATCCATTACATGGAATTCTACCTCATGTTCGGAGGGCCCAATTAGGATATGGCTTTTGAACGTTCCCATAACATCTCGTCTCGTGTTGTCATAAGCTCAAACGGATTAGGTTGTAGGCGTGAAGTCAACCGGCCTCAACCCTATGGCATAAGCAGTCCGTACCGGGCATACATTAATTGATGATCCAATATCTACTAAAACCACCGGAATCCACTTTTTTCGGCTCTCCACCGTCACATATAAGGGTCGGTTATGGTTGGCATCCTTAGGTGGCAGCTCTTTATCTATGAAAGATATTACTAGCGTAACATCCCGGATGTGACTAACGACACTAGTTGATCAGCGGTAGTATCGATAGGCAGTTTGGTCTGATTTATTGCCTCTAGCAATGCATGCCTATGCTCTCGAAAAGCCATTATCAATTCACAGATTGATATGTCTGCTTGAATCTTTTTAAGTTGTTTCAAGACCAGATTTTCTTCACATTCCTTCTCTTTCGATTTTTCAACTTCTTTATTAGAGGATTCTGGCTGATCTAAAGCCGCGGGTTCGAAGTACTGACCACTCCAGGTCATGTGATTAATCTCGTACGTATACCATGTGTCGTCAGGGGTATCAGATTTCCACTCTTCGTCCATGTATGCATGACTCAAATCATTATCTTCACATCACTCTCCTGCAGTCAAGACTAGGCTTTTATCTACCTAGAGCATGTTCACGTCATACCATCCTTTTTCTACGACGGTTTTGGTTTATACTTTTCAAAATGGCATTTCTTTGCTATCACTTTCCTGCTAGAATTGTTCCAACACTTGTTCTGCGCTAATCAAAGATGTAGCCACGGCCTTTTCTTTCTTGACCCTGCTTGTCTGTTCTGCCTCATTTAGCTCTCTGTGAGTGAACCAACCATTGTTTGTTTCCGGCTGACGTGGGTCCCGCCAACTTATCTGGACACTGTTTGTATCCTCTCCATCAAAGAAGTAGAGATTGGCTAGGTCTTCTTCCATCTGGGCTACGTCTTCCTCTAGGTTGGCCAAGTCATTTAGGCCTTGTTCAGGCCAATCGTTCTGGTGTTGTCCCAATTGGCCTTCCCTAATAGCATCAACACTGAGAACATCTGGCAATATGACCACTGGTTTGGCTGATCAATGGCCACAATATATAAGCTGGGGTCATACTCCTCCACAAGTGAAGCCCCCTTTTCCATGATACAGTTTTCAGATAACCTTGTCTGTAATGCACTCTCCTCTTTCTCTATTTCTGCCGTCACATTCTTAGGTTGGATTTGTGGGGTTAAGTCCATCATGCACAGATCCATGCCTTCTAGAATAACCACCTCCGGATTTGGTAGGTGGGACGAGGTAATATATGTGCTGGGGTTGAAGGTGGGTGGTAGTGTTTGGATATGGTTAATATTTCTAGGGGGTTGGTTGTCACATTTGGTTTAGGAGGGGTGATGGTTTTGTTGTCAATGAGATTCTGAATCTCATGACGTAGACAAAAGCATGAATCTATAGGATGGCCATGCTGTTGGTGGAAGGAACAATATTGGGTTGGGTCATCCCTAGTTGGCAATGGGTCTGGGAGAGGTCGTGGTTCGAGAAGCTTGAGATGCCCTATTTCTAGCAACATCTTGAGGGCGCAGGTTAGACTCATATGGAGAGGGGTGAAATTTCTTCGGTTCCAAGGTTGACCATTTTGTGCGGTTTGTGAGTTTGTAGCAGCAGCAAATGGATCAGCCATCTTGGCCGACGATGTAGCAATGGTACTGACATCTGTAGACCACGTAATAGAGATAGTACCAGTATTGGTACTCTAAGAAAATGGTCTTCTTGCAAGTACACTAGTCCTGTGGAGGATGCCCTTTTTGAAGGCACTCTCAATCTGGACCCCCAACTCATGTAGGGAAGCAAATGTGGTCAATGGTGACACTATCATCCTCTGCAGCATATCTGGTTCAAGATTCTAAACCACCAATCAGACTTGTTCTCTTTCCGTAGGTCAGTCTGTTATCCGAGCTACCTTGGCTCTCCACCTGGCGGCAAAATCAATAAATAACTCCTTGTGATTCTGAGTAGTGGCCTCCAGCTCACTAACGGTTACTTCTATCTGGGTATTATATGAGTACTGGTTAACAAATATTTCAGATAGCCCCTTCCAGTTTTGTTTTGTAGAGTCCTCCAATTTGGCGTACCAGATGGCCACTACATCAGACAGGGTCCTTTCAAACAATGAGAGCTTTTGTGCCCTAGATAAACCCATAAGCCTTAGCACATCTAAAAACAACCAGACATGCACAATTGGATCCCCACTCCCATCGAACTTGTCGATGTGGGGCATTTTAAACTTCTCTGGTAGTCCGACTGAAGCCTCAGTGTACCCATCTTCAATATCCGGAATAGAATTGAAGCCTTGGGATTTTTTCAGCCCTTTTTCTAGCTTGCAATTTTTATCATGGCTAGATCATCGTTGATGTCAAAGGGAAGGAGTTTTCCTTGGGGTTGTGCCAAGGGCCTATGACTTGGAGCCTGTAGAAACACCTCTTGGGGATCTGGGGCCTGGGGATTTTCCACTGGTAGAGAAGGATCGAGATTCGGCTGGGTAGTAGGGATTGGATGCACTGTGGATGCAGATGCCCCAGATGGGCGTCGCAGATCAGCAATGACTTCATCCTGTGTGGCCATCCATTGATTTGCGGTATCCATAGTTCTCTGAGCAGTTGCCATCGTGGCAGTAAGTTCTTCTACATTCTGCACCATCCTTATTCTAAGTGGGTGAGATGTTAGTAAATTGTATGCACGAATAGGTGTTGGTGGAGCGCTTTGTACCGATGTTGATGCCTGTTTGTTCCTTCTTTGTCGAGTAACTGGCTGGAGAGAAACTAACACTGGCTGACTGTCAACAAGATCTTGAGTTTTACACAGTCTATGAGAACAAGTCCATACAACTTGGGGGATATCGGGTCTTTCTGAAGCTATGATGAAAAACTACCTAGCAAAAGCAAGAAAGAAAACATAATAAAAAATCGGACAGCACTTCGGCCCCAATTTTCAACAATCACAACACGCAACTGAACTATGATCCCCACTGAACTTTGTTCTCAAACTGATTGCTCATTTGCACCACTAATATGAACCACCTTGTACAGTTTCAATGTAAAAGCATATATCATGTAAAAGAACCAAAACACCCCTATGAGGGGGTAAGGTTACCATGTCCTAGATTTTGACATGATCTAGGTTGCACTATTTCAAGCAAATGGTTTCATAACATCTTGTACAAGTGGCATCCTGTCCTAATTTGGAATGGTCACTAGAGCGTACTATATGCATTAGGTCAAATAGTCGCAAAGGGTACCTCAGCAAGACTACCTAATATACCTCTCACACCTAACACCAAGAAGTGAAAGGAGGATCAAATAGTACATCGGTAATCCAGATCCAAGGTCTGTGTCCCCAACATGGTAGAGCCCATGACCAGTCAACCTTTTGGCAAGTTCTGTAGGCAAGCCTCCGACAAATCATCCAGGAATAGCAGATGCAAACACAGGGACTTAAGCGCACCAATGCAAATGCAATGCAATGAATATATAGATGTAGATAAAAATTCACATCATAAAGTTCAAGTCAAGTTCTCTAAATCCCCAGCAAAGTCACTAGAAACTGTAGCTCGGCTTTTCGTGCTCCCTTTCGGAAGAATGAATAGCCCGTACAATTCGGACTCACTTGTGGGTTCTGAATCAGATTTCACAAGTGCAATATGAAATAGTGGAAACACAAAAAGAGTCTAAATCTGACAATTTCTTTTGGAAATTCGATATTTTCAATCAAATGCCAAAAATGGACTACTTTGCCAGATATCAGAGTTGCCACCTAAATATTTATTTTGGAAAATTTAGAAAACCCGTGACTTGTGCCAAAGGCCATTAGTCCGTCGTTACCAAAGTGTCTTGGTTCAGGAACTTAGGTATGAGAGGGGAAGGTCATTAATTAAGCACCCTACTCACCCAATCAAAGATCGGCCTCTACTAATCATGATGTGATTCTTATGTATAGTATATATTCTTATTTTATTTTTGACATACAAGTATAGACTAATTTCACTAGAAGTTAGAACGTTTGATTTCATGTTTGTTTTCAAAAAGTATTTTGAATATGTACCACTTGAAAAACTGATCTCATATATATACATTAATCAAAGTATCCCAATTTCAGTGAATAGCCTTCATCCACAGGCATTCAAATATGTATATCGAATAAGCATTTAGCCTCATGGTAGTATGTTTGATATGGCAGCAATCACACTCATGCAATATGCTAAAGCAAAAATGCTTACCTTATGTCTGAAGTCGAGTCAAAAGAAAGCAAATAGTTAGAAAAAATGAATGATCCTAATTAATGCAATATGACTAATGCAACACATACAACGTGCAAGTAATAAGCTCGGCTACTAGCATGGCATGCGAGTCAATTCCAGGCATGTGATGGTGCACGTATTCAAGTAAAGAGGTTGAATTTGACATTCGAATAATATGATGAGCTGAACTTTTATGCATGCAAAACGAATGGATGCAAGTCATGGAAATGCTAATTTGAAAATGTGATGTCCTTATACTAACCACCATAAGTAGATAAATAAAAGGGAGAAAGAATGGGGGTTGGAAGACATACAACTTATTGTATATTTGTCCTCGCGAATGAGGGTCAAAATGTTTAAGTGTCCGAATAAATAATTATTACAAATCCGAATGAATAATAACTAAAAGGGGCTGTCTAATTTATTACAACAATTATGCAATGATTATGCGATGCTCCTCAGGAATAACTCTATCTGCCTTGTTGGGAACTGTTTTGGTTCACCCTATCATTGCTTTTAACCAAAAGTGTATTGTTTGCAATTTATTGGAGCCTTGCCGACCCAGAATACGACTTAGTCAAGCCCCAAATAAATCCAATCATACCTTGTTTTCTTGAGGAAACCTGTTTTTTGTGCCTGGGGTGAAACAGTGCAGACATGGTATTCCTAGCCATGTTTGTCATTTTTACCCTTCTCTATCATAGAAAATACTTAAGAGAGGAGCGAACTCGGTTCCCAAACCATCTATGGTTGCAAGTTGATTTGCAAGATGATTTTGGACACGATAGGACAAAGATTAATAAATGCAATGCATAACAACCACCCCTTCCTCCTATCATGAAGTGAATTCAAGAAGAGAAGTAGAGACGCTTCAAGGTTCATCAAAATATCATGAATTGATGTAAGGCAAGCCTTGACACAATAGACTCCGGCATAATGTTTGGCCGTAAAGACGCTTCAAGATTCATCAAAACATCATGAATTGATGTAAGACAAGCCTTGACATAATAAACTCCATATAACGTCCGACCGAATTCAATCAATCATATTGGTTCTTTATGTCGGTTGTAATCCAATTAACCAATTTTATTAGCCGTTTTTATTACCTTTCCCTTTCTTTATTTTTTTCTCTTTTTTGTTCAAAAGTGATATTTACGTCCACTAAGTCCAAAACATAATAAAGAGAAATAAGCATCAACTTAACCCAAGAAAATAAACCTTGTTTTCTTTGGGGGGAAATTACAAAGGAAGAGTCAAACTCATTTACAAGCGATCAGGGATTTCAAGTCAAACCCAAGATGTGCAACAAGGACTAGTCAAACTCAAAAGAGTGATAATGACTTAGGAAAAACCCAGAGTGAGCGATAATGACTTGAAATCCAAACTTGATAATAAGCTATAATGACATTTTCCTTGGTGATTTCCAATGGTTTAACTAGAAAGTTAGTCCCTTAAAAGTAAATACACTGGTGATAAAAAGAAATAAAAAATAAAAGATTGGCTTTAGTATAAGAAAAATGTATGCCTTTGGTAATGAACCTCCGAAGAGTTTAAACCATTAAGCATGAAAAAAGTTTTATGCCATTGGTAAGGAACTTCCGAAGAGATTAAACCATTAAGCATGGAAAAATTTATTTCTTATACTTGAATAACAATCTCAATTTTTCACAACTGTTTAATGAAAATAATCAAAGAATGGAAGGAGATTGCAGAGATGATTATGCAAAGTTGATTAATTGGTTATTATAAAACAAACATAATATTCAAAATTAAACTATTGACATAAATTAAACAGCCCCTAATAACATAATTTGAGCTAGAAAAGGTGAATAAATTCAAGCTAGTAAACAAATTTGAGGCAGGGTGGCTAACCCCCCCCCCCCCCCTCCCCCTCCCCCTCCCCCTCCCCCCCCTTTTATAACTTCAACTCACATATTGGAGATATTGAAAAACAGCCGAAAATCAGTCCCAAATCAGCCCCAAAACAGTGGCAAAAATTAGAGAAAACAAGTGGGAAACAAAAGGATACATCCTTGGAATAAGGTTCAAGCAAGGATGATTAACCCCTCCACCTTTGGGTAGTTTTAATCACAAATTTTAGCCCTTAAAACAGTCCCAAAATAGTATGAAAACACAAGAATAAGATGAACAAAGATTAAAATAAAACAAAGGAAGCTTTACCTCTTGTAGAGAAGGTGTTCTTGTTGTAAACCAAACTTGATTCCAAAGCACCCTCAAGTTTGAGTTATGATCTTCAAGTCTCAATCCAAGTTCCAAGTTCCAAGTTCAAGCTCTACTTTGGTATGTATGGATGATATGAGAGCTTCAAAGCTATGGAAGAACAAGATGGATGGTAGCTTTGATCTTTTCTAACTCTTGATAGTTCTAACTCACTTGATATTTCTATACTTGATATTGCTCTCTAACTCTTAATCTTGTTTTCTTAACCTTTGATACAACAGGATGAGCCCCGTATTTATAGAACTTGAGCTGCTGCTGAAAATATCTGCAGAATTGGACAGCTGGCAAATTGCTGTACAAACTGCCTGAAAAAGTCAAGAGGTCCAACCGGACCTTGCTGTCTCCGGCCGGAGGTCACTGATGTACGGTCGGAGGTCAATATATGCTCACTGTTCCTTACTTTCAGGTTCAATACAAGTACAAAACTGACTTTCTGGGGTAGAAATACAATAGGTATGGCAGGTTGAATTGTTTAGAGCTCGAACTCGGATTCTTTTATTGAGAATTAAAACCTCGTACACAATATAATCATCATCATTGAGTGCCCGGAATAAAGCGCCTAAGTCTTACGAGCGGTCAAAATTGGGGTGTCTACAATTGTGTGTTTAAATATGTGATTGCATGCTTAATTTTGTAGTTATCTGTTGTCACGTGGAATATCTGCTCACTTATCGACTTAGAATTAGAAATTAAAAGCTCGAATGATTTCAGAAACCAAAATTGATTAGCCCAATAGGCTAATTAGAATATTTAGAATTTTATGGCAATTTTCATCAAAATTTGATTCTGACAAAAATAATTAGAATAAAAGAAATAGAGTTAATCAAAAATTTAGTGGGATTAATTCTTCTTTAGCAAACTTAATTAGCCTAAGCTAATTACATCCTACATAAGCCTAATTCATGTCTTGAACTCATATTTGCAACACTTGGGTTGAGATTTCGAGAGAGGAGGGTGAACTTAACACTTGGAGAGAGAACAAGGGGAAATTACAGGAGATTATGGAAGACTTGGAGAATTAAGCTACAATATACTTGAATTCACACTCTAGGTATGAAATTCTCCCTTAATCTTTGTAGACAAAATATATAGAAGTTGAATTCACTTAGTTTTTGAGTTTATTTGCATGAATTTGTACAATAGAGGCATGAATTAGCTTGAATTGGAAGAATTGAGTTGAATTATGTACATACATGCATGATCTTTCATTTTGAGTTAACATTTCTTGAATTTCATACATGCATGAGGTCTTGAAGGAATAAACTTGAAGGTTCTTCATGGTTTTATACATTTCATGCCATCTAGTTGTGTTTTGAAAAGAAGAGCATGCAAGTGAGGACATGCATGGGTTATAACTTTAAACTTGAGTTCAAAATTTGAGAAATGGATCATGATTTTGGACAATTTGTTTTGAAAGTAACTATGTTTCCATGTTTTATAATGTATTACCATGTTTTTTGTACCAAACTTGCAAGCTTTGAGCTTTGGAATCATGTTTTGAGCTTCAAAAACATGGAAATTCCAGAATCCAACTTGTCCGCTTGAGCAAATAAAGTGTCGCTCGAGTAGATGGAAGTACAGTATGTTCCAAAGCAATCAAATTTTTGCAGGTCTGCAAAACTTCTAAAAGTACGGTATGTTCACTCAAGCAGTCTTTCCTACGCTCGAGCAGTCTTTTGTAGGTCTAAACTTCTCGGAGGGGCTCATTGTGTGCTCGAGCGGAATGGTGTCACTTATTGTGTCTGACACTCGAGTGGTGGTTTGGTTGCTCGAGCAGTTTGTGCATATATCAGCTTAGGAAAAGGGAAATTTTAATCACTTTTTCATTCCTCTCTCTCTCTCTCTAAGACACCTCTAACCCTAATTTCTTCACTCTCTTTCTCTCTCCAGTTCTTACTTTAAAACCTTAAACACATTATCACCCATTGATTTCTCCACCATAGCTCTTTGGAGAAAAAGGTAGAGCTTGTCAAAAACTTCATTGTAATCGGAGAGGATCTGGTTTTCGACTCTGTCAAAATCTTACCCCTCATCTCTTCTTCTTCTAATCTTGAGGTAGGGATTTCTTCAACCTATGGTATGATTCTTAGCCTAGTTATTTGCTATTTGAAAAGGTTTAGTGATTTGGGGATTTTGGGTTAAACCTAAGGCTTGATTTTGAAATATAAAATAATGGGCTTTTCATATACATTCTTCAGAAAGGTTATGGAAGTGTATAAAATGTTGGGTTGTGTTGAAATGTTGGAATTTCATTACTAAAATGTGATTTTGAAAGTAAAGGAGATTTTGTTCAAAAATCATTGATATTTGATCTATGAAAGAAAAGGGAAAAGTTGTTGGGTTTTAAAAAGATAAGGGATTGTATCTGTTGATGATGAGAATAGAGATGGATATGTAGTATCGCTCCCATTTTGAAAATAATGAGATTATATTCGTTGTTGGAAAATTATTTGTTGAGTAGAAATATCTGTTTTGGGCTATCGGTGGAGGATAGCTTTGATTGTTGTAGAAATTGCATGAGGATTAGGTGAATTGAAACTAATTACTCATACATCTTGCATTGAGCATTATTTCATACTTAAACATTGAAAATGCATTGTTTTGAGAAAAAGGGGTGTGTACCTTGGTGAATCTAGGTACAGGGTGTGGTTGTGGTTATTATGTTAGCCTATGTGTCCTTGGAGAAAGTCTAGACACCCATGCGGTTAGGTGTTGATCTTTCTGGTTAGTACAAGTAAAATGGCTTTAGTAGTGCTTGTATAGCCTACTGGTAAACACGTACCTAGAGATTCCCAGTGTTTTGTATCCACTGCCCTATTTTCTGATATAAAGGATATTTTTTCATGAATTGATATATAATTCTAGCATTGCATCGTTTTGAGATGGAAATGTAAAACATTTGACAGATGGAAATGTAAAACATTTGACAAATGGAATGCATATGCATTTACTTTATGACTTCATTAAGTTTTATACAT
Source organism: Camellia granthamiana (assembly GCA_036172215.1). Classification (NCBI taxonomy): domain Eukaryota; kingdom Viridiplantae; phylum Streptophyta; class Magnoliopsida; order Ericales; family Theaceae; genus Camellia; species Camellia granthamiana. The sequence continues at coordinate 71,995,730 of CM069915.1, read as the reverse complement.
TGTGTTAAAGTATCTCTTCTAGGATTTAGCTTACCCTATGTGGAAAATAACTTTCAGCTACTGATGATATGCCTGCACCAAGTATAGAGCTTAGGTGGACTTGAGGCCAAAAGCTTCTTTTGTTTCTTTTAATGTAATTATTGTTGTACAAGCCATGGGCTTTAACTGTATTGAGTTGAACTCATTTTTGTTGTACCCAAGCATTGACTTAGAAAGATGAAGCTATTAGGGCATAAGCTTACTGTATCTTCTTTTATTTCCATTCATGTACACATGCCATATGTTATAAATTCAGGATCTAAGATTTATGAATGTATACATGCATATGTCATCTTTTGTATGATTGAAAAGCATCCATGAAATGTTAAATATAATGCTAGTGATACATTCAACAATATATTAGGATGTAGGTTGTTATTATTTTGGGGCGTTACAATTCTAGGTTAGTTAAGGGATTTTAGGTTTAAAATGAATGCTTGTGAATAATTAACCATTAAATCATAAAATAGAAAGTGAGCTGAGAGCAAACTTTAGATTGGGCAAAAGGAGGTGCTATTATTCAATGACGTTTCCCTTTTCTACCTAAGCTCCCGAACCTAGACGTTTTCTGGTTATGACGGATCGGTCCTTAACTTAGTTTCATTGTTAAAGGTTTCTTAATTCTCTTTTAAAAATTAAGTAGTGACTCTCTGTTCATTAAAGCAAGTTTGCACAACATTTGTAGGAAATGGGCCTTAGACTTGAAAAAGGCATGATGCCCACAGCTGAATAGGACTACATGTGTTGAGTTGATTTGATTTGTTAGTACAATTTGGGAAAGTTATCATATGTTGAGTTGATTTGTTAGTGCAATTTGGTAAATTGCTTGATAACCTCGAATCGAATCGTTTGTGCAATGTTGTACTTATTGAACCACTGTTGATTTATTCCCTATTCGAGCCATGCTATTCTTATCATATTGTATACGTCCCGAGTTAATTTATTTTTCAGGTGCGGAGAAATTTAGTGGCGCTCGGATTGGAAGGATTAAAGGAATTTACTGAGTTAGATAGTTTGGGCCCACCACTATATATTATATTTTGAGACATTTTTGTAAATATTTTTGGAGACAATTTGTATATTTGAGGTTATTAGTTATCTGAAATTATAAATTTGAGATTTATTTAATTTATTATCGGATCAGAAGTTGAGGCGTTATAGGTTATATTTTATAACTTTTTAATTTTATAAACCAGGGTATTACGGTTGTTGGCATGTGGTGCCATGCCTTTTGTAAGGTGTGCCTACACATTAGAATTTGACTTTCCATATTTGATCATGAATCATTGGTCTAAAATTTGGCAATCGATTGCAATTTTCTCACAAGTTATTGGATTTTATTTTATTTGCATTGAGGGACATATTGAGAAACTATGGAAATCTAAATAATCAAAGTGAATAACCCATATGTTGCAAAAAATAGACTAAATTACTAAAATTGGAACTGCAACCTAATTTTTGTGGGGAAAGTAAGAAACTCTAACTTTATGTTAATTTAGGCCAAAATCTTAATTCAAGAGTTTAGGTACGAAAAGAGAAGGCTATCGATTGAGTAGCCATTTCCCTTAATCTAAAAGATTAATGTCTACTAGTTCTTCTTCTTTCTTTTTTTCTTTTTTTTTTTTTCTTTTTCTTGAGATTAATTTCCATATTTAATCCTACATACTCAATTTAAAATAACTTAAGGGAGATTGACCAATGAGTCCTATATTTTGGACTTGTAATCTATATAGTCTTGTATTTTTTTCTTCTGATCCATTTGTCCTTTTGGATATGTAATGACTCATTTGCCCACCACATTAGAGTGTAACATTTGGAAAAAGTACACTAAAGAATTTTTTAGTGTCACATCATACCCGCCACGTTAGAGTGTCACATTTGAAAAAAGTACAGTAAAAGAGTTTTTAATTTTTTTAAAGTGTCACATCATACCCGCCACGTTGGAGTGTCACATGTCATGTTTGGAAAAAGTACACTAAGGAGTTTTTAATTTTTTTTAGAGTGTCACATCATATCCGCCACATTGTCACATTGGGAAAAAGTACACTAAGGACTTTTTTTTGGAGTAAAAGTTTTGGAGTGTCACATCATACACCACCGTGTTGTCACATTTAGGAAAAGTACACTAAAGAGTTTTTAATTTTTTTGAAGTGTCACATCATTGGGAAAGGTATACTAAGTTTTTATTTTGCTTTGGAGTAAAATTTTTGGAGTGTCACATCATAACCGTCACGTTGTCACATTTAGGAAAAGTACACTAAGGAGTTTTTAATTTTTTGGGATGTCATATTAATATCGACTACATTGGAGTATCACATCATACCTGTCACATTAACAAAAGGGTATAGTTATCCACCAAAACACGATCAAAATAAAAAATAGGACCACACGGGAAAAAAACTTTCCACTAATACAACTTAATAGATAATAAAAAAAATTTGGGACTAATTGGATTACTTGTTTGTGAGATAGGATTTATTGGTAAATATCTCTTTATTTAAATCCTTTAAATAACCTACCATTTATGTGAAGCACACGATAAAGATTTCCATTGCCTCAATTGGAAAGCTTACATATTTATAAAACTTTCTTAAATCCACATAAGGAAACTCTTTAAGCATAGAAAGTTTCCTAAAATGATAATCTTTCCAAAATCAGGTAACAACATTGGAACAAAGGCAATACAATCCTCTATTCATGCAATTATCACCAAAAAAAAAAAAAAAAAATCATAGGAAAATCATGGAAACATGCCAATTAAGAAAAACAAGAGTACATGCATCTACACTCAAGAATATGCAGGAAAATAGAAGAACTCACTAGAATCTACAACACCAAACGCATAGATGAAAGGTTAGATAATGAATGCATGATCCTAGATGTTACAACTAATGAAAATACACATGATATGAACCTAAGGGTTTGGTATTATGCTAAACATGTCATGAACGTATCGAAATTATATATTTCATGGATGAAATAAATAAAAAACTAGGATCAAATTTAAATGAGCACATACATGACTGAATCCAAACCCTAATATATATATATATATAATGCAACGTGACTGAAGCCAAACCCTAATATATATATATAATGCCACTAGGCTCAAAATATGGGGCAATTATTGACACCCCATTTTGACTGACCTTTAGACTTAGGCGCTTGAAACCTTTCCAATGATGAAATGGTAAACACTTCAACCTTAGAGATATTTGAAATTGTTACGACTTGCAGTATCTCCTCGTTTTAACCCAAAACTTTCTTTTTTCGAAAATGACCATTTCGCCCATGAACCTATTTTTATCCAAAAACCTACCTCTTTGGTCCCATTTAGAAGAAAGAGAATGGGAAAGGTCCAATTGAATCTGAATTGACGATATTTTCAAAGCATTGACCAATTTTAACTTAAAAATGTCAATTGAGGGTTAATCAGGCTTACTTAGGCAACAAGCAAGCCCAGAAGTCGAAAGTTGACTTTGAACCTCATAAACTAGTAGGTTGACCAACACACAATACACCAAGAGAGTGAATCTACATGTCGCATGGAAAATCCACACGTTGCATGTAAAATCCAAACATCTGCATGGAAATTTCGCACATTTGTATGGATTTCCGCACCTCTGCATGCATTTGCACATGTGGCTGCACATGCATTGTGCGCCCGTACGGACAGTCGACCTGCCCAGAATTCTATTTCATTTTGGATTGTTGTTGTGTTTTGGATGGAAGGCGAAAGGAGAATGCAATGTGGGAGCCATAAGAGTTGCTTTCTTGACTCCAAAGGCTCATATTTCCTATAAATAACAACTCCACCTCCTATTTGAAGGGAACCACATTTTTTGTGGACTTTTTCAGTATTTTAAGTGGGATAGCAGTGTAAACCTTGCAATCTTAACCTAGAATTCGAAAGTCCTACCATAATACAATAGCTCTACAAATAAAACTAGATCTAGGGATTGGAGAAGAAGCATCTAAAGTTAGGCCAAAGCTTAAGAGAAGTAATCAAACAAGATTTCTTCCCTTTTTCGTTGTGTTCTTTGGTTGTTTCAAATTTTCCTCTGATTTTATTTATTTAAAGTATGGTTTCATCATGCTTTTGTTATTAGATAACGGTTAGAGTGTTAGCATGCATGTTTGATCATGTAAGTTAGTAGTTTTGCATGTTTTTCGCTTTGCTTTGCATGTTTTAGTTTGATGTATACAAACAACATGTTTAGTTTAGTTTGATCTTGATATAATCATGCATCTAGCCTGGTTTAATCATCACGTAATGTTAATCACTTTAGATTGTATATGTTATTTACTTAATTGCGTCAAATCATGCTAGTGACCATTAAATCGGGTGTAGGTTCATTCTTGCTTGCTTAGTAGCATGTTTAGGGTCATTATATTTTATTTCATACATATTATGCATGTTTATCGCTTCGCAGTGGAATTTGGGTAAGTTCATCTTCTTTCACAACGTATTGCTTGTACTTGGTGCATTGTTGTTTAAATAAATCAAGCCTACATGCTTTTGGTGATCAATTTATTATTTTGGATGATTTTTTATGATATTACTTGAGTTGGGTTATGTTCATAACCATATGATGTTAAAGCCATCTTTATGTAAGAAAATTGAATTGTTTGATGAAAATCATTAGCTTGATGCGGTTATGTTCGTTAAATCCAACTTGAGTGGTATTTGGTTATTCAACCACTTAGTTGATTAGGTTAGTAAATGATTTAGGGTTAAATAATTGAGTTTGTAGAATTAATCATGCAATGTCATAAAAGTAAAAGGTTAGTAGAGGCCAATCACTTGATTAGGCAAGATGGGGTGCTCACACAATCCATGACCTTCCCCTTTTGTATTTTAGTTTCCGAACCGATAATATCTAGTTATAATCGATCAGATCTTCCACTTAGTTTTCATTGTTATATGTTTTTTAATTCTCCAAAAAAATTAAGTAGCAATTCTATATTGGTTAAAGCAAGTTGACAAAATATTGGATGAAAACATGCATTCCCAAATTTTTTTTTAAAAATATTTGGATTGGAGTGTTGTGTAAAGTTATGTGCAAAAATAGTTCAATTTTGTAATAATTTTTTTTTAAAAAAAAAAAAAATTTTGATCTCATAAATTATAAATTTTATTATGTTGTTCTTATAAGAGTCTAATATGTTGGATAAAAATTTTGGAATTTAATAGTGAGTATTTATTTTATGAGAATTTGCAGACTGATTGGTGTTCAGTTTAATTCATAGCAGAATTTGAAATTTGAGTTTTAGGTGTGTGGACCATGATTTGAGATAAATTGTTGGGTCTATTTTGGTATATAATTGGACCATGTTTGGCTTACGGGTGGGACCCTTGACTTAGATTTAATTTAAATTGAGATTGTTTAATTACTCATGTTTAGCTATTTGGTCCTTTTTAATTATGTGATTGGCAGTAATCACCTTAGGGGTTATTATTATTTATTATATAGAATTATAATAAATATTTAATAATTGATTTTATGGTGTGTACCATATGGTGAAAAATTATATATTTTTATAGTGAACGAAATGGGTGTGTATTTCATAGTGAGCAAAATATTATATTTTGTGGTGTACAAAAATATTATATTTTGTGGTAAGAAAAATTATATCATTTTATAATTTATATTATAAAATTTGGAAGTATTACTATAAAAAATTATATTTTTGGGGAAACCAAATTTTGGGAAGCAAACCCACATGGGTTTGCCTTCCCACTTTTTCCTTCCATCCTTTCATTTCTTTTTTTTTTTTATTCATTTCTTTTGGCATGGAGTAGAGAGCTCCTGCTCTCTCCCTCTCTATCCGTCTCTCTCTTGGTCTCTCTCTCTCTCTCTCTCTCTCTCTTTTTCTTCCTTCATTGTTGGCTTAAGCTTTAAGCTTAGAGTGGGAGTCTTTAGAGTGAGATTTTGTAAAAGTATTGTGAATGAAAGTTGGAGAGCTCACCGTGATCTTCGCAGTGTTGGTCTCGGATTCATGATCGGGTGATGTTTGCATTTTCAAATTAGTTTTTCTTCATATTTGAGGTAGGACTTTCTTCATATTATTACATTAAAGTTATGTTAGGGTTATTTTGAGAAAATATGTCATTGTAAGAAGTATTGCATATATATATATATTTTTTAGATTTTTGTTTGGTAATTTTTTGGAAGAAAAATTATGTTGAAGTGTTAAGGACATTGGTATTTTGAACTTGATTTGGGAAAATCATCTTATGTTGATAATTTTGTTAAAAAAATCCGAAAACTTAAATTTATAATTGTATGGGTTGTATCTATCTCATATTATGGTTAGATAATTTATTTTGAGAAGAAAAAAATGTTGAAATATTTATCTCATTCATGAGTTTTGGAATTTATTATTGAAAAAAAAATAAATTTGAAGAATCTAGAAATCCCCTAGATGTTGATTTGTGATTATGTAAAACAACAATCCCAAACAAACAATCAAGACAAATCGACACAATGATTTTATGTGGAAAAACCACAATTGGACACCTCCAATTGTGATACAAGACCACGGGCAACAGCCACAAAACAATCCACTAAGAAGATATAAAGGAATTACACAGGTATACTTTCAATTACCTAGCGAATCCACCCCCGAATTGAACCAACCCCTATGTGCCTCTTCCAACCCCGTCTTCACCTCAGAATTGTCTTGACGATGAGCCACTCCAGAATCCACCAAAGCTTCAGGCTCGAATTCTTCAGAATCCACCGAAGAACAACTCTCTCTTTTGTGTAGAACAAACAAATAATCCTTTGATGTATACTCTTTAAACCATGAGCTGAATACTCAGTCAAAACATCAAAGAAAACTAGCAAAATATCCCCAGATATAAACCTTAATATCCAAAAAGAAGATCTGGAGAAGTCAATCAAGTTTTGGGAGAAAACCAACTACTTATAGAAATCCAAAGTAATCATAGTTTTAGAAGAAAACCAATTCCTTATAGAAATTCGGATTTTGAAGTTCGCTAGAGCGAAGCTTCTCTCGCTCGAGCGAGAACCTTAACTCGCGTGATTTTTACTAGTGCCTTCGCTCGAGCCACGAGACCTTCGCTCGAGCGAACAATGAACACTTTCAAATTTTTATGCAGACGCAGTTCTTCGCTCAAGCCATCAACTCTTCGCTCGAGTGCACATTCAACTCTCTCAGGTTTTTGCCAAATGCAGTCCTTCGCTCGAGCGAGGACTTCTTCGCTCGAGCGAGCAAGGGCGGACAGCTAACTTTGAATGCAATTTTGCATTTTGCTTCGGGCGCGAGCTGACCGGGCAGCTCGACCCCTGTCATAATCAGCGAAGTGGCAATCTTGAAAGAATTAACATCACAAACTTCTCTACAAGGCTCAATTCGGGTTGGATTTGCATCTAATAAACTCATAGCCTCACTAAAATAAAAGTGCAAAAACAAATACAACTGAAAGGAGTTTTGTCAAATGGGATTGCCAAGAATAAAAACCTAACAATCTCCCCCTTTGGCAATGTCGTGACAAAACACACCTAATAAATAAAATCCTAATCACCCCAGCCCATTACAGCCAACAAAACAGCTATTAATGCCACAATCTCCAAAACAACTATTAGTGCCACAAGAGTATATGAAAAAGCAATTAATATATGACAAGATTATCTTGAAGCATGAGATGGAAAACATGAATAGATACGACTTCGAGATATTAAAAACATGTAGCATGAGTAGATGAAAACTAAGACACATGCACCCGACCGACCATGGCATGAAAACTTGAAATCCTAAGACATGGATACATGAAAAACAACTTTCTCCCCCATTTTTGTCACGAATTGACAAAGGAAGCTCAATCAACTAAAGCAAGATCAGAAACCACACAAGCAATGATATGATGACAATTAACCAAACTCCCCTTCACTAAAAGCAACCACAAACACTGAAAAACAGTAAACAAGAAGACAACGACAAAAATAATTTGATGGAGCAAGCAAGGAATTTCAAATTTGGACCTTGAAACACACAAGATTATCCAAGAAGTACAATTACTTGAAAACACAATGTGCACAGCCTCTAGAAGATTCCTCATAAAAGAAAGTGATGCATTATGTGAAAAGCATAGATCCCATGATAAAAGTGTGTGTGTGACTCTTGAAGTTCGACAAACACAAGATTCAAATCCTAGTAGTGATCGGATAGCTGGACCTCCGGCAAGAGAATCTAAGCACAACTAAGGAAAGTCAAACCACTAGGAATCAAGGGGTATTTGGTGACTAAAGGCGGAGGCTCCCCCTCAATCAATGAATCCCTTCTTTTTTTTCTTTCTTTTTCACATTTTTTTTTCTTTCTTTTGCACTTTTTTTATTTTTTATTTTTTTATTTTTTTCTCTTTTGCACACTCATTGGCGGCTGACACGCTCAAGAGTATGGAAACCGAACCAGAGAAGCATGGATATAATAAGGATAGCCTGGTTGGTGACTTTGAGGTAGCCTTTTCCTCATGCCTGGACTGCAAAGAAGAGAGGGGAAAGCCGTGGAGATGCAAAAAGATGGAAGATGGTTAAGAGACTCAACATCCATCACCCAAGATATGCTAGTATCGGTCAATTCCTCTAGAAAAACAAAAGATACCATGCCAGAAGTCCATAGAGAAAAAAAAATCACTAAGGCAGAAGACTCCAATATTTGCTAATCCAAGAGTGTGTACAGAATGAGACATACTTATCAAAAAACACACACTCCAAAATGAGTAATGACCACAGAAAGCACACACATATTAACATGTAATGGATATTCTTATCAATTCCAATATGCACCAAGGACTAATCAAAAATTTCAAGCTTGCAAAACCATACAAGAAAATCTTTTTGGATTTTTTATATTTTTTTTTTCTTTTTCTAAACAAAGCAAGACAAAAAACGAATAGGCAGACATTAAATGACCAAAAAAAAAAAAAAAAACACACAGAAACCTAAAAAACTAAAAGGAATAAACAAATTAGCACAAGTCAAGTTTTCTCACCCAAACCGCTTTAGTATGAACAAAGTTGTAAGAATTGCGGTTCTTGGGTGGTGTCTTGATGTTGTGGTTCCTTTCCCCTGCAATGGGAACCCGTCTCGACTTGGTTTCCAACTTCTTATTTTTAGGTCTAGGCAAATACACTCTCCCATGCAACTTATAACAATAAGGGCAAATATGACCATGCATACCACAATAATGACAAATAAAAACAGGGTGTACCTTCTTTTCTTTTACCTTACCAACTCTAGGAAGTTTGAGAAGACCATCCTTATGTTGAATTTTTTGTTCTCCCTTTCCTTGAGTTCTTGTATCATGAGATGTGGAAGCACTCTGTTTTTGCTCTTTCTTACCACCAAAGCCAATGCCACTCTTGTCAGAACAAATTTGTTGGGACCCAATGATATTGTCCAAAGTCTTTGATCCTCTATTCCAAAGACCAATAGTAGCCATAGCACACTTGAGTTCTTCATCTTTCTTGATCATTAGATCTTCCAAAGCAACTTGAGACATCTCGAGAATTTCAATCTTTTCTTCATATGTTGCATAGATTTGCCGTAGCTCATTCCTCTCTGTCTCACAAGTCAAGAGTTTTGCACAAAAAGCTTGTCGATCATTAGAAATCTTAAGGGCATCATTCCTAGCCTCGGAAATCTCTTTCTTTAATTTGACATTCTCACTTTCACATGCTTTGAGTTTCGTAGTGAGTTTGTCATTCAATTTGGATAAGTTAAGAGATTCCTTATACAACTTTTGATAAGCTTGTTGAAGTTCTTCATCTTCACTCCCTGAGGATTCATCATCAGTGGCATTCTCAATCGGGCTCTTTGAATACTCTATTGGTCCATCAATTTCAGAAGCTGCCATGAAAGCAAGGAATTGTTTGTGTCCCTCTTCACCTTGATCTTCATTGTCACTTCTATCTTCATCAGATTCTGATTCATCATCCCAAGTGATGGCGAGGGCTTTCTTCTTCTTCAAACGAGTGGGGCATTCTGAAGCAAAGTGGCCAAATCCTTAGCATTCATAGCATTGGACTCTTTCAGAGTTCCCTTGTATCTTTCCTTTCTCCTTCTTGGCTATAGAATTAATTTTGAGTTTATCTTTGCCTTTAGATTTATGAGTATGAGTAGATTCCAAAAGATTAGGATTCTTTTTCAAAAAAGATTTTTAAATTGTTTAACAAAAGCAGCTGTAATCTTGGAATCTATCTCACAATTCTCATCAGAATCCTCTCCAACTCTATGAACACTACTAAAAGCAATATCTTTTTGTTTCTTTTTGAAATTCCTATGTGCCTCATAAGTTTGGAGATTTCCAACCAAGTGATCCAGCTTGAGGTTGTCAACATCTTGAGCCTCCTCAATAGCTGTAACTTTTGGTTGGAACCGACCGGGCAAGGATATCAAAATTTTTCCCACAACTTTGGATTCTGGTATTTTTTCACCTAAATTGAAGCTGGAATTTACAATGTCACTCAACTTCGCATAAAATTCATCAAAGGTCTCACTATCTTTCATTGAAAGGTTTTCGAAACTAGATGTGAGCCTTTGAAGTTTTGAGCGTTTCACAGAAAAAGTGCCCTCATGAATAGTTTGTAAGATATCCTAAGCCTCTTTTGTGACTTCACAATTACAAATACGACTAAACTCTTCAGGTGTGACAGCGCAAAAGAGAGAATTGATAGCTTTGCTATTCCAGCTACTATTTTGGTAATCAATTGTGTCCCACTTATCGATTGGTCTGGGGAAAGTTACTCCATTAATGGTAATTGTCGGTTTAGTCCACCCATACATGACAGATTGCCAAACTTTTTCATCAATAGATTTTAAAAATGATCTCATCCGAGCTTTCCAAAACGAATAATTGGATCCGTCAAGTAGGGGTGGTCGAACCATTGAATTTCCCTCACGAATTGAATCCATTATCACGAATCAAACAAGATCTCGTTCTAAAAGATTTTTAAAAAAAAATAGAACGACCCGCTTTGATACCAATTGAAAAATCTAGAAATCCCCTATATGTTGATTTGTGATTATGTATCAATTTTAAGCAGTAAACAACAATCCCAAACAAACAATCAAGACAAATCGACACAATGATTTTACGTGGAAAAACCATAATTGGACACCTTCACTTGTGATAAAAAACCATGGGCAACAGCCACAAAACAATCCACTAAGAAGATATAAAGGAATTACACAAGTATACTCTCAATTACCTAGCGAATCCACGCCCGAATTGAACCAACCCCTATGTGCCTTTTCCAACCCCGTCTTCACCTCGGAATTGTCTTGACGATGAGCCACTCCAGAATCCACCAAAGCTTCAGGCTCAAATTTTTCAGAATCCACCAAAGAACAACTCTCTCTTTTGTGTAGAACAAACAAATAATCCTTTGATGTATACTCTTTAAACCATGAGTTGAATACTCAATCAAAACATCAAAGAAAACTAGCAAAATATTCCCAGATATAAACCTTAATATCCAAAAAGAAGATCTGGAGAAGTCAATCAAGTTTTGGGAGAAAACCAACTACTTATAGAAATCCAAAGTAATCCTAGTTTTGGAAAAAAACCAATTCCTTATAGAAATCCGGATTTTGAAGCTCGCTCGAGCGAAGCTTCTCTCGCTCGAGCGAGAACCTTAACTCGCGTGATTTCTACTAGTGCCTTCGCTCGAGCCACGAGACCTTCGCTCGAGCGAACAATGAACACTTTCAGATTTTTATGCAGACGCAGTTCTTCGCTCGAGCCATCAACTCTTCGCTCGAGCGCACATTCAACTCTCTCAGGTTTTTGCCAGACGCAGTCCTTCGCTCGAGCGAGGACTTCTTCGCTCGAGCGAGCAAGGGCGGACAGCCAACTTTGAATGCAATTTTGCATTTTGCTTTGGGCGCGAGCTGACCGGGCAGCTCAAACCCCGTCATAATCAGCGAAGTGGCAATCTTGAAAGTATTAACATCACAAACTTCTCTGCAAGGCTCGTTTCGGGTTGGATTTGCATCTAATAAACTCATAGCCTCACTAAAATAAAAGTACGAAAACAAATATAACTGAAATGAGTTTTGTCAAACGAGATTGCCAAGAATAAAAACCTAACAAAATTGATATTGAGGAATATTGTGTAAATTGTTAAGTTGGGATTCTAGAGTTGTTTTGGAATTAAAAACTCTAAAAGGTGTTATATTCATGATATTTTATGGAAGGTGATATCTTGATGAATAAGTTGTGTTCATTTTTGTGAAAATGAAAAATTTGAAATGTGGACTTTTGAACTCACAATCTTGAAAATGTTACTCTTAGGCATATTTCATAATTTTTGATGTAAATATAATATTGATTAGTTAACTTTAGAAAGATTGTGAAAATTGTTATTTAAAGAGAATTTGGGAAAGATTGGCTATTTGAGTAGCTTGGCATGAAATATGATTATGTTTGAAAGATGAGTTCGGTTAAGTTATGTTTGGTATTATTTCTTTTGGAAAAATGTGAAGATAATAAAATTCCTAATTTAGTGGATTAAATTAGTTTGGTTAACAGTGTGTTATTGAGATTATACCATAACTTTTAATACAGTAGGATGGAAATGTTAATATTTTATAAGTAAGAGATTTGGAGAAAATAAGTGAGATGAAGTTGTTCGGGTGTGAAACAAAGTTGAACTAAGATTTTTAGTTAAGTTGAGGTGATTTAGTATTAGGCTCCTAGTTTTAGTAGTTGAGTACTATTATAATAATAATTTTGTACTTGAAAATTTTTATGAGATATTTGAATGGTTTTGGTGGTCTTTGACTAGAAAAGAAAATAATGTGCTTTTAGCTCGTTTGGAGCAAATGGATGAATTGGTTAAAATGAGAATGAGTTATCAAAACTTTTAATTATTTATTTATTTTCCTTGGTTTAAATTGATGGGGTTGATGTTGATAATTAGAAAGTGAACACCGTGTTATATTTTATAATTATAGTCAAGAGAAGATTTTGATAAAATTGATTAAGTATTGGAATATCCACTTATGCTTATGAGAATTATGATTGAACTTGAAGATCCCAAGATTTTACTTGCATGAGAAAAATGAAAATTTGATTCTATTTAATGTTTGGGAAGGGGGGGAGTTTTTGGAAGGATTGTAATTACATTTCATTGATAAAGTATGTGAGTTCGAATTTGATGAAACCTTGAACTCGTTTTGGTGTCATATGTTATTGCTATTGATGAATCTATTGTTTAAAAGTTTTGGTTTTGGTAGCCAGTAGAGGATCACCATGTTGGTATTTAAATGAGGAGATTCTTGGAATGATAAGAAAATGTTTGATTTTGGAAGTTTGTTTTATATAAAGAATATTGTTGAATTGTCTTGAAAAGACTAAGTTAGAAATTGTTGATTCATATGTGGTAAATACATGAACATTGACATTATTATATTATCTCTTGGGATTGTATCATGGTATTACATTGATAGAGATATGGAAATTGATCACAATGAAGCATTGTGTGGTGTAATTGAAACGGAAACTATTCTAATGCATTGTTACATATTGCATTGCCATTCCATTTCATTGTTATCATGGATTTCGAATTGCAATTAAAAATTATTGTTTTGAGAAAGGAATTGATTTTATGAAACAAGATTATTTTGATTTGTTTTGGGTAAATACATTGGTAAGTCCGGATAGGGTTTGTAGTTTGATATTGGTTTAAGTTGGCCTGAGTGTCTAAAGTGAAAGACCGAAAACACACGTGGAGGAGGTACCATGTGCCTTCCGGTGAGAGACCGGTAAAGTGGGGATTTGGTAGTGCTCGATATGCCTACTTGTAGACACCGGCCTAGGGATTACCTGAGTCGTATTTACCACCTTGAAATTTTATTGAAATTGTTGGATTAATATGTTTTCAAATTGGCATTGTGCACGAGATTTTCAAAAGATAAGAAAAATATTTTGAGCATGACATGGCATATGCATTCATATCATGAGACTGTATAAAATGTATTTGATGCTTTGTTAAATGTTATTATGAATTGTTCAATTATTTGATTCAATTGACAAATGGGTAATTGAATGAATTAAAAAGGATGTCATGTTGCAACTGAGGCATGCTTATTTATTTAAGTTAACTAGTGGTTAATTAAATAAATTTGATTTAAGAGATTATGTAATAGAATCGTATAGTTTTGACATGATATGATTTCACGTATATGTATGAGTATCTTTGTACCCGCATATCTTTTAATGTTATGATATGAGATTCTTTGGTGAGCTAGTGGTTGCTCACCCCCTACCTGTATATGCGTACATGGAATGTTTTCAGATTTGAGGATCAAATAGCTTGGCGTGGTTATAAAGTGGTGATGACCTGTAGTGCCTTTAATTGTTTCTTTGGTTGAGCCCTATGCTTGTAAAGGGGCAACGTTGTCTTATTTATTTTTATTTTTTTGTAAGCCTCTGGGCATTTCTTTTATTTGTATGTAAATGTCTTTATTGTATAATGAGAGGGAACAAATATATTTAATTATTCATCATTTCATCCAAGGATGAATTGCCATTTGTAAATGGACTTAATTAATGAATATTGGTAATGTTGTCCGAGTACTAAAATACGAGGCGTGACATACCAGAAGAACTAATGCTCACTTTTCAAAGAAAAATAAAAATTTAAAGTTTTTTAAAATAAAACTTTAACTAAATAGGGTCTTTTACTAATTTATAATGTTTATGGGTTTATAATTTATTTCTGTAATTCTTTCAAAGACTAAATAAGTTTGAATTCAATACTTTAGGCACTTAATAGATTTAATTTATAATTTCGTAGATTTGCATATTTTAGTAACTTAATAGACTCAATCCATAATTTAATTATTAAATAGACAATTTCATTATAATTTAGAGGTAAAAAAATGTAATAAACTCATAGTAAGTATGTGTTAAGCTCTATTTAATTGTTTTAAACCACATGATAAAAGGCTACTATACGGGAAAGAAATAAACCTTCTCGTATAATCCTGTTGATTAAGTCTGCGCTCCTCCGTACGACGTCGTTCTACTGCCTGAAAATACAAACGTGAGCTAGCCGGCGGGTGTGTGCCGGAAACCTCTCCGATGCCTAAGTCAGTAAACAAGACAAATAGACAAAAGCTCTGTGTATTCGGGAATCAAAGTTGCGTTACCTCTCCATAGGTGATGTTTGCGAGCTTTTATAGGTTCCGTGTGGCACAATCCTAGTAGGACTTTTACTCCTCCATGCAGAGTCCTCCTAGGATTCATACTCTTGAAAGACAATGCTTATCCTTCAACACTCCCCTCACTGCTTAAACCAAGTGAGATGGTTTTACCTCGGTAGGTCAACCATACGACCGAGATAACACTGCCATACTAAACGGGCAGAAACGACCGAACTGTAACTAGCTTGGTTCTATCTTCACAACTTGTACCTCGGTTTTATCTGGTGAGACCAAGCTATCCGTAACAAGCTTGGACCGGGCTAATCAGAGCTAGGCTTTACTGTACAAAGTCGCCATACCTCGGTCCCGAATGGCGTGACCGAGCTAACTTCCTCTACTCGGTGACTTAATCACACTTCGGACCGAGCTAACCCAATAGCGGTGTCTGAACTAAGCCCTCTACTTCGCCTAGTGGCAAGCTTCTCATATTGGACCGGACTACTTCTTGTCCGCAGCCCATCTTAACACAGCCCATAAAACGACCCATTATCTTAGGTCGACCCAATTCAAATATAAATTACCCTCTCAGCTACCTTGAATAATTAATAATGATAAAAACTGGAATTGTCGGGTGGCTCATTCATTTATATTTTTACTACTGGTTACACACGTGCATTGCACGTAATACATGATTTTTCATTAATTATTAATATTATAATTATGCATGTCTCTTAAATTGGTATGTGATATGTATATATACAAATTATGCAGATTTGTATGGATAAATTGATATGTATCTAAAATACAGCTAAGTAAGAAATGAATACATACTCGACTGAATAATTTAATTTATCTATGATAAATTTTATAAGCAGAAACATCACAATCTTATCTTAAACAATAAACAACAAGTAGATCCTTTAAATATATAACGGTTGTTTGTTACAGCTTTTGGATTGGGGGGTGATTACATATTATTTTAATTTGGGAGTCTGTGCTAAATTGTTAAGTACAGTATCTACTTACAGCTTTTCAGGTAGAAATATCTCAAAAAAGCTAAAAAAGCTAATTATTTGGAAACTAGGATAGGAGTGTTTTTAGCTTCTACTTTCTGATTATCAGTCTTTAACTTAAAAAAAGCTCCACCAAACAAGGCCAAAGTATTACACAAATATTTTTCTATCAACTTTTCACTTTAATTTTTCATAATCAGTAGCTGTAATACAAATGAATGTATGAAATTAATTGCACAATTACACATTTGTTTAATAGTTCATCTCATAATTCAAATTTATTGAACCTACTATTGAATATTATTTGCATACTATTGGTATAAGAATGCATTAATATCAATATATAATATATTTTTATACATCAAGAATTATTGAGTCTCGTTTCCTATGCCACGAATATCTTGCATAATAAAAAATATAATATTAGTCATTGCTATATTTTCATTTATGTAAAAAACGTGTAATAGTTTTTTTTTTTTTTTTAAATGGAATGATATTGTAGCTTAATATTTCGATTGATATAGGAATTTCATAATTTTTTTCACGATATTTATAGATCCATGTTTATAAGTGTTTGTAGGATCACTTTCATAAAATTGTCAAGTTACATAATTTATTATGACATCTGTAAGTAGTTAGTATATAACAAAAATTAATCGAAACTTTTTATTTCATGTACTTACTTTCTATATCATTGAATTGTTGCGATAATGTTTAGCCATCATTTTATTTTTTCTTTGTAATTTGACTAAAATATAGGCATGAGGTTTTTATTTTGTTTTTCTTTTTTCTTTTTTATTTTTAACTTCACAACAAATAGAGAAATTCCTACTTTAGCTCGTCTAACTTTGTTTAGAGAACATGTTGCAATAGATTTTCTGTAATTTTTGTTTCACCATCTTCTTATTTTTTTTCTTACTCACCATTGTAACTTATTATAATAAAAGTATTTTTATGAGTAAGAGTTTGAAGTGATATCATATTGTTATGACTTTTAAAATTCATTTTCCTTCAATAATGTGATTTTTTGTGTAAGGAGGAAAAAAGTACAATTATTGTCGTGATGGAGGTATTTTGCAAAGTCTTGATTTGTTATTGAATTTTTTTGTTGTAGACACACGTTTGTATGATATGTATGTATATATGTATTGAATAAAAGTTGATAAGAGAACAATACGTAATTCTACAATTTTTTTTTTCTCACAAATATATATTACTAAAGTGATACATGTTAAAAAATTAAAGCATCCAATGGTAATATATGTGATGACCGATACGTGAGTTGCCTTGTTCTCTTGAGTTATGTCAGATTTGCTTTCGTTAAAGTGTCGGGTTTCAAAGTGTGGTCCAGTCAACAGTTGAGTTCATTGTTTTTGAGAACTCCTCCACATATTTTTTTTTTTCGTTCTTGTTTGTTTCGAACTCCATATTTTCACTTGTCTCGGAGGGTGCAAGGTCGACTCCGGAGTGTCGAGGGAGAAGCCGAGGATTTTCCGGGGCAGAGGGCTAGGGTCGTACGTACGGAAGAGGGGCCGCACGTGCAGGAGATTAGGTCGTAAGTGCGGGAAGTAAGGAGAGAGCTGTGTGCACACTGCCTAAAAGGCAGGTGTGGAAGTGGAGGTGCGGGTGCACGTGTGGGGGTGAGAGCCGCACATGTGGGGAGGACACTCCGCACATGCGGGAGAGGACACCGCACGCGCTGCTAAGCTCGTTTTTTGTCTCGTTTTTCCTGTATTTCAGCTATGTATTGAGTTTTTGCCCCTTTTTCACTTCATTTCTGATATATCTCTCTCTCTACAATGTTTCTCTCTTTTTCTCTCATCTCTCTCTACCCAAACCCTCAAAACTTTGTATTTTTCCTTTGATCTCAAGAATCCATTGAGATTTTGGTGCTAGTCCCTTATACCAAAATGATGAGCATATCGACGGCTTCGTCTTGACTGGTGGAGATCGAATTCCGGCAAAGTTGATTTTTGGGCTTTTCTCCTCTTCTCTCTTTAAGGTAGCAATTTCTTTGATCTTTTTCAATACCTCTTTTATAGATAGACATGTGGTATGTTTTTATTGCATAAAACCCACGTTGTTATGGATTTTTCAAAAATCATGATAGAGGATTTAAGATTTGGTAGTTGAGATTGAAATTTTGTGAACATGGTTATTATTTGGGTTAAATTGGAGAGTGGTTAACACGTTTTGTGTGTAGAAGAAATAAAGCCCTAATTCTGATAAAATGCCTAATAGATAAAAAGGGTTGAAATTGTGAAATTATCATGTTATGAAT
This sequence comes from Camellia granthamiana, assembly GCA_036172215.1. Taxonomy (NCBI): domain Eukaryota; kingdom Viridiplantae; phylum Streptophyta; class Magnoliopsida; order Ericales; family Theaceae; genus Camellia; species Camellia granthamiana. The sequence goes on along the minus strand of CM069915.1, from coordinate 71,977,221 downwards.
TAAGGAATTTGATTAATGATTTGGTAATTAAATTGAGATTGATTTGGGCCTTGTAATTTTTTTTTTACATTAACTTGTGTTGGGTTGTTCATAGTTGAATGTAACAAATTGGTGGCTTGTATATTGCAAAAAGGGAGTAAATCATGAGGTTAAGATTTATGGGTTATGCCTTTGTTGAGTTGAGATAAAATAGGTTGTGGCCTTGCTATTCATGAATTAAATTTTGAAGAATAAAATGAATGGATTGGGAAGGAAGGGCAGTATGTTTACTTGGAAAATAAGAGAATTGATTTTTGAAATAGAAGAATGAAACAGTAACTCTATGTGAATTTCGAAAAGTAACTTGAGATTGAATTATAAGTATTTTGTCGTTATTGTTGGATTTAAAACCTCATGGGCATCGAATCATTGTAAAACATGTGTTGAATACATATATTTAGAGGTTTTGTCTTTGGTCATCGGTGGAGGATGACATTGTTGTGTTGAATAATTGTGGGTGTGCATTACACATGAGTTAGATTATGCTCTATTGAATAGTTTATGTGCATGTATTACACTTGTGTTGGTTGTACCGCGTCATGGTGTGATGGTTGAGAAATGTGTACTGCGTTGAGAATGGGAGGTACCATTACCTTCCAGCTAGTGCCTGGAGAATTGGTTGCATTGAGAATTAGAGGTACCATTCCCTTCCAGCTAGCGCCTGGAGAATTGGCAGAGGTACCATTCCTTTCCAGCTGGTGTCTGGTAAATTGGCGTTTCATTGTGGAAAGATGTATCATTGGCTTACTATGCTTCTGGCAAGTAGAGCGGAGATTATTTATTATTGTTGTTTCATTTGATTATGTGTGTCATGTGTTATGATAATTATGATTCAGTAAGGTTGTGATGTCTTATATGTTGAGTAGACGTGTTTATGCATGTTTGGAGGTGTTAGAGAGTGGTTGAGGGATTTTCTTACCATAAATTAGTTATTAAAAGTATCTCTTTTAACTTGAGCTAAAAGATTGAGAATGCGATGAACGTGTGGAGATGGGCTTTGGTTATATATTGGGTTATAAATAATGTGAAGAACTCGGATTTGGTGAATATGTTTTCAAAAAATAAAGCTGGTATTATGTGGTATTTTGTTACAAATGGAAAATATGGTTATTGTATAATAATTGTTAAAATGGAAATGGGCAGTAAAAGCGAACCTTGGTGTTGTTGAATAAACTGAATGATTTTGAGAACAGTACGTATGTATGTATACTTTGCTTACAAATGTTACATTATTTATATGGTATGAGATTAGCATTCATGATCATAGCTATCTGTAAATTGTTATTGTTGTGGATCATGTTGAGATCCCTACTGGACTATATGTTCATCCCACGTTGCTAATCTTTTTCAGGTGAACATAGAGAAGTGCTTCACGGTCACGGATCTTCCTTATTTGTGACCATGGGGCCTTTTATTTGTAGGCGGAATGCTATTGATGTAAAAAGGGTTAAACCCTTCCTCCTAGATTAAATGATGTAAGCCTACAGGCAAATTATTTAATTATTTATTCATGTTGCATTCATTTTATATTCGAATGAGAGAATTCTTATTTGGGTATTCCTTGTTAATATAATGAGTTTCAGTATGCCATCTCTGAAATTGAATTTATAATAATGGCTTTGGTAATGGAAATCCGAATAATAAAAAGTGGGGCGTGACAGTATAGCATTACAGATTGACAATGTATGAATACAGTAACATATATCAATTTACATTTATATTTTTTTATATATTTATATATGTAGACATTGACATATATTCTCACAGAAATATGTGAAATCTTTTACAACAATACAATGCAGTTAACAATGAGAAATTAATTATTCATAATTAAATAGTTGGTCATAATGTAAATGTTTAGTGTTACATTTTTGTGTGTATAAACAATTTTTATAATTAGATTATTAAATTCACATAAAAATTGAAAAAAAAAATTGCGTAAAATTAGAGATTAGTAAATAAAGATTTTTTTTCCTTTTTTTTTTTTTAAAAAAAAGGGAGAAATTTATAGTATTTGGTTTGGCTTGTTTTTTTATACTTTTGTTTTGAGTTTTTTGGTTTTCATATTTTTTGTTTTTGACACTATTCTTTTTAATAACCATTTTATTTTCTTTTTAGATTCACTTAATTTGATACTTTTTTATTTTTTAATTTTACTTTAGATTTAGATTCATTTAATCTAAATTCACTTAGAAAAAAATTTGTTGTGTATTCTTTTTGGAAAAAAAATTATTTATATTAAGTAATAAAAAATATATATAATAATAAAAAAATCAGTACAGGTTTGAATTTATAAATTTTTTTGCCAATATTTTACTTTTTAATTCTATTTAGATTATTAGATATTAGATTTTTCATGTGAAAATATAATTTAAATATAAAATATGAAAAAAATTCAAGTATCTTTAATCACAAAAATTGTGAAAATATGAAAAATCAAAAATAATAAAACAAATTTAAAAGATAAAACCAATGAAAGTGATTCTTGTTTAGAATTTTGACCTCATACCTTGGTTATTCAAATACCATGTAAAATATTACAATTTATAAAATATAATATAAATATAAATAAAGTGTATAAGGATAACCTGCAAAATTTTGAGATGTAGCACAAATCTCTATTTAAAAAATGCATGTGCTTTCCTCTATATAAATTCAAACAAATACTTACAACTTTATGATTCAACCAAAATTATTTACAGTAATTTAATCCATGATGAATAATTGTATATATTATGTATATCAGTATAGAAGTAGATAAAGGAAATAAGAAGAAGTAATTATTTTTTTTGTTCTTCAATCATCACCAATGTAAAAACGAGGGAGATGATTTTTTATTTTTATTTTTGATAAGAAGGGAGACGATTTGTTTATATTTATATAGAACTCTCGGAAGCAGATATATTGTTTTGAGTGTTCAACTCCAACAATAAGGAGATAGTTGGTTTGTATAAAACTCTTCATGATTTTTAAAAAATATAATAGATTTGAGAGAGTAAAATTAAGATTTTTTTTTTTAAAAAAAGTAAAAACTAATAAAATTTTCACACTTTTATAATAGTAGTAAATAATAGCTATCCATAATTGTTTATTTTCATTGTTTCTTTCATGTTTTTTGACACTACAAAAAAAAAAAAAACACATTTGGCGACTAAATTTTTAGTCGCCAAAAGTGAATTTTTAGTCGCCAAAAGTCGGGTTTTGAGTTTTCCCGACTAAATTTTTTAGTCGCCGGCTTGGTCGCTGGAAAACTGTCGCGAAAGGTATTGGCGACTAACAAACTTTTAGTCGCCAAAAACCAAGTCTGTAGCGACTAAATTTTTCGTCGCCAAAGCTATTTTTTAAATTATACATTTGGCCACTAAATTTTTAGTTGCCAATAGTGAATTATTTTTTTTTAATTTATACATTTGCCGACTATTTTTTTCGTCGCCAATACTGAAGCTTTTGGCGACCACCCGTTTTAGTCGCCAAAAGGTTATTTCAAAAAAAAAAAATAATAATAATAATAATAATTAACCCTCTGCTCTTCCCAAGTTTTGAACCACCAACCTTCCACTTTCTAACCCTGTACCAACACACTCTCTCCACTATGCCACAATAACACCAAATGAATATGCATGCAAAATATATTATTTATATACTATATTGACCCGTATTAATATTAAACTATATATATAAACATAATTATTTTTATTCAATATAATTTATGTAAAAAATAAATTATTTATTAAAAAAAAAAGGAAGCCACTTTTGGCGACCAAATTTTTTTTTAGTTGCCAAAAACCTTAGTTTTGGCTACTACCCAATAAGTTAGTCACAAAAAAAATTAATTTCCACCTAAAAATAACCACTTTCGGCGACTAAACTGATTTCTAGTCGCCAAAACCGCCACTTTTGCCGAATAAACTCAATTTTAGTCGGCAATTGTCCACTTTTAGCTACTAAATTTTTTTTAGTAGCCAAAAACCTTTACTTTTGGCTACAACATTTTTTTTGTCGGTAAAACACCTACAATCGGCGACCAAACCATTTTTTAGTCGCCAAAACCTATACCTTTGGCTACTAATTTTTTTTAGTCGCCAAAAACCTTCACTTTTGGCTACAAAAATTGTTTTAGTCGCTAAAACCCATGTAATCAGCGACTAATCTGATTTTTAGTCGCCAATAAGTATACATTTGGCTACTAAACTGTTTTAGTCGCCAAAAGTCTTCACTTTTGGCTACTAATTCAATTTTAGTCGCCAATTGTCCTACTTTCAGCGACGAAATTTACATTTTTGGTCGCCAAAACTGCTTTTTGTTGTAGTGTGAAGTCGCTGGCCTAAAATATATAGGTTTTATGCAAGGCAGTTCCGTAGAATTTGAAAGGTAAACTCATGATCTTAATAATCCCAGTTGGTTGATTATATTAAAATCTTAACCGATCTTACTAGGAAGTAAATAAATAAATTATTAAAATATTATTATGAATGAGGCTAATATGTCAAAGGTGATGGAATTATCATAAAATAGTATTTATGCCATATTACTTGTGAATACAATATTAGTGTAATGTCTTACAACATATAAGAATTTTAGATATTGTATATTTTTTTCTCTAAAAGTAAATTTTTTTGTTGAAAAAAATATTTGAAGACTAATTTTTGTTATTGCAAGGACAATTGCTAAAATGTCGGCCAGAGAGGTGCCAAAAATAGACTTTTAGTGACAAATTTTATCAAAATATTGCTAATAAATACAACAATATAATTTGATGTAGAAAAAGGTTTTTTTTTTTAAGATTTTTTCTTTTGGGTCCCAAAAGTATAATATTTTATCACTAAATATTCAATTGTCATTAATGACACTTTTAGCAATTAAAATATTTTGTTCTTATAAAGAGATTTTGTTTCTAAGATAACATGATAAAAATAAGGGGACTTGCAGGTCTCAATAGGTGGACTTATTTCCCAACAAGTCTTGTTAAGGGTGGTCACAGGTCAGATTGGATCGGATTTGTCGGTTGCCCGTCACGCAAACCGACAACATCGGTTTGAAGAACCCATCAATTGAACTTGACCCAACATTGCTTCGAAACTGTCAAGTTCAGGAGGTAATAAAATCGGTTAGACTTTGGTCGGTATTGTGGGTCATCTATCTTTCCTTAACTCAACATAATCACAAGATAAGGAAGAAGGAGATGAGGTTTTTGATGGTGGATGAAAATCAGACAAGTAAGGAGGAGGAGATGCAAGTTTTGGGCTAGGGTGATCAGAAGAGGGGAGAAAAAAATTAGGGTTTCAAGAGAGGAGAGAGAGAGAGACCATGTCACAACCCCATTCCGCCCTTACTGGAATGATATCGTGATGGACAGTAATCTCAGATTATCAAAAGCCAACTTACAGAAATTCATACAGATAGAGTATAAATATGGGGCATATTTATGCGAAAGCAATAAATTCAAATCTAATTAGTCCATAAGAGCTGTGCATCGATTAAATGAAATGACATACATATTAACATGGTTTTAGAACTTGGATACAAAAGATAGCAAACTTGTACATAAACATCCTCACGTTACATTTTGATCAAAAGGCTTCTTAATCCAAAACATACAAAAGTAAATAATCTACAAAGCTAAGAAGCATAATCTTCAAGGTGATACAAAAATATGAAACAAAAATCGCCTTTTTGTTCATCGCCTACATATATATAAGGGAGAGGGGTGAGTTGAAAACTTAGTGAAAGATATAAGTAATAATGGTTTGAATGAATGATATCCAAGATTTTATCCAAACAATACATATCATAGCTTGGAACAAAATCAAATGATGAACCAAGTTCAGCAATGAAAGGCTTTCAAAACTTCAAAAGATGTTTACTAACATCTACATAATATAAAGGATGAACATTTATTAACAAAACAAAGGAATAACTGACCTAAAATCGATTAGACAAGCCCACTCGTCAGTGGCAAAGGAGATATTTCAAACAAAAGTACTAGTTGTATTTAAATCCCCTAGCACACAAGGACCTTTCAAGAATGTCATCAAAATAAACATAATACTTGATACAAAACTGTCATCAAAATAAACATAATACTTGATACAAAACTAAGGTAAAATCATTCATGCTTGATCAAATACTTTCCAAAACAAAGCAAAACTTTTATCCAAAACATTATAACATAACCCTATTAAAAATACCACTCACAATAGCTCTTCGATCGAGGAGGATTAAGGCAAAGATCCAAGACCTACAAATACTTGGTAAATCCCTTTGAATATACTTCAGGAAGACAAGAAGAGATACTCAAATATGGTTATGCAATGCACTCTCCAAACAAGCTTCAAATGAGTAAAATAGATTTTGGCATTTCTTCCCAAAACCAAATTAGAACAAAGCAAAACATGTGTTACGAGTTAAATCAATGTTTTTTCTTCTCAAAAAAGCATGTTGGGTACAAACTAGGTCTAGGAATGGATGCACAGAGATGAACTGGCCCGAAATGGCCTAACTGAGTGAACTCAGGAGGTCATGGCCGAGGTTATACACTTCTTGGTGAAGGTGTGGTCTCCTTGGCCGAGAAGTGGGCTACCCGCCCAGGATGTTACAAGGTGTTTGGCAAAGGTGTGCAGTTGTCAGCCTAAGTGTGCATGCAATGTAGACCAAGGTGCAAGTGATCATGTAAGGAAGGACAAGGTGAGACACAATGCTTGGCCTAAGTGTGAAGGTTGGACAAAAGTGGGTCTCAGTAACTACACTTAGGGAATAATGAAATCTGGAATCCGGGTTTCCCTTGAAGAACATGAAGAAATAAATGCTAAAATCATAACTTCATATTCAAAAATCTGGGATTTCATGATATGAGTTCAAAAACATGGACCTGGTACCCATACATGAAGATTTTATGAAAATAAGCACAAAAACATGGAACTTGATACAAACTTTTGGATCAAAACAAGATTTTTTTTTCTTCAAGAACACAAGAACGTCACTTTCTCTCTCTAAAACAATACTTTAAATCTATGCATGGCTCATGAATCATGCTAGATAATGTAATGTGATCAGATTATCATAAAGAGTAACACAAGTTGATCAAGAATCTAACTTCAAAACAAAAATCGAATGGTTCAAAGTCTAATAATCAAGCTTGAAAAATCTAGCTTCCTCCAAGAACTTCTTCTTTTTCTTCCTAGAGCTTCTCTCTCTTCAAGACAAAGATATATCAATTGATATGGGTTCTTAACTACTAACCTGATTAATACCCACTACTGGGACATGTGGCACCATCTAGTCAAATCTCTTCAAAAAGGTGCCAGAATGAAAGGATAAGATTAGGTCAAAGTGTATACAACAAGTAAGGTGGCATGGGTACCTCTAATAAGGCAAGGATCCTGGATCCAAACATAGGCTTTGGACAGGTAAGGTCTCTCTGACCTCGGCTAGGAGGGGTAATACTTGGCCTAGGTGTGACACACCTTGGCCTAGGTTATACAAGACATGGAACAAGGTTGCTAAGTGTTGGCTAAGGTGCATAACTCATAAAAAAGATGACCAACATGGTCGCAAGGTTCAAGGATTAAAGATATCAGATGCCTAGGTAATGCACACCTCGGCCAAGGTGCGAGGGTGGAGGTAGAGGTTAGCCAAGATGGTTCCAAGATGGCCCTAGGTGTTGTTACTTAACGACCTTGGTGCGAGAGGTTCAAAGGTGTGACTTAGGTGTGAGGTAGCAAAGGTAGATAGCTTAGATTTAACACCTAAAGCATGGAACAAAACATGGATCTTACACTTAGGAAAAACATCACAGTTTACAAAATGCAAGCTTAATAAACAAAAATCATGTAAATTCTCATGAATATGACTAAGGCAAAATGAGGGTTGTTATAGTAAACCCCCTTAAAGAAGTTTAGTCCCCAAACTTGAGTTACCTTGCCTCAAAAACAACTTTGGATATTGGATTTTCATCTCCTTTTCCATTTCCTATGTAGCATCTTTGCCATAATGCTCCTTCCATTCAATTTGCACCATTAGTATCGACTTATTCCTCAATTGTTTCACTTGCCTATCAATAATATATATTGGTTTCTCCTGGTAACCTAAATCTTCATTAACCATAATCCTAAAATGATAAATTACGTGCGTCAGATCCTGAATGTACTTCCTCAACATCAAAACATGAAACACATTGTGGACTTGACTTAATTCTGGTGGCAAAGCAAGTTGGTGGGCAATGGGGTTAACTAGAATTTCAAATGGCTCGATGTAACAAGGTGCTAACTTACCTTTCCTTCCGAACCTTGAAACTCCTTTCATTGGTGAAACTTTCAAGAATACATTATCTCCAACTTCACATTCTAGCTCTCTTATTCTTTGGTCAGCATAACTCTTTTGTCGACTTTGAGCGATTTTTATCCTTTGTTGAATGAGCTTAATCTTCTCGGTTGTCATTTGAACTAACTCTGGACCAATCAATGTTTTATACCCTACTTCGGTCCAACAAATTGGTGATCTACAGATTCTCCCATACAAAGCTTCGTACGACGCCATGCAAATGCTAGCTTGGAAACTGTTGTTATAAGCAAATTCTACTAACGACAAATGTAACTCCCAACTCCCCTTGAAGTCCAATACACATAACCTAAGCATATCCTCAATTGTCTAAATCGTTCTCTCCATTTGCCCATCGGTTTGAGGATGAAAAGCCATACTAAATCTCAACTCAGTTCCCAAAGCTCTTTGTAAACTCTACCAAAATCTAAAAAGAAATTTCGGATCTCAGTCTGAAACAATAGATATTGGCACCCCATGAAGTCTAACAATCTCATTCATATACAACAAAGAAAGTTGGTCGACATTAAATGTAGTCTTAATAGGCAAAAAGTGTGCTGACTTAGTTAATCTATCAACTATAACCCAAATAGAATCCATACCTTTTTTCATCCTCGGCAAACCCACAACGAAATCTGTGGAGATGTGTTCCCATTTCTGCTTAGGAATTGATAATGGTTGAAGAAGTCTGGTTGGTTTTTGATGTTTTTCTTTCACTTGTTGACAATACAAACATTGTGATACAAACTCGACCATCTTTCTCTTCATATTTGGCCACCAAAAAGTTTGCTTCTCATCTTGGTACTCTTGGTATTTCCTGGATAAACGGCAAATCTGGAACTATGAGTTTCTTACAAAATTCTCCTTTTTAACTCTAGGATGTCAGCCATGCACAATCTTTCCTCAAACTTTAGTACTTGATTATCAATGGTATACCCCGGTCTCAGCTTCGTGATTATCTCATCAACTACCTTTCTGAAAATTTCATCCTCTATCTGTCTTGTTTTTACTTCCTTAATAATAGTTGGCTCTACTGAAATCATTGCTAAAATTCCATCATCACGGCGAAGTACAACATTAATATCGAAGTCGTACAAATCCCGAAGTATGCTCCTCTGCTCGGTGAGTAAACATGCCAAACTCCTAACATATTTTCTGCTCAATATATCGGCCACTGAGTTAGCTTTACCCGGGTGACACTAAATCTACATGTCATAATCTTTCAACAACTCAAGCCATCTTCTCTGCCTTATATTCAATTCTTTTTGAGTGAATAAATACTTCAAACTCTTGTGATTTGTGAAAACCTGACAAGAAGCTCCATACAAATAATGACACCAAATTTTCAAAGTAAATACCACGATTGCTAATTCTAAATCATGGATGGGATAATTCTTTTCATGAGGTTTCAACTGATGAGATGCATATGCTGTGACCTTACCCCCTTACATCAATACATAACCTAAACCCTTATGTGAAGCATCACTATAAATCTAAAAGTCCTCATTACCTGATGGTAGTACAAGAATTGTTATTGTAATTAAGCTCGTCTTTAGCTCCTAGCAAGCTGATTCTCTGTCCTCAGTCCATTCATACACCACGCCCTTCTGAGTCAACTGTGTCAATGGTATGCAACCTTTGAGAAGTCATTCACAAACTCTCTATAGTAACCTAACAAACTCAAAAAACTATGAACCTTGGACACATTAGTAGGCCTCGGCCAATTCACAGTGACTTCAATTTTGCTAGGATCAATAGAATTACACTCTTCATTAATCACATGACCCAAAAATAAAATGGTCGAAAGCCAAAACTCACTTCCTAAGGTTAGCATACAATTTTTGTCTCCTAAAATATGTAAGACAAGTCTCAAATGATCCTCATGCTCATCTCTACTCTTGGAATAGATGAAGATATCATTAATGAAAGCAACCACAAGCCCATTTAAGTATGGCTTAAAGACTCTGTTCATTAAATTCATAAATGCCGCAAGAGCATTGGTTACTCCAAAAGGCATTACCAAAAAGTTATAATAGCCATATCTTGTCCCAAAAGCAGTCTTCTCCACATCCTCTTCCTTAACCTTGAGTTGATGGTAACCCGACTTGAGATCAATTTCAGAAAAGACTAGTGCTCCCTCTAACTGATCAAACAAATCATCAATCCATGGAGTGGATATTTATTCTTAATAGTTACCTTATTCAGTTCTCAATAATCAATACAAAGACGAAGTGTGCCATCCATTTTCTTAACAAATAGAACTGGTGCACCCCAAGGTGAAGTGCTCGGCCTAACAAAACCCTTATCCAACAACTCTTGTCATTGAACTTTTAACTCCTTAAGCTCGGTTAGGGACATCCTATAAGGTGTTTCAAAAATAGGCTCTGTTCTCGGTATAACATCAACAGTAAATTCTATCTCCATATCAACCTAATAGCCAGACAAATCATTCGGGAAAACATCGGGAAATTCATTAACAACTAGGATATTGTGCAATTCAACATTTCAATCCAGATTACTTAGTACACTACACAAATAACCTTGGCATCCTTTTTGGATCAACTTATAAGCTTTCATGGATAAAATCAAGTAAGGTGGAGATATTACTCATTTACCTTCAAACGTAACCTCTGCTTGTTTTGGGGGTTTAAAAGTGATACTTTTAGAAATACAATCAATGGATGCATGATTTGGTACTAACCAATCCATTCCCAATATAACATCGGATCGAGTCATGTTCAATGACGTCAAATCAACTAATAATTCGACATTCTCAATCATAACGACACATGTTCTGTAAATGGATGTAACAATCATAATCCCTCTAGATGGGGTAGAGACAAATAATAAATAACCAAGGGGTTATAATTCTCTATTTAACTTCCCGGTAAATTTAGTAGATATAAATGAATGTGTAGAACCCGAATCAATCAATATATATATGCATCTTGAGCACAAATAGGAAGTATGCCTAACACTACGGTCTCAACACTCTAAGTGTCCCCTAGAACCAATGCAAAGACTCCACCCTATCTCATCTGTCATTTTTTGGTATTGCCTTTTTGTACAGAACCCGAGTTGCTCTCGTTTTTCTTACCATCATTAGCCTTTGCCTTGGGACAGTCCTTAACACGATGACCCATCTCACCGGATCCAAAGTATGCTCCAGATGCTTGATGACAAACTCCCCAATGTTGTTTTCCATAACGTGTGCATGTCGGCCTAGTACCACTTTCCTGATTTGAGTTATTTGAATTGCCCACAATCACCTTTTTCTTCACATTAAATGGTGCTCAGCGATTGTCATAATTGTGCCTCTTTCTCTGACTCTCTCATGAACTTTGATATCTGCTCAAGTTAGCTTCTACCATGATGACTCTGTCCAATACCCTGCCGTAAGTCGACATTTTGAGCATACTAACCCGATCTTGTATTAGTCCATGAAGCCCATTCTCAAACTTTCTTACTTTTCTGTTGTTGGTATCGACAGTGTGAGGTGAATACCTAGCCAACTCAGTCAAAAGACGATCATATTCAGCTACTGTCCTGTTACCCTGTGTTAAAGTCTAAAATTCTATGGTTTTACAATCAAGGACACTAAGTGGAAAGTGCTTGTCATAGAATAACTCCAAAAATCTAGCCCATGTCAAACCTGGATTACCTTCTCAGATCATCATCCAGCACCTATGGACGTCGTCGTCCAATCTGAATGCTACCAATAACATCTTCTGGGTATCTGTGCTAGGAAAGATTTCAAATATCTTCTCCATTTCAAGAACCCATGCTTCTGTCTTCAATGGCTCTATACTCCATCAAACCTCGACGACTTTATTTTCTTAAATTCCCTGATCAAAGGTAATGTACCCTCCTTATATAATGCTATCTGTGGAGGCACTTGTGGTACTAGAGGAGGTGGAGACGAAGGTGGGGCTGCGTTTTGGCCATTTGTCTACTCGGCCTGAGTAGAGGTGGTACCAGTATTTTGTTGCTTTGCTTATCTTAACTCACGAGTCAAACCATGTACCATCATTTCTAATCTGTCCAATCTATCTTGGGAATGATATCATCTAATTAGAGGTCTTCCCCTTCTCATGATGTTAAGAGTATGCAAAATGTGACTTTAAAAAAGATGAACACATAGGCAAGTTGACAAGTAGAAAATAAACATGTCGACATCATATACACCTTGTCAAATAGCAAGCAATATGATGCAATGCTCTTTAGGACTAAGAGTGTGTGAATAAACATACTATAAGGAACCTATGCTCTGATACCAATCTGTCACGACCCCATTCTGCACCTAATGGAATGATGCCGCGATGACCAGTAATCTTAGATTACCGAAGGCCAACTTACATAGATTCACACATACAGAGTATAAATATAGGGCATACTTATGTGGAAGCAATAAATTCAAATCTAATTAGTCCATAAGAGTTGTACATAGATTAAATGAAATGACAAGCATATTAACATGGTTTTACAACTTAGATACAAAAGATAGTAAGCTTGTACATAAACATCCTCGTGTTACATCTTGATCAAAAGGTTTTTCAAACCAAAACATGCCAAAGTAAATGATTTACAAAACTAAAAAACATAATCTTCAAGATGATACAAAAATATGAAACAAAGCACATATTCCAACAAAGCTTAGGCGACATTGCCTTCTTGTTCATCACCTACATATATATGAGGAAGGGGTGAGCTGAAAACTTAGTGAATGATACAAGTAATAAAGGTTTGAATGAATGATATCCGAGATTTTATCAAAACCATACATATCACAGCTTGTAACAAAATACATAAACATCATCATGTTACATCTTGATCAAAAGGCTTTTCAAGCCAAAACATGCAAAAGTAAATGATTTACAAAGCTAAAAAACATAATCTTCAAGATGATACAAAAATATGAAACAAAGCACATATTCCAACAAAGCTCAGACGACATTGCCTTCTTGTTCATCACCTATATATATATATAAGGAAGAGGAGTGAGCTGAAAACTTAGTGAATGATGTAAGTAATAAAGGTTTGAATGATTGATATCCGAGATTTTGTCAAAACAATACATATCATAGCTTCTAACAAAATCAAAGATGAACCAAGTTCATTAATCAGAGGCTTTCAAAACTTCAAAGGATGTTTACTAACATCTACATAATACAAAGGATGAACACTTATTGACAAAACAAAAGAATAATCGACCCGAAATCGATTAGACAAGCCCATCCATCGGTGGCAAAGGAGATATCACAAGGTACTAGTTGTATTAAACTCCTCTAACACACAAGGACCATTCAAGAATATCATCAAAATAAACATAATACTTGATACAAAACTAAGGGATAATCATTCATGATTGATCAAACACTTTTCCAAAATAAACCAAAAACTTTTACCCAAAAAATTATAACATAACTTTATTAAAAGTACCACTCACAATAGCTCTTTGGTCAAGCGGGATTAAGGCAAAGATCCACGAGCTACAAATACATGGTAAATCCCATTGAATACACTTCAAGAAGACAAGAAGAGATGCTCAAAATGGTTATGCAATGCACTCTCAAAACAAGCTTCAGATGAGTGAAATAGATCTTGACATTTCTTCCCAAAACCAAGTCCAAACAAAGCAAAACATGTGTTGGGAGTTGAATCAATGTTTTTCTTCTTGGAAAAGCATATGGGGTACAAACCAAGTCAAGGAATGGAGGCACATAAATGAACTAGGCTAAAATGGCCTAACTGGGTGTACTCAAGAGGTCATGGCCGAGGTTCCGCACCTCTTGCATGAGGTGTGGTCTCCTTAGCCGAGAAGTGGGCTACCCACCTGGGATGTTACTACGTGTTCGACAAAGATGTGCTGTGGTCAGCCTGGGTGTAGATGCAATGTACACCAAGGTGCAAATGATCATGTAAGGTAGGCCAAAGCGAGATACAATGCTTGGCCTAGTTGTGAAGGCTGGACAAGAGTGGGTCTCGGTGACCACACTTAGGGAATATTGAAATCTGAAAATCTAGGTTTCCTTTAAAGAACGTGAAAATGCTAAACTCATAACTTTTTATTCAAAAATCTAGAATTTCATGATATGAGTTCAAAAACATGGACCTGGGTACCCATACATGAAGATTTCATTAAAAAAAACACAAAAACATGGAACTTGGTACAAAGTTTTGGATCAAAACAATAATTTTTTTTTCTTCAAGAACACAAGAGCATCACTTTCTCTCTCTAAAACAAAACTCTAAATCAATGCATGGCTCATGAATCATGCTAGATCATGTAATGTGATTAGATTATCATAAAGAACAACAAGGGTAGATCAAGAATCGAACCTCAAAACACAAATCAAATGGTTCAAAGTCTAATAATAAGAAATTCTTCTTCTTCTTCCTATAGCTTCTCTCTCTTCAATACAAAAATATGGGAATTGGTATGGGTTCTCAACTACTAATCTGATTAATACCCACTACTAGCACACGTGGCACCATCTGGTCAAATCTCCTAAAAAAGGTGCGAAAATGAAAGGGCAAGAGTAGGTTAAAGGGTATACAACAAGTAAGGTGGCATGGGTACCTCTGACAAGGCTAAGATCCTGGATGAAAGCATAGGGTTTGGATAGGTAAGGTCTCTCTGACCTCGGCTAAGAGGGGTAATAATTGGCCTAGGTGTGACACACATCGGCCTAGGTTATACAAGACATGGAATAAGGTTGCTGAGTGTTGGCTAAGGTACATAACTTGGCCAGAAGGTGCGCAACATGGCTGCAAGGTTCAAGAATCGAAGATCTTAGATTCCTAGGTGATACATCCCTCGGCCTAGGTGAGGCATACCTTGGCCAAGCTATGAGGGTGGAGGTAGAGGTCAGCCAAGATCGGTCCAAGATGGCCCTAGGTATTGTTGCACAACAACCTAGGAGCGAGAGGTTCAAAGGTGCGACCTTGGTGTGTGGTAGTAAAGGTAGATAGTCTACATTCAACACACAAAGCATAGAACAAAATATGATCTTACACTTAGGCAAAACATCACAGTTTACAAAATGCAAGCTTAATAAACAAAAATCATGTAAATTCTCATGAATATGACAAAGGCAATGTAACTCCCCGACTTTTATTAACCGAAAATCATTACCAAATCCTTACATTATTATCATTTTAAAAGATTGCATCCATACAGGAACAGGTATAAAATAAATAGTAACATTCTCTCACAATAATAATGATGGTAGATAAGACATGGTACAATGTCCTTAGGCATTGAATAACAATAAACAAAAAAACAAAAGGGGTTTACCATTATACAATACAAGGCTCTCGGCCAACAATTAAGAGGCCCTGTGGCCAACAAAGTAAAAGGCATCTAGTTCAGAACAATCTTTCAAACCTATAGCTGAAAAAAATTGTCAACACGTGGAATGAGCACTAAGCCCAACAGAGATGCCAAAGATCCTAACCAATCACAACATATAGATAAAAATGATCGTGCATGCACCATGATATACCATATAAGTAGTATAACAGTTAATATTCAGAAGTACACTTATATAAATGTGTTTTACCCAAAAAGTTCCTTTTGACAAAACACAGTACGGAAACCATTTCTATTCTTTTACATTCTTGTTATTACTTCCAAAAGATAACATTTCAAAAACCCATTCTTTCTTTCATAAAACTTTCCACGTTAGCATAAACAAATCTCACTTAAACATCTGTTCCGAAATCACAACCCCATATACAAGTCATAACCCAACTCCACATCTTACTACACCAGACTCATCTACACACCAATACATCAACCATCTTCCTTAGCCATAGGCCCAAGGACCAAAAGACAACCACAAAACGAAGACCAAATGACAACCACAATACGAAAAACAAATAATGCACATATCTAAAAATAAATAACCGAGAATAATACATACGGCCAATTTCATCTCCACCGGCATACAACACAAATGACAGATTCCACAGCACAGGTAACACATAACATTTTACCGGCCTCATTCGGACGGGGGTACCCCGCAGGTCATACGTTACCCGGCGCAAACCGGAAGGGATGAAGAATCTATCACAAGCCGCCACGCTTCGCCGGCTCAGATATGGCAGGAAATGAACCCACTTTCACACTTTACTAGGCACAAACCGGAAGAGATGAGAAAACCTCTGTCAAGGTGCCACGCTTTGCCAGCTCAATACGGCGAGAAACGTACCCCCAAACAATATCACATTAAAATCATAACAAGAAAACCAACAAAATAATACACAGCTATAATACATACACCTAGTCCAATTATCACCGCCACGACTATTAACAGTTAAATGCATTAACTCACTTCTTTCAAAATGTGCTTCACACACCATCGTTCAGCACGGGTTTTCCCACATTTTCAAAATATTTCCAAAACACAGTACAAATTACTAAATACCAAAGCCATAACAATCCCACACAGTCTCATAACATGGCCATATCCACTAGCATTCCAGTTCCTTCTAACCACTTAATCCATAACTCAATAATGGAATCGTCTATTCACAGTGTTCATTTACAATCAACAACATACCATTCTACATCACCTAGCTCACTCTACAATAGTACAATAGTACTCATAACTTATGTCTACAACAAGCACTACCATCCTTCACCGATGGCCAAGGACAAAACTCTAGGCACCATCTACATAATTAAAACAATGAATACACCCTTAGGTAATTCCATATTCCCATTCATTGCAAACTCTCATGTTTTATGAAGAGATAATTTGTTCCACTTTATTTTGAAAACAAAACCTCACTGCTCCAAATCCCAACAAACACAACAAGAGCCCACATCCACCAATATTAATCCAAAACCCCAATATTCATAAACAACCACAAGATAACCCAATTTTGTTTATTCAATCTTAATCTTTCTCTTTAACATTCCAAAATCACAAATGAAACACCAAACCCGTCCAAACCCACATCCTAAACATGCTCTTACAACGCAAAATCATTTATAAACATAACTCCCAATTCCACCAATTTAACACAAGCCAACCCATATGCTTTTTAACAAAATCAACTATAAAACCATCTTTTTAAATGCCATAAAAATTACGACAAGTCTATCTATAGCGAGGTATTGAGGAGAAGCTCAAGAATCCCTACCTCTTGAAGCAAAGAGGAGAAAAGCCGAAACTCCACTAGTGATGAAAACATAATCAGGTCAGATTAAATCGAAGCCCTCGCGACCCTCTACGTTTTGATCTCTAAGGCTAGGGGTAGAAAATGGGTTTAACTAGATGAAACCCAAGATTTAAGGTCAAAGAAACCCGAAAATGGCGAAAAGAGGAAGAGACGAGATAGAGAAAAGCAGAAAAAAAAAAAGAAAAAAAAAAAGAGACTTTTTCAGCAAACTACGAACTTTATATACACGCAGACTGCTTGAGCGCAAGAAGTGTCGCTTGAGTGTCTAGACACAAAAAGTGTGACCACTCGAGCACAGGAAGTGATCACTCAAGCGTAGAATACAAACTCCTAGAAGTTTTGCAAACAGAAGACCACCGCTTGAGCTCAAGAAGTACTGCTTGAGCGCAACACCGCTCTAGCACAGGAAACACCGCTTGAGCGAAGAATGCACCCTCCCAGTTGTTTTGTAGACCTGCAAAAGTATTGAGGGCTTTCAAATACTGCTCGAGCACAGAAAGCTTAGGTCTGTCCATATGCGGTTTAAGTCCATTAAGTGTTGCATTACATAGCCCTTGCCATTGCATTGTTGTTTGCATGTTGCATGACATTGTTGTTTGCATGCTCATGTTGTTTGCATGTTGCATGTTGCATTATCTTTGCATGTTTGTTGCATTGCATTGTGTTTGGATCGGATGTTGATCCAAACACGGGAAACGAGGGGCGTTTCATACTTGAAGTGATGAAACGCGCCTCATTCCTTAGGTCACCGACACCTTTGACCATGTATGATAAGGTGGAGCTTCATCGAGTCTTATGTGGTATTTGTGTGCATTCATTAACATTGATTTGTGCAACTTGGCCTCTTTGGTCATCATGCATTGAGATGCGTGATTGGTGGCTTGAGAGCCGAGCACCACACTCCTTTGAGCTTTAGACATGATAAGGAGTGTGGTTGCACACACATTTTCTTGCAAATACACTGCCATGCCTCTATTAGTGCTCTGTTGCAGCAAAGGGAGAATTTGCAGGAAGCAGTGGCCGATTGACCACTTAAGTTTGCCGATCGGCTATCAAAATTGGTCGATAGCCATAAACTCTGGCCGATGGCCACTCCTCTTGGCTGACCACTTCTCAGCATGTCCATAAGGTGGATCAAAAGTATCTTGGAGGTTGGCACAGTTTTCAGAAGTCTAAAACAGTGCAAACAGAGGCATCATGAGGCACGGTAGTAGATTTCTGGGAGAACGCGACCGAGCATGCATCATTCATCATTCCGAGGTAGAGCTGTGGCAGCCTATTTTAGTTTCTTACTTAGTTGGTTTTGTAATTTAATTTATTTGATTAATTAGTTAAAGTTTTGTAATAATTAATTAGCTAAGTTAGTTAATTAGTTAATTTGTAATAATTAGTTTAATTAGCGTAGCTAATTAGCTAAATTCATTCGGACCCTCCGTCGAGAGGGCAAATGTTGTAATAAGCGCGTGTGTGTGTGTGATGCATGTCTTCCAACCCCATTTCTTTCTTCCTTTTACTTATCAGCTTTCAATGGTTAGTTTTAGGGCATGTTTCGATTAGCATCCTTATGCTAGCATGTTTGCATCATTCATTCATATTGCATGCACTGGGCTCGGCATATCATACAAACTGCATTGTATTTCGATACCAATTTGAATACATGTTATCAAGTTGCATTCACATGACATCTTATAATAGCCGAGCCTATCTTAGTTGTATTTTTGCATGTGTTGCATTAGGCATTGTTGACATAGCTATGATCATGCATTGATTACTAACTAGCTTCTGTTTTGTCTTGGAGTACTAAGTAAGCTTTTATTCTTTAGCATCCTTGCATGTGTGTAAGTGATTGCCATGATAGCATGCTTGCCATGAGGCTATGTGCTTATGTGTTTAACTGCATGAATGCCTGTGGATGAAGGCTTCATTGCTTGAATTGGAACAATTCATTAAAATGTGCATTTTAAGTCCACTTGAAGTGGCAAATCCACGCTTTAGCCTACTTGCGAGTAGCACTTTCAAACCACTTTCAAAAATAAACATGAGTTGTTTTGTTCCAATCCACGTGATTGAGTCTATACTTGTATGCTGTGCGCATCACGTAGTAAGGTTAACTAATAAACCGGAATAAGAACACATGTGTTTTCAAAATATCATGTTAGTAGAGGTCGATCCTTTGATCGGGCGAGTGGGGGTGCTCATTTCAGGACCTTCCCCTCTCATACCCAAGTTCCCGAGCTGAGGCAACTTTGGTGATGACACGGACACGTGGCCTTAGGCACGTGTCAAGGTTTCCTAAATTTTCCAAAACAAAATATTTAGGTGGCGACTCTGAAATCTGGCAAAGCAGTCCATGTTTGGTATTTTTGATTCAAAATCGATTTTCCAAAACAATTTGCCGGATTTGGACTCTTTGGTGATTTATCAGTCTTACATTGCACTTTGTGAGATTAGATTCAGAACCGCGAAAGGAGTCCAAACTGTAGTAGCTAGAACTACAATTCGCGCCCTCGTGCGCGGAGTGGAGTTCGGGCGGTCTACACATAGTTGCGTTTGAAACTGGTTGGTGACTTGCTTTTCAAAACTGTTGTTGCCCAGATTTTTGTCTCTACGCATAATAGCACAACTCTCAAACATGATGAAGAAGTGACAAATGTGAGAGTGTAGCAATGAAGTAAGCTCTGAAATTACATTCCAAAGGATGCTAAATCATGCGCATATGAAAAATAAAGCATGCTAGTGGGCTCAAAGCTTAAAGCTAGCTAAGGGACTTACACCATGGCCGTATGAAGCAAGCCCCAAAGGGCCAAGGTGACTCAAAACAGTCCCAAGGCAGGTCAAAACAGTGCCAAAAACATGCTTGAACATAGCCAACACAAGCTAGAATTGAAGGCATGAAGCATGAAGCATGAAGCATGAAGCATGAAGCATGAAGCATGAAGCATACTAGGCCAACAAAGAGGATTACACTACACCCCCCAAAACCAAGCATAAGATGACTTCGCCAACTAAAATTAGAGTTATGGCATGTCAAAATAACACCAAAAATGCACTGATATGGCAGCCCAAAAGCTTAGGCAATAAGGCATGCATATAGGCTCATATTTAAGGCATAAGGCACAAACCCTCCAAAGCATTGAAAGAGTGGCACATGTGAATGTATGGCCACACCACATACACTGAAATCACATATCAAATGATGCTAAATCATGCAAATAGCCCAAGCAATGCATGCTAATGACTTGGAAGCTCAAGGCTAGTAAGCTAGAATGCACTATGGCTATACAAAGCGAGACATGCATGACCAAAACAACATAAAACAGAGCTTAAGCATGGTAAAACATAAGTAAAAGCTTGTTGGAGTTGAGCCAAAAACATGCTAGAATGATGGTCAAAAGCATGATGCATGTTAAGGCAATAGAGAGGATTGCACTACAAGTATATTAAGCATGCAACAAGTGGTCAAACCAACTTGAAATAGAGTCAAGGCATGCTAAAATAATACCAAAAACAAGTGGGGATCAAGCCAACACATGCTAGAAAACCATGCTCAAACATGAGGCCAATAAGGCAAGCATCCAAGATACAAGAAGAGGGGATGACCCCCTCCTATTTGGGACCTCAAAACACACTTTCCACCACTGAAATTCCTCTAAGTTTTAGTGGTGAGAAGGCCAAAAAGAGGTGGTCCCAATAGCTTAAAAGGATAACACAAAACAAGGCCAAACAAGGCACAAGAGGGGGGTAGACCACCCCCAACACTAACAAAGCCTTAAACAAACATGTTAAGTACTTAAAATCAGAACTTTTTGTAGTTTAAAGTCAGGCCTAAATCAGCATGCAAATAGGGCCAAAAGCTTAAACAAGAACCAAGCTTTAAGGGGTTAGTTTCTTACCCTTGTAGAACAATTTCAAGGAAGCAACTCCAGCAACCTTTTTGGATCAAAAGCAATCCAAAAACACCAAAACCAACTTCAAGGTGCCTCAGCAACAAGTGTGTGGTGTGTCACTAGGTGCTTTAGTGCAAAAGTGTGAAGAAACTACACTTTTGAGCACAAACAAGTGCAAATATAGAGAGAGAGGAAGAAATATATAAAGAGATATATGTTTTGTATATCCAATTTTCAGACCCTCTGGAAAGGGAGAGAGGCCATCCCTCTTATAGAAATTCAAGTCCTAAGCTTGTTGGACAAACTAAAGGTTTGAATTCAATCCCTCCATACACGTGTATGGAGGAAGAAATTTGTGCTCACCAGCTGTCACAGCTGGCACAAAAATATCTGCAAAAGCAAATAAAAAGGCCTCAGCCAAAAGATATGGCCAATCATCTAAAAAGGGGGCCGACCGGCCAAAAAAGGTGCCGACCGACCATCACTGATGGCCGATGACAAGAAGGAAAGGCCGATGGGCACAGGGCCTGGCCGATGGGTTGTAGGGCTGGCCAACAGGCCACCCCCTTCCCTTAGAAACAAAACCACAAGCTCCCTGGTCCACAACCAAGCACAAAACAGACAAGTTGAGAGGCTCCAAGGCAAGGCGCACAGCCGAGACCTTCAGAACCTCAAAACGAACACGAGCATGGATGATCATCGAGTGTTCAAATGATGACGTCCAAGTCTTGAGGATGGTCAAAAATGGGGTGTCTACACCAAGACGCTCCAATAACCAAACTTAATGAGGAAGAAGGAGAAACAAGACATGAACAACCATATAAAACAATGAAACCCATATCCAGAACATCAAATGGGTTAGGTCAAAACTAAAGTCACCGTAGCCTTCCTCCCTTAGGAAATTTCATCCCCAAAATTAGAGAGAACGCCAATACACTGGGCCCACCATGGGAAAGGAAAAACACCCACCAATCCTACACTAGATCCATACATGGGATACGTTCCTGGATCTCAGTCCAACACCTCGGTGCCCCAAAGTCTCCCAAGTAACACATAACAAGAAAAGAGTCACAACTGCCTCTTTGATCCACGTACCCGATGGGATCTAAGTGACTACACAAAACAAGAAACGAGTGCCAACACTCGAACATCAGAAAAAAAAACCACACACACAACCAGAAATTCTCAAGAAAAGAGTACTACACCCACAAATCATGGTCTACAGAGACAACTCTCTGGCATAACCAAAACAACCAACGTTGAACCCGTTCAAACCCAAAACACGTCACTAATAACCAAAACTAAATTATAACACAATTCACTTTTACAAGGTGAAGCAAAACAATCACATAAATCAAGTTAAGCAACAGTTTTCTTATTCATTTGCAAACTCTTTTATCACTTACACTGTTTTTTTTTTTCCCAAAAGTTATTCAAACTCACATCATTTTCAAACAAAATTTTGTTTCAGAATTCCAAGAGAATAAAATGTTTTGCAAACATTTTCTCCAAACAACCCACGAAATTTCAAACCCAAAATTTTCGATTGAAACGAAATCCCATAGGAGGCCAAAAAACCAAACTCACTTTCAGATTCATGTTTCAACAATATCTGGTGGATCTCAACCATCACCCAACAACCTCTATCACAAACTCGGTGATATCACAACTCAATTACCACATTTCTATAATAACGATGAAGAGAAGTAATCATAGTGCTAAGAGAGATAATACAACACAAATAGCTTCCGAAATCCTGAAAGTTCCAAACCAATACAACACTAGTAATATTAATCCGCATAATTCAATGGCGCAAAAGAGTTCACAAAATTGGCACACTAACACATTACCCCAACTTAAGAGGTTCTACACACTCACAACCAACCAAACAATACTCATAAGTGAGGCTCAATGCCCCCAAGTATAACCAAAAATGCCTTTCAACCTTACAACCCTTTGCTCAAATCAAAAACTATTTCCGAGAACCAACTTCGAATACCATACAACCAACCCACTAAATCTCCATTCTCACAACCAAATAGTTCAAAACAAAACATTGCCACTATACCACTTCATTCTTGCCATCCCAAGACTAAGCACAATGCAAAACACACCCCTGCTGCTCAACGAGCAGCAACACACGCTTCCCAAGACATTAATATGACATAATAAACTAGGATTTCTGATCCTTACAACCTCTTTCAATACATTACAAATAAATACAACTTAATTACATCTCCACGTACACACTTGCATAAACAACATCCATAGGCATACAACCTTAAATAAGATAACATCATATTACATTACAAAACACCACAACTCCTCCATATCACCAACTTACTACAGTTCTCGCTTAGACTACTTAAACTGGCTCCACTCCCGTAGAGGGCAACGATGCCGAATATGGCCCATCCAACCACACCTAGAACACATAGGTGGCCCTCTATTCTGAGACTAACTTAAGGATGCCTAAGTCTGACTAGACCCTCCAAAGGATGAGTTTGAAGAAACAGACATAGCTTGTGGAGTCAATTGTGTCTGTGCCTGAGAGCTTGCTCACCTCAAATTCTTACTAGGTCTACTACCTCTCCAAATAGTCGAATTTGCTAGTATGACCTCTTCCTTCTCATCTTGGCCAACACTACAAGTAACGGCTTCCACATGAGCTGCCTCTACAAAGGCATGATAATCTCTATGCCTTGCCCCAACAACCTTTCCCTGAATAAGGTCGCACAATCTTCGCTCAAACTCAAAACAACTTTGCTCCTTTGCTGCGACCAACTCTAGAACAAATGTCGACAAACTAGTGAACCTCACCTCAAACTGTGCCAAAGGAGTTATCCTCCTAGCATAACTGAGCAAACTGGTTCCTCAATCTTTCCCGTGTGAAAGGAGGAAAATACTTAGCCAAAAAGGTCTCAGTGAAAGCAACCTAAGTAGTTCCCACAAAAACTCGCCCAGACTTCCACCAATAATTGGTATCTCCCTTCAGTTGGAAACCAGCCAACACAACCCTCAACTCTTCATCTTTGACTCTGAGCATATCAAGAGTCTTGGTAATCTGCTCTAACCAGTCATCAGCCTTCAACGACTTACGCTCCCCCAAAAACACAGGTGGATTGGAGCGAAGAAACTCTTTGGTCAACTTAAGATTATGCCCACAGTCCCTCCCCAATTGTGAGCAAGAGCATCTCCCACCGCTCTCACAATCTGGCATGCAACTTCCTTACCCACATCCGATGTTGCAAGGGCAGGTACTAACAGAACAATTGTGCCTCTACTGACACTCCTACTTCTCTGATGCCCTCTACTCCTTCGAGAAGACATCCTACAAAACCAAAACCCAAACAAACTTAGTAAACAACACGACGGCCTTGCCTGAGGCACACACTTACCCCCACTAAGTTACAAGACACACTTAGCCCTGAAACACATAATTCGATCACATAGAGGCAATTAAACACTTAATCACATAATCGGATCAAGTCCACAAGATAACTACTCGCCCTGGGACTCTCAAGGAATTCCTATCAGAAACCACATTGATCAGGCATGTTTCAAATAGAACCTCAAAGTAAGTTCACCGGTGGCAAGCATTATCGAGGAAACTTAATCCCATGCTCACACAAATGCAACATATAAAGTCCTAACACATAAATCACTTTTATGCAACGTCCTCACCAAGCATAGCAACCCAGTATGGTAAAACCACTTCCTACAAGCCCAAAGTATTTGACCTGGCTCACTCGGATACCAAGTTGTAACGCCCCTACTTTTATTAACTGAAAATCATTACCAAAGCCTTACATTATTATCATTTTAAAAGATTGCTTCCATACAAGAACATGTATAAAATAAATAGTAACATTCTCTCACGACAATGATGATGATAGATAAGACATAGAACAATGTCCTTGGGCTTACATTGAATAATAAGAAAAGGGGTTTACCTTTATACAATACAAGGCTCTCAGCCAACAATTAAAAGGCCCCGTGGCAAACAAAGTGAAAGGCATACAATCTTCCAAACTTGTACTTGAAAAAAATTGTCAACCCGTGGGATGAGCACTATGCCCAGTAGAGATCCAAAAGATTCTAACCAATCAAAACATATAGATAAAAATGATCATGCATGCACTATGATATACCATATAAGTAGTGTGACAGCTAATATCCAAAAGTAAACTTATATAAATGTCTTTTACCCAAAAAGTTCCTCTTGACACAACACAGTATGGAAACCATTTCTTTTCTTTTACATTCTTATTATTATTTCCAAAAGATAACATTTCAAAAACTTATTCTTTCTTTGATAAAATTTTCCACATTAACATAAAGAAACATCACTTAAGCATCTGTTCTGAAATCACAACCCCGTATATAAGTCATAACCCAACTCGACATCTTACTACACCATACTCATGTGCATACCAATACATTAACCATCTTCCCTAGCCATAGAACCAAGGACCAAAAGACAACCACAACACGAAAAACCAATGACACACATATCTAAAAATAATTAACAGAGAATAATACATGCGACCACTTTCATCTCCACAGGCATACAACACGGATGACAGATTCCACAACACAGGTAACACATAACACTTTACCGACCTCACCCAGACGGGGGTGCTCCGTATGTCATAATTTACCAGGCACAAATCAGAAGGGATGAAGAACCTATCACAAGGTGCCACGCTTTGCCAGCTCAGATACGACGAGAAACGAACTCCATTTCACACTTTACCAGGCGTAAATTAGAAGGGACGAGGAAACCTCTGTCAAGGTGCCATGCTTTGCTGACTCAATATGGCAAGAAGCGGACCCCCAAACAATATCACATTAAAAGCATAACAGGCAAACCAACAAAATAATACACGGGTGTAATACATACACCTAGTCCAATTATCATCGCCACAACTATTAACACTTAAATGCATTAACTCACTTCCTTCAAAATGTGCTCTACACACCACCGTTTAACATTAGTTTTTCCACATTTTCAAAATGTTTCCAAAACACAATACAAATTACTAAATACCAAAGCCATAACAATCCCACACAGTCTCATAACATGGCCATATCCACTAGCATTCCAATTCCTTCTAACCACTTAATCCATAACTCAATAATGGAATTGTCTATTCACAATGTTCATTTACAATCAACATACCATTTTACATCACCTAGCTCACTCTACAGTAGTATAATAGTACTCATAACTTATGTCTACAACAAGCACTACCATCCTCCACCGATGGCCAAGGACAAAACTCTAGACACCATCTACATAATTAAAATAATGAATACACCCTTAGGTAATTCCATATTCCCGTTCATTGCAAACTCTCATGTTTTACGAAGTGATAATTAGTTCCACTTTATTTTGAAAACAAAACCTTACTGCTGCAAATCCCAACAAACACAACAAGAGCCCACATCCACCAATATTAAACCAAAACCCCAATATTCATAAACAACCACAACATAACCCAATTTTGTTTATTCAATCTTAATCTTTCTCTTTAACATTCCAAAATCACAAATGAAATGCCAAACCTTTCCAAACCCACATCCTAAACATGCTCTTATAACCCAAAATATTTTATAAACATAACTCCCAATTCCACCAATTTAACCCAAGCCAACCCATATGCTTTTTAACAAAATCAAATATAAAACCATCTTTTTAAATGCCATGAAAATTACCACAAGTCTATCTATAGCAAGGTATTGAGGAAAAGTTCAAGAATCCCTACCTCTTGAAGCGAAGAAGATAAAAGCTAAAAATCCACTTGCGATGAAAATATGATCCGCTCGGATTAAATTGAAGTCCTCACGACCCTCTACATTTTGATCTGTAGATATAGGGATAGAAAATGGGTATAACTAGATGAAACCCAAGCTTTAAGGTCTAAGAAACCCTAAAATGGCGAAAAGAGGATGAGAAGAAAGAGAGAAAAGCAGAAAAAGACTTTTTTAGTGCACTACGGACTTTATATACGCGCAGACCGCTCGAGCACAAGAAGTGTCATTCAAACGTCCAGACACAAAAAGTGTGACTGCTCGAGCGCAGGAAGTGATCGCTCAAGCGTAGAATACAAACTCCCCGAAGTTTTACAGACAGAAGACCATGGCCCGAGCACAACACCACTCGACCGAAAAATGCCCCCTTCTAGTAGTTTTGCAAACCTGCGAAAGTATTGAAGGCTTTCAAATACCACTTGAGCACAGAAAGTTTCTCTTGTGTGTAGAGACAAAAATTTGGGCAACAACGGTTTTGAAAAGTAAGCCACCAACTAGTTCCAAACGCAACCAAGACACTCCAATAACCAAACTTAATGAGGAATAAGGAGAAACAAGACATGAACAACCATATAAGACAATGAAACCGGGATCCAGAACATCAAATGGGTCGGTTCTAAACCAGAGTCGCTATAGGCAAAATAAGGATTGTTATAGAGTACCATGTCCGCCATGTTGTTCTTCCTAAGCTTGTTGCCACAATTATCGTCTTACATATAGAAATTGCTAAGAGAGAATATAAGATAGAGAGAGTAGAGAGAAAACTTCTATCCTTTGATAAAAGTGAGGAGAGAGATGAGTTATTGTATGTCTTTTGATTAGAGTGAAGAGATAGATGATTTATTTGTTAAGAGTAATAAAGAGAGAGAAAGGGCTCTCACAGAAGTAATCACAAAAATGTTGGAAGTTAAAATAATAAAGTGACAACTAGATAGCTGAAAATGGTGATAAGAAAGTTTTGGAAAGTTGAAACAGTAAAGGAAAAGCTCTATGATAAAAGAGAGTGGCATGTAAACAGAGGAGACACGGGTATAAAAAGTATTCAAATTTTAAAATATTAAAGGGTGTTTGGGAAGTGGCTACTTTTCCCCCTTTTTTTTTTCTTTTTTTTTTTTTTTTTGTGGTATTTTGACTATTTTAGTAGGCTATTTTCATTTCTGTGTTTGGGAAGATGGAGCTTTTTGTTGAATTTTGTATTGGATTAATGTGTTTGAAATGATGTTGAGATGCCAAATGACAAAAATACATCTACAAAAATAGTTGGAATTTCCAAACAAGACTGGCAAAAATAGGAACAAAAATGTCATTTTGCCCCCTGTCCCCCCTATCCCCATCAGTCTGCAATGTCACTTTAACCCTCAAATTGGCTAGGTTGGCTCTTTTTTTCTTTTCTTTTTTTCGATTTAGGGGCTATTTTCACCCCTAAATCCACTTCCCAAACACCCCATAAATATTCGATCGGTCGGATTTTAATAGGGTAAAATATTTTAAATTCAATATCCAAATCGAAGCTCTATTTTTTGGTAGAATAACAGCCATATCTGATCGAAAAGGGCCATAGAAATCGATCATAAGCCACCGGGTCAGGTTAGGTCAGTTGGTTTGACTGGGTTCAATGAATTTATGAACAACCCTAGGTCTTGTAACAATTAGCAACGTTTTTTTTATCAAACACTGATAAAAAAAAAAAAAAAATCACTAATTGTCTGTTTTAAGCGACAATTTGAAAAATGCGTACAACAAAGTCACTAATTATAAGTTGAGTATATTACACTTTGCACCTTACACCTTTCACCAAATCCCAATTTGGTCCCTACACATGGAGTCATGACTATCAACCCCCTACCATGAAATCGTAAGAGTCAATCTCCCACACTTTTGGTCAAATTCCATTTTATCCTTACACAAATGTCAATGTCCCCAATTTGTTACTCCATTATTTAAATTTTGAAAAGAATCCAATCATGTGATAAGAATGTGTTTACGAAATGAGGGTAAGAGAGGAAGATCATTTTCATTTTCCACCAATACACAATTTGTCCCAAAATTTTGCATCAAATTATGACTGTATTAAGTTAAAACAAAACGCAAATTGTGAACGATTAAGAAAATAAATAATGGTTTTACATAAATTGGAATCACAAAATTCTATTTTCCAGAGTAACACAGTCTTCTATCCATTATTCTTCATTTCTTTACTGCATGTTTTGACTTCAAAAATTATATTTTCTTGCATTTTCATCTCAACTTTCAACATACAAACATATATATATTGCATTATATAACTCTATTATAATTTATATATATATATGTATAAATTAAGTTGGTTGATGATAGTTAACTGTCTAGTTATTTTTGTTTAATTCCTCTCATTTCTTTCCCTATAATTTAATTCAAGCCTCCTTTATTTTTACTAATCTCTCATTGTTTTCCACTCTACTTGTAGCCACCCAACTTTCATCCCACATCTTGTGTAAGCCCTCAAGATAGGCAGTTGACAGATATAAGGGTTCTCGAAGACGGTATGAGTGAACACTTAGTATGTGAAAACATGATATGTTATCCAAGAATTTAGGATTTTGAATTACTCTACAGAATCATAATGAGTCGATTATTCCGAAGTAACTCTTCAGTCAGCTCTAGATCTACAACTTTAGCTCCTATACCTGATACAATCATAAATGAAGAAGAATATGAGTTTCAAGATTTAAAAATAGATTTAAGTTGGAATATCCCAAAAGTCCCTATAAAAGAAATATATAAAACCAATTTTTTGAAATCCTTTTTTAATATCGATTTACATGTTAAAATCATTGAACAAGATTATGCTTTAACAAAAACTCAAGAAACATGTCAATTATTAAGTAAAGAATCACTCGGAAAACATTTATTCACTGGTCATAATTTTATTCATATCAGTTTAATCAAGTTGTAGTCAAACCTTTAACTATGCAAGGCCGTAATTCTTCTATTTTATTATGTTTAAGAGATGCTCGGTTTATTGAATATTATGATAGTTTAATGGGCATGATGGAATTCGGTCTCCACAAAGGACCTGTCCATTTTAATCGTTTTCTTGATTTTACTTTAAGTCTTCGTGATCCTCACATATTAAAAGCTTTAACACTAAAGCTCCAAATTTTCGGTGCCTTTACTAAAATGCCTGGAGGTGCACATTCTATTGCTTTAATACATCGAATTTATTACAAGTGTATTAAAACTAATCTTAATGTCCATGCCTTAGTTAAAAGTCCCAAAGATAAAACCCTACTCATACAAGGTAGTACTAATGACGCCAATATAGATGTTCCTATAACTATTTGCTGGCAAGACATTACTCTTCCTGATAATTGGACCACAGTTAATGAAAATTATGTTCACCCACACCAATCTAATAGTCATGATGTCCAACAAATCCAACAAAATGATGATGGTTCTGTTCATATGCGTTTTGTCAATCCTCTGAGCATAGTACATGTAGTATCCCTACTGATGACAATGAAATTTTTAGTACTCCTTTATTTACACGAAAAGATAGAAAACTTTTAATAGGACAAACTTTACACACCACGAATAGTAAATTAAAAGGAATAGATAATTCCTCTACATCTCAAATTAGTAAACATGTTTATTCCACACATACACATCTTCAGGAAGAAGATAATATATCTCAAGATTCGCCCACTCAAACTAATTTTGAAGTAATGTCTCCTATTAATCCACAATTATTAACTCTTAGTAAACATTTTACTCCAGATCTTAATAAACTTCATTCTAAATTTAAATCTAAAAATAATAAATTAAAGTGACAGATTTATCGAAATACTTATAGTAAACAACAACAATCCAAAATAATTAAGAAATGGCATAAATTTATGAATGAGATTGGTACCGAAGTCAATTTCTTTGACCATCTTGAAAATTATTATCAAAACTTAAATACTATTACAAAAACTACATGGAAACCTTCCCCTAATGCTATTGTTTCTTCTAGTCATCATCCTTTAGAAACCATCCTCGTTGAACATAAAGGATCGCTTGTGCATACTTCTCCTTTTAAACTTCCTGGTGATGAATCTGAAATTAAAAAGGTAATTAAACAAAATAATTATACAAATCAATGTTTAAAAACTATGGGTAAACAATTAGATAAAATTGAAACTCATTTTGATGATTACTCAACTAGCAATATATACACTAATAAACCTTTAGACAAACCTCTTATTAATCTTTCTAGCACTAGGAAAAGGTTAAGTCTAGTTACTCAAGATACTAATACTGTTGAAGCTATTGAACAATTATTTACTAAATTATCTACCCTTTCTAATGAAAAAGGAATTACTGTCTTAACACAACAACCATCTTTAGAATTTACTAGTGACTCTGACACATCTACTAATGAAATTAGTCAATTAGCACAACAATTTCAAACCACTCATCTTAATCGAATAGTACATCTGAAAGTTAATCCTACTGCTCTTATAAAAAATTGGTATAATAAACTAACTCCACCTAATCTTCAATTTGAAGAAACTAATATTAGCAATCAATTTTTTGTTTCTACCAAAAAATTATATGAATGGAATATTGATGGCCCTAGTGAAAATCAAATTCTTCAAAAATTAAATCACATGTCTATGGTAGCTAATAGTTATCTTAGTAATTATCATGACTACACTCAACCTAAAATCGTCTCTTTACTTACCTCTGGTTTTACTGGTATGATTAAATCTTGGTGGGACAAATTCCTCACTTAGGATATGCGTAAAGATATTCAAAATGTAGTCCAAGTTGATGAAAATGACTTCTCTATATTTGATGAAGACATAGGAACAAGTAAACCTGATGACATTAACACTTTAATATTTACCATAATCAAACATTTTATTGGAACACTTACTAATATTCATTCTTGCATCCATGATCAACTTAGTTATTTAACTTGCCCTACATTAATTGATTTTCATTGATATAAAGATGTCTTTACTTCTAGAGTTATGCTTAGAGATGATTGTACCAAATCATTTTGGAAAGAAAAATTTATTAATGGATTACCTAGTCTTTTTACCCATAAAATTAGAGATGTCTTTAGTCAACCCAATGGTATTATTGAATATGATAACCTCACTTATGGTGATATCATTAGTACTATTCAGAAAGAAGGATTGAAAATGTGTATTGACATGAAACTTAGTCAAAAAGCAGCTAGAGATAAACATAAGACTAAATATGAATTAGGTAACTTCTGTGAACAATATGGTCTACCCCCTATAGCCCCATCACGTAAAAAACATAAGAAAAATAAAACTTTTCCCAAACCATATAAGAAATATCATAAAAAAACATTCATCCTCTAAATCACATGATCAATATTATGCTAAACCTAACAAGAAATATCATAAGAAAACTAAAAAAATTTAAGTAGTCAAAATCTACCCAAGATATTGCTTGTTCCAATTGTGGTAAAAATGGTCACTATTCTAACAAATGTAGAGCTAAAGCTAACCTAAAGGACAAACTTAACCAATTACACATTTCTGAAGAAAATTAACATCAAATATTTGAAATCTTCAACTTAACTAATACCCCAAATGACTCTCCTCATCCATCTAGTACCTCATCAAGTGATCCTAATCTATCTAGTAGTAATTTTGACTATTATTCTCCCACTGATAATATTGATGATGATCCAATTGAACGAGGTTATAATGATACCTGCTATAAACAAATCACTGTACTTACTAAATCCCATCAAGAAAAAGATTCATTAATTGAATTAATTAGTAAACTAGACAATCCTGACTTAAAAAGAAAATATACTAATAAATTAAAATCATTAAGATAAACTAATTATCAGTTTAACTTCTACTTTAAAAAGATTCAAAAAAGCTCACCATAAAGAAGTAATCTTACAAGATTTATAGAAAGAAATTAACCAAATTAGATTAACAATTAAAGAATTAAAAACTATAGACAAATCATTAGAAGAAGAAATTGTAATATTAAAAATCAATAAAAGTCTTAATGATTTCCAAAATAATAATGATACTTCCTCTGATCAATCTAGTTCTAGTCACAATCCCAACCATGTCATCTTTGATAATCGATCAACTAAATCTCATCATAACAGTGATAATCACAATGATAGTAATCATTTAAATATTATTAATAGAATTAATATTCAAAAATGGCATTAGAAAGTCAAATTAGTTGTGAATGATTTTGAAATAGAAGTCATAGCCCTAATTGATACCAGCGTTAATTTAAATTGTATCCAAGAAGGTTTAATCCCCAGTAAATATTATCATAAAACTAGCGAGCAATTAAGTTTTGCTAATGGAAGTCAAATGTATATTAAATATAAATTACCTAAAGTACATATTTGTCAAAATAATGTTTGTTTTAAAACATCATTTGTTTTAGTTCGAAATATGACAGCCAAAGTCATTTTAGGAACACCATTTATCTTTTTATTATACCTATTCACTATCACTAATTATGGAATAACAACACAAGATTTTGGTCAAACAGTAAACTTTAAATTCTTATCTCCTCCTGAAATCAAAGAATTAAATCAATTAAAAGAATGTTCCATATCTCAATCTATCTAGC
The DNA here is from genome assembly GCA_036172215.1 of Camellia granthamiana. Lineage (NCBI taxonomy): Eukaryota > Viridiplantae > Streptophyta > Magnoliopsida > Ericales > Theaceae > Camellia > Camellia granthamiana. The sequence continues at coordinate 71,943,364 of CM069915.1, read as the reverse complement.
GGTTAACCAAACAACTTAAGTTTCTTAAAGAAGAAGTCAAATATAAAAGAGTTGAATCTTAATTAACAAATCCTATTCTTGTTTCTAAATTGAACAATTCAAAACCCATTTAGGAACTACTATCTGTTCTACTTTACCTAGTACTTTCTAGCAGAGGAAAAAACATGTAGTTACACTTCCTTATGTTAAAAATTTTGATGAAAAACAAATTCCTACTAAATCTCATTCCATTCAAATGAATAATGAATTAGTCGAAATGTGTAAAAAAGAAATCAATGAATTACTTAAAAATAATATCATTAGTAAAAGTAAGTCACCTTGGTCTTGTCCTGCCTTTTATGTTAATAAAAATGCGAACTTGAACGTGGTGTTCCATGATTAGTCATCAATTATAAACCTTTAAACAAAGTTTTAGAATGGATACGCTATCCAATTCCTAATAAAAAAATATTTAATTAAACATCTTAATCAAGCCGTCATTATTAGTAAATTTGATCTTAAAAGTGAATTTTGACAAATACAAATTCACCCTAAAGATAGGTATAAAATTGCTTTTACTGCACCTTTGATCATTACGATTGGAATGTCATGCCTTTTAGTTAAAAAAATGCACCTAGTGAATTTCAAAACATCATGAATGAAATATTCAATCCCTTTAATCAATTTTCCATCGTTTACATTGACGACATTCTTATTTTCTCTAAGTCCACAAATGAACATTGGAAACATCTTCACTTTTTCCTCCAAATTATTAAACATAATGGTTTAGTCATATCTGCTCCTAAAATTAAGTTATTTCAAACCAAAGTCTAATTTTTAGGTTACGATATGTATCAAATTACTATTCTTCCAATTAATCGATCTATTGAATTTGCCTCTAAGTTTCCTAATGAATTTTAGACAAAACTCAGTTACAACGATTTTTAGGCTCTCTTAATTACATTGCTAAATTCTATCAAGACCTTAGGAAAACCTGTCAACCCCTTTTTGATTGGTTGAAGGATAATCCTCCTCCATGGTCTTCCAGTCATACTACTATTGTGCAACAAATCAAAAAAAATGTCAAAACTTTGCCTTGTCTTGGTATTCCTACTGAAAATTCATTCAAAATTATTCAAACTAATGCCTCTAATGTTGGTTATGGTGGCATTCTCCTTCAGAAGGTCACTCCTAAGTCATCTGAACAAATTGTTCGTTTTCATTCTGGTGTTTGGAACAAAGTACAAAAAAATTATACTACTATTAAAAAAGAAATTTTATCTATTGCATTATATATTAGTAAATTTTAAGATGATATTTTAAATAAATTTTTTTTATTACATGTTGATTGTAAAAGTGCTAAGTATGTTTTACAAAAAGATGTTTAAAATATTGATAGTAAACATATTTTTGCCCGTTGGCAATCTATTTTAAGTATCTTTGATTTTGATATTGAATACATTCCTGGTAGTCAAAATTCTATCCCTGATTTTCTTACTTGAGAAATTTTACAGGGGGGATAGTGCATCATATCTACTCTTTATTGTTTTACACACAAGTTAGCAATCACCCGATATTGCAAATTGATTCGTTGTTGCTCCTTCAAAATAACCTATTTAAAAATGATTGACCAATATCCTTATTTACAATTCCAGCAAATTCACAGTCAACTCAATTTGGTTTCCCATTACACTAATCTTCTCAATTTCCATATTGATAAGTTAGATCTCCTCAGTAGATACTAATCAACTTCTGTTTGTTCAAATATAGATGTCAAGTCAAAAGCCTCATTCTAAACTTGCCATTGTTCCAACCAGTCAACCTATTGTTGCTCCTCCAATTGATCTAGTCAACAGATACCAAATTCTTGGTAACATTCCTAAACCCAGTTACGCTTCTGCCCTTACTTCAGATCCCTTTACTTGTCAGTCCATTACTCCAATGCCTCCTAATAATCCATACAGAACTTAAAGAACATATCATGTTGTTAAACCCCAACCAGTCCATCTTTTCTACAAAGAACCAGCCCATAAAAATATTCACAATGTCAATGAACTAGTTACCTCCTATTTCCCTTATGGATGGCATTTCATTCCATCCCATCCAAAAAATTTAATTACCTTTTATAAAGACATCCTCTTCCATCACCAGTCCATAGTCATCAAACCCATCGATGATCAAGTCAATGCTAGTAAGATCATTTACCATTCTTTATACATACACAATATTGTATCCATAGAGGAATGGGGTCTCCATTTTCTCCTTCATGACCTTCCCAATCACAAGATACAATACAATTATTATGATTGTACGGATGCCTGGTTTAAGATCCTTCTCCACCAAAATGAGTCATACAGTCACTCCTAGTTCTTCTCTTTTGACCATAAATTCAAGTCAGAATTTCCTTCATGGTTTCTGAAAATGGTGGTCTCAACATGGTGTCATCCCAGAAATTATTCCTACTAATTTAATGGAACAAGTCAATTATTTCTCTTCAATTTATAAATTGAGTCAACATAAAAGTCAATTCCATATATTGCTCCATTTTATGTCCAAATATAAAGTCCCTTAGATATTTAAATGGCAAGACAATATTTCCAACAACTTAGTCAGTCGCCAACATTTTGTCAAATGGTGGGATGCTTTCAAAGTCCAACGCATTATTGAACAAGTCCAGCAAGATTTTCCAATCAATGTTCATGCTCCTACTCCTGCAATGATTAAATCTTCTCAGCAGAACCCAACTTCTTCAGTCACTCAAGGAAGCCCGCTTCCCCTTACCACAATCAGACTTGGGAGCCCAATAGCCAGTTTTGGGCCTTCAAAATCCAAGTCATTCAAGTCAAAACCCAAGTCCAAGACCAGTAATGAAGAACTTATTCAGATTGCAAAGTTACTATTGGCCCAAGCCAAGTCACAAGATGAAGAAGATGCTTCAGATGGATCAGCCTCATCCGAAGCCTCTACTAGCCATAATTCATATGGTCCACAATTCCAAGATGCTTAGTACCCATATGCCTAAAATAGTCATTGGATTCCATATATATATCAGCTTCAGTCACTACTCTTACTTTGAGAAAAGCTATTGATATGCATATTGATATCCCATCAGTCAACTGTGCAGTCACGATTTATTGATTCTCCATCAGTCAACTGTGTAGTGACGAGATTAAAAAACAAAACAAAACACAAAGTTAAAAATAGACAGCTTTCACCAGTCACCAAAATGGCCCACAGTACCCACGTGCCTCCTACTTTCTAGCTTTTGGAAGTCACAAGCCTCACAGTGTGCCTCCTACTTTCCAACTCATGAAATCACAAGCCTCACAATTATATGCTTGGCCTATAAAAGAGCTTCTCTAGTCAAGGTGAAGACACAATTGAAAAAATCAAGAATCCAACTATTTTCACTCTCTTGCTTTTATTCTCAAAAATTTGTATTCAAGTTGTATTTTGAAGTTATGTATTTGAAAGCTAGACTTTCAAATTATTTCCAGTAAACAATTCACGATTGTAAGTTTTCTATCTTTTAATTATTGTTGTTGTTATTATTTTAATTTAATTACTAATTTTACTATTAATCTAATTATTCTGTTAATTTTATATGTTCTTGTCCCTATCTTGCTTGCTTCCATATATTGTATTATATAACTATATTATAATACATATATATATGTTGTGTTCCTTTCAAACTTATAAGAGCGATAATTATAGTCATCTCTATTGTTTATTTTTTCTCATTTTTTGATGTAGCCTATGAAGCATGAGTACTTAAAAAATGTTGCCGTACAAGTACCAGGTACTTACCGGGTGTGGGTACGCGTGCTGGTACAGCTGCACGCGTACCAGGTACGCCAAAAACGTACTGGATAAGTTTTATACGATCAGTATACTGATGGGTACGGGATGGGTACGCGATCGGTACGTATCGGGTACGTTTTTGGGTACTTCGGGATAAAAAACTAGATTTTTTTACAAATTAAAGGGTACCAGAGCAATTTTTTTTCGTCTATTTTAAAAAATTATATAAATATGGGGTTCTTTTGTAATAAAACAAAAACATGAAACCAATTAAAATTAGGGTTTCTAGATCTATTCGATTATCTTCTTCAGAAATACTCCTAAGAAAGTTGCGATTGAAGAGGTTTAATCGGTGTTGATTGATTCTCTACTTCAAAGACCACATTTCAGTAAGTTCATCTCCGATTCTTCCCCCTCTTCTTCTTTGATTCTTCTTCCTCTTTCTTTCATTTTTTTTGTTTGTTTGCTTGTTCTGTTTCTTCGATTCTTCTTCGATTCTAGTTTGTTCTGCTTTTTCACAGACTTTGTTCGATTTTTCTTCCTCTTTTTTCATCTTCTTTTTATTTTTTCTCAAGATTTTGTACTCTTTCGGCAACAAATGAAGAACAAAGATAGCTTCTTTTTTTTCTTTTGTTTTTCTTCAATTCTTCTTCCTCTTTCTTTCATTTTTTTTTTTCCAGATTTTTCTTTCTTCGCAGCAAACAAATTGATTTGTTCTTTTTTTCCCCCCCCTTCATTTTTTTGATTCTATTCTCCCCTCTTTGATTTTCTCTTTCTTTGATCCTTCTTCTTCTTCCTTTTTCTTAAACTCTCCTTTTGTCCCCCCCTAATATATATCATATATATATATTTTATTTTTTAATATTTTTTCCCCACAGCCACCGGAATTTCATGCAACTTGCAAGTTTAGAGCCTTCTCCATAATCATCTTCAAAAAAAATTTTTAAAAAAAAGGTAATATAAAATGACCTCTTTGTTATTTAAGTTTGCCATCTTTTTACTCCTGTAGACTGTAGTAGACACAATAAAAAAATTGTTATTTAATTTGTATATTGGATGTTTGGCTATAAATTTATAAAAAAAAAAATTAAAAATAAAAATTACCATACCCCAGCCGTATACGTACCCAACTTTTTAAAAAATTTGCAGTATCAGCGTACCCATATTGTACATGTACCCGTACCCGTACCCGTACCCGTATCTGTACCCGCACCGGTGCTTCATAGGATGTAGCTCATTCTTTGAGTCATCTACTTACTTCTTTTTCATTCTCTTTTTTATTTTTTTTTTATTTGCTCTGCTGTTGAACCTCCTTCACTTGTTCATTCAATCATCGTGTCTATGAGTTTGATCTATTTCTTGCAAGTTACATATAGCCGCAATATCATAGATAAACACATAGCTCTTTAACTTCCTTGTTTGATCTATTTCTTGCAAGTTATATACAACCTCAATAACATAGATAGATATATACCTCTTTAACTTCTTTCATATAATCAATGTAGAAAATCTTATTGTACGTAACATATGCATCTTATTACAAATAATATAATTTTATTAGAATTATTTTTTACATTAATTATGAAAATGCGTAATCTCGCTACAAAAGTTTATGGCTTGATTATGACATTTTTTGTTACGTCAATTTATGATAAAGTTACACATTTTGTGGCAGGTGTTATGAAATTTTATGATAAAATTATGTCGATTTGTAATAGGGTGCATGTGGTATACACTCTTGAAATGATGTGTACCATAGGATTTCTCAATCAATATGGGATTATTTATAGGGAAATCTTGTGGTATACACTCCTCCAAGGGTATGCACCATAAACACCCTATTACATATTTTTGTGTTGTATTACGTATTTTTGTGATCAATGTTACATATTTTTTTGATAGGAGTTACGACAATTTATGATTGAGAAATGAAATTATGCATTTTGTGGTAATGTTAAGTATTTTTGTGATAATGTTACATGTTTTCTTATTTAAACATTTTTTAACCACAAAATATGTAATAATATCACAAAATACGTAACATTATCACAAACTTGTGTAACTTTACTTCTCAACCACAAATTATCGTAACTTTTATTAATAAAAAAAAAACTATATAACATTTATTATAAAAATACATAACACACAACAAAAATATATAAAACATAAGGGTGTGTACAAAGTGTTTCCATACTTTATATTCCCAAATACTAGCTAACCCATTACTCCCAGTAACTTCTCATTCAAACACCATGATAAGAGACTGATGCAACTAAATCAATGCCCATAAAATATTAAAGGGTAAATTATAAATACACCCCTTAAAATTAGCTTACAATATGGATTGTCCCTTATAATTTAAAAAATTATAAATATGCCATTGTTAGAATTTTTTATTTTACAAAATTAACTGCAAAAATGAAATTATTAATTAAAATATATTTATGATATCATTAAAAATTGTTAATTGAGTTGATGATTTATTAATAAAGGGGCCATTTGTTATAAAATTAAAAATCTCGAGAGTGGAATGCAATTTTTAGAACCACAAGGGGTGATTCGTATTTTAAACAAAATCTCAGGGGGCGTACTTGTAATCTACCCAATATTTAATATGCACCAATAGTTATTAAATGGTTCCAATTTCCTAAATTCAATTTTTTGAAAATTGAGTTTTTAATGTTTTGAATTTTTTGTTTTTACTGATTTTTTTTAATATTTTAAGAATTTGTTTACTTTTTAGATACACTTAATAAAAATACAATTAAAAAAGGAAATAATTAGTAAAACATCCCTCTCCAACTTTATATAGTAGGAGAGGTCCAAGATATATATATTTTTTTATTAGCTGAGGTCACTCATCATTTTCATAAAGAAAATTTGGCTCAGAGAAATTTCGCTCGACTCAGAAAAATTTTAATTTTCATAACGAAATTTCAAAATTTCTCTAATATGATCACAGACAAATTTTGAATTGAAATTTCTCTGAGTCGAGTAAAATTTCTCTAAATCGAATTTTTCTCTGTGAAAATATTAAGAGATAGTAACTATTATGAAAATAGTGTATGTCATTTATCTTATAAAATCTTAATATCAAGGACCTTAACAAAATTTTTTGTTAAAAAAATATGAGATATGTTACAAAAATCTTTAAAAAATTCATTAAAAACCAAAAATATTAAATATATATACATGAAAATTCAGTATATTTTTGTATTTTTATGTATTTATTGATTTTTTAAAATATTTTTTAAAATATATATATTTATATTATTTTGAGGTATATCTAGGTTAGGTACGTCTAAAAAAAAAAAAAAAAACTACTTAAAATATTTAAAAGTTCACTAAAAATAAAACATTCACTTTTAAGAAAAATGAATTGGAAAAATTAGAACAAATAAGGTGATTATAGTTTTGTTTTATTACTTAAAACAGTATTCTCGTAAAATGTCAACCAAAAATTAAAAATAAAGAAGAAGAAAAGGCGTTGATTTTCGTTTTTCTCTTTTTTTTTTCTTTGGTCAAAATTACTCCTTTAGTCTTCCAATTTCAGCTTACACATTCAGAGCTTTATTTTTTCTTTTATTTTCCATAATGTGTAGCATCAAGGTTAATCCAATAATGGGATGAGCCAATTTGAATAATGACGACGACGACGATTACAGTGGTTACAGGACCACGTACAAAAGCAATCTCCATTGCTTGAGTCTGTCAAAATCTATGAAATATGAGCATGTCGAAAAATATATGGTATTTATATTGGTATTTATTTGTGTATGGTATTTTATATGATATTTTGTATACGTACTGGATATACGAAATACGTACTCAAATTTTTTTTCTTAATTTTTGACGTACCCAGACGTATCCTAATATATAACCAAGTTGTACCGTATCTTAGTTTAAATAATATTTTCTTCTACTACAGAGATAAAATTCATTTTATTAGGCTTCTTTTTATTTAAAATTTTATACTTAGCATTATTTTAAAATTAAACTATGATTTGTAATTTATTTAATATATTGATATTTAATTTTGATTTATACATTTACTTTTGATATTAAATGTTAAATGTAAGTTGGATCTTTACTATGAAATAGCCTTAAAATAGTCTTAAGTTGGATCAAAATCTATGAAATAGTCTTAAAATACATTTACTCGAAATAGTCTTAAAATAGTCTTAAGTTGGATCAAAATCTATGAAATAGTCTTAAAATACATGTACTATGAAATAGTCTTAAAATAGTCTTAAGTTGGATCAAAATCTATGAAATAGTCTTAAAATACATTTACTATGAAATAGTCTTAAAATAGTCTTAGGTTGGATCAGAATCTATAAAATAGTCTTAAAATACATTTACTATGAAATAGTCTTAAAATAGTCTTACGTTGGATCAGAATCTATAAAATAGTCTTAACAAATAAAATTATTTAATCAATTTTTGCATTATTCTAAATTAAAAATAAATATTTTTTTAGAAACGTACAAAGCCGTACTCATATCCTACTTTTTTTAGATTTTACCGTATCAATGTACCTGTATCATACAAATATCAATGCTCATACTCGTACTTCATAGGTCAAAATCCTTCGATGATCACACAAAACCAAGATATCAATACAGAGTCAAGCCACATCGAATCCAAAGGCATGATTTATGAGATGCAAACTTGGTGTCCTGCACAACTCTTCCAAGTTAGAGCTTCCGTGCCAACTGTGGTTTGCTGATCAAGCAGCTCTAAAAAAATGGGTGGCTGGAAACTTTTATTTGAGAAATGTTAGGAATCATGAAAATTTTTTCATAAAAATGATCATGAAAAATTTGTGACCCTTAGATTATATTGATTAGTATGCGGTACTTTATTGTAAATGTAATCCAAAGATCACAAATCTTTCATAACTATTTTCATGAAACACTTTTCATGATACCTAACATTACTGCTTTTATTTATATGGAGCCAATTGTCAATTGCAAAAAACAATGCTTCCATTGCCAAGGTCAATGCCATTTTTCCTAGCAACCACTCATCTTCATCATGATCATTTTTATATATATACATATATTACAAAACTAAAATCACTTCCTACCCTGTCGCATTTCAGACAGCTGCAGCCAGGGCTCACTCAATGTCAACTAATTGGCAAGTTTTTTATTATGTAACCCCTAATCAGAACTGGTCAAATCTCCTCTTCAATTGTAGCACATGCCCATATTCAGTGTTTATTCGCTTTGTACACAAAATATATAGGTAGTGGGAACCCACGTCCAGTTGTTAAAGGAATATAATTTGTTAAGAGGGAGAAAGCTTCAAACAACTACTAAACAAATACCTACACTGATTGAAGGGCTATAAAAAGGGTTTGCATTTCTTTTCTAGAAGTATCAAGTAGTAGTAATCTTTGGGTATTACAAACAAAGCCTAAGAAGTGCTTCTGAAAATGGCCACTTCTTTGCCAATGGCACTATGTGCCCTGGCAATATGTTTGTTAGCTACACATGTAGCAGCTGACCACAAGCCTTACACTGATGCATCTCCACCACAATCACCTTTCTATTACAACTCCCCAAAGCCACCACACCAGCAGCACGAGCACCCACACCATTACAAATGGCCAACAGCACCATCTCCATCACCTCTTCCTCCTTACTACTACAACTCCCCACCTCCTCCTTCCCCATCACCACCTCCTCCTTACGTCTACAAATCCCCACCACCACCATCACCCTCACCTCCACCTCCTTATGTCTATAGCTCCCCACCACCACCACCTCCATCAGCTCCACCACCTTATTTTTACAAATCTCCACCACCACCATCTCCTTCCCCACCTCCACCATATGTTTACAAGTCTCCACCACCACCATCCCCGTCACCCCCACCTCCATATGTGTACAAATCACCACCACCACCTTCACCTTCACCACCTCCACCTTATGTTTATCAATCTCCCCCACCACCATCTCCATCACCTCCACCACCTTATGTTTACAAATCTCCACCACCACCATCTCCTTCCCCGCCACCACCATATGTTTACAAGTCACCACCACCACCATCCCCATCACCCCCACCTCCATATGTGTACAAATCACCACCACCACCTTCACCTTCACCACCTCCACCTTATGTTTATAAATCTCCCCCACCACCATCTCCATCACCTCCACCACCTTATGTTTACAAATCTCCACCACCACCATCTCCTTCCCCACCTCCACCATATGTTTACAAGTCCCCACCACCACCATCCCCGTCACCCCCACCTCCATATGTGTACAAATCACCACCACCACCTTCACCTTCACCACCTCCACCATATGTTTATAAATCTCCCCCACCACCATCTCCATCACCTCCACCACCTTATGTTTACAAATCTCCACCACCACCATCTCCTTCCCCGCCTCCACCATATGTTTACAAGTCTCCACCACCACCATCCCCGTCACCCCCACCTCCATATGTGTACAAATCACCACCACCACCTTCACCTTCACCACCTCCACCATATGTTTATAAATCTCCGCCACCACCATCTCCATCACCTCCACCACCTTATTTTTACAAATCTCCACCACCACCATCTCCTTCCCCGCCTCCACCATATGTTTACAAGTCACCACCACCACCATCCCCGTCACCCCCACCTCCATATGTGTACAAATCACCACCACCACCTTCACCTTCACCACCTCCACCATATGTTTATAAATCTCCGCCACCACCATCTCCATCACCTCCACCACCTTATGTTTACAAATCTCCACCACCACCATCTCCTTCCCCGCCTCCACCATATGTTTACAAGTCCCCACCACCACCATCCCCGTCACCCCCACCTCCATATGTGTACAAATCACCACCACCACCTTCACCTTCACCACCTCCACCATATGTTTATCAATCTCCCCCACCACCATCTTCGTCACCTCCGCCACCTTATGTTTACAAATCTCCACCACCACCATCTCCTTCCCCGCCTCCACCATATGTTTACAAGTCCCCACCACCGCCATCCCCGTCACCCCCACCTCCATATGTGTACAAATCACCACCACCACCTTCACCTTCACCACCTCCACCTTATGTTTATCAATCCCCACCACCACCATCTCCATCACCTCCACCACCTTATGTTTACAAATCCCCACCACCACCATCTCCTTCCCCTCCTCCACCATATGTTTACAAGTCCCCACCACCACCTTCACCTTCACCGCCTCCACCTTATGTCTACAAATCCCCTCCACCACCATCTTCATCACCTCCACCACCTTATGTGTACAAATCACCACCACCACCTTCACCTTCACCACCTCCACCTTATGTCTACAAATCCCCACCGCCACCATCGCCCTCTCCACCTCCACCTTATGTTTACAAATCTCCTCCACCTCCTCACATTTAGTAAACAAATGACAAGTCATCGACTCATGTAAGTGTAATGTGTTTATGTTCTGCCTGAAAAGGAAAAACAAAATTGATGTTTTGTATCCAATTCTTCTCATCATCTTCTTATTTGGTTTTTTCTTCTTTTTGGCCTTTTTGGCAGATCGTGGATTACTGAAGAAAAAGTAATTTCTCTAAGAAGGAAAATGATACTATATTGGCGAGGATTGAGCTCAAACATAACCGCCATAAAAAGAAAAGGGATGGTTAAAACAACCTTTATGCTTCAAAATTTCTTTTATGATGATTTCATCTTGCACTCATGTATTCAAGTTTATTTTATTTGGTTTCTTATATGTCCAATCAATATGTCTCTAAATATTGATATATTTGGAATAAAAATAAACTTTCTTCAGTAAGGAAAACTATGTCCTTTCTTGCTTTCTTATCTTTCTGCTTCTTGTTATTCTTTAAATTTTACAGTGATACGTTGACAGGCAATTCATTGTAAAACAGATTGGTATTAGAGAGAGACTAATGTTTCAAGAGAAACATGTTAACTAAAACAAAAATATTGGAGACCCCAAAAAATACTTTGTCAATTTCACCAACAATAATAAGGTAGGATCGGTGTTAACTTTTAATTTATTACACAATGAAATATATAGGACCAATTCTCTTTTAAAAAAGAAAAAAGAAAAACAGATTTTTGCTCTAAAAATAATTAGTGAAAGTTATGACTAAAGAAACTAGACTACTTGGAGACGTCCCCGAACGTTCCGGGAGGGAATCCCGTTTTGTTCATTTGAGCTCACTACAGTTCAGGACTCAAATGTCACGATCCTGTATCTAATCTCGCAAAGTGCAATGCAAGACCGATGAATCATCAAAGAGTCCAAATCCGGCAAATCGTTTTTGAAAATAGATTTTTTGAAAGAAGTGCCAAATATGGACTGTTTTACCAGATACAGAGTCGCCACCTAAATATTTTATTTTGGGGGAATTTAGGAAACCCTGACTCGTTGCCTAAGGCCACGTGTTCGTCATAACCAAAGTTGCCTCGGCTCGGGAACTTGGGTACGATTAGGGAAGGTCACTTCGTGAGCACCCCCGCTCGCCCGATCAAAGATCGGCCTCTACTAACCATGATATCGAGTTTCGAAAACATTATGTGCTCTTATTCCGGTTATTAGCCTAGATTTACTACGTGATGCGCACAACATACAAGTATAGACTGGATCGCCTGAATTGGGACAACGCATCTCATGTTTGTTTATTTTGAAAATGGTTTGATGGTGCTACCCGCAAGTAGGCTAAGACGTGGATTTGCCACCCTCGGGTGGGCTTAGAAAACGTAATGGTTTGCCACTCTCAAGTGGGCTTAAAACTCACAGTCAATGCATTATTCCAATTCAGATAATCCAACCTTCACCCACAGGCATTCAGGCAGATATATCACATAAGCACATAGCCTCATGGTAAGCATGCTATCATGGCAGTCACTCACACGCATGCAAGGATGCTAAAACATAAACACTTACCGAGTACTCCAAGCCAAAACAGAAGCTATGTTAGAAATCCATGCATGATCCTAACTATGCTAAAATGCCTAATGCAACACATGCAGGAATGCAACTACAATAGGCTCGGCTATTCTAAAGATGGCATGTGAAATGCCACAACTAACAAGTATTCAACTCGGAATTGAAATACAATGTAGTTAGTATGATGCGCTGAGCCCGGTGCATGCAAGACAGATGAATGGATGCAAACATGCGAGCATAAGTATGCTAATTGAAACATGCCCTAAACTAACCATCATAAGCTGGTAAATAAAAGGGAGAAAGACGTAGGGTTGGAAGACATACATCACACACACGCACACTTATTACATTTGTGCCCTCGCTCGGAGGGTCCGAATAAATAATTACAGTCCGAATAAATAATTAAATATTCCAAAATCCTAATTAATTAACAAATTAACTAGGAAAGTAAATAAATTAGTATGCAAATCCATGGACCGTCTCAGCTCTGTTCCGAATGATGAATGATGCATGCTTGAGTTGCCTGGCGTGGAAATCCATTGCGATGCCCCGATTCGCCTCTGTTTGCAACTAATCCTAGAATGCTGTGCAAAGCTCTAGAAGGCTGCTGATTTCTAATTTGTTGCAACAGAGAGCAAGAAAGGAGGGCATGGCAAAGCATTTTCACACATGTATGCATGACCTCGATCCTCGTGCCACCAATCACGCATTTCGATGCATGATGGCCGAGGAGTCGAAATGCCTGACTCGATGTGATATGAATGCACATGAAAACGCAAAAAGGCCTAGACTCCATCATGGATAATCCAGAGTGTCGGCGACCGGGAATTGAGACACGTTTCGTCACTTTGAGTACGAAATATCCCTCGTTTCCCGTGTTTGGGCTAACTCCTATCCCAAACACAATGCAAATGAGATGGTGTAATAACCCGACCCTCATATGTGCTTCTGGTATAATTTCAGTCTCACATTCTGTGCATTTTAAACGCCTATTGTGAAATTTTATGTGAACTTAAGTTTAATTAAGTGAATCCTATGATTAAGGATGCGTATCTGTTTGATAAGAAAAAAATATCTGTTATAATTACAGTGTTTAGATCAGAAATTGAGGGCCTTAGAAGCCTAATAATCTGAAATTGATTTCACCTTTGAGATCGGTATGATTTTTAAGCTATAATATGGATTTCTGTGAAATTTCAATTTAGAATGCGTAAACTGATTAAGTTTTGTCTTTATCCATTTATTTTTATTTAGTCATATATATATAATTATGCTCCATACATAATTGACTTAGGAGCCTTACTCAAAATATCTCCTTAGAGACAAATTAGAGAAGAGAAAGGTTTGAAAGGAAGAAAGGAAATTCATCAAGAGGAAAGGTGGGGAAATTGAGAGGGATTGTAGGGTTTGAAGTTTAAGGTATGTGAATTTTACTTGAATTAAGTCCTTTCTTGGGTATGAGTAAGATTTTCTTTGATCTATGGTGTGTATTGATGGAATTGTAAAGATGTGTTGTAATTAGATTAATTTGAAGTCAAATTGAGTTATATGAAGAGGGACTTCATTCAATCCTTTATTTGTACATGTTTGAACTCAATTATGAATTTGGAAAATCAGGTATATATATATATTTGGGAACAATATGGTAGGGATTCTAAGTGCTTATTTCATGCTCAAGTGCTTATTTCATGCTCATGAAATGCAAGGAATTAAAGATGTAATTCATATGCAAGTTGATATGTGTTTGAAATGTTTTTGTGCATGATTTTTTGACCAAGATCTAGCAATTAAAGAACCTAATTTTGAGCCTTAAGAATACTCACTAAAAATGGAGTTTGCTGGAATTTCGAACTACCCACTGTGCAGATCGCCGCACGTTCGGGGGTCATTGCTGCACGTGCTGGAGGCCTTGCCGCACGTGCGGGGCTCACAGCCGCACGTGCGGCCCAAGCTGCAAAAATTCATTCGCTCTGTTTTGCGTGCTTAGCCCACTGGTATTTTTGAAATTTATGTTTAATGTCCTTAAGATGCCTGTAAATTCGTTCGAAGTAAAATGATGTAGGAAATAATGAAAGAAAGAACAAGAACTAATGTATAAGTTATGCACATGTGTAGGTCATACCTCGGGAAGGTCAAGCACTCCACTATAGCACTGTGAGTAGTGGTACTGTAGCCGTACGTTCAATTATCGTTAATGACTCTCATGGTTAACAATATGTTTCTTGCAAGTAATTATATTAACAATATGTTGATTCTAGAGGCATTATTGAGCAGTGCATCTTGTTTACAGTTGACAAGAATACTAACATTCTGTTATTTGCAAGATAGCGATACTGGTTCATGACGAACAAATGAAATGCATAAGCATTATGGAACTATGGTATCCACGTATTCCTAGACTCAAACAATCTGTAAAATGTGCTTACCTTTTGTTAATAATTATCAAAAACGTTCAGTTAAGCTTAAGTCAACTATGTTAACTCATGTGAATGATGCAACGGTTACCATTAGCACTCTGTTAATTATAGGTCAATTATGTTAACATATATAAACGATTAAACAAAGGTGCAAGTGAACTATGTCCTTTCTTAATGAATAAAGAGAATTTATGTTCATTCTTGAAGAAAGGATTCCATGTAAATATAAGAGCATACTGTTTTGTTATTCATAGGCCACAGGCCATTTAGTTATAGGTTATCAAGTGTGGACACCATCGGAGAATCAAAATAATTAGAAAGTTATGTGTATCCAAATGAAGCTGAAGTTATTTTGTTGCGTTACATATGAACTTTAAGTTATCCAGAATCTACGACATAAATGCAAGAGTTTAACATTATTATGTGACCCACATGAGAACGTGAATTATTCTATCTTTGTTAAGTGTACGAGAATGACATGATATGACAAGAAATGCTCTGTTTCCTGATATGTTATGTTTTGAATCAATGAATGATTATCCATCTATATAAAAGTATTCAAGGCATCCTTAGCACAAGGCCCTTACCCGGGGGTAATAATGCCGTGGTTCAGGTACGTTACCAGTTTCCACTACCGGAGATCCCTTTAAGGAACTAACAAGAATGCTCTATATGAATTTGTTAGCGCTATTGGAAGTACCATGTATAATCAAGTATGAACTCCGATTCTATTTATGATTCAAGCACAAGAATATATATGCATTTGTTTCCGCTTATGGTATGACATGATATGAATGATTGGGTCTGTAAGACCTATTGATTAAGGGAATGGAACAAAGTGCTACTCGGAACTAAGTGCTACATTGTGAGCCACCTCTAGAATCCGTGTGAGACACCTCTTGAATCCATACATATATGAACTTGGTTTAAAGCCAATCTAGGCCTATGGCCATTCTATATGATCTATTAGGCCAGAGGCCATTTTGTATTTCTGGTATGGAGCAAAGTGCTGTACGGAACTAAGTGCTGCAGTGCGAGTCACCTCTAGAATCCGTACGAGCCACCTCTTGAGTCCATACATATATGAAAGTTATGAGGCCTATGGCCATTTTGTATGATTTGTATGATCTGTTAGTATGAAACAAAGTGCTGTACGGAACTAAGTGTTGCAATGCGAGTCACCTCTAGAATCCGTGCGAGCCACCTCTTGAGTTCATACACACATGTTCAAGGGCTCAATGCTAACATGTTCAAGGGCTCAATGCCAACACTTTTAAGGGCTTAATGCCAATATGTTCAAGGGCTTGTTGCCACTCCATTCAAGGGCTTAAAGCCACTATGTTTAAAGACTGGGCCTAAGGCCGTTCTAACATTAATACACAACCAATTAACCTTATGCCCTCTTCATTTATATATGCATTGATATGTATTATAATTCAAGTTGAGTATTGAATCATTTATGTACTATTATTCACTGAGCTTCGCTCACTTTGTATTATGTCTGTTCTGTAGGTAAGCACTTTGGAAGCCCGTCTTAACCCTTGAGGCTCACCCTTCAGTTGTCAGCCTCAGTATGCCCAAGCACCCAGACCAAGCCCATGCATTTATGTAAAGTTTTGTTAAGATTTTGACTTCCACTTAAATTATCTACCTAAGGTTATAATGTATGTATATGACCCATTTCTTTACCAATGTTTGGTTATGCGCTCAAGTATGTGTATGGGTATGTATATAGATAAATGGCTCTCAAGTATGTGATCCTGGCATGTTAGTTTTAGCTCAATGGATGTTATTCTGTGTTACTTTATTATATTAAATGCTTCCGTTCAGGCCCCATATGATATGTAGATCAGGTTAAGTGTCCGTTTATGCATAGGTCATGCCTGAACTTTTAGGGGTGAGTTGCGGGCGTGAAATATGGCATACACAATGCGACTAACATGTAACCTGGCATACGCAATGCTATGGACTAAAATGGCATACACAATGCACGTGATGTAACATGGCATGCACAATGCTTTAACATGCAACCTAGCATACGCAATGCTATGGACTAAAATGGCATACACAATGCACAATGGACTTACACCAACATGAGTGGACCTCAGCCACACTCACATCAGTGGCCATTGGTGGAAATGAGACAACCGAAACACATGCAAACATGCATGGATGCAAAGGACCGATCCTAAGGCATAACATGCAACTCTAACTAAGCATGACAAAGGATGAAACATGGCATAGAATGGGACATGACACAGCTCTGAAATGGCATGAAAGATGGTCCCGAAACATGCAAGTATGTCACGCAATGCAAGCTAGAGGGCCCGGGTACCGAAACTAGTGAAGTGCGTTACTCTAGAGATACCCAAAGCAATGCACCAATGGCAAAACCAACCCCAAACAGACCCTAGGCAGGTCTGAAACAGTGGGGAAATGGCCTAAAATGATGACTCGGGATGCAAAGAAATGGAGCTCTTTCAATAGTCAGTAAATGAGGCATACAAGCCCGACTCTCAAACGCATTTAAAGAGTACAAAACATGGCAATATGGCATTCAAACAAGCTTTGAAATATGATGTATAATGGACCCAAAGCATGAACACACCTCAGTATATGCATGGAATGAGCCTCAAAACTCAAAGTTAAGCATGGGTAATGAACTACATGCATGCAAAACAAACATCATTCGACCATGAGACCCAAAAACGGAGCTAAAGCAGTCCAAAATATGCATAAGATCAGTTTAAGGCGTGGCCAAAAAGTGCTAACATAAAGGGCCAAAACAACATGAAACATAGGCTAGTAAGCATGGTTTACACTACATGTATATGAAGCACAAGAGAGGTCACCAAACCAGCCAAAAAAAGAAACATGGCATGTCAAATAAACCCCAAAAACCCACTAAAACAAAGTCCACACATGCTAGAATGGGGAACTCCTTTGGAGGGCCATGCAAGGGGTTGTTCTACAGATATAAGATAGACATGCAAAATGGTAAAACAACCTCTGGACAGAGGTTCTGAGGGTCCTAAAACCCACCAAAAAGGGCCTGAAATGGGTCAATGAAGCATGCAATGAAAGGTCCCTCTGAAAGGCCTTGAGGAGGATTGCTCTACACATGCATGAGGGACACAAAATATGGCCAAAAGGGTTCTGGACAGAGTCAAGGGAGACCTCAAAACTCACCAAATAGGGCCTAAAATGTGGCTTCACAACATGCAAGTAGGAGCCCCTTTGGAAGGCCAACAAAGCTAGTAAAGAGAACAAGGGGTGAGAGAGTCACCCCTTTCTAATTTTAGGGCTCAAAGACACATGTTAGCCACTGAAAATCCACTGGATTTCAGTGGCTAAAAGGCCAAACCAAGGCCAATGCAAATGCTCAAATGCATAGCTCAAAACATGAGGAAATGAAGCATGGAAAGGGGTAGATGACCCCCAACAGAAAAATGACCTTAAGCAAACATGTTTATAAGCTCAAAAGAAAACTTTTTTCAGTTTATGTCGAAACCCAAAAATGCTTGCAAATAGGGCTAAACTATGAGGCAAAACAATGTCAAAATGGGGGAAATGAAGACTTACCCTTGTAGCACAGCAATGCAGCAAGCTTTGGACCAAGAAAGTGAGCCTTTAACCTCTGAAAAACTGCTCCAAGGTACTTAGGATGGTAGTGGAGGTGTTGTGCTTGGAGGTGTAGTGTAAATGGCCAAGAATAAAGGGGTTATGGAGCTTGGATGTAGAGATATAGAGGGAGAGTGTATCTATCTTGAGACCAAAATATTCAACCCTTGCAAGTGGAGAGGAGGGTTGGTTTTATAGAGGAAGAGGGCTAAGGCTTCTTGGAGAAGCCTCAAGAAAGGGTCAAAGCTTCTAAAAGAAGCTTAACCAAAAGGGTCAAGCTTCTCCTACAAGCTAAGAAAAAGGGTCAAAGCTACCTTAAGAAGGCAAACAAAAGGGGTAAATCCCGGAGGATGCGGCAAATGCTTCACAGCTGGCACAGCTGTGTTGCACTCAAAAAGACCAAAAAGCAGAAAGCTGGCCGACTAGCATAGGTGGTCGGCCGACCACTCCCCCTGGTCGACCGACCAGGGGTCAAAAGGGTCAAGCAAGAAAGCTGGTCGGCCTACCCAGAAAGGTGGCCTCCCAGGTGAATGCAACACAGCTGTATGGTGGGAGATCAGAAAAAGTGACCCAGGAGAGAGGAAAACCAGCTTTCTAGCAAGGTTCAAAAGGGTCAGGAAGAAAAGCTGATCGGCCTACCCATAAAGGTGGCCTCCCATATGAGTACAACACAATGGTGGTATGGGAGACCCGAAATTGTGGCCTAAAAGTGAGGAAAACCAGCTTTCTGTCAAGAAAATCGGCTGGAGGAGAGAGAAAAAGGTCTCTAAAAGAATTGCTGGACTCCCACTATAGTACCACCTTCCAAATAATGAAAATAGGGTCCATACCAAAAATGAACCCTAACCGATGCAAAACGAGGGTTCGGTGGCCAAAACGTGCGGCCAGGGGCCCCAAAAATAGGCTGTGAAGCACCGGAGGTGGTGTACGACCACGAAGGTGGTCTCCCAGGCCACAGTGTCCCTCTAAGGAGAGGAAACAAGGTGTGTGCCAAAAATCGGAGCAAACGGAGGTAGTTAAGCGGTCCCGAACCGAGGCACATGGCCGACGGCTCCAAAAACTGGAAACTGGTCTCCAAACGAGAAAAGTGGTCTACGACCACAAAACGTAGCCTACGGCCACTGAGAGATGGTCTACGAGACCTCTCCCTCCCTTCGGGAAGAGAAAGCAGAGAAAACAGGACCTGGTTCACAAACCGAGGCAAAGCACAAAAGAGCCCCGAAGTCCGAAGGCAAGGCTCGCAGCCGAGACTCTGAAACCCCAGAACGAGCACAATATGCACTATCACCAAGCGCTCAATCGGTGACGTTTGATTCTTAAGGTCGGTCAAAAATGGGGTGTCTACAGTTGCCCCTCTTTGACAGAACTCAAAAGTCATAAGTGACGGGAGTGAATGTCAAAGCCTAGAGACGACCCATTTTTGACAAGGCCGAAGACTTAGACAAATAGGAAAGATAAAAAGAGATGCGCCCGCAAGCAAGCCAGCAGGCGGGGGCAAAATGCAAAACTATATGCACCAAGTCGAACGTAACTCATGGTCATGCAAAGCAGCAAGCTGTAATGAAGCAAGTATTCACAATAGATGCAACAGTTTTAAGCAAGAATGCAAAGTAACAACTACATTTCATGCAGTAAAGAATGCGAAGAAGTATTCAATTCTCGCTACGTCTCACATGGAGAACATACAATACCTGCGCGATTCGTCTGGTCGCACCAGCTTCAAATGAACCGTACATACAATATTATGCCTGCAAAAAGAGAGAAACTTAACAAGCACAACATAGTTAGCAACATATGTTCAACGTTATATCGAACGCAGACAAACATGGTGCCGATGGGAAAGTGCATCGCAATGCGAGAAGAAATGTGCGTGACAACGCAAGTTAAGCACGGAGGCATGACAATACCAATGAAACGTGCACAATAATGCAAGCAATATGCATAAGAATGCAAGTGACGTGCATAGCAAAGCAGGATAAGTGCAACCTCGAATGCATATTTGACACAAAACAACGAGCAAAGGAATGCAAGTTTCGACGAGGGCGACTCAATCGCGACCTCCGGTTTACCTCCCGGAAGGGTCACAGCGTACTCAAAAAGGATACATCTTGCTCTTGACGAGTAACGATGAAATACGCATCGAAAGTTGGAGTTGAAGTTCCCTCGGAGGGATTTCGCACTGAAAAGTGTACTTTCCTTGTACTTTTTCGGGTGCCGGGGAGTCCGATCACTACCAAATTTTGCAGGAAGCTCAAAGAAGCATTGGAGACCAAAGGAGAGGGCCACCGACCAGGTAAGAAGGCCACCGACCAGGGCTAGTGCAAGGTGGTGGTCGGCCTACCAGAAAAGGTGGTCGGTCGACCACCTAGCCAGAAACAGGGGCAGTTTTGTCCTTTCACCCTTGTTTCTTTAAATACACTTTGCCAAGCACTTTTTGGCACACACCTTCAGATCTGAAATCATCTCCCCTTGCTTCCTAGACCATTTTCTCTCTCAGATCTGCGTTCTATACGCGTTTTCCAACGTCCCACGCAAAGTTGTTTCACGAAAACTTTCGGTTCTCTTCACTTTGAACCGGTTAAAATTTGATTTCGGGGCTTCTTTCTCCATTTTCACCACTTGGGGTAAGTTTGTCTCAACATTTGGAACATTTTCTCGGGAGTTGACTTTTGTTGACTTTTTCATTTCCCCAGAGTTGACTTTTGTTGACTTTTTCCGATTTTGGCTCATTTCGCTCATTTTTGCTCCTTTTTGCAGATTTCTCGAAATGGCAGGTCAATTCCCCCGTGGCGGAGGTCCTCCAGGTGCCGGAGGTGATCCAGACATTATGTCTTCGCCTCCGAGGGTTCGGCCATTCATTCCCGAGAGGTATGACCCTCCGACGCACACCCTCCCTCGGGCAGTTTTCTATCATTTTACCGATTTTGATGATCGAGCACCTGTGGATCTGCTATTGCAGGAGCCGGAGTCCCACCTCTCCTATCAGGCGCGGGAGATATGTACTTCACTTTTTACATTTTCTGTAATATATTCTGTATTTTTCGTGCATTTCATGCTATGTATGCTTATCTGCTCATTCTGAACACATTCGCACGCCATACTTCTGCTCATTCTAGCACACAGTTTGTTCTGAATATTTAGTTTATAACACAGTATTCTGTTTGCATTTTGAACACACAGCTCAAACACTTGAATTTCTGAACACGCAGCCCATATATTGATTGTGAACACACAGCACACACTTGTTGAGAGTTGAACACGCAGCCCGAACTTTGAATTTCTGAACACGCAGCCCATATTTTGATTGTGAACACGCGGCACACACTATTTCTGAAGTCTGAACATGCAGCCCAAACACTTGATGTTGAACACACAGCTCGAACTTTTGAGATGAACACACAGCCCACTAATTTTGAAATCTAAACACACAGCTCAAATACTTGACGTTGAACACACAGCCCGAACTTTGAGATGAACACACAGCCCACTGATTTTGAAATCTAAACACAAAGCTCAAACACTTGACGTTGAACACACAGCTCGAACTTTGAGATGAACACACAGCCCACTGATTTTCAAATCTGAACACACAGCTCAAATACTTGACGTTGAACACACAGCTCGAACTTTGAGATGAACACACATCCCACTGATTTTGAAATCTGAAAACACAACTCAAATACTTTATGTTGAACACACAACTCGAACTTTGAGATGAACACACAGCCCACTGATTTTGAAATCTGAACACACAGCTCAAATACTTGACGTTGAACACACAGCCCGAACTTTGAGATGAACACACAGCTCACTGATTTTGAAATCTGAACACACGGCTCAAACACTTCATGTTGAACACACAGCTCACAGCATTGTATCTGATTTGGTTTGCACACAGCTCATACATTTCATTTTCATGCAGCTTATTCATTTCATTCTGAAACTGAATACATCTGTTCATTATGAATACAGGTGTCTTCCCGTGTTACACGAGGATATGGCTCCATCGTTGCGAGGGAGTGGTACACAGAGCTCCCGAAGGCCGTTCGTGATTGGGTTGACTAGGCAAGGTTCGGACCCTTCTGCACAGGGATATCTCGCTATCCTGCTAGCAGGACATTGATGGGCGCCCTTGTAGAGAGATGGTGGGACACCACCAACTCCTTCCATTTCTCAGCTACCGGGGACATGACTATGACCCCGTTCGACTTTGCTGTGCTGACAGGCCTTGACGTGGGAGGCTGGGTGATCCCTTATGATGAGTATATGGGTGAGTGGGAGGCCGCCTGGATGTATCTATTGGGAGCTCGCCCGCCGGTTGACAGATCTTCAGGCAAAGTCCGGTACATGTGGTTTTCCTCACATTTCAGAGGGAGGGTGCCCGAGACTCCCGAGGAGATAGAGCAGTACACTAGAGGGTTCTTGATGTTCCTCTTCGGGACCACTCTGTTCGCCGATAGGGGGAACACGGTTGGACTCTATCTGCTGAGTGCCCTGGTAGATCTCTCGCAGGTCAGTCAGTATGACTGGGGTGGCGCCGGCTTGGCTACCCTCTATTGCTACATGAGCGCGACCTCCCGCGAACGGGGGAACATAGTCGGCGGCTATTGGAGAGTCTGGGAGGTACTTTCTGCCCTCTTGATTTACATTTATGCTTTTCATTATCTGCACACTGCACACATGGCACACTTTACATTCTGTACTTTGCACTCTACTCTCAGCATTCTGCATTCTCTGTATATTCTGTATTCACATTCTGCACTCAGCATTCTATATTCTGATGGCTATTGCCCTGTTTTCGACAGCTATGGGTTTTCGCGTACTTCCTTACGCTAGCCCCGGAGCTTGAGGTGGAGGTGCCTCTCATGATCCCCTACTCGCTAGTATTCGACGGCCAGTACCGGCCTAGAGCACGGGAGACTCTGCCCTACCTGCGGCAGTTTTTTGACACAGTGCGGTCGACAGAGGTAATTCAGAACTCTCAGTTCTCCATGTTTTCATCTTTGATTTATCTTGCACATTTACGATTTCTAATCGGCTTATGCATTGGTTATCCGCAGATCACATGGTTGCCCTGGGCGCCTATGGGTGGAGACATCCGATTTCAGTTTGCTGGAGGATGGGCTGCTTCTCGGTATAGGATCCTGTTTGAGGGGCCAGCTGGTAGGGCCTAGTTCTTAGGGGACCGCTTCCTGCACCAGACTATGGGCTTCCCCAAGCAGAGTGTTCCCTCAGCACCTTCGGACGATATGCGATCCGCTGATAGGCTCACTCCTCAGGATGTCATTAGCGCCATGTTGGGTACCGACGTATTGCTACATTTGGAGGAGGGAGAGTACGTGACTTACCGTCATACATACTTGATGCCTCCATTGACAGGTGTCCGTACTCCCACGAGAAGGTCTGCTGGCATGCCATCCTCGAGTCGTGCCCGAGCTAGAGACATTCCTTCGACCAGTAGAGCCGGCACATCGAGGGGTGGGGCTGGACTGGTCCCCTCGATTCCCCCGACTTATCATCACCCTGGATGGCCAGATATTCCGACTGAGTTGATAGGATGGCGATATGGGACTTCCTACCCGATTCTGATAGAGCCTCCTATGCCTGGTCACCCATACCGTCAGAGACCCTGACTCGCCACCAGTATGCTTTACAGCTTTGATTTATCACTCAGACACTTGGACATTCATTCATTTACTGATGACTTACACTTGCATCTGCAGCCTACCATGGAGTATACTGAGGGGTTGCTCGGGTTGGTGGCCTCACTCGAGGGCATGGTCCTGCGGAGAGAGACGTAGTTGTCCATCGTCGGTGTCCCGGTACTGTTAAGTTTTCTTGCATTTATCATACTTCTAATGACATGCTGAACTTGAACATTTCACTACATTGATTGACTGTATGTGTAGAGCACATCTGATACACACCACATTCATGTACTGTAGTTTTCTTGCTTCTGCATCTGATATACATACTGGCTGATGTACTCAAATTGCCCTCTTCCTTTTCAGATGCCTCCTCTACATACTGGGCCACATGCCGAGCCATCTAGGCTTTCTCAGGGAGCTGGGAAAGGGGACTCGTCTCGCAGACGAGGCAGGCACAAAGCACATGTAATAGAGGAGGAGCCCAGCGAGGAGGAGGAGTCCGCACATCCTCAGTCAGAGACATCTGCAAGCAGAGAGGATGACTCTGAGTCCGGTTCTGAGGGTGGAGGTGATGCCAAGGAGGATTCCGAGGACAGCAGCTCTGATTCAGATGGTGGCGCTGGTGGAGATGGTGCAGCGACTTCTCAGCCGAAGAGGACGAAGAGGGCCTCTTATTCTTGCACTTGAGAGCACAGATGTTCCCGCTTTATTTGCCTTTTTTACTAGTAGTTGTAGCACATTGTACATTATTAGGCAGCTTTATTTTCTGTAAAACTTGTACCCTTGTTGTAAAATGTTGTAACAAAGGAAGCATGATGGAATGAAGCAGCTTTTGTTCAAAAAGTCTTGTATTTTATGTTCTTAGCATCGTATCGCATCATTTTACACAAAAATGAGATTGAATGAAAATTGAGCATCGAAAATTGCCAAGTCAGGTAGTGAACCGACGCAACAAACAAAACAACTTAACTTACTAAGAAACAACAGAACCTTAGCAAGTTTACAACTCGATAAGCAAGACACAACAATGTTGATTAAACTTACAACCCGATAAGCAAGACACAACAATGTTGATTAAACAAAGAGTAATAACTCGATACACAAAACTCGTCAACTCGACAAAACTTAACAACTCGATAAACTTAATAACTCAACTTAATAAGCAAAACTCAACAACAACTCGATAATCAAAACTCAACAACAACTCGATAATCAAAACTCAACAACAACTCAATAAACAAAATTCAATAATAACTCGATAAACAGACGTATCTCGGACGATCTGGGTGGCGGAATGCATCCGAAACTGAGGAAAACTCGCACCTTTAAACTCCCAATGCATGGAAATGCTAGGAACTTTCTTCTAGAGGCTAGGACAAGACCAAACCCCCACTTCTCTTCATGGCTGACCATCAGAGGGAGCTGGCTGGCCAGCTTTTTTCATTGGAGGGGAGAGGGGTGGTGGTACAACTGGATGTGCAGTTTGTTTGCAAACCGCATTGCTTGGCGCTGCCCTTGGCTCAACCTGTCGGCAATCAGTTACAATATGACCCGTCAACCCGGGATTCAATTGATTGGCATGACACACTGTGTCTTCTACTTTCCGTTCCGGTTCCGGTGCCAGTTCGGACATAATCAGACTTGCCTGCCAGAGAGGGTAGAGTACCCGGCTGCATTCCTGGTTCGAGGCGCACAGCTTGTCCGGTATGCCGCAGCATGGAGGACTAGAGAGCTCCTGGCCCCCGTTCCCACTTTCAGTTGCACTTTGTCTGATGAGTGCTTAGATTGGCTCAATGAAGAGGCACAGATGGGGCCCACTTTGGTATCAGAGGCTTCGACCAACTCTGGGAGGGGGCGCAGGAACACCTGACTTATCTATGCCCCGGATTTATTGCTTTATTAGTACTTTCAAGTTTTCTTATGATTGTAGCCAAAAGCAACTTCAATTTGTATGCAAGAGCAGGAGAACTCTGCATTGAAATCAATGAAATTGAAGGTTGTGGGTACTGAAAATTTTCTGCTTTGGTCCAAAAATGGTCTAAATTGTAAAAAGATTAATTTTGAACAAAGTCAACTTTTATTAAAACTTTTCAAAACCATTTTTGATATGGATCAGAACTGGACACGCATGAAATCTGTCACTGAGATGTACAACCTCGGATCCTAGCAACTTTTAGCAACTGGAAAGTTGCCCCTAGTCTGAATAGTGCTGCGGCACTGCACAGCAACGGAAAGTTGCCCCTAGTCTGAAAAGTACTGCACCGGAGATCATAACCAAACTCTTGAATGCTGAATAGACAAAGATGGCCGAGATGATCAAATGGACAAAGTTGATCGGGGAAAAGTTTATGGCTGAACTTCAAGATGAAGTTGCCTACGTATCCCAAAGATGGGAATCAAACCTTACGTAGTTCAGGCTCGGGTTCACTCGAGTATTTTCACTCTCCTTTTACACTCTAACTTTTGCCAAGGCCACCCTTTGCGGGTTTTCAACCTTGCGAGCTCAGTTTTTATCATTTCAAATTTTTTGTGCTCTAACTTTTGCCTAGGTCACCCTTTCAGGTTTTCGGCCTAGCGAGCCTCTCAAGGGTAATATTTCTTCAAATTGTCCATGTTTATCGGTTGGGAGAACTCTAGGCCATCTAGGTCCATCAGAACCACAGCTCCACCTGACCAGATAGACTTAATGATGTAGGGACCAGTCCAATTGGGTCTGAACTTGCCCCTAGGGTCGTGGATGGGAGCTCGGTTGGCCTTGAGCACCAAGTCTCCTTCTTTCAGATTCCGGGACTTAACCTTCTTGTTGAAACCCCTGGTAATCCTGCGCTGATAACCTTGAACATGGTACAATGCTTTCAGTCTGCGCTCGTCAAAGAGCATGAGTTCTTCAAATCTGCTCTGTTGCCAATCTGCTTCGGCTATCTGACACTCAGCCAGCACTCGCAAAGACGGAACCTCAATCTCGATAGGTAGAACGGCCTCCATCCCATAAACTAATGAATACAGAGTCGCCCCAGTAGACGTTCTAATTGAAGTCTGGTAGCCCTACAGAGCAAATGGCAACTTATCTGGCCAGTCTCGGTAGGTTTCCACCATCTTCTGCAGTATGTGTTTCATATTCTTGTTGGCGGCCTCGACCGCTCCATTGGTCTGCGGCCGATAGGTGGATGACTTATGAAAAGCCACATTGTATTTTTCCAACAAATCAATCACTTCCTTCTTGAAGTGGGAACCATTGTCTGAAATGACCTTGTTTGGGACCCCACAACGACAGATGATGTTGTTTTTGATAATTTTGCAACATGCGAAGCCTCCAACGCCGCATAGGATTGGGCCTCAACCCACTTTGTGAAATAATCTATCGCGACCAGAATGAACTCATGCCCATTAGACCCCTTCGGAGTGACAGCCCCGATCACGTCGATTCCCCAAACTGAAAATGGCCATGGCGAGGTCATATTGTACAGCTTCGGCGGCGGAATGTTCATGCGGTTTGCATGGATCTGACACTTGTGGCATCGCCGAACAAAGCCGATACAATCCTCCTCCATGGTGGCCCAATAATAACCTTGTCTGAGGATCTTCCGCACTAGCATTACCCCGTTCATATGCGCACCGCATTCCCCTCCATGGATGGCCTCCATCAGGCGTTTTGATTCTTCAGCTTTAACGCACAGCTTATGCATTCCTAGATGACCTCTTTTATACAATTTACCTCCGCAGATGATGAACTGAACGGCCATTCTTCTGATTGCCCTTTTATCCTTGGCATTTGCCCCTAGTGGATACGCTCCTTTTTTCAAGAAGTTCCAGACATCGTAATACCAGGGGTTCTCATCTTGAACCTCATCTATAGCAGCAATCGACTCGTAAGCCGGCACGAATTTTTGGTCGATAATGACTGGACGCATCCGGACTCCAAACGGGATGTCTATCATGGAAGATAGAGTTGCTAGTGAATCTGCGAACCTATTGTTCTCTCTTAACAGATGAGCAAAGTTTAACTTCTCAAACCGAGGAATTAACAAGTCCAAGGTCTGGTGATACATAATCCTATTTTCTTCTTTGACTTTCCAATCTCCTTTCGCTTAAGATACAACAAGGTTCGAGTCCCCGATGACGTCCAACCGTTTTGCCCCTAATTCCATGGCTGCTTCTAGACCGACAATGCATGCCTCATATTCTGCTTCATTGTTCGAGACTTTGAACCGGAGTTTGAATGCTAGAGGGATACGGGAGTTGTCGGGTGATATTAGTAACACTCCTATCCCATACCCATACTGGTTCGACGCTCCGTCAAAGTACATCATCCAAAACTCGTCGTCGATATGCAAAATGGCCTCATCTGGGAATAAGTACTTAACTGCTTCACCTCCTTCCACTGGATAATCGGCTAAGAATTCTGCTACTGCTCTTCCCTTGACTGACTTGCGCGTTACATATTTCAGATCGAATTCGAAAAGCAACAGCAACCAACGAGCTAGCCTACCCATAAGTGCCGGTTTCTCGAAGAGATATTTGATGGGATCCAGTCGTGAAACCAACATTACCGAGTGAGCTAACAGGTAGTGCCGCAGCTTCCTGGTAGCCCATACTAAGGCTAAGCGAGCCTTTTCCAATGGTGTGTAGCGAGTCTCATACTCCAGCATCTTCTTGCTCAGGTAGTAGATGGCTCTCTCCACTTTGTCCTCTGATTCTTGCGCGAGCATGTAGCCCTTTGTAGTCTCAGTTACTGAAAGATACAAAATCAACGGTCTCCCCGGCTC
The DNA here is from genome assembly GCA_036172215.1 of Camellia granthamiana. NCBI lineage: Eukaryota > Viridiplantae > Streptophyta > Magnoliopsida > Ericales > Theaceae > Camellia > Camellia granthamiana. Next base: position 71,914,196 of record CM069915.1, on the reverse strand, counting down.
TGGCGGTGACAACATGGGCGGGTTCTGTAAGTATTCCTTGATCTGTTCAAAAGCAACTTGGCATCGGTCGTCCCATTGGAACTTCTTTCCTTTCTTCAAGAGACCAAAAAGTGGTTCACAAGTCAAGGTTAATTTTGAAATAAACCGTCTTATGAATTGCACTTTACCCAGAAAAGCCTCGCACCTCCTTTTCAGTCCTTGGTGGTGGCATTTCTAAGATGGCCTTGATTTTAGAAGGGTCGACCTCAATACCTCTCTGTGTAATCAGAAACCCCGGCATTTTCCCTGCTGTAACACCAAACGTACACTTCTGAGGATTCAGCCGCAACCGAAATTCTTTGATCCTTTGGAAGAACTTTTGCAAGGCGGTGTAGTGGCCCTCTCTTTCTTTGGACTTGACAATCATGTCGTCCACGTACACCTCAACCTCTTTGTTAATCATATCGTGCAATATTGTGGTTGCGGCCCGTTGATATGTAGCTCTAGCATTCTTTAACCCAAATGGCATCACCCTGTAACAGTAAGTCCCCCACGATGTGGTGAAAGCAGTCTTCTCCCGGTTTTCAGGTGCCATCACTATCTGATTGTAGCCTAAGAAACCATCCATGAACGAAAGTAAAGCATGCCCCGCTGTGAAGTCCACTAACTCATCAATATGCGTCAAGGGAAAGTCGTCCTTCGAACTGGCTCTATTCAAACCCTGAAATCCACGCATACCCGATCCTGCCATCCTTCTTCGGCACCGGAACAATGTTGGCCAACCAAGTCGGGTATTCGGATACCAGCAGGAACCCTGCATCAATTTGCTTGGTGACCTCTTCTTTAATCTTGAGGGCCCAGTCCGGACGGATCCTTTTGAGTTTTTGCTTAACGGGCCGGGCCTCGGGGTCAAGAGGGATCCGATGCTGTACGATCTTAGGATCGATTCCAGGCATGTCTTCGTAGGACCACGCGAAAACATCTTTGAAATCTTGTAATAAAGCGACTAAGCGCTCGCGTTCCTCCGAAGACAACGTGGACCCGATTTGGACCAGCCGCAGGTCCTCCTCAGTACCAATATTCACGGTAGTGATTTCATCCATTAAGGGTTTAACAAATCTTTCCTGCTCTTGTTCAATTAAGCGTTGCAAAACCGGAGGAATTTCTTCCTCGTCGTTTTCATCAAAATTTTGAAAGTCTGAGTTAATGTAATAAATCAAGGGTACAAAAAAGTACTCAGAAACCACAGCCACATCATTCTCATTAAGCACATCCAAATCGTCCAATTCTTTGGTTACAACAGACTCAAAAGAGAAAGAAAAAGACGACCTGGACACGACTGTGGTATCCGGGTTATCACCCCCTGGAATACCGGACTCAGACTCAGTCGAGCGGGAACCTGATTCTGACTCAACAGATTCGGAGGAATCAGATTCCGGCTCACTACCTGACCCGGTGCTGCTTGACAAAAATCCCTCTTCATGCTGCCAAATGAGAGAGGGTGCGATAGATGCATCCAAAATGTTTGCTGGTAAGCCCGCAGCCGTTTCATTCCCGATCACGTATACCGAGAATTTATCCCCCAAGCACTTCTGTTCGATCGGAGGATCTAAAAGTAGACACGCCAGCGCTACCCCCATTTCACTTTCGGTGTCCTCAGACTCCACTTTCTTGCTCTGCTCAGCCTCAGCTAATGGGTCCGTTTGCTCTTCGGCAACGTCATCCCCAGATAACTGTAGGTCGAAGAAGATCTCAAACCCCGGCACGCGCTTCCTCTCCGCGTTCAGCCACGGCTTTGGGAAGCCACAAAACGGAAAGTCCTCCCCCTCCCAGACGAAGCGTCCGTTTAGGGTACCCTGAATGGGTCTATGCATCAGCTGAAAAGGCTTCCCCGCCTGCTTCGCTCTGGCTCTCCCAGCCATCTCCTTACCTTTCCTTACCCAATCCTCTTTGGTGGGCAGATAACCCAAGCCAAAGGTATGTGGGTTGTGTGGCACTTCGGCCAATGCTGCGACACCCTTCCGGCCGCTCTGTCCTAATCCCATCCCGGGGATTTGTTGAAGCTTGTTCATGAGGTATACTGATTGGGCACTGACATACACGCCCTCATTAACAGCTAAGATGTTCTGCACGACCCAGGCCTCAGCTAGGGTAAAACCGGATAAGAACACATCCTCCATACCGTGCTCAATTTCCAAAACTGGCGTAGATACTTCCGGCGGTGGATGGATCGACGAATTTCCAAAAACGATGGCTACTCCCTTCTCATGGGGGTATTTCACCATCTGATGCAAGGTGGACGAAACTGCCTTTACTTGGTGCAACCACGGCCACCCCAAAAGTAGGTTGAAAGTCGCAGGAACTTTTAAGACGTGAAAGTCTACCTCATGCTGTCCCGGCCCAACCTTGGTCTGAATTTTCACTGTCTCCATTACTTCTCTGCTTGTGTTGTCATATGCCTGAATCACCTAGGCTGTCGGCACAAAGTCTGCAGTCTTTAAACCGATTGCATATGCAGTCCTTGCTGGGCACACATTGATGGCGGACCCTGTGTCGACAAGCACCACGGGTATCTATTTGTTTCTGCACTCCACAAAGATGTAGAGTGGCCTGTTATGGTTCGCACCCTCAGGTGGCAATTCTTTGTCGGAGAAAGTCAACATCGGGGTAGCCCCTCCCAGAAAAACTAAGCCCACCAGCTGTTCGGGCGTGGTGTCTATTGAGAGCTTGGCCTTGTCCATGGCCGATAAGATAGCTTGTCGATGCACTCGCGATGCCATAAGTAGTCCCCAGATGGAGACGTCTGCCTGTATCTTTTTCAACTGCTTCAGTACAGCTTCTTCTTCGAGTTGCTTCTCTTTCTGTTTCTCTGCCTCCTTATCTTTCCCAGACGCCTCTAGCTGATCTAGATGTGGGGGCTTGAAATACCGGCCGCTTCTAGTCATATGATCGACTTCGCCGATGTACCAGGTATCGTTTGGCTGGTTGCTCCCCCAATCTTCATCCGTGTGGGCAAGACATAGATCATCGTCTTCCTACCACATTCCGTGGGCAGCCAATAGACACCTGTCCGGCTTCAGTACAATTGTACTCGTAGTACTTTCCGTCCACATGCTCGCAGCATTCTTTATCCTCGTGCACACAGCACTTTCAGTCCCCTCAGGGGCCTTAGCTTTCCTGATTCTCTCAGAATCCCCATACCTTTCTTGTTCCAAATGTGTCAGTACAGCTGCCTGTTCAACACTTCCCGCATTCACAATGCCCAAGTCCTGAGCAAAATTCTTTGCACCGGTGCTCTTCAGCGATGCATTCTGATTTCCAGCCCTTCCGGCCACAACTGATGTTCTTGCCCCTGCCGAGCCCTGTTCCAACTGAGTTTCGTCGACAACATTTGGTAGGTCGTCAAGGCACCCAGTGACCTCTGCTAACTCCTCAAAATCTGACCAGTTGACTACCATGCCCTCTGGATCTTGCTTATTGAAAAATTGGAGATTAGCAAAGTCCCCTTCCACAGCTGCCAAGTCATCTATCCTCTGACCAGATTCATCCCCCTATATCACACAAAGCTCTGCCCCTGCCGGCAATTCCGCATTTGGCCCAACCTGGCCTACTGATAGAATGTAGTCACTCGGATTGTATACCTCCTCAGCAAAACTCCCAGATTCCTCAGACTCTGACTTAACAATCCCATTCTCCCCTGAAATCTCCCACGTTCTATCTTCGACAGTCACCACCAATGGTTCGGGTTGGGTTCTGGAGATGTCCAACATGCACAAGTCAGTGCAGACAGGAAGGAGCACCTCCGGCTTGGGTAGGTGGGATGGGGTGATATAGATGCTAGGATCGTAAGACACGACCCCAGTCTGGATAAAGTTGATTCTTTTGGGAGGTGGAGCTTGGTTGTGCGGTGGGAGAGGGTTTGTTGTGACATTGGGTTTTTCTGGAGGCACAATCACCTGCTTGTCAACGAGATCTTGAATCTCATGACGCAATCTAAAACATTGGTCAGTGTCGTGACCATGTTGTTGGTGATATGCGCAGTATTTTGCTGGGTTATGAGATGGAGGGAGTGGATTTGGCAATGGCCTCGGCTCCAGGGGCTTTAGGTGCCCTTTCCTGATTAATACCCCCAGAGCCTTGGACAGGGGCATATATAAAGGTGTGAAGGTTCTTTGGCCTCTGGGTTGGTATTTGGTGGTTTGTGTGTTGCTTCCGGACACGCCGGAGAAAGGTATAGCTGCCATGGGTCTTTGAGGGGGAATGGTGGTGACCATGCTTACTTCTGAAGCTCTAGCATTTGCAGCATTGCTGGTGCCTGTATTGTTGTTGCGGTTGAAGGTTCTTCTTGGTTGCTCTCTGTCTTGGTCAATCAGACCTTGTTTCATAGCATCCTCAATTTGTACCCCCATCTCGTGCAAATCTGAAAAGGTAGGGAAGAGGAGCACGATCATTTTCTGCATCAATTTGGGTTGGAGATTGCGCACAAACATCTGAATTTGATCTTTATCAGTGGGCCTTAGGGTCATCATTGAGGCCTTCGCCCTCCACCGGGCCACAAAATCCGAAAAGTCCTCCTTAGGCTCCTGCCTTGTTGTCTCAAGATCACGGGTTGTAATCTCGATTTGAGTGTTATAGGAGTACTGTGCAATGAAAGCCTCGGCCATCTCATCCCAGTTCCGCTTGACATCGTCTTCTAATTTTGCGTACCAGATAGCGGCCACACCCGACAGGGTCCGCCCGAATAATGAAAGCTTCTACGGTCTGGTGAGGCCCATCGGCCGTAGTATATCTGAGAACAATGGGAGATGCACCATGGGATCCCCGGATCCGTCAAAGCGGTCAATTTGTGGCATTTTGAACCTATTTGGCAGCGTCACAGCCACATCGGTATACCCGTCCTCGATGTCTGGGATGGACTTTACCCCTTGGGATTTCTTGAACAACTTCTCAAGCTTGCTCAACTTTAGTGTTGTATGGTCCACCTCGAACTCAAAAGGGGAGTCCGGTTGATTGACAAGCGTAGGTGCCTTGGATAGCTGAGGTAGAATCAGGGGCGGAGCCGGCCCCGTTGGGATGTCCGTATCTCCCTAGACATTTGGTGCCTCCCTGGGTGCCGGAACTCCTGGTAGGAGAGGAGCTTGGTGGGAAGCAGATGCCCCGACTTGTTATTGCAGCCTGGCAATTAACTCTGCCTGCTGGGCCATGATCTCGGCCTGTTGTTTGGCAATTTCATCTCGACGAACAGCATCCTGCTGCATGGCTCTCATGGTCTCCTGCATCTGACACATCATTTCCTCAACTCCTGTCATTCCTGCCATACTGCCCTGATCTATCTAAACTACCGGTAGGTCTATCTCTATGGCAACAATTGAGACCTCAGTCCGACTGTCCACTGATGGGGCAAACCACTGTTCTGGCAACCTCTGCTCGAATACATTGCGTTTTCTCGACCTTCGTCTGATAACCGGGGGTAGGGAATGATACACTGGTTGTCCGTCAACCAAATCCTCAAATCGATTGAGTCGATGACCTCTTGTCCAGAGTGCTTGGGGAATATCTGCTTGGTCTGAAGCAATTGTGCTAAACTACCTAGCAAAAAGATAAATAAAACAATAATAAGGAAATAAACCACCAGACAAACGGACAGCATAACGGCTTAAAATAAACACACAACACACAGTTGGGCATTACAACACACAGTTGATAAGCTGAAATACACTGTTCTCAAAGACTGATCATTGTCCCCAAATCACTACCCCTGAAACTGAATCTGATACCCACAGATAACTGATTCCCAGAATACTGAACTGATGTCCGCAGGCCTGATACCCAAACTTGTAAACTGATACCCAAACTTGTAAACTGATACATGCATTCCTGTAGAGACGCACTCTAAAAGCACATAACAAACAAGTGAGAGCCAAAACACCCCTATGTTGGGGTAAGGTTTCCCTGTCCTATTTTGTCAGGAACTAGGGTTTCACTACGCACGCAGCGGTTTCAAACAATCTATAATCGGATAAGCAACCTGTCCTAGTTTGGAATGGCCACTATGGATTCCGAGTATGCACTAGGTCGAATGGTCAAAAAGGGTGCCCCGGTAAAACCGGGGTTTGTGTTCCCGTCGTGGCAGAGCCCGCAACCGATCAACCTTATGGCACGCTTCTCGAAGCGAGTCTCCGGCAAACTGTTCAGGAATAGCATATGGCAAACACGGTGTCCTAGGCGCATCAATGCAAATGCAATGCAAAGAAACACACAAGTGTAATCAAAACCAGATATCACGAGTTCGAGTCAAGTTCTCCAAACTCCCCAGCAGAGTCGCCAAAAACTGTAGACGTCCCCGAACGTCCCGGGAGGGAATCTCGTTTTGTTCATTTGGGCACACTATAGTTCAGGACTCAAATGTCACGGTCCTGTATCTAATCTCACAGAGTGCAATGTTGGCGCGGCTGGCTTTGGCCTATTCTGCTCTGGATTGACACGAGTTATAACGAGCCGCCCACTTCTTGGAGCACTGGTGGAGAGATGGTGGGACACCACCAACTCTCTCAACCTTTCTACTGTCGGAGAGATGACGATGACTCCATACGAGTTCGCCATGATCACAGGCCTACGCGTAGGGGGTTATTCGATTCCTCTCGATCCTGACCTGGGGGAGTGGGATGCTGCCTGTATTGAGCTACTGGGGGCACGCCCACCTTTGTTCTGGATAGCTATGGTCAGATACAATTGGTTCGAGGAGCAGTTCCGGGGGACTGAGCTAAGGATAGTAGAGGAGATAGAGCAATACGCTCAAGGTTTTCTGATGTTCCTCTTCAGTACCACCCTTTTTTCGAACAGGGTGTACACCGTAGGGTTGTACCTGCTGAGCGCACTGGTGGTCCTTCCTTGAGTGAGTTTCTATAATTGGGGCGGAGCTGGCCTCGCCACTCTATACGGCTATATGAGCTCGACCTCTCGCAGGAGTGGACACTTGATCAGAGGCTACTGGCGAGCCTGAGTGGTACACATCTTAGTTCCCTCTTTAAACTTTGCATTTTCTGTTCAGCATTTCTTGCTTTACATTTGTTCAACATATGTACTTTCTGGTTTGCACTTTTTATATCTATTCAAACACTGTATGCTTTCTGTTTTGCATTTTCTACATCTGCTCAAACACTGTATATTGATCACATATCACTGCACTTTCTCCACAGCTATGGGTGTATGTATACTTTTCGACTCTTGCCCCAGAGCCTGCAGTGGAGGTTTCATTGACGGTCTCCTATTTACAGATGTACGATGGTCAGCGTCGCCGTAGGACTCGCGAGCCCTTCCATTTCTTCAGACATTACTTTGACACCGTAGCTGCCCATGAGGTAACCTAAAACACGACCATCATTTATACTCTGCATCTGTTCTGATTCACATATTAGCATCTAACGACGGCTAATAATCTATTCATTTTCTATTTGCAAATCACGTGGCAGCCATGGGCTAAGATACTGACAGGGGTTCGAGGCCGGTACACTGTGGCCTTGGGCATTTCGCACTACTGTATTCTTCTTAAGGGTCTGATTTGTCGAACCTGGTACTTAGATGAGAGAGTTGTGCGTCAGTCTCTGGGTCTGCCTGCTCCGTTCATACCAATGACGCCGCCAGAGTCTATGAGGTCAGCGGACAGCCTATCTGTTGACAGGGTTATCCAGTTCATGGTGGGCTTGGAGGTAGATAGTACTTCCAAGTTGAGGGCGATTATACGGTCTTCATTCAGACATACCTTATGCCACCTCTGACCGATGTTCGTGGAGGTGAGGGGGCGAGAGCCCCTGCTATGAAGGCGAGGCCTAGAGTGACTAGGGCAGCCAGGGCCCGTGGGAGAGGGGCTCCTCATGGCTGGCCAGAGCTGCCCACTACACTCACATGTTGGTAGTATACTGGAGAGGCCTATCAGATTCTAATTGAGCCTGCCACAGCGGGGCATAGATATGTCAGAGCTCACGACGCACCCCCGGTATGTACCACATTTTTAGTTTTCTCATCTCTTTCTGATATTTGTTCCTTTTTGACATTGATCATTCCCAATGCATTTGCAGGCGCCCCCAGGATGCACCGAGGATCTCCTGGAGCTATTCGCCTCATTCGAGGGCATGATATTGAGGAGGGAGGCATTGCTCGGCTTCCATGGAATTCAAGTAATTTCTTCAGTTTTCTTACATTCCAGTCATCAAATTTCTGCTGACACGCTGAAAATGAAATGAGAACTTCCCCACACTGCACTGATACACTGCACTTCCATACTGTATTCATACTTTGTACCTGACTTCAGCATATACTCATTCTGCACATCATACTTGCTTATGATACACATACTATGGCTGACATATGACAACTATCTTTTCAGGTTCCATCTATACTAATAGCACTGGCGGCAGCTACAGCACCAGCACTAGTGGTGCCTCCTCCGGTGGTAAGGAGGAGAGAGAGACAGGTTCTAGCACGCAACCAAGGCAGAGCTAGGGGCACCCGAGCTAAGAGTGGCCCTGCAGAGCCTATTCTGAGCGATGATGATACTGAGACTAACGAGGCCAAAAAGGCAATGAGTCAGCATGATGAGCCATCCACGAGTGGAGACGATGACGCCAGCTCGGGTTTTGAGAGTAGGAGTGCTGATACTGAAGAGGGCTCCGAGGTGGAGAGCAGAGACGATTTCAGTTCAGACTCTGATTCCGATTCAGACAGTGGTGCCGATGAAGACAATACCGCAGAGTCCTCTCCTCCGAAGAAGAGGATGAAGAGGGCTTCTCGAGCTTGAGGCGACTAGCACTGATTTTCTATAGTTTTTGCTTAGTTTCTTTTTGTTAGTAGCATTAGCACATTGTACAACTTCGGACATGTTTTATTTTCTTTAAAAACTTACACTGCACCTTTTGTAAAAACAACCATGATTGGAATGAAAACAAGTTTTTCATTTGAAAAAGTGTTGTATTTTGCATCATGGGCACCGCATCGCATGAAAATGAGATTGAATTGGATAATGAAATGTGAACACTTCCATTACCACAACAGCCTGAATCAGGTAATGCACCGACCAACAACTGAAATTCTAAACACAACATACAAGTCGATAATAGCAACAATAACAATTTCGATAAACAAAACTAGACAAGGCGATATACAACAAAACAACTTGAATACAACTCGATGAGCAAAACAAGACAAATACAACTCAATAAACAAAACAAAACAAAACACACAGACCTCAACAAGCATGCTAAGGCCTGAAAAGACTTAAAACAAGACTCCAAAACACACAAAGAACAGAACAAGGCTCACGCTACCAGTACAAGAAGTACAGCAGGCTAGAGTGGGAGGATGTCGGCCAAGAATAGAGGCCGTTGGCCATTAGTGGTGGCCGGTCGGCCACCAAAGTGGTATGTCGGCCATCACCAATGGCCGGTCGGCCATCAATGCGAGGAACCTCCAGAATGTTGACACCTGACTTCCACTCACTGCCTTATCTTCTACAAAAGGTTTGGACCTCGTAGTTTCTTCATTTCTGCTGCAAATTCTTCACGACTGGAGCCATTCTTTGCCGAAAAACTCTTGAATTGGATTGCAACTTTAGATGGCTAGGAAAAGCTGAATTTCTGGGGTTTTGGCATAAATGCACTATTCCCACTGAGTCGTTCTCTGCTTTGTTTTCCGTTCCTACATGCCGTAGCTAGATGTTGGAACCCAATTACGCACGTCTTTGACTTCGGGGGACAAGAGATATGCCCGACAATCGAAGAATTTCAAGTGCTAATGGAGTCCCGGCGTGATGAGAAAATCTTGCCTCAACCCCATTTTGGTCACATCCAAGCTTTGGGACGGATGTGTGGGCTTACTCTACACGAGGCCCGATCCTTGGTTCACAATGGAAAGCTAGACGTTCCCAGTTTGATTCATCGATTTTCTGACACCGGTGGCCAAGGCGATCTTCTTTGGCGGGGTTTTCGGCAATACGCCATTTGTTTGTGTATAGCACACTTTCTTCTTGCCCCTAGTTTTGGAGGGTCTAGCATTTGGCTAGTTGAAGTAGCCTAAGGTTTGAAAGAGGGCAAGAGTTGCATTGGTTTGGCGTTGGCCGAGACTTTGATGGGCTTAGATGCCTTTCATCAACGAGAGACAACCAAATTCGCAGGAAGTCCACTACTTCTTCAAGTAACGTTTACCACCCTTTCTAACATGTGTATCTCACATCTCTCAGTACTCATGCTCTGTTTTTTTCTCAAAGCCCTTTCTCACTCTTTTCTCTCAACTTACACCTCTCTATCCTTTAATCTCTCTTTTCTTTCATCCCTTCCCAGATATGGCTTATGGACAAATTGAAGGTAATGGACTCTTGCCCTATATATTCAGCCCGGGGCTATTTCTTTCACCAATGGCTAGTGGATTTCCCGAACAAGGGGTGGTGGTGCCATTGGATGTGCAATAGGTCTGTTGTTGACATTGCTTAGTGTTGCCCCTGGTTTGATCTGCCCGAGATGAGCTATAGTATGACTCGGCAACCTAGCATTCAGCTGATTGGCTTGACACATTGTGTGTTCTATTTTCTATTTCGGTTCAAGCGTTAGTTCAGACACGACCAGACTTACCCAGAAGAGGGGGTAGAGTACCCGGCTTCATTCCCAATCTGAGGTTCACAATTGGCTCAATATCCCACTACGTGGAGGACAAGAGAGCTCCTGGCTCCTGTCCCTAGTTTCAACTGCGCACTTTTCGATGAGTGCCTAACTTGGCTTGAAGATGAGGCACAAATTGGGCCCACTTTAGCATTAGAAGCTCCCACAAGCACAAGCGAGGGACACAGGAACAGCTGACTCATCTATGCCCCAAGTTTATTGCTTTGATCTAGCTTTTCAAGTTTTCTTTTTGAATGTAATAAAAGAAACTTTAATTTGCATCGAAAGTTGGAGAACTTTGTATTGAAATCAATGAAATTGAAATTGTAGGCACTGAAAATTTTCCTTTCGGTCCAAAAATGGTCTAAGTTGTAAAAAGATTAATTTGAACAAAATCCACTTTTATTAAAACTTTTCAAAACCATTTTCGATAAGAATCGCAACTTGACACACATGGAACCTATCCTCGATATGTACAAACCCTGAATCCAGAAATGGAAAATTGCCTCCAGACTGAATAGCACTGCTCAGCACTGTAGTTAACTCTTCTCTCAGAGTAAGGATCACAACCGAACTTTCAAATAATGAACAGACAAAGATTCCTTGATCAAACACACAAACACAGTTGATTTGGAGGTGTTTACGGCCGAGCTTCAAAATGAAGTTGCCTACGTATCCCGAAGATGGGAATCAGGCCTTACGTAGTTTGGTTTGGGTTCACTTGAGTATTAACTCTCTCTTTCTACGCTGTAACTTTTGCCAAGGCTGCCTTTTCTGGGTTTTCAACCTTACGAGCTCAGTTTTTCTTTTTTCCAATTTTTTTGTGCTCTAACTTTTGCCTAGGTCGCCCTTTCAGGTTTTTGGCCTAGCGAGCCTCTCAGGGGTAATATTTGTTCAACTTGTCCATGTTGATCTATTAGGAAAATTCTAGGCTATCCAGGTCCATGAGCATAACAGCTCCACCCAACTAGATAGTCTTCATAATGTAAGGACCAGTCCAATTGGGTCTGAACTTGCCCCTAGGGTCATGGATGGGAGCTCGGCTGTCTTTCAATACCAAATCCCCTTCCTTAAGATTCTGAGACTTAACTTTCTTGTTAAAAGCCCTAGCAATCTTGTGTTGATAACCTTGAAAATGGTACAGTGCTTTCAGCCTTCTCTCATCGAACAACATTCATTATTCGAATCTGCTTTGCTGCCAGTCCGCTTCTACTATCTGGCACTCAGTCATAACCCGCAACGACGGAAGCTCTATTTTAATCGGCAGAATAGCTTCCATCCCATAAACAAGAGAGTATGGAGTTACCCCAGTAAGTTGTCCGAATTGAAGTTCTATAGCCCAAGAGAGCAAATGGTAATTTGTCTGGCCAGTCCTTATAGGTCTCAACCATTTTATGTAAAATGTGCTTGATGTTCTTGTTGGTGGCCTCAATAGCTCCGTTGGTTTACGGCCGATATGTAGATGACTTATGAAAAGCCACATTGTATTTCTCCAACAAGTCGATCACTTCTTTCTTGAAATGGAAGCCATTGTCTGAAATGATCTCATTCAGGACTCCATAATAGCAAATGATGTTGTTTCGGATGAACATAGCCACATGTGCTGCTTTCAACACTACATAAGACTGAGCTTCCACCCATTTCATGAAATAATCAATTGCCACCAGAATATACTCATGCCCATTTGACCCTTTCTGTGTAACTGCCCCAATGACGTTGATTCCCTAGATTGAGAAAGGCCATGGTGAAGTCATGTTGTACAGCTTCGACGGTGGGATATTCATGCGATTGGCATGAATTTGGCATTTGTGGCATCACCGAACAAAACCGATACAATCCTCCTCCATGGTAGACCAGTAATAACCTTGCCTGAGAATCTTCCGGGCTAACATTACTCTGTTCATGTGTGCTCTACACTCTCCCCCATGAATGGCCTCCTTTAGGCGCTTCGACTCCTCTGCATTGGCGCACAACATGTGCATTCACAGATGACCCTTCTTATATAACTTGCCCCCGTAGATGATAAATTGAACGACCATCCGCCGTACTGCCCTTTTATCTTTGGCATTTGCCGTTGGTGGATAAACCTCCTTTTCCAAGAAGTTCCAGATATCATAATACCATGGGTTTTGATCTTGCACTTCATCTATTGCGGTGATAGTCTTGTAAGCCGTCGTATATCTCTGTTCCATGATGATCGGACGTATCCAAACTCCAAACGGAATGTCTATCATAGAAGATAGAGTTGATAAAGCATCAGCGAAGCGGTTGTTCTCTCTTAGTAGATGTGTGAAAGTCAATTTCTCAAACCTAGGAATTAGAACATCCAGGGTCTGATGATAAATCTTCATCTTTTCTTCTTTGACCCTCCACTCTCCATTTGATCGAGACACAACTAGGTTCGAGTCGCCGATGACGTCCAACCTTTTTACCCCTAGTTCTAGGATGGCTTCCAAACCAGCGATACATGCCTCGTATTCTGCTTCATTGTTAGATACCTTGAACCGGAGTTTGAAAGCTAAAGGTATATAGGAATTGTCGGGTGCTATCAGCAACACCCCTATCCCATAACCGTATTGGTTGGACACTCCATCAAAGTACATTCTCCAAATCTCTTCCTCGACATGCGGAATAGCTTTATCTGGGAATAGGTATTCTACCACTTCATCCCCTTCCATTGGGTGATCTACCAGGAACTCAGCTACTGCCCTCCCCTTGACAGACTTGCGAGTAACATACTTCATATCAAATTCAGAAAGGAGAAACAACCAACGGGCTAGCCTACCTGTAAGCGCTGGTTTCTCAAAGAGATATTTGATGGGATCTAATCTCGAAGCCAGAATTATAGAGTAAGCTAACAAGTAGTGCCTCAACTTCTTGGTAGCCCATACCAAGGCTAAACAAGCTTTCTCCAACTGGGTGTAATGGGTCTCATAGTCCAGCATTTTCTTGCTCAAATAGTAGATGGATTTCTCCACTCTATCCTCAAATTCCTGAGCAAGCTTGCATCCCATCGTTGTGTCCGCTAGTGATAGATACAAAATCAACGGCTTCCCTAGCTCTGGCAGCGACAACACATGCGGGTTTTGGAGGTACTGCTTGATTAGCTCAAAATTGAATTGACATCAGTCATCCCATTGGAATTTCTTTCCTTTCTTCAGGAGGCCAAATAGTGGTTCACAAGTCAAAGTTAATTTTGAAATAAACCGTCATATGAATTGCACTTTACCCAGAAAGCCTCGCACCTCATTTTCAGTCCTTGGTGGTGGCATTTCTAGGATGGCCTTGATTTTGGAAGCATCTACTTCGATGCCCCTTTGTGTGATCAAGAAACCCAGCATTTTCCCTACTGTTACACCGAAAGTGCATTTCTGTGGATTCAACCTCAACCGGTATTCTCTAATCCATTGAAAGAATTTCTTCAAGGCGATGTAGTGGTCCTCTCTTTCCTTGGATTTGAAAATCATGTCGTCCACGTACACCTCAACCTCTTTATGGATCATGTCATGCAGAATTGTGATTGCAGCCCGTTGATATGTAGCCCTGGCATTCTTCAACCTAAATGGCATCACCCTATAGCAGTAGGTTCCACATGGTGTTGTGAAAGCAGTTTTCTCCCTATCCTCAGGTGCCATCAGAATCTAGTTATGCCCGAAAATCCATCCATAAAGGAGAGCAACACATGGCCTGTAATGAAGTCCACTAATTCATCGATGTGCAGCAGAGGAAAGTTGCCCTTCGGACTAGCTCTATTCAGATCTCTGAAATCCACACACACCCAAATTCTACCATCTTTCTTTGGCACCGGAACAATGTTGGCCAACTAAGTCGGATATTCAGATACTAGCAAGAACCCTGCGTCTATCTGCTTGGTGACCTCCTTCTTAATCTTCAAAGCCCAATTCAGGTGTATCCTCTGCAGGTTCTGTTTGAAGGGTCGAGCCTCGGGGTCAAGAGGGATCTGATGTTGTACAATCTCAGGATCGATTCCAAGTATGTCTCCGTAGGACCATAAGAAAACATCTTTGAAATCTTTTAATACAGCGACTAAGCGCTCGCGCTCCTCCGAAGACAACATGGACCCGATCTGGACCAGACGCGAATCCTTCTCAGTACCCACATTAATTGAAATGATTTCATCAACAAGGGATTTTACAAACCTCTCCTCCTCTCGATTAATCAAATGTTTCAAAACCAGAGGAATTCCTTCCTCATCATTTTCATCAAAATTTTGAAAATCTTGATCAATGCAATACACAAGTGGCACAGAGAAGTACTCAGAATCTCTAGTGGCATTCTCATTCAAAAGGTTCAGCCCATCCAATTCCTCGGTTACAATCGGCTCAAAAGAAAAGGAAAAAGACGACCTGGACAAAACCTCGACATCCGAGTTATCAACCCCCGAAATACCAAACTCTGATTCAGAGGAACTGGAATATGATTTCGACTCCATAGACTCTGTGGAATCAAATTCCGGCTCACTACCTGACTCAGAATACTGGACAAGAAGCCCTCCTCCAGCTGCCAAATGAGGAATGGTGCGTCAGATGCATCCAAGATACCACTGGAAATGTTCGCACTTAATTGAACTCCGATCATGAAAATGGTCAGGTTATCCCCCAAGCTCTCTGAGTTGATCTGAGGATTCGAAAGGAGACATGCCAGTGCTACTCCTACCTCAAGTTCATTGCTGTTGGAATCACTTTTTTGTGCTCTTCACAGCCTCAGCAGTTAGTTCAGTCTGTTCCTCTGTGTCACTCTCTTGCAGCTGCAAGTCAAAGAAAATCTCAAAGCCGGGAACCCGTTGCTTCTTAGAGTTGAACCAAGGCTCAGGGAAACCGCATAATAGGAAGTCTTCACCCTCCCGAACAAAATAGCAATTCAGGGTTCCCCGAATTGGTCATTGCACAAGTTCATAGCGCTTTCCGGTCTGCTTAGCTCTGGCTCTTCTGGCCATTTATTTCCCTTTCCTCACCCAATCCTCTTTGGTGGGTGTATAGCCAAGACCAAAGACATGCAGGTTATGTGGTTAGAGTTTGTTCCTTCCTCACACGATTTTAGCGTGTTTGGAATTTATTTACCTCTTCTCATGATTTTAGCGTGGTTAGAGTTGGTTTCTTCCTCACACGATTTCAGCGTGTTTGGAATTTGTTTACCTCTTCTCACGATTTCAGCGTGGTTAGAGTTTGTTCCTTCCTCACACGATTTCAGCATATTTAGAATTTGTTTACCTCTTCTTACGATTTCAACGTGGTTAGAGTTTGCTCCTTCCTCACACGATTTCAGCGTGTTTGGAATTTGTTTACCTCTTCTCACGCTTTTAGCGTGGTTAGAGTTTGTTCCTTCCTCACACGATTTCGGTGCATTTGGAATTTGTTTACCTCTTCTCACGATTTCAGTGTGGTTAGAGTTTGTTCCTTCCTTACACGATTTCAGCGTGTTTGGAATTTGTTTACCTCTTCTCACGATTTCAGTGTGGTTAGAGTTTGCCCTTCCTCACACGATTTCAGTGTGTTTGGAATTTATCTCAGGTTGCGTTGTGTACGCGCCTAAGCGGTTTGTTTTCGGACCTCCTCTCACGATTTCAGCGTGGTTTGAGCGTCCCTTTCCTGACACGATTTCAGCGTGTTTGGAATTTGTCTAAGGTTGCATTGAGCACACTCCTGATTGGTTGTTTTGGACCTCCTCTCACGATTTCAGCGTGGTTTGAGTGTCCCTTTCCTCAAACGTTTTCAGCGTGTTTAGGATTTGTTTTTCTTCCTCTCATGATTCCAGCATGGTTGGAATATGTCCCCCTTTGCATCTACTGTACAATTTATCACTCTCTCTATTTTGTGCACCCTATTTGCATTGTGCATGCATTTTATCGCGCTATTTTGCGCATCGCACTATTTTGTGCACCTTACTTGCATTGAGCATGCATTTTATCGTGCTATTTTGCGCATCGCACTACTTTGTGCACCTTACTTGCATTGTGCATGCATTTTATCGCGCTATTTTGCGCATCACACTATTTTGTGCACCTTACTTGCATTGAGCATGCATTTTATCGTGCTATTTTGCGCATCGCACTATTTCGTGCACCCTACTTGCATTGTGCATGCATTTTATCGCACTATTTTGCGCATCGCACTATTTTGTGCAACTTACTTGCATTGTGAATGCATTTTGTCGCACTATTTTGTGCACCTTACTTGCATTGTGCATGCATTTTATTGTGCTATTTTGCGCATCGCACTGTTTTGTGCACCTTATTTGCATTGAGCATGCATTTTATCGCGTTGTTTAGCGCATCGCATTGTTTTGTGCAGTTTATCACTCGCACTTTTTGTGCACCCTACTTGCATTGTGCATGCATTTTATCGTGCTATTTTGCGCATCACACTATTTTGTGCACCTTATTTGCATTGAGCATGCATTTTATCGCGCTATTTTGTGCATCGCACTACTTTGTGCACCTTACTTGCATTGTGCATGCATTTTATCGTGTTATTTTGCTCATCGCATTATTTTGTGAACCCACTTGCATTGTGCATGCATTTTATCGCGCTATTTTGCGCATCGCACTATTTTGTGCACCCTACTTGCATTGTGCATGCATTTTGTCGCGCTATTTTAAGCATTGCGCTATTTTGTGCACCCTACTTGCATTGTGCATGCATTTTATCGCGTTATTTTGCGCATCGCACTATTTTGTGCACCTTACTTGCATTGTACACGCATTTTATCACACTATTTTGCGCATCGTACTGTTTTGTGCAGTTTATCACTCGCGCTATTTTGCGCATCGCACTGTTTCGTGCAATTTGCATTCGCACTGTCTTGCACACCATATCTGCACTTGTTAGTGCATTGCATCATTCGCACTATCTTGCGCACCTTATTTGCACTTGTTAATGCATTACATTGTCATGCACACCACTTGCTCGTATTGTTATGCACGTTTCTCGTTGCATTGTCATGCACTCTCCACCCGCGTTGTCACGTACACTTAGGTTGCATTGTCTTGCACCTCTCCACTTGCGTTGTCGCGCACACTTAGGTTGCATTGTCATGCATCCCCTTTATTTGCGTTGTCGCACATGTTTCACTCGCATTGTTATGCGCATTTCGGTTGCATTGTTATACACCCACACTTTGCTTGCGTTGCTACGCACTTTTCACTTGCATTGTTATGCTCGTTCCGGTTGCATTGTTATGCACTTTTCACTTGCATTGCTATACATGTTTCCATCAACATCATATGTGCACGCGTTTGTCTTGTATTGAAATTATACCATGATGTAACGTGGAACATATGTTATTAACTATATTGTACCTGTTGA
Organism: Camellia granthamiana; assembly: GCA_036172215.1. Taxonomy (NCBI): domain Eukaryota; kingdom Viridiplantae; phylum Streptophyta; class Magnoliopsida; order Ericales; family Theaceae; genus Camellia; species Camellia granthamiana. The sequence goes on along the minus strand of CM069915.1, from coordinate 71,896,243 downwards.
GTTTCTCTCTTTTGTGCAGGCATGATATTGTATGTACGGTTCATTTGAAGCTGGTGCGACCAGACCATATCGTATGTATGGTTCATTCAAAAGAAGTTCCAACACAGTTTGAGAATTGAATAATTTTCTTACATCCTTTCTGCATGAGATGTAGTTTGGTTCGTATTCGCTTGCTTAAACTGTTGCATTTATTGTGTATAATTGTTGTATTACAGCTTTCTTTGCATGATCATAAGTTATGTTCGGCTTTCTGCATGTCATTTGCATTTTGCCCCTGCCTGCGGGCGCATCTCTTTGTTATCTTGCTTGTTTGTCTAAGTCTTCGGCCTTGTCAAAAATGGGTCGTCTCTGGGCTTTGACATTCACTCCCGTCATCTTATGACTTCCGAGTTCTATCAAAGAGGGGCAACTGTAGACACCCCATTTTTGACCGACCTTAAGGCTCAGACGTCATCGATTGAGCGCTCGGTGATTGTGCATGTTTGAGCTCGTTTCGAGTTTCCGGAGTTTTTGGCTGAGAGCCTTGCCTCCGGGCCTTTGAACTCTTTGTGCTTTGGCTCAGTTTGTGGACCGAACCTTGTTTTCTCTTCCCTGGAGGGAGGGAGAGGTCTTGTAGACCATCCTTTTGTGGTCGTAGACCACTTTTCATGGTCGCAGACCACTTTTCCCGCTCAGAGACTAGTTTCCGATTTTAATAGCCTTCGGCCACGCGCCTTGTCTCGAGACCGCTTAACGTTCTCCATTTGGCCTGGTTTTTGAACCATACCTTGTTGCCTCTGCCTAGAGAGACAAAGTGGTCTTGGAGACCACTTTTGTGGTTGTAGACCACTTTTGGTGCTCATAGACTAATTTTTTAGGCTCCCGGCTGCGCGCCTTGCCTCTCGGACTCTAGTCTTGCATCCTTTTGGTTTGTTTTTGGTACAAACCTTGTTTTCCATGTTTGGAAGGTGGTACAAGGGTGGGAGACCAGTTCTTCCCCTTGGAGACCACTTTTCTTCCTGCCAGCCAGTTTTCTGGTCAGGTAACTGGTTTTCTTGGTCTTTAGGCCACCTTTTTTGGTCAGCCACCACACCACCATCTTGCTTTCATGCTGCAGACCATCTCCCCCCCATGGCCGACCACTTCCACTGGTCAGTCGACCAGTAGAAGTAGCTGTCCAACCCCTTCAAGTGGTCGGCAGCTTTCCATCACCTTTTTGGAGATATTTTTTTAGCCAGCTGTAACAGCTGGAGGGCATAGAAGCCATCCACCATACACGTGCATAGAGGGATGGCTTTAGGCCAAAAGCTTGTCCAACAAGCTTGTTGCTTGTTCTCTGTAAGAGAGAACCTCCCCCCTCCTCCTCCAAGTTCTGAAAATTGTGCTTGAGAGTTATACATACATCTTTGTATCTATCTTGCATCTTCTCTTCATTTTTGTATTCAAAAGTGCATTTTCATCATACTATTGCACACAAACACACACTCAAACACCATACTCTTGTTGTTGAGGCTCTTTGAGGTTGGTTTTGGAGTCTTTGGACTGATTTTGATCAAGGAAAGTTGCTGGAGTTGTTGCTCTAGAGTTGTTCTACAAGGGTGAGAAACTAACCTCTTAAACCCTTACTTTTGCTTAAGCTTTTGAACCTATTTGCATGCTGTTTTTGGCTTGACTTTAAAATGTAAAAAGTTCTGTTTTTTAGTCCTTAACATGTTTGTTTAAGGTCTCTTTTGTGTTGGGGGTGGTCTACCTCCTCTTGTGCCTTGTTTGGCCTTGTTTTGAACCTTCCTTTTAAGCTATTGGGACCACCTTGTTTTGGCCTTCACACCACTGAAACTCAGAGGAATTTCAGTGGTGGAAATGGTGTTTTGAGGTCCCAAATAGGAGAGGGTCATCCCCTCTCCTTATATCTTGTATGCTTGCTTCATTTGCCTCATGTTTGAGCATGTTTGTTAAGCTTACGTTGGCCATATCTTAGCATATATTTGGGGTTATTTTGACATGGCATACCACTGTTTTGACTTGGTTTTGTCATCCCTTGCATGCCTTATACACTTGTAGTGTAAATCTTGCAAACTAGCTTTGTATGCTTCATGAAGTAGCATATCTTTCTAGCCTATTTTGAGTCCATCTCAGCATGTTCTTGGTGTTGTTTTGCCATGATATATCTCTGTTAAGGTTTGGTTTGATAGCCCCATGCATGCTCCTTGCACTTGTAGTGCATTTCCATTCACTAGCCTAATGTGTATCATGCTTTAGACCATCATTCTAACATGATTTTGGCTTAAATCTAAGAAGCTTTTGTCCATGTTTTAGCATGCTTTAGCTCTGATTTGTGTTGTTTTGGTCATGCATGCCATGCTTTGTATAGCTATAATGCATTCTAGCTTGTTTGCTTTGTGTATCAAGTCCGCTAGTATGCATTACTTGGACTATTTTCATGATTTGGCATCATTTAAAATGTGATTTTAGTACATGTAGTGTGGTCATACACTTGCATATTTCACTCTTTTGATGCTTTGAAGGGTTGGTCCTTTATGCCTTAAACATGAGCCATTGCGTATGCCTTCATGCCTAAGCTTGCGAGCTATCATTTCAGTATGTTTTTGGGGTTATTTTGCCATGATATAACTCTGATTTTTGTTGGCAAAGCCATCCCATGCTTGGTCTTGGTAAGTGTAGTGTAACCCTCCCCTTTGGCCTTGCACATTCCATGCTTCATACCCTTCATGCTAGCTTGTTTTGGCTTCCTTCCATACATGTTTTAGCATCATTTTGGCATCCACTAGGACTATTTTCGGTTGCCTTTGACATATGCTTCATGTATTGCATAGTTGTAGTGCAATTGGCCTTGCTAGCTTCAAGTTTTGAGCACCATAGCATGCTTCATTTGTATCATGTACATGATTTGGCATCACTTACCATGACATTTCAGAGCATATAGAATTACCATGTTCTTACTTCTTTCACTCTTTAAGTGCCTTTGAGTGTTATGCATTGTTGCCTTGTTTGTGGCCTAGCATGTATGCCATCTTGCCTAGGTCCTTGAGCCCTCATCTTAGCATGTTTTGGTCTTTGTTTAGACCTAATTAAGCTCTATCCATGGTTGGTTCACCCATTTGTGCATTGTTTTGCATGTCCCTTGTATAGTCCTCTTTGCTATCTTTAATCCTTAAGGACCCTAGCATGCCATGCTTATGTTGTTTGAATGATTTGGCATCATTTCTTACTTAATTTCAGAGCTTATAGTGTTGTCACACCTCCATGTTTATCACTCATTGACCATTCTTTAGGGTTGTGCTCTTGGGCCTAGTTGATAGGCCAATGCATGTGCATGCTTGTATATGCTTTTGGTGCCTTTGTTTTGGCGCTATGGCCACTGTTTTGGGCATGGCTGAGGTCTGTCCACATTCGGTTCAAGTCCATTTAGCATGTTTTTTTTCATGTTGTTTGCATGTTTATGTTACATCGCATTGTGTATGCCATGTTCTTCGCATTGTGTATCCTATGTTGCATCGCATTGTGTATGCCATGTTCTTCGCATTGTGTATGCCATGTTCTTTGCATTGTGTATGCTCACGTTACATTGCATTGAATATGCCATGTTGTTACATGGCATTGTGTATGCTATGTTGTTATTTGTATTGTGTATGCCATGTTGCATTGAATTGTGTATGCATGCCATTAGCATTGATAGGTTGCTCAAGTTGCATTGCATTGTGTGTGCATGCCTTTTATTGTGTTTAGAATTTTGAGTTGCATTGCATGTTTGCATGCTTGAGTTGCATTGTGTTTAGCGTCTTGAGTTGCATTGCATTTGTTTGGATTAGGGTATTAGTCCAAACACGAAAAACGAGGGATGTTTCATACTTGAAGTGATGAAACGTGCCTCAATTCTCGGTCGCTGACCCTCTTGATCATACATGATAGAGGTCAAGGCTTTATGTGTTTATGTGTGCATTCATTTCATATTGAATTGTGCAATTTGGCTTCTCGGCCATCATGCATCGAGATGCGTGATCGGTGGCCCGAGGGTTGAGAACCGCACTCTCTTGAGCTTATGAAATGATAGGGAGGGTGGTTGTGCACAAATATCTTGCAAATACATTGCCATGCTCTTTCTTGCTCTCTGTTGCAGCAAATTAGAGAAGTGCAACAAAAACTAGTCGGCCAACCAGAAAAACTAGCTAGCCGACCACTTTTTCTGGTCTGCAGCAATAGAAAATGGTCGGCCAGCAGCTGGCAACATCCCTAGGTGGTCGGCAGCCCTCCCACAGGCCCCCAAGGTGAGTTAGAAGCTATCTGGAGCTTGGTGCAAGGCCCTGAGAACAATTGAAAACAGAGGCAAGTTGGGGCATCGCGTTGGATTTCCGAACGAGGCGACCGAGCATGCATGCATTCTTCTCCCTCTGAGGACATTGCTTTACTGCTTTACTTAGTTGCTTTCCTTAGCTAACTTATGCTTTGGTTCTGTACTTAAGTAGTTAATGCGTTTAGCTGCTTATTTGTATTTGATTAGCTAGTTAGTTAACTTATTAGTTAATTAGCTTGTTTTGTAATAATTAGTTGTAACTAGTTATTCAGTTTTTGTGATGTAATAATTAGTTTAATTAGCTTAGATTAGCTAGTTAGCTTCTTATTCGGACCCTCCGTCGAGAGGGTGCATTGTTGTAATAAGCGTGCGTGCGTGTGATGCATGTCTTCCAACCTCCATTTCTTTCTCCCTTTTACTTAACCGCTTACGATGGTTAGTTTTAGGTCATATTTTCAATTAGCATCCTTATGCTTCGCATGCGTGCATCCATTCATTTGTCTTGCATGCACCGAGCTCGGCGCATCATTCTAATTGCATTGTATTTCAATACATTTACTTGAATACGTGTTCGACAGCATGTTATCAAGTTGCATTTCACATGACATCTTAGAATAGCCGAGCCTATCTTAGTTGCATTTTTGCATGTGTTGCATTAGCCATCTTAACATGAGCCAGGATCATGTATGATTTCTAACTAGTTCTCTATTTTGGCTCGGAGTACACTGTTGTAAACACCCCATTTTTGACTGACCTTAAGACTCAAACGTCACCGATTGAGCGCTCGGGGATATTGGATATCGTGCTCGTTCAGAAGCTTCAGAGTCTCGGCTGCGAGCCTTGCCTCCAGACTTCCGGACTCTTTTGTGCCTTGCCTCGGTTTGCGAACTAGGCCCTGTTTTCTCTATTTTCCCTTCCCAAAGGGAGGGAGAGGTCTCGTAGATCATCTCTCAGTGGCCGTAGGCTACGTTTTGTGGTCGTAGGCCATTTTTCCCGTTTGGAGCCCAGTTTCTGGTTTTTCAGAGCCATTGGCCGTGTCCCTCGGTTCGGGACCGCTTAACCACCTCTGTTTGCTCCGGTTTTTGCCACACATCTTATTTCCTCCCTTTTGAGGGACACTATGGCTCGAGAGACCAACTTCGTGGTCGAACGCCACTTCCGGTGCCTAACAGTCAGTTTTCGGGGCCCCGGACCGCGCGTTTTGGCCCTTGAACCTTCGTTTTACATCGGTTTGAGTTCATTTTTGGTGGAGACCTTATTTTCATTGTTAGAAAGCTTGTAGGAGGGTGGGAGGCCAGAAATTGTTCTGAAAACCAGCTTTATTCCTTCATCGCTCTCCGTCGCCCGTTTTCTTCACTAGAAAGCTGGTGTTGACCATTCCCAGGCCACTTTTTCTAGCCCCAAACCACATATTTGTGTTGTACACACCTGGGAGGCCACCAATATGGGTTGGCCGGCCATTAATCATTCCTGACCCTTTTGAACCCCACTAAAAAGCTAGCTTTTCTCTCTCCTGGTTCACTTTTTCCAGTTTTTCTCCACATAGCTGTGTTGTACACACATGGGAGGCCACCTTTTTGGGATGGCCGGCCACTAAATTTGCTTGACCCTTTTGACCCTGGCCGGCCGGCCAGGGGAGGTGGCCGGCCGGCCACCTGGACCTTTTCTACCTGGCCGGCCATGACCCTCTCACATGGTTCCTTACAACTGTACCCTATGTTTCCCCACCAGATCCTGTATCCGAGGGGGGGTCTTTTGGGGGGGAAATTTGAATTTAATTTCCCCCCCCCTTTATCCACTCCTCTGCTCTATAAAACCAGCCCCCCAGCTCCATTTCAAGGGGTTACAAAAATTGGTTTGGAGCTCTTACATTAAATCTCTCTCTCTCTCTCTACTTCAACCCTCAAAACCCTAAAAGTCTTGCACCATTTACACTACAACCCATAACACAACAACTCCACACTCCATTCCAGCAACTTGAGGCTGTTTTTCAGAGGTTAGGAGCACCATTTCTTAGACCAAAAGCTGTTGAAGACTTGAGCTACAAGGGTGAGTCTCTTTTCCCCCTTTTTTGGCCCTATTTTGCATGCTGTTTTAGCTTTTGTTGCTTGCATTTTTGGGCTCCGACCTAAACTGTAAATAGTCATATTTTGAGCTCCTTTTCATGTTTGATCAAGGACCTCTTGCTGGTTGAGGTCTTCTACTACCACTTGTCTCTTTATCCCTCTTTTAGGCCTATTTTTGCATGGTACATTAGTCTTATTTGTGAGCTGTTTTGGACTTGGTCATAAAGTTTAAAGTGGCTTTTTTTGAGCCTCTCTTCAACTTTGTTGAAGGGCTCTCCTCTGTTTGGGGCCAGCCACTGCCCCTTGTCTCTAATCTCTCTTTTAGGGCCATTTTTGCATGATAGATTAGCCCTACTTGTGTTCATTTTTGAGAGTTGTCATAAACTGAAAAATATCTTGTTTTAATCTCATCTTCAAGTTTTTTTAAGGTTCCATTTTTGTTTGAGGTCATATGCTTCCTTGTATGCTTGATTGTCTCCTATTTTGAGCCTTACACCTAAGCCCTTGTTGCATGCTTTGTTTGGCCTTCTAGCCACTGAAATGCAGTGGATTTTCAGTGGCTAGCACACTATTTTGAGCCTCCAAATTAGAGGGGGGTGACCCCCTCTCTCCTTGCCTTGTTTGGTGGTCATTTTGGCCTTCCAAAGAGGCCCTATCTTGCATACTTTGAAATCACTTTCCAAGGTCAATTTGGTGAGCTTTGGGACTATCATATTTGATTTTCAGAGTTTTTTGTGCCATGCTAAATGTCCATCTTGTATGTGCTTAATAATCCCTTGCATAGCCCTCTAAAGGAGCTCATCATTTTTGCATGTGTTGGCTTCACTTCAGTGGTTATTTGGGCATATTTTGGCATGTTTTGTTCACTGATTTTTTCTGGTTTGATGAGATTCCATACGCTTCATGCACTTGCCATGTAAACCATGTTTGCTAGTCAAAGTTGCATGCCTCTTTGAGTCATCGTGCTAGCATCTTTTGGCCATGCTTTAAACTGTAAAAGTTCATGTTTTGGGACTGTATTGGCTCTGTCTTTAGACTTCATGTTCAAATAATGCATGCTTTGTATAGCTATAAGCCATTCCATGTGCCTAGTTTTGAGTTTCGGGGTTCATCTCATGCATCGGGTGCCATTTTTCCATGTTTCGGGACCATTTAGCATCATATTTCAGTGCTGAAATTTGCATGCTTGTATGTCATATTCCATGCCTTGCCATGCTTTGGTAGAGTGGCATTTGATGCCTTAGGTTCGGTCCTCGGTTTGCGCGTATGTGCGTATGCCTTTCGAGCGTCTCATTTTCATCTAATGGCCACTGATGTGATTGCAGCTGAGGTCCATTCATGTCGGTGTAAGTCCATTATGCATTGTGTATGCCATTTCAAATCATAACATTGCGTGTGCTAGGTTGTATGTTAGAGCATTGTGTATGCCTCGTTACATCGTGCATTGTGTATGCCATTTCATAGCATTGTGTATGCTAGGTTGCATATTAGGATTGCATTCATGCATGTCATGCATATTGCATTGTGTTTGGGATAGGAGTTAGCCCAAGCACGGGAAACGAGGTACGTTTCGTACTCCGAGTGACGGAACGTGTCTCAATTCCTGGTCGCCAACACTCCGGATTATCCATGATGGAGTCTAGGCCTTGTTATGTTTTCATGTGCATTCTTTCCATATTGAGTCATGCAAATCGACTCCTCGGCCATCACGCATCGAGATGCGTGATTGGTGGCACGAGGATCGAGGACTACACTCCTTGAAGAGTAGTCAAGCATACATATGTGAAAATACATTGCCATGCCCCTTTCTTGCTCTCTGTTGCAGCAAATCAAAAATAGGCAGCATTCCGGAGCTTGGCACAAATCCCGAGAATAAATTGCAAATAGAGGCAAACCGGGGCATTACAATGGATTTCCGCGCAAGGCAACTCAAGCATGCATCATCCATCATTCGGAACAGAGCTGAGCCGGTCCATGGATTTGCGTGCAATTTACTGCTTTCCTAGATTAATTTGTTAATTAATTAGGGTTTTGTACCTATTCGGACTGTATTATTTATTTGGGACTGTATTATTTATTCGGACCCTCTGCGCGAGGGCAATGTTGTAATAAGTGTGTGTGCGTGTGATGTATGTCTTCCAACCCCACGTCTTTCTCCCTTTTATTTACCAGCTTATGATGGTTAGATTAGGGCATGTTTCAATTAGCATACAGTATGATAGCATGTTTGCATTCATTCATCTGTTTTGCATGCACCGGGCTCGGCGCATCATACTCACTGCATGGTATCTCAATTCCGAGTTGAATACATGTTAGCTGTAGCATTTCATATGCCATGTTTAGAATAGCCGAGCCTGCTATAGTTGCATTTTGTATGTGTGGCATTAGACATTTCTATATAGTTAGGATCATGCATTGATTTCTAATTAGCTTCTTTCTTTGGCTTGGAGTACTCGGTAAGTTTTTTTGCTTTAGCATCCTTGCATGCGTGTGAGTGACTGCCATGATAGCATGTTTGCCATGAGGCTATGTGCTTATGTGATATAACTGCCTGAATGCCTGTGGGTGAAGGTTGGGTTATTTGGATTGGAACAATTCATTCACTGCGAGTTTTAAGCCCATTAGATAGTGGCAAAACCATGTTTTCTAAGCCCACCTGAGGGGGTCAAAATCCGCATTTTAACACTACTACAAAAACAGATAAAGATCACACTTTTTTGGTGTGATGTATGTTATTTAATCACACTTTTTAAGTTTTATTAAAGTGTGATCTTTGGGAGTATGATTAAAAGTGGTCATTTTTAATCACACTTTTTAAGTGTGATTAAAAGTATTTAGATCACACCTTTTAAGTGTGATTAAAAATATTTAGATCACACCTTTTAAGTGTGATCTTTGGAAGTGTGATTAAAAATGGTCATTTTTAATCACACTTTTTAAGTGTGATTAATAACATTTAAATCACACCTTTTAAGTGTGATTAAAAATATTTCACTGCTGGAAATTGAAGTTTTAGAGACGTTTAAAAAACGCCGTTGTAAGTCTTAAAAACGCCGTTAAATCCTTTTGTGACGTTTAGCACCAAACGTCGAAGATGTGGCCGTCGCTATAACACTATGACGCTTTAGAAACGTCACTGTATGACTATAGGCGGCGTTTTTAAAAAAGCCGCTAAAGCTTCTACTCAAGGTCACATGACGTCACCATGCTATTTAGCGGTGTTTTTAAAATGCCATGGTATCTCCTTTTCCCAAAAAAATCCAAACGTTGGGATGCTATTTAGCGACGTTTTTAGAAACACCGTAATAGCCCTCTTTTTTTTTTATTTTAAATTTGTGCTAATTTTATGTCAAATGCCTGTAATTTCAGTAGCAAACAAACTTTTAAATATAGCAATACAAAAAATTATTAAAAAATGTACAGCCATAGTACATAATTACAAAATATTGAAGCCAAAAAAAATCATCATCCCATCAAAGAACCAATTAAGGAAAACATAGAATTATAAAGGAAAAATCACCATCCAAAATAAATAAAATATCTCAGGTGCCAGTATGAGGAGTCACAGAAGTAGGCATACGAAGGAAAATATGTACAGCAACACTTGAAAAGAGAAATATAGCATGTAATGTTAAACATGATAATTCCATTTCTTGGGGAGAGTGGGAAGGAAACTGTGAGTAAATGTGGCCTCCTAGAAAATAAAAATGAAAAGGGGTTGAAAATTACATTCAGTGGAGTAGTCAAGCCTCTTAAAATATGCATACGTGAACAGCTGTTTAAGGTTTGGCAACCAAAAGGAATCAGTAAAAAATCAGATTAATATATAAATGCCAACTTTAGGCACAAATCATCAACCGAATGGAAAGGATATATAACAATCTCCTTTTCATAAGTATTACTTAAATGGCTTGCATCTTGGAATTGGTTATAGAATGTGCATCGACTCAACCTACAACAGAAAAGCATAATCTCAGCTCACCAAATAAACAAAAGTTAAAGAAAAAGAAACCTTAGATGAGATATTACCTAGCAATATCACCTCGTAATATGTTTAAAAGATCTGTTTCAGCAATATCATCTGCATTATGCCCAGTAGCTAGCTCGTCTACTTTCAGCAATGCGGCACCACAATCAAGGGCCTTGCGGAGAAAGCATTCCATCATTACAATCAAACTCAATTCATTTCATCATTTCTGTATCCAGAAACAAGGGCAGGAAAAAAGAGAAATTAAGTTCATCAATTTGAAAATGCATAACTGCTCTACCTGGCGACCGGAAAACACCACAAAATGTGCAATTGTTCTTTAATCCAATAATCTTCACTATTTCGTCCATTGTCCATCCATACAGTTCCTTGTAAGACACCACTTTTAGTGGTAGTCCATACTGAAAAAAGGAAAAAGAAAAAAAGGACACACATAAGCACACAGGACTCTTTGATTAAAAAGACAGAAAAGATTAAAACCATTTTATTAGCTAAAATAGAAGTTCTTCGAACAGCAAGAACAGAAATTAATGAGTCAGCAACAACAGTAAAGAAAAGATTGCAGGACAAAAAGAAAAATCAAAATACTGTGCTGCAAGAAAATAAATAAATAAACCAATAGCAGAATAAGCAAAAATGACCCAACTTGTGCTGAACTAAAAAATCAAGAGACTTGCTCGCCTGGACTTCATTTCTTTTGACAGTTTCAAGTGAATCATCCCTATACCCTGCGATGCCTTCATCAACTGACAAGAGAAATAGATTTACGCCATAATTATGCCGACGATTCAGCTCTGACAACACATAAGCAAGCACTGTGGAATCTGCACGGGGGGGAGGAACAATATGAAATGCGAGGGGGAAACAATCGTGTTCATAGCTTTGCCTGTAATCAGTCAGATAGAGATGTGACTAAAAATGCAACAACATAACATAACACATCCACACACCAAAAAAAAGTAGCGGATAACCTCTGCTCCTGCAACCCACAGGAAGGTACCTCTTTCCACAAACTCTCTCTCCAAAAATCACACATCAGAAAGATGGCAACATAGCATTTAAATTAAATCTCTCATGCATGAAATGGGTGAGGAAACAAATGAAACTACACTTGCTTCTCTCTGTTTTTTTATTCAATTACATCAACATCGAAACTGCAGTGTTTTTTCTGAACTAGAAACATCTGAGAGCATAAACCAAAGGAAAAAATCAACTTGACATTCTAACCAGAACAACACTGGTACGTTAAATAATCTTTTTCAAGAACAAAATGGGAAAAAGAAACAAGAGTTCTTTCGTTAAAGAATCCATCTTCCAACCAGAACAACACTGGTACGCTACAACAGCTACCAGTTTACTTTTAAACAAAAAATAAGCATTCCCAAACTTTTTGGTTGTGTTCTCATTTTTTGTTTTCTATTTTCAGCTTTCGGAAAACATAGTTGTTTGGTGAATTGTTTCCAAAACTTTTTCTGGAAAAAATTTCTGAAAACAACCCACTTTTTCATTGTTTTGTTTTCGAAAATGTGTAAAATGAAAAAAAAATAAAAAAAATACTGAAAACAAAAAAAATGAACACAACCAAACATGCCGAAATTACCAATCCTGGTTTTATCCATGTTGACAGCATGGGTTTGTTAACATGATCAGCTCTCGCAGTTGCTTGTCATATGAAAATGAGATGTTTAAAGAGTATTCTTGATTACCGGAATTGAGGTTGAGTGTTGCACAATAAGTTTTGTATCCTCTGCATGATCTTTATTCATGTGGGACTGCCAACAACATATAGACAAAATAGAAATGAAGACAGAAAAAATTATGATAAACAATGGAAATATATGCCAAAAAGGGGAAAGAATGCATTGAGAATAGACTAACAGAAGCAGCAATCGAGATCAGAATGACACATCATCCAAAAATCAGAAGTCATTACCATACAGAAACATCACCGTGCAGGGTTATAATTAAATCAGTCCTATCCTTAGGATCTTTTGCTACAAGCAACGAGCATTTTGGATTAGCTACAAGGTCCTGCAAAAAACAGCGAGTGTCAACTAATTAAGTAACTTTCCATAAACTAGAAGATCCTAAAAAAAAATTAAATATAAAAAAGGCTGCGAGTATTTCATAGCAAAGTTTTGAAGTCCTATGCTAACGAGGAAAAAGAATACAAACAGGACACCTGTGCTAACAAAAAATTAAGTGATTACAATATTCTGAATTTCAACTTATCGAGCTTATCACTAACATATAAGAAGGCACATTCAAAAAGAGTCCAAACCAAACCAAACTAAACCATGTATCTTAATCAAGTAGTGGTCGGCTACATGAATCCTTTTTTGCCATTCTGCCTTATTAAGGACTATATGCTCAATAAAACAACTTAAATTAAATAAATGCATATCAAGTTTATCACTAAAATATAAGAAGGTGCATTTAAAAATAACGAATTCAAAAATTAATTTACCTCCCAAGCATCACCAGAAAAGCTAATCCTAATAGCCAAAATTTAAGAATTTTCTATTCCAAAGAGCATTCAGCATTACTTTTGCTGTCTCTTAACAAACAGCTAAACAAGAATTGAGTAGGAATATAAAATTTACAAGCTCCTGTAACTGTACAGCTAGACTTCGATTGTCATTCTACCTGTCCTTGTGAACCAAAGCGAGAGACAATTCACAGTCGTGCACATCAAGGCATCTCTTTGGATGCCGCCATTTAGAACAATTTTCAAGATATATATATATATTATCCAATTAGTACACATATGATAACAAAATTCAAAATTATTTGCCAACCTTGGTATGAACTGCCAAGCTGCTGATTGCTAATATTGGAGATCCATAGGCATCACAAGCGAAGTCGACCATTGAACTAGATGGATAACCCTCATACTTCTGCATGTTAAAAAGGAATTACGATAAGCTTTGAAAATAATGAACTGATTTGATTGTATAAACAAGAGGCAATGAATACCTAATCGTGTATTAACCAGGGTGTGAACACAGAATATTAGAACTATACTGGAGTTAATCACATATAACTTTACGTTAGTTAGGGCAGAACAATGGAAAAATAGGTATGCCATTGATTTCTCATGGATGCTGCAATAAGATGAGGATTATGTAAAACTTCGGCAATCTAACACTCTACTGAGCCCCACTGTAGACTTTGATGTCAATGAATATTTACTATTCCTGCATAAGCTTTAAAGTGTAGACAGAGTAGTTATACAATGATATTGTCATCACAGCAAGAAACTTACAGTGCGCTGCCCTGAAATGATTTTAGACATGTGACTTAGTTTGAGGTGTTTCTCCTCCTTCCCCGTGAACCATATTAGTACAGATTCATCCTGAAAGCAATAACACCACAGGTTCTAATTCTAAATAATTTTAGCAGTGAAACTCTATTTTCAGTGAAATACAAATGAATGAAGCTATTGTTTGACAATAACACAACCAATGGCAAGTGATTGAGTATTGAAGTAAGCATATACTTTGATTTTCTGACAAGCTAGTTTAGGGGGAGTGAGTCAACAACCTATTTTGCTAGGGTTTTTACAAAGGTAAATAACATAATTTTCAATCGATTAATGTGAATGAGTGTGTGTATATATATATATGAAATATGAATGAGTGATGACTGACCAGAGCTCGTGGAAGACGTGACCGCAAATGGAGATGGATTGAAGGTCTTCGACGATGGGTTTGAGATCTTCGTAGCAGATTGAGCATATGGTCTTCGCAAATGTGTTGCCGCATACCATCTCTCCGTCTCTCTCTCTCTCTCTCTCTCTCTCTCCTCTCTCTCTTGGCTGCTGCCGCTCGATCGATCGATAGAGAGGGAGGGGTAAGAACAGACTAGGGTTTTTTGGCTTTGGGCGGGCGGCGGGGAACGGAGCGGGAATGAAAAAAGACAAAAAAAGGGGGGAATGGAAAAAGAGAGGGAGGGGAAGAAAAAATCAAATTTTTTTAAAAAGATTAAACAATAAAATAACGTTGTTTAATTTATTTATTTTTTGCGATAGGGGTTGTCATCGCAAAAAAAACTTTATTTTTTGTTAAAATAAATTTTTTTTAAAAAAAATTATTTTATTTTAGTTACTAAGCTAGAAAATTTATTTGTTTCATTTTTTTTTAATGAAAAAAAATTTATTATTATTTTTTATTTGGTAGAAGTAGGGGTAATATTTTAATGAAAAATATTGTAATGGTAGTCGTAGTGGTGAAGTGGCGACCGTGGTAGTAGTGGTGGTAGTGAAATGGCGTTTGCAGTAGTAGTGAAGGTGGTAGAGGAGATGGGTTATGAGAGAGAAAGATAAGTGGGAGACAGATAGAGGAGAGAGAGAGAGAGAGAGAGAGAGAGAGAGAGAGAGTGGTGAGCGAGAGAGAGACAAAGTGGTGCTAAAAGTGTATTTTCTTGTAGTGAATCGATAAATCGAGAGGGAGCTCGGTAAATAGAGAAGACGGAAGGGAAATAGTGAGCAACGCGAACACAGTGGGGGAGAGAGAGAGAGAGAGAGAGAGAGACAAATAGACAGACAGGGAGAGAAGAGTGATGAGTGAGAGAGAGAAAGAAAAGAAAGAAAGAAAGATGAAAAATAGGTGAAAAGATATAGAGAGAGAGAGAAAGAGCCAAAAGAGATAAACGAGAGAGAAGAAAGAGATGAGCGAGAGAGCGATAGAGAAAAGAGACAAAGAGAGAAGATAGATAAAAGAGATAGAGAGAAGAGAGATGGACGAGAGACACAGAGAAAAATAAAGAGGTAGACAGACAAAGAAAAGTGATGAGTGAGAGAGAAAAAGAGAAGAGAGACAGAGACACAGAGAGAATGAGAGAGACGGATAGACAGAGAAGAGTGATGAGTGAAAGAGAGAGACAGAGAGAAGAGAGACAGAGACACATAGAGAAAGGGAGAGACAGACAGAGGAGATGAAGTGGCAGTGGTGGAGGAGAGGTAATGGTAATAGTGGTGGTAGTGGAGTGGTGGCGATAATGGTAATAATGGTAATCGTAGAGGTGGAGTGGCAACAGTGGTAGTAGTGGTGGTAGTGGAATGGCATTTGCAATAGTGGTAAATGCGGTAGAGGAGATGGATGGTGAGAGGGAGAGATGAGTGAGAGATAGATAGAGAAGAGAGATAGAGAGACAGAGACAAAGTGATGAGCGAGAAAGAGACAAAGTGGTCGTTAAAAGTGCATTTTCTTGTAGTGGATCGATAAGAAAAATGCCCTAGACCCCCAGTGAGAGTGACCCCCACTATTTTTCTGATTGGTTCAAAAAAATTTTTTTTTTTTTTTTTTTTCACTCTTGCTCTCACAGCCCCCCACGTGGAGGTGGGGGTGCTGGGGGTCACCGCCCACTGGGGGTCCCCAACATGGTTGGATCGATAAATCGAGAGGGAGCTCAATAAATAGAGAAGAGATGAGGGAGAGAGTGAGCAAGGCGAACACAGTGAGGGAGAAAGAAAGAGAGAGACAGACAAATAGACAGGTAGACAGAGAAAGAGAAAAGTGATGAATGAGAGACAGAGACAGAGAGAGAAAGAGATAAAGATAGACAAAGAGAGAAAAAGATAGAGAGAGAGTGAGACAGAAAAAGAGAGAGAAACAAGAGATGAACAAGAGATAAACAAAAAGAGAGAGAAAGAAAGCGAAAAGAGATTAACGAGAGAGAGACATAGAAAAAAAAGAGAGAGAGAGAAGAGAGATAAATGAGAGAGACAGAGAGATAGAGAGAGAGAGAAAAAAAGAGAGAAACAAAAGATGTTCGAGAGATAGACAAAGAGAGAGAAAGAGAGGGAGAAAAAAAATAGTGAAAAGAGATAAACGAGAGACAGAGACAGAGAGAGAAGAGAGATGAGCGAGAGACACAGAGAGAAAGAGAGACAGACAGACAGAGAAGAGTGATGAGTGAGAGAGAGAAAGAGAAGAGAGATAGAGACAGAGATATAAAGAAAGAGAGACATACAGACAGACAGAGAAGAGTGATGCGTGAGAGAGAGAAAGAGAAGAGAGACAGAGACACAGAGAGAAAGAGAGAGACAGATAGACAGACAGAGAAGAGTGATGAGTGAGAGAGAGAAAGAGAAGAGAGACAAAGATAGAGATAGAGAGACAGGAAGATGAAAAAATGAATGAAAAGAGAAATGTTATATTAAAAGAGTAAGACGACGTCGTTGTTTTCAATTTTTTTTTTTATGATAGAAAAATACCATTGCATTTATTTAAACCATTTTGTAACTATATATATGAAGTCTCAAAAAGTCACATTTTTTTGCGACGACAAATTGTGCCGTCTCAAAAAGGCATATTTTTCGCGACGGCAAGTTGTACCGTCACAAAAAGTCACATTTTTTTTTTTTTGCGAGACAGCAAATCGTGCCGTCTCAAAAAGTCATATTTTTTACGACGGCAAATTGTGCCGTCTCAAAAGGTCACATTTTTTGCGACGGCAAGTTGTGCCGTCGCAAAAAGTTCCGTCTCATAAGCCCACTTTTCTTGTAGTGTTACTTAAAAAGTGTAATTAAAAAGTAGTAGTGTATATATAATCACACATTAATTAAAAAGATGTGATTAAAAAATATATAAATAATCACACTTTAATTAGAATGTGTGATTAAAAAATATATATATAATCACACTTACTTAAAAAGTGTGATTAAAAAGTAGTAGTGCATATATAATCACACTTTAATTAAAAGGTGTGATTAAAAAATATATAAATAATCACACTTTAATTAGAATGTGTGATTAAAAAATATATATATAATCACACTTACTTAAAAAGAGTGATTAAAAAGTAGTAGTGTATATACAATCACACTTTAATTAAAAAGGTGTGATTAAAAAATATATAAATAATCACACTTTAATTAGAATGTGTGATTAAAAAATATATATATAATTACACTTGTTTAAAAAGTGTGATTAAAAAGTAGTAGTGTATATATAATCACACTTTAATTAAAAGGTGTGATTAAAAAATATATAAACAATCACACTTTAATTAGAATGTGTGATTAAAAAATATATATATAATCACACTTGTTTAAAAAGTGTGATTAAAAAGTAGTAGTGTATATATAATCACACTTTTAATTAGAAGGTGTGATTAAAAAATATATATATAATCACACTTAATTGAAAAGTGACATAAAAAATAAATATTATCACTCAATCAAATTAAGTGTGATTAAAATATCAATATAACTTTTTTTATCACACTTCCAATAAAAGTGAGATCTTTTTTTTTTGTCAAAGTGTGATCTTTAACTATTTTTGTAGTAGTGTAAGCCTACTTGCGAGTAGCAAACCACTTTAAAAAATAAACAGGAAATGTTTTGTTCCAATTCAGGCGACCCAGTCTATACTTGTATGCTGTGCGCATCACATAGTAAATCTAGGCTAATAACCGGAATAAGAACGCATAATGTTTTCAAAACTAGATATCATGGTTAGTAGAGGCCGATCTTTGATCGGGCGAGCGGGGGTGCTCATGAAGTGACCTTCCCCAATCGTACCCAAGTTCCCGAGCCAAGGCAACTTTGGTGATGACGGACACGTGGCCTTAGGCACGAGTCAGGGTTTCCTAAATTTCCCAAAATAAAATATTTAGGTGGCGACTCTGTATCTGGCAAAACAGTCCATGTTTGGCACTTCTTTCTAAAAATCTGTTTTCTCAAAACGATTTGCCGGATTTGGACTCTTTGGTTCAGATTAAGAACCGTGACAATTTGAGTCCTGAACTATAGTGAGGCCCAAGGGCGCGTCTACAGTTTCTGGCGACTCTGTTGGGGAGTTAGAGAACTTGACTCGAACTCATGATATCTTGTTTTGACTACACTTATGTATTTCTTTGCATTGCATTTGCATTGGTGCGCCTAGGACACCGTGTTTGCCATCTGCTATTCCTGAACGGTTTGCCGGAGGCTTGTCTTGTCAAGGCATGACCATAAGGCTGGCCGGTTGTGGGCTCTGCCAGTATGGGAACACAAACCCCGGTTTTACTGGGGCACCCTTTTGACCATTCGACCTAGTGCATATTCGGAACCGTAGTGACCATTCCAAACTAGGACAGGTTGCTTACCCAATATAGGTTGTTTGAAACGGCTGCGTGCGTAGTGAAACCCTAGCTCCTAACAAAATAGGACAGGGAAAACCCTACCCCAACATAGGGGTGTTTTGGCTCTCACTTATCTGCTATGTGCTTTTAGAGTGCGTCTCTACAGGGAAATGCATATATCAGTTTATGAGTTTGGGCATCAGGCCTGCGGGCATCAGTCAGTATTTGAGAATCAGTTATCTGCGGGTATCAGATTCAGTCTTGGGGAACAGTGATTCAGGAATAGTGATCAGTGTTTGAGGACAGTGTGTATTCAACTTATCGACCGTGTGTTGTGTATTTATTTTAAGCTGTTATGCTGTTATGCTGTTCGTTTATCGGGTTATTTATTTCCTTATTGCTTTATTTATCTTTTTGCTAGGACAGTTTTAGCACAATTGCTTTCGACCCAGCAGATATTCCCCAAGCACTTTGGACAAGAGGTCATCGGCTCAATCGATCCGAGCATCTGGTTGACGGACAGCCAGTG
Organism: Camellia granthamiana; assembly: GCA_036172215.1. Classification (NCBI taxonomy): domain Eukaryota; kingdom Viridiplantae; phylum Streptophyta; class Magnoliopsida; order Ericales; family Theaceae; genus Camellia; species Camellia granthamiana. The sequence goes on along the minus strand of CM069915.1, from coordinate 71,877,302 downwards.
TTTCACTCTCTACCCCCAGTTGTCAGAAGAAGGCCAAGAAAACGCAGTGTGTCTGAGCAGAGGTTACAAGAGCAGTGGTCTACCCTAGCAGTAAACAGTCGGGTTGAGGTCTCAGTATCTGCCACAGAAATACACATACCAGTCAGTCAGCAGGATCAGCAGAGCATAGCCGGAATGGAGGAAATGATGCGTCAAATCCAAGAGAGTATGAAGCAAATGCAGGAAGACGCTGTCCGCCAGGCGGAGTTCTCTAAACAGCAGACCACAATCATGGCCCAACAGGCTGAGCTCATCACTAGACTCCAGCAGCAAGCTGGAGCATCAGCCTCACATCCAGTTCCTCCCCCACCAGGGGTCCTGCTACCCGAGCAGGCACCAGTTGCCCAGAATGTCCTGCCAAATGCCCAGAACACCTTGCCAAATGTCCAGAGCATCCAGGAGGACACAGACCTTCCAACGGGGCCGGCTTCGCCCCCACTTCCGCCTCAACTGTCCAAGGCGCCTACGCCTATCAACCACCCGGACTCTCCCTTCGAGTTCGAAATAGACCCAACAGCACTGAAATTGAGCAAGCTCGAGAAGCTTTTTAAGAAATCACAAGGGGTAAAGGCTATTCCGAATATCGAAGACGAATATACCGATGTGGCCGTGACACTACCGGATAGATTTAAAATGCTGCAGATCGATCGCTTCGACGGGTCTAGGGATCCCATGGTCCACCTCCGGCTATTCTCAGATATACTACGGCCAATGGGCCTAACCAGACCCCAGAAGCTTTCACTATTCGGCCGGACCCTGTCAGGTGTGGCCGCCATCTGGTATACGAAGTTGGAGGATGATGTCAAGCGGAGTTGGGATGAAATGGCTGAAGCCTTTGTTGCGCAATACTCTTACAACACCCAAATTGAGATTACAACCCGTGATCTTGAAACAACAAGGCAGGAGCCCAATGAGAGTTTCTCAGATTTCGTAACCCGGTGGAGGGCGAAGGCCTCGATGATGACTTTAAGACCCACCGATAAGGACCAGATCAGGATGATTGTGCGCAATCTCCAGCCAAAGCTGATGCAAAAAATGATTGTACTCCCCTTCCCCACCTTTTCAGATCTGCACGAAATAGGGGGGTACAAATTGAAGATGCAATGAAACAGGGTCTGATTGACCAAGATAGGGAGCAGCCCAGGAGAACCTTTAACCGCAACAACAATGCCGGCCCGAGTGGCGCTGCAACTGCAAGAACTTTGGAGGTGAGCATGGTCACCACCATTCCCCCTCCCCTTCCAAGACCCATGGCAGTCACGCCTTTCTCCGGTGCATCCGGAAGCAATATGCAGACCACCAAATACCAACCCAGAGGCCAAAGAACCTTCACACCCCTATATATGCCCCTGTCCAAAGCTCTGGAGGTATTAATCAGGAAAAAGCATTTGAAGCCCCTAGAGCCGAGGCCACTACTAAATCCACTCCCTCCCTCTCATGACCCGGCAAAATATTACGCGTATCACCAACAACACGGCCACGACACTGACCGTTGTTTTAGATTGCGTCACGAGATCCAGGATCTTATTGACAAGCAGGTGATTGCGCCTCCCGACAAACCCAATGTCACAACCAATCCTCTCCCACCACATAACCAAGCTCCCCCTCCCAACAGAATCAACTTTATCCAAATTGGGGTCGCGTCTTACGATCCTAGTAGCTATATCACCCCATCCCACCTACCTAAGCCGGAGGTGCTCCTTCTTGATTGCACCGACTCCTTGTGCATGTTGGACATCTCCACAACCCAACCAGAGCCAACGGTGGTGACCATCGAAGATGGGACAGGGCAGACTTCAGAGGAAAGTGGAATTGTTGAGTCTCGGATCGAGCCATCTGAGAGTTTCGCTGGGGAAGCCTATGATCCGAGTGAGTACATTCTGTCAGCAGGCCAGATTGGGTTGGGTATAGAATTGCCAGAGAAGGAAGAGCTGTGTGTGATCCGGAGGGATGGATTTGAGCAAGGGGCAAATGATTTGACGGCTGTGGAGGAGGACTTTGCCAACCTCCAGTTTTTCAATGACCAAAATCCAGGGGACACGGCAGTCAACTGGTTTGATTATGAGGAATCGGCAGAGGCCACTGGATGGCTGGATGATCAACCAGATGTTGTGGAAGAGTTTCAACCAGAACAGAGCCCAGCAGGGGCAGGAATATTAGCTGTGGCCGGAAGGGCCGAAAGTCATAATGCATTGCCGGAGAGCGCCGGTACAAAGAATTTCGCTCAGAACTGGGACAGTGTGAATGTAGGGAAAACTGAACAATAAACTGCGCTAACGCAGGCAGAACAAGAAAAGATTTGGGATTCTGAGAAAACTCGGAAAGCCAAAGTCCATGAGGGGACCGAAAGTGTTGTGTGCACAAAGACAAAAGATGCTGCGGGCATGTGGGCTGAAAGTACTGAGAGTACAAACATACCGGAGCCAGACAGGAGTCTGTCGGCGGCCGATGGAATGTGGTGGAAGGACGATGATTTATGTCTTGCCCACACAGATGAAGATTGGGGAAACCATCAGCCAGACGACACCTGGTATGTCGGAGAGGTCGACCATATGACGAGAAGCGGGCGATATTTCAAGCCCCCGCACCTGGACCAGCCAGAGGCATCTGGGAAAGATAAAGAAGCTGAGAAACAGAAGGAGAAACAGCTTGAAGAGGAGGTTGTACTCAAACAGTTAAAGAAGATACAAACAGACATCTCCATCTGGGGACTGCTTATGGCTTCACGAGTGCACAAACAGGCTGTCCTATCTGCTATGGACAAGGCCAAACTCTCTATAGATACCACACCAGAGCAGCTGGTTGGACTGGTCTTTTCGGGAGGAGGTTCCCCGGCGTTAACCTTTTCAAACAAAGAAGAACTGCCTGAGGGCGCAAATCATAACAAACCCCTTTACATCTCTGTGGAATGTAGAGACAAGTGGGTGCCAGTGGTTCTTATCGACACGGGATCCGCCATTAATGTGTGCCCGTCAAGGACAGCATACGCGATCGGGTTAAAGCCCGCAGACTTCGTACCGACCACTCAAGTGATCAGAGCCTATGATAACACCAGCAGGGAGGTGATGGGGACTGTCAAAATTCAGACCCAGGTTGGTCCAGGACAACACAACATTGAATTTCATGTCTTGGACGTTCCTGCAACCTTTAATCTACTCTTGGGGCGGCCGTGGTTGCACCAAGTGAAGGCAGTCTCTTCCACTTTGCATCAAATGCTGAAGTACCCTCACGGGAAGGGGGTGGCCATTGTTTTCGGGAATTCATCAATCCATCCACCGCCAGAAGTGTCTACACCAGTCTTGGAAATCGAGCACGGCATGGAGGATGTGTTCTTATCAGGGTTTACTCTGGCTGAGGCTCGGGTTGTGCAGAATATCATGGCCGTTAATGAGGGAGTATATGTCAGTGCTCAATCTGTATACCTCATGAACAAGCTACAACACATCCCCGGGATGGGATTAGAAAGGAGTGGCCGGAAGGGCGTCGCAGCATTGGCCGAAGTGCCATACAACCCTCATACCTTTGGCTTGGGTTATCTGCCCACCAAAGAGGACTGGGTAAGGAAGGGAAAGGAAATGGCTGGAAGAGCCAGAGCAAAGCAGGCTGGGAAGCCTTTTGAGCTAATACACAGGCCCATTCAGGGTATCCTAAACGGACGCTTCGTCCGGGAGGGGAAGGACTTTCCGTTTTGCGGCTTCCCAGAGCCATGGCTGAACGAGGAGAAGAAGCGCGTGCCAAGTTTCGAGATCTTCTTCGACCTGCAATTATCCGGGGATGACGTTGCCGAAGAGCAGACAAACCCACCAACTGAGATTGAGCAGTGTAAGGCAGTGGACTCCGAGGGCACTGAAATTGAAATGGGGGTAGCACTGGTATGTTTACTTTCAGATCCTCCGATCGACCAAAAGTGCTTGGGGGATAACTTCTCGGTTTCCATGATTGGGGATGAAATGGATGCGGGCCTACCAGCAACTATTTTGGACCCATCTATCGCACCCTCTCTCACTTGGCAATACGAAGAGCGATTTTTGTCCAGCAGCACCGGATCAGGTAGTGAGCCGAAATCTGATTCCACCGAGTCTTGTGAGTCGGAATCAGGTTCCAGCTCGACTGAGTCTGAGTCTGGTAATCCTGGGGATGATAACCCGGATGCCACTGTCTTGTCCAGGTCGTCTTTTTCTTTCTCTTTTGAGTCTGTTGTAACCGAGGAATCGGACGACTTGGATGTGCTTAATGAGAATCAAGTAGCTGTGGTTTCTGAGTGCTTTTCTGTGCCCTTGATTTATTGCATTAACTCAGACTTTCAAAATTTTGACGAAAACAACGAGGACGAAATTCCTCCGGTTTTGCAACGCTTAATTGAACAAGAGCAGCAAAGATTTGTTAAACCGTTAGTTGATGAAATCACTACCGTGAATGTTGGTACTGAGGAGGACCCGCGGCTGGTCCAGATCGGGTCCACGTTGTCTTCAGAGGAACGCGAGTGCTTAGTCACTTTATTAAAAGATTTCAAAGATGTTTTCGCGTGGTCCTACGAAGATATGCCTGGAATCGATCCTGAGATTGTACAGCACCGGATCCCTCTCGACCCCGAGGCCCGACCCGTCAAGCAGAAGCTCAGGAGGATCTGCCCGGATTGGGCTCTCAAGATTAAGGAAGAGGTCACCAAGCAAATCGACGCAGGTTTCCTGCTAGTATCCGAATACCCGACTTGGTTGGCCAACATCGTTTCGGTGCCAAAGAAGGATGGCAGGATCCGAGTATGCGTAGATTTCAGGGATTTGAACAGAGCTAGTCCGAAGGACGACTTTCCCTTACCGCATATAGATGAGTTAGTGGACTTCACAGCAGGGCATGCTTTGCTTTCATTCATGGATGGCTTCTCAGGGTACAATCAGATAGTAATGGCACCTGAAGACCGGGAAAAGACTGCATTCACCACCCCGTGGGGGACATACTGCAATAGAGTCATGCCGTTTGGGCTGAAGAATGCTGGAGCTACTTATCAACGGGCCGCGACCACAATATTGCATGGCATGATCCACAAAGAGGTTGAGGTGTACGTGGACGACATGATTGTCAAGTCCAAAGAAAGAGAGGGCCACTACACCGCCTTGCAAAAGTTCTTTCAAATGATCAGAGAGTTTCGGTTGCGGCTGAATCCTCAGAAGTGTACGTTTGGTGTTACAGCGGGAAAAATGCTGGGGTTTCTGATTACACAAAGAGGCATCAAAGTCGACCCTTCCAAAATCAAGGCCATCTTAGAAATGCCACCACCAAGGACTAAAAAGGAGGTGCGAGGCTTTCTGGGTAAAGTGCAATTCATAAGACGGTTTATCTCAAAATTAACCTTGACTTGTGAACCACTTTTTGGTCTCCTAAAGAAAGGCAAGAAATTCCAATGGGACGGGCGATGCCAAGCTGCTTTTGAACAGATTAAGGAATATTTACAGAACCCGCCCGTGTTGTCACCGCCAGAGCCGGGGAGACCATTGATATTATACCTTTCAGTGACTGAGACTACAATGGGCTATATGCTCGCGCAAGAATCTGAAGACAAAGTGGAAAAAGCCATCTACTATCTGAGCAAGAAGATGCTGGAGTATGAGACTCGCTATACACCATTGGAGAAGGCTTGCTTAGCTTTGGTATGGGCTACCACGAAGCTGCGGCACTACCTGTTAGCTCACTCCGTAATGTTGGTTTCACGACTCGATCCCATCAAATATCTTTTTGAGAAACCAGCACTTATGGGTAGGCTAGCTTGCTAGTTGCTGTTGCTCTCCGAATTTGATCTGAAGTATGTAACGCGCAAGTCAATCAAAGGAAGAGCAATAGCAGAATTCTTAGTCGACCATCCAGTGGAAGGGGGTGAAGTAGTCGAGTACTTATTCCCAGATGAGGCCATTTTGCACATCGACGATGAAACTTGGACGATGTACTTTGACGGAGCGTCAAATCAGTACGGGTATGGGATAGGAGTGTTGCTGATAGCACCCGACAAATCCCGTATCCCTCTAGCCTTCAAACTCCGATTCAAAGTCTCGAACAGCGAAGCAGAATATGAGGCATGCATTGCCGGTCTGGAATCAACCTTGGAACTAGGGGCAAGACGGTTGGACGTCATTGGGGACTCGAACCTTGTTGTGTCTCAAGCAAAAGGAGACTGGAAAGTCAAAGAAGAAAAGATGATGATGTATCACCAGACCTTGGACTTCTTAATTCCTCGGTTTGAGAAGCTAAACTTTGCTCATCTACTAAGAGAGAACAACAGGTTTGTAGATTCTTTAGCAACTCTATCTTCCATGATAGACATCCCATTCGGAGTCCGGATGCGTCCAGTCATCATTGACCAGAAATTTGCGCCAGCCTATGAGTCGATTGCTGCTATAGATGAAGTTCAGGACGAAAACCCCTGGTACCACGACATTTGGAACTTTCTGGAGAAGGAAGCGTACCCGCCAGGGGTAAATGCCAAGGATAAAAGGGCAATCAGAAGAATGGCCGTTCAGTTCATCATCTGTGGGGGAAAGCTATATAAGAGAGGTCATCTGGGAATGCATAAGCTGTGTGTCGATGCCGAAGAGTCAAAGCGTCTAATGGAAGCCATCCATGGAGGGGAATGCGGTGCGCATATGAATGGAGTAATGCTAGCACGGAAGATCCTCAGACAGGGTTACTACTGGTCCACCATGGAGGAGGATTGTATCGGTTTTGTCTGGCGATGCCACAAGTGTCAAATTCATGCAAATCGCATGAACATTCCGCCGTCGAAGCTATACAATATGACTTCACCATGGCCATTTTTAGTCTGGGGAATTGATGTGATCGGGGCTGTCACTCCAAAGGGGTCGAATGGGCATGAGTTCATCCTGGTCGCGATAGATTATTTTACAAAGTGGGTTGAGGCCCAATCCTATGCGGTGTTGAAGGCTTCACATGTTGCGAAGTTTATTAGAAACAATATCATCTGTCGCTACGGGGTGCCAAACGAGATAATTTCAGATAACGGTTCCCACTTCAAGAAGGAAGTGATTGACTTGTTGGAAAAATACAACGTGGCTTTTCATAAGTCATCCACATACCGGCCGCAAACCAATGGAGCGGTTGAGGCCGCCAACAAGAATATCAAACACATATTGCAGAAGATTGTGGAAACCTACCGGGACTGGCCAGATAAGCTGCCATTTGCTCTGTGGGGCTACCGGGCTTCAATCAGAACTTCTACTGGGGCGACTCCGTACTCATTGGTTTATGGGATGGAGGCCGTCCTACCCATCGAAATTGAGGTTCCGTCTTTGCGAGTATTGGCCGAGTGTCAAATAGCCGAAGCAGATTGGCAGCAGAGCAGGTTTGAGAAACTCATGCTCTTTAATGAAAGAAGACTGAAAGCACTGTACCATGTTCAAGGTTATCAGCGCAGAATTGCCCGGGCTTTCAACAAGAAAGTTAAGTCCAGGAATCTAAAGGAAGGAGATTTAGTGCTCAAGGACAACCGAGCTCCCATCCACGACCCAAGGGGCAAGTTCAGACCCAATTGGACTGGTCCCTACATCATTAAGTCTATCTGGTCAGGTGGAGCTGTTGTTCTGATGGACCTGGATGGCTTAGAGTTCTCACAACCGATCAATATGGACAAGTTAAAGAAATATTACCCTTGAGAGGCTCGCTAGGCCGAAAACCCGAAAGGGCGACCTAGGCAAAACTCAGAGCACAAAAAAATTGAAATTATAAAAACTGAGCTCGCAAGGTTAAAAAACCGCAAAGGGCGGCCTTGGCAAAAGTTAGAGCGTAAAAGGAGAGTGAAAATACCCGAGTGAACCTAAGCCTGAACTACGTAAGGCTTGATTCCCATCTTTGGGATACATAGGCAACTTCATCCTGAAGTTCAGCCATAAACATTTTCCCCGATCAACTTTGTCCATTTGATCATCTCGGCCATCTTTGTCCATTAGCATTCATCGTGATCTCCGGTGCAGTGCTTTTCAGACTAGGGGCAACTTACCGTTGCTGTGCAGTGCCGCGGTGCTATGTAGACTAGGGGCAACTTTCCAGTTACTAGAATCCGGGGTTGCGCATCTCAGTGATAGATCTCAAGCGTGTCCAGTTCTGATCCATATCGAAAATGGTTTTGGAAAGTTTTAATAAAAGTTGACTTTGTTCAAATTGATCTTTTTACAACTAAGACCATTTTTGGACCAAAGCGGAAAATTTTCAGTACCCACAACCTTCAATTTCATTGATTTCAAAACAGAGTTCTCCTGCTCTTGCATACAAATTGAAGTTGCTTTTTATTACATTCATAAAGAAAACTTGAAAGTACTGGTAAAGCAATAAATCTGGGGCACGGATAAGTCAGGTATCCCTGCGCCCCCTCCCAGAGCTAGTCGAAGCCTCTGATGCCAAGCTGGGCCCAATCTGTGACTCTTCATTGAGCCAATCCAAGCACTTGTCAGACAAAGTGCAACTGAAAGTGGGAGCGGGAGCCAGGAGCTCTCTAGTCCTCCATGCTGTAGCATACCGGGCAAGCTGTGCACCTCGGACCGGGAATGCAGCCGGGTACTCTATCCCCTCTGGCGGGCAAGTCTGATCATGACCAAACCGGCGTTGGAATCGGAACGGAAAGTAGAACACACAGTGGGTCAGACCAATCAACTGGATCCCGATCAGCCGGGACATGCTATAGCTCATCGCCGGGAGATTGAGCCAAGGACAGCGCCAAGCAATGCGATCTGCAGACAAATTGCACATCCAGTTGAACCACCATCCCTCATCAAGTGCATCGACTAGGCGTTGTCGAAAGAAGTAGCCGCGAGCTGAGTAGGCCGGGCAAGAATCCACAACTTGCAGTTTATCCATCAACCATACCTAGGAAGGGATTAAAAATGAGAGAATAAAGAATAAAGAGATGTACGATGAGAGAAAAGTAAGAAAAGGGTTTTGTGAGAAAAACCGAGCCTGAGGGCCGAGTGATCTGAGCAAATCCATATGTGAGATTGGGTGGGAAACATTACCTGCAGCAGTAGTGGACTTCCCGCAAATCTGGTCGTCTCCCGACGGTGGAAAGTGTCCAAGCCCATCAGCGTTTCAGCCAATGCCATGGCAATACAACTCTTTCCTTCCTTCAAGCCTTGAGCAACCTCAATCAGGCGAAGGCTAGAGCCCGGGGCAAGCAGAAAGTGAGATAGCATGCACAAGCAGAGGGCATATTGTCGGAAACCTTGCCAATAATGGTCGCCGCGGTCACCGGCATCAGAAAAGCGATAAATCAATCCGAGGATGTCCAGTTCCCCGTTACAGATCAGAGACCGAGCGTCATGCGTGGTGAGTCCACACATCCGCCCTAAAGCTTGGGCATGGCCAAAGCGAAACTGAGGCAAAATCTCTTCATAACGTTCAGATTCCATCAAAACTTGAAAATCTTCGAAAGTTGGACATACCTCTTGCCCGCCGAAGCTAAAGACATGCGTTACGGGATTCCAAAACCTCGCCGCGGCATAAAGGAAAGGAAGGTGCAGCGGAGTACGGCTCACCGTGAATAGTGCATTCAAGCCGAAGCCCCGGAAGTTCAACTTTTCCGAGCCATCTAGAGAGGCGATCCAAGCTGTGAGATTTTCAACGAGAAACGCCTCCATTTTGGTACAAAACTGAGATGAAATGAATCAACCACGAGGCTAGAGCTTTTAAAGAGGATAAGACACTGTTCGGGGGACACGTGTCAAAAAAGTGATGGTTGCTGAGCTAGGTGGCCGGCCGGCCACTTTTTCTGGCAGGCCGGCCACCCCTCTCCTCTCCAATGCAAAAAGCTGGCCGGCCAGTTCCCAAAGGTGGCCGGCCATGCTGCAAATTGGGTCTTTGGCCCTGTTTTACCCTCTGGAAGGAAGTTCCTAGCATTTCCATGCATCGGGAGTGTCAGAGGCCTCAATTTCCCTCAGTTTCGGATGCGTTCCGTCACCCAGATCGTCCGAACTACACTTTGTTTATTGAGTTGTTGTTTAGTCTTGCTTATCGAGTTGTTGTTTTGCTTATCGAGTTGTCGTTTTGTTGGTCGAGCTGTTTTGTTTATCGAGTTTTGTTCATCGAGTTGTCAAGTTTTGTGTATTTGAGTTGTTACTCTTTACTTATCAATTTTGTTTTGTTTTGCTTATCGATTTGTAAACTTGCTAAGATTCTATTATTTCTTGGTGAGTTAAGTTGTTTAGTTTGTTGTGTCGGTTCACTACCTGACCTGGTAAATACACAATGCACATTTCCGTTCAATCTCATTTTGGTGCAAAATGATGCGATGCGATGCTGAGAACATAAAATACAACACTTTTTCAAAAAGCTGTTTCATCCCATCATGCTTCCTTTGTTACAACACTTTTTACAACAAAGGTACAAGTTTTGAAGAAAATAAAACTGTCTAACAATGTACAATGTGCTACGACTACTAGTAAAAAGGTAAATAAAGCAGGAAACAAATGCATCGATGCTCTCAGGAGCAGGAATAAGAGGCCCTCTTCGCCCTCTTCTGCGAAATAGCCTCTGCACCATCATCACCATCACCGTCTGAATCAGAGCTGCCATCCTCGGGATCCTCCTCGGCCTCACCTCCACTCCCGAAACCAGGATCGGAACCACCCTCTCTGTCAGCAGATGTCTCCGGCTGGCGATCTGCAACCTCCTCCTCCTCCTCGCTGGACTCCTCCTCTATGATGTACGCCCTGCGTCTGCCTCGTCCACGAGACGACTCCCCTCTCCCAGCTCCTCGAGAAGGCCTAGATGGCCCAGCTCCTCGGAAAGGCCTGGATGGCCCGGCCTGTGACTGAGCATACACCGGAGGCATCTGAAAATGAAGAATGTAGTTTGAGTACATCAGCCAAAACATGTATATCAGATACAGATGCAAGCAAACTACACAGAGTGGATGTATGCAGGTATAGTGCATGAATGCGGTGTGTGTCAGATGTGCTCTACACAGGCAGCCTATCAATGCAGTAAAGATGTTCAGGATCAACATGTCATCAGAAGTATGATAAATGCAAGAAAACTAAAGGGTACCTGGACACCCATAATGGACAACTGCGCCTCTCTCCGCAGGACCATGCCCTCAAGTGAGGCTACCATCTCGAGCACCTCATCCATGTACTCCCTGGGTGGCTGCAGATACAAGCTCCAGTCATCAATGAATAAACAACTGCCAAAGTATCTGTGTGATAAACGGAAAACAGTGGAACATACCGGTGGTGAGTCAGGGTCACTGACATATCGGTGGCCAGGCATCGGAGGCTCTATCGGAATCGGAATCGGGGAGGTGGTCCCGTATTGCCATCCCATCAACTCAGTCGGCATATCTGGCCATCCAGGATGATGATGAGTCGGAGGAATCGGGGGAGCCAATCCACCCCCACCTCTAGATGTACCAGCCCTACTGGTGGAAGGGACATCTGCAGTCTGAGCCCTGCTCGATGAAGGCATACCAGCAGGCCTCCTCGTCGGAGTACGGACTCCCGTCAATGGAGGCATCAAATACGTGTGACGATAAGTAGCGTAATCCCCCTCCTCGAGATGAAGAGATGCATCAGTACCCAATCTGGCGTCGATAACATCCTGGAGAGGGAGCCTATCGGCGGTCTGCATATCGATTGGGGGTGCTGAGGGAAGGTCCTGAGTAGTGTAGCCCCATACCTGACGCAAAAAGCGATCCCCCAAAAACTAGGCCCTACCAACTGGCCCCTCGAACAGGATCCTATATAGGGAGGCACCCCAGGCTCCGGCGAACTGGAACCGGAGGTCTCTACCTAAAGGCGCCCAGGGCTGCTATGTAATCTGCAGATAACCAATGCATAAGCTGATCAGAAATTGTGAATATGCAAGATAAATCAAAGAGTGGAAACATGAAGAACTGAGAGTTCTGAAATACCTCGGACGACCGCACTGTATCGAAGTACTACCGCAGGTAGAGAAAAGACTCCCGAGGTCTCAGCCGGTACGGGCCCTCAAACACAAGTGAATATGGAGTCGTGAGGGGGACCTCCACCTCAAGCTCTGGGGCTAGCGTCGGAAAGTATGCGTAAACCCATAGCTGTGGAAAACAGAGCAATAACCATCAGAATACAGAACGCTGAGTGCAGAATGTAAATACAAGATGCTGAGAGCAAAGTGCAAGATACAGAATGTAAAGTGCGCTGTGTGTGCAATGTACAAGTAATGAGAAGCAAAAATGTAAATCAAGAGGACAAAAAGTACCTCCCAGGCCCTCCAATAGCCGCCAACCATGTTCCCTCGTCCGCGGGAGGTCGCGTTCATATAGCAATAAAGAGTAGCCAGGCTGGCGCCACCCCAGTCATATCTGCTGACCTGTGATAGGTCTACTAGAGCACTCAGCAGGTAAAGCCCGACAGTGTTCCCCCTATCGGCGAACAGAGTGGTGCCGAAGAGGAACATCAGAAATCCGCGAGTATACTGTGCTACCTCCTCGGGAGTCTCAGGCTCCATCTCCACTCTCCTGAAATGGGAAGAGAACCAGGTGTATCGGACTCTGCCCGAAGATCTATCAACAGGCAGGCGAGCCCCCAATAAATATATCCAGGTGGCCTCCCACTCACCCATGTCCTCGTCGTATGGGATGGCCCAACCTCCCACATCAAGGCCCGTCAGTATGGCGAAGTCAAACGGAGTCATGGTCATGTCTCCGGTGGCAGAGAAATGAAAGGAGTTGGTGGTGTCCCACCATCTCTCTACCAAAGCACCCATCAGTATCCTACTGGCAGGACAGCGGGATATCCTAGTGCAAAAGGGCCCGAACCCTGCCACGTCAACCAGACCCCAAACAGCCTCCGGGAGCTCGGTATACCACTCCCTCGCCGCGACAGAGCCATATCCTCGCGTAGTACGAGAAGTCACCTGCATTCAGGATGAAAACATGTATTCAGTTTCAGAATGAAATATATAAGCTACGTGCAAATGAAATGAATGAGCTGCGTGCAAATGAAATGTATAAGCTTCATGCAAACGAAATGCATGAGCTACGTGCAAAATCAAATCAGATACAAAGTTTGGGCTGCGTGTTCAATTCTACAAAGTGTGTGCTGTGTGTTCACCTCAACAACGAGCTGTGCGTTCGACATCAAGTGTTTGAGCTGTGTGTTCAACATCAAGTATTTGAGTTGTGTGTTCAGATTTCAATCAGTGTGGGCTGTGTGTTCATCTCAAAGTTTGGGCTGCGTGTTCAACTCTCAACCAGTGTGTGCTGCGTGATCACATCAAAGTTTGAGCTATGTGTTCAACATCAAGTGTTTGAGCTGTGTGCTCAGAGTTCAAAGTGTGGGCTGTGTGTTCATCTCAAAGTACGAGCTGTGTGTTCGACATCAAGTGTTTAGGCTACGTGTTCAACTCTCAATCAGTGTGGGCTGTGTGTTCACCTCAACAACGAGCTGTGTGTTCGACATCAAGTGTTTGGGCTGCGTGTTCAACTCTCAATCAGTGTGGGCTGTGTGTTCATCTCAAAGTACGAGCTGTGTGTTCAACATCAAGTATTTGAACTGTGTGTTCAGATTTCAAAGTATGGGCTGCGTGTTCAACTCTCAATCAGTGTGTGCTATGTGTTCACCTCAACAACGAGCTGTGTGTTCGACATCAAGTGTTTGGGCTGCGTGTTCAACTCTCAATCAGTATGGGCTGTGTGTTCATCTCAAAGTTTGGGCTGCGTGTTCAACTCTCAATCAGTGTGTGCTGCGTGTTCACCTTCAATGGGCCGTGTGTTCATCTCAAAGTTTGGGCTGTGTGTTCAAATCTCAACAAGCGTGTGCTGTGTGTTCATAACCAATATACGGGCCGTGTATTCAGAAAGTCAGAATATTTGAACTATGTGTTCAAGATGCAAATGGGATACGATGTTATGGACTAATCATTCAAAATAAGCTGTGTGCTTGAATGGGCAGATAAACATAGCAAAAGCACAAAATGCACGGAGAATGCAGAATACATTGCAGAAAATGTAAGAGTGAAGTAAATACCTCTCGTGCCTCATGAGAGAGGTGAGACTCTGGCTCCCGCAGTAGTAGATCTGCAGGCGCTCGCTCATCAAAGTCAGTGAAGTGGTAGAAAACTGCCTGAGGAAGGACGTGCTCCTGAGGATGATACCTCTCGGGATCAAACGGCCGAACTCTCGGGGGTAAAGCCATAATATCTCGGTCACCTCCGGCACCTGGAGGACCTCTGCCATAAGGGAAATGACTAGCCATCTCGAAAGATCTGCAAAAAGGAGCAAAAATGAGCAAAATGAGCCAAAATTGGAAAAAGTCAACAAAAGTCAACTCTCGGGAAATGAAAAAGTCAACAAAAGTCAACTCCCGAGAAAATCTTCCAAATGTTGAGACAAACTTACCTCAAGTGGTGAAAATGAGAAAAAAAGCACCGAAATCAAAATTTAATCGGTTCAAAGTGACGAAAACTGAAAGATTTCGCGAAAACAACCTGCGTAGAGCGTTGGAAAATGCGTATAGAGCACAGATCTGAGAGAGAAAGTGGTCTAGGAAGGAAGAGGAGGAGATTTCAGAGCTGATGTTATGAGAACAAGTGCTTTGGATAAGTAAATTTAAAGAAAAGAGAGTAAAAGGACCATACTACCCCGGATCTGGGCTAGGTGGCCGGCCGGCCACCTTTTCTGGCAGGCCGGCCATCCCACTCCTTCACCCCTGGCCGGTGGCCTCCCCTCTTCCTCAAACCTGGCCGGCAGTGTCCCCTAGGTGGCCACCAAGGTCCCTGCAAATTTTGGTGATGATTGGAGTCCCCGGGACCTGAAAAAGTACAAGAAAAGTGCACTTTCCATCGCGAAATCGCACCGCCGGAACGTCAACTCCAACTTTCAGTGCGTCTTTCATCGTCATTCGTCAAAAGTGAGGTGTATCCTTTTTAAATGTGTTGCGGCCCCTCCGGGAGGTAAACCGGAGGTCGCTATCGAGTCACCCTCGTCAGAAACTTGCATTACTTTGCTCGTTGTTTTGTAACAAACTTGCATTCTAGTTTGCACTCGTCCTGCATTGTTATGCACGTCACTTGCATTCTCATGCATATAACTTGCATTGTTATGCACGTTTCCTTGATACTGTCATGCCTCCATGCTTAAACTCGCGTTATCATGCACGTTGCTTCTCGCATTGCGATGCACTCACCCATCAACACCGCATTTGTCTGCGCTCGATATCACACTGAACATATGTTGCTAATTATGTTGTGCTTGTTGAGTTTCTTCCTTCTTTTCAGGCACGATATTGTATGTATGGTTCATTTGAGGCTGGTGCGACCAGACGAGCCGCACAGGTATTGTATCCCCTCCGTGTGAGACGTAGTGAGAATTCAATGATTCTCCGCATTCTTCAACTGCATGAAATGTAGTTTTGCTTTGCATTCTTGCTTAAAACTATTGCATCTATTTGAAAATACTTGCTTCATTACAGCTTGCTGTATTTGCATGATCACGAGGTATCTTCGGCTTTGTGCATATCGCTTTGCATTTTGCCCCTGCCAACGGGCATGCCTGCGGGCACATCTCTGTTTATCTTGTCTGTTTGCCTGAGTCTCCGGCCATGTCAAAAATGGGTCGTCTCTGGGCTTTGACATTCACTCCCGTCACTTATGACTTTCGAGCTTTGTCAAAGAGGGGCAACTGTAGACACCCCATTTTTGACCGACCTTAAGACTCAGACGTCACTGATTGAGCGCTCGGTGATATTGCATATCGTGCTCATTCAGAAGCTTCAGAGTCTCGGCTGCGAGCCTTGCCTCCAAACTTCCGGACACTTTTGTGCCTTGCCTCGGTTTGCGAACTAGGCCATGTTTTCTCTATTTTCCCTTCCGAAAGGGAGGGAGAGGTCTCGTAGATCATCGCTCAGTGGCCGTAGGCTACGTTTTGTGGTTGTAGGCCATTTTTCCCGTTTGGAGCCCGGTTTCCGATTTTTCGGAGCCGTCGGCCGTGTGCCTCGGTTCGGGACCGCTTAACCACCTCCGTTTGCTCCGATTTTTGGCACACATCTTATTTCCTCCCTTTTGAGGGACACTGTGGCTCGAGAGACCAACTTCGTGGTCAAACGCCACTTCCGGTGCCTAACAGTCAGTTTTCGGGGCCCCAGACCGCGCGTTTTGGCCCCCGAACCTTCGTTTTACATCGGTTTGAGTTCATTTTTGGTGGAGACCTTATTTTCATTGCTAGAAAGCTTGTAGGAGGGTGGGAGGCCAGCAATTGTTCTAAAAACCAGCTTTATTCCTTCATCGCTCTCCGTCGCCCGTTTTCCGCACTAGAAAGCTGGTGTTGACCATTCCCGGGCCACTTTTTCTAGCCCCAAACCACATATTTGTGTTGTACACACCTGGGAGGCCACCAATATGGGTTGGCCGGCCATCAATCATTCCTGACCCTTTTGAACCCCTCTAAAAAAGCTAGTTTTTCTCTCTCCTGGTTCACTTTTTCCAGTTTTTCTCCACATAGTTGTGTTGTACACACATGGGAGGCCACCTTTTTGGGGTGGCCGGCCACTAAATTTGCTTGACCCTTTTGACCCTGGCCGGCCGGCCAGGGGAGGTGGCCAGCCGGCCACCTGGACCTTTTCTACCTGGCCGGCCATGACCCTCTCACGTGGTTCGTTACAGCTGTACCCTCTGTTTCCCCCTAGATCCTGTATCCGAGGGGGTGTCTTTTGGGGGGGAAATTTGAATTTAATTTCCCCCCCCCCTTTTCTCCACTCCTCTCCTCTATAAAACCAGCCCCCCAGCTCCATTTCAAGGGGTTACAAAAATTGGTTTGGAGCTCTTGCATTAAATCTCTCTCTCTCTCTCTACTTCAACCCTCAAAACCCTAAAAGTCTTGCACCATTTACACTACAACCCATAACACAACAACTCCACACTCCATTCCAGCAACTTGAGGCTATTTTTCAGAGGTTAGGAGCACCATTTCTTGGACCAAAAGCTGTTGAAGACTTGAGCTACAAGGGTGAGTCTCTTTTCCCCCTTTTTTGGCCCTATTTTGCATGCTATTTTAGCTTTTGTTGCTTGCATTTTTGGGCTCTGAGCTAAACTGTAAATAGTCATATTTTGAGCTCCTTTTCATGTTTGATCAAGGACCTCTTTCTGTTTGAGGTCTTCTACTACCACTTGTCTCTTTATCCCTCTTTTAGGCCTATTTTTGCATGGTACATTATTCTTATTTGTGAGCTGTTTTGGACTTGGTCATAAAGTTTAAAGTGGCTTTTTTTGAGCCCCTCTTCAACTTTGTTGAAGGGCTCTCCTCTGTTTGGGGCCAGCCACTGCCCCTTGTCTCTAATCTCTCTTTTAGGGCCATTTTTGCATGATAGATTAGCCCTACTTGTGTTCATTTTTGAGAGTTGTCATAAACTGAAAAATATCTTGTTTTAATCTCATCTTCAAGTTTTTTTAAGGTTCCATTTTTGTTTAAGGTCATATGCTTCCTTGTATGCTTGATTGTCTCCTATTTTGAGCCTTACACCTAAGCCCTTGTTGCATGCTTTGTTTGGCCTTCTAGCCACTGAAATCCAATGGATTTTCAGTGGCTAGCGCACTATTTGAGCCTCCAAATTAGAGGGGGGTGACCCCCTCTCTCCTTGCCTTGTTTGGTGGTCATTTTGGCCTTCCAAAGAGGCCCTATCTTGCATACTTTGAGGTCACTTTCCAAGGTCAATTTGGTGAGCTTTGGGACTATCATATTTGATTTTCAGAGTTTTTTGTGCCATGCTAAATGTCCATCTTGTATGTGCTTAATAATCCCTTGCATAGCCCTCTAAAGGAGCTCATCATTTTTGCATGTGTTGGCTTCACTTTAGTGGTTATTTGGGCATATTTTGGCATGTTTTGTTCACTGATTTTTTCTGGTTTGATGAGATTCCATACGCTTCATGCACTTGCCATGTAAACCATGTTTGCTAGTCAAAGTTGCATGCCTTTTTAAGTCATCTTGCTAGCATCTTTTGGCTATGCTTTAAACTGTAAAAGTTCATGTTTTGGGACTGTCTTGGCTCTGTCTTTAGACTTCAAGCTCAAATAGTGCACGCTTTGTATAGCTATAAACCATTCCATGTGCCTAGTTTTGAGTTTCGGGGTTCATCTCATGCATCGGGTGCCATTTTTCCATGTTTCGGGACCATTTAGCATCATATTTCAGTGCTGAAATTTGCATGCTTGTATGCCATATTCCATGCCTTGCCATGCTTTGGTAGAGTGGCATTTGATGCCTTAGGTTCGGTCCTCGGTTTGCGCGCATGTGCGCACGCCTTTCGAGCGTCTCATTTTCATCTAATGGCCACTGATGTGAGTGTGGCTGAGGTCCATTCATGTCGGTGTAAGTCCATTATGCATTGTGTATGCCATTTCAAATCATAACATTGCGTGTGCTAGGTTGTATGTTAGAGCATTGTGTATGCCTCGTTACATCGTGCATTGTGTATGCCATTTCATAGCATTGTGTATGCTAGGTTGCATGTTAGGATTGCATTCATGCATGTCATGCATATTGCATTGTGTTTGGGATAGGAGTTAGCCCAAGCACGGGAAACGAGGTACGTTTCGTACTCCGAGTGACGGAACGTGTCTCAATTCCTGGTCGCCAACGATCCGGATTATACATGATGGAGTCTAGGCCTTGTTATGTTTTCATGTGCATTCTTTCCATATTGAGTCATGCAAATCGACTCCTCGGCCATCATGCATCGAGATGCATGATTGGTGGCACGAGGATCGAGGACTACACTCCCTCAAGAGTAGTCAAGCATACATATGTGAAAATACATTGCCATGCCCCTTTCTTGCTCTCTGTTGCAGCAAATCAGAAATTGGCAGCCTTCCGGAGCTTGGCACAAATCTCGAGAATAATTGCAAACAGAGGGAAACCGGGGCATCGCAATGGATTTCCGCGCAAGGCAACTCAAGCATGCATCATCCATCATTCGGAACAGAGCTGAGGCGGTCCATGGATTTGCGTGCAATTTACTGCTTTCCTAGATTAATTTGTTAATTAATTAGGGTTTTGTACCTATTCGGACTGTATTATTTATTTGGGACTGTATTATTTATTCGGACCCTCTGCGCGAGGGCAATGTTGTAATAAGTATGCGTGCGTGTGATGTATGTCTTCCAACCCCACGTCTTTCTCCCTTTTATTTACCAGCTTATGATGGTTAGATTAGGGCATGTTTCAATTAGCATACAGTATGATAGCATGTTTGCATTCATTCATCTGTTTTGCATGCACCGGGCTCGGCGCATCATACTCACTGCATTATATCTCAATTCCGAGTTGAATACATGTTAGCTGTAGCATTTCATATGCCATGTTTAGAATAGTCGAGCCTGCTATAGTTGCATTTTGTATGTGTTGCATTAGACATTTCTATATAGTTAGGATCATGCATTGATTTCTAATTAGCTTCTTTCTTTGGCTTGGAGTACTCGGTAAGTTTTCATGCTTTAGCATCCTTACATGCGTGTGAGTGACTGCCATGATAGCATGTTTACCATGAGGCTATGTGCTTATGTGATATAACTGCCTGAATGCCTGTGGGTGAAGGTTGGGTTATTTGGATTGGAACAATTCATTCACTGCGAGTTTTAAGCCCATTAGATAGTGGCAAAACCATGTTTTCTAAGCCCACCCGAGGGGGGCAAAATCCACATTTTAAGCCTACTTGCGAGTAGCAAACCACTTTCAAAAATAAACAGGAAATTTTTTGTTCCAATTCAGGCGACCCAGTCTATACTTGTATGTTGTGCGCATCACATAGTAAATCTAGGCTAATAACCGGAATAAGAACGCATAATGCTTTCAAAACTAGATATCATGGTTAGTAGAGGCCGATCTTTGATCGGGCGAGCGGGGGTGCTCACGAAGTGACCTTCCCCAATCGTACCCAAGTTCCCGAGCCAAGGCAACTTTGGTGATGACGGACACGTGGCCTTAGGCACGAGTCAGGGTTTCCTAAATTTCCCAAAATAAAATATTTAGGTGGCGACTCTATATCTGGCAAAGCAGTCCATGTTTGGCACTTCTTTCTAAAAATCTGTTTTCTCAAAACGATTTGCTGGATTTCGACTCTTTGGTTCAGATTAAGAACCGTGACAATTTGAGTCCTGAACTGTAGTGAGGCCCAAGGGCGCGTCTACAACTGTGAGTGTTTACGCTTTAGCATACTGCATGTGTGTAATTGATTGCCATGAAAGCATGCTTACCCATGAGGCTAACTGCTTATTTGATTAACTGCATAAATGCCTGTGGGTGAAGGTTGTTTGCTTGAATTGGAACAATTCATCAAAATCCGCGACTTAGCCTACTTGCGAGTAGCAAACTTCAAACCATTTTTGCAAAACGAACATGCAATGTTTTGTTCCAACTTAGGTGATCTAGTCTATACTTGTATACTGTGCGCATCACATAGTAATTCTAGGTTAATAACCGGAATAAGAACACATGTGTTTTCAAAAACAATATATCATGCTTAGTAAAAGCCGATCTTTTGATCGGGCAAGCGGGGGTGCTCATTGCATGACCTTCCCCTCTCGCACCCAAGTTCCCGAGTCGAGGCAACTTTGGTGATGATGGACACGTGGCCTTAGGCACGAGTCAGGGTTTCCTAAATTTTCCAAAATAAAACATTTAGGTGGCGACTCTGTATCTGGCAAAGCAGTCCATGTTTGGCACTTCTTTATAAAAATCAGTTTTCCAAAACGATTTGCCGGATTTGGACTCTTTGGTGATTTATCGGTCTCACATTGCACTTTGTGAGATTAGATTCAGAACCGTGACATCGAGTCCGAACTGTAGTAGCTAAAGAACAAACCGATTCACGCCCTTCGCGGCATGGAGAGCGGAGTTCTTGGGGCCGTCTACGGTTTCTTGTGACTCTGCTGGAGATCTAGAGAACTTAACTCGAACATCATGATATGTTCTTTTGTCTACACTTATGTGTCTCTTTGCATTGCATTTGCATTGGTGCGCCTAAGACACCGTTTTCGCCGTCTGCTATTCCTAAACGGTTGGCCGGAGGATGTGTGCCATAAGGTTAACCGGTTACGGGCTCTGCCACGATGGGAACACAAACCTCGGTTGTTACCGAGGCACCCTTTTTGACCATTTGACCTAGTGCATCTCAGAATCCATAGTGACTATTCCAAACTAGGACAGGTTGGTTACCCAATTGTAGGTTGCTTGAAACCGCTGCGTGTGTAGTGAAACCCTAGCTCCTGACAAAATAGGACAGGGAAACCCTACTCTTCCATAGGGGTGTTTTGGCTCTCATTTGCTTGCTATGTGCTTTTAGAGTGTGTCTCTACAGGAATGCATGTATCAGTTTGCAAGTCTGGGTATCAGGACTGAGAGCATCGGTATTTTGAGAGAATCAATTTTATCTGAGGGTATTAGTTGGCAGGCAGAATTTTTTGGGCAGAATTCAGTAGAGAGCACAGTCATTCAGCTATGCTCATATCTATTCTGGTGAAATTAGGCTGAGATGCTATCTGTTTTCTTCTTTTGCAAGGTAGTCATGGAACTATAGCTTCAAAGGGCTCCAATATCCCCCCAGTGCACCGAACTTGTGTTAATAGACTTTTTCAGGTCAGAGATTCAATTCAAAGGGCAACCAGTGTTCCTTCGCTGAGGCAAAGTAAAGAAAGGCCAGTCAGGGCTCACCAGTGCATCAAATCCGATAGTCACCAGTCACATCACCTTTTTTTCCAAACTTAGCAGACCGTGATGGCACAGAATTCAGAAGAGGTCGTGGTCATGGTAGCAGCATTAAACCAGGAAATCGCCATGCATGGTAAGACCAATGCTGAAATACAGCGCCCATCTGGGGCACCTACCACACATCCAGCTTGGCGGGCCTCAACTTGGCAGGCAGCATCGAGCTGCATAGTCTCAATAGTCTACTGGAGCTAATGAAGCATATCTTCTACACTGATTGAGGGATGTTGAGTTATCAGAACTGGTGAATACTCTCTTTCCAGAGTAGAAGTAGACGATTGGGCCTGAAAAGGTGACTACGCTTAGGAGGTAACCGAATCGTTTGAAGCAATGGTGGAAAACTACCTTGCAAAAAGAAAATAAAGCAAAACAAAACAAAAATCAGAAACTGCACAGCACCTCGGCTCAGACTCAAACAACTCGCAGTTGCAATCATAAGCTGGAGAACTATACTCAACACTGATTTCTATCCCAAAACTGATACCCAGACTTGCAACTGATACATACGTTCCTGCAGGGTTTCACTCCAAAATCCCATATCAAGCAAGTGAGAGCCAAAACACCCCTATGATGGGGTAGGGTTACCTTGTCCTAATTTCGATTAAGAGCGAGGGGTTCACTACGCAAAACAAGCGGTTTCATACAATCCTACATTCGGGTAAGCAACCTGTCCTAGTTTGGAACAGTCTCTATGGTTTCCGATATGCAACTAGGTCGATTGGTCAAAAAGGGTACCTCAGCAAGATCACCTAATATACCTCTCACACCTAACATCGAGAATTGAAAGGAAGATCAAACAGTACAGCGGCAGTCCAGATCCAAGGGTTATGTTCCCATCGTGGCAAAGCCCGCAACCGGTCAGCCTTTTGGCAAGCTTTTTAAAGCGAGCCTCCGGCAAACCATTCAGGAATAGAAAATGGAAAACACTATGACTTAGGCGCACCGATGCAAATGCAAATGCAAAGAATGTGTGCTTGAGCGAGATATTGTTCGCTTAAGCGGTGCGGACAAATTCTAGAATTTCCACAACAGAATTTAAACTTCAAAACTCATGTTCAAAGTGTCAAAACTTGCATAATTGTATCAAACCTCTGAAGATACATGGAAACACATATGTATGTACTCAATTTGAAATCATGAGCTCAAAAGTATCGAGAATTACCAAATTTGAAATCAAAATCTCTGTACATGTATCAATTGACTTCAAATTCTTTTCCAAGACTTCAAAAACATGAAATTCAACTTGAAAACTTGTGAATTATGGATACATGTTGTGGCTCGCCTTTTTCGCGCCCCCCTTTCGGAAGGTTTGAAAGAAAGGCCTCACAGTTCAGACTCTCGCGATTTTGAATCTAATCTCACAAGTGCAATGTGAAACTGAAAAACACCAAAGAGTCCAAATCTGGTAAATCGTTTTGGAAAATTGATTTTGAATCAACAACTGCCAAAATTGGACTGCTTTGCTAGATACAGAGTCGCCACCTAAATATTTTATTTTTGGGGAAATTTAGGAAACCCTGACTCATGCCAAATGCCACGTGTCCGTCATCACCAAAGTTGGCTCGTCTTGAGAACTTAGGTATGCGAGGGGAAGGTCATGAATTGAGCACCTCCACTCGCCCGATCAAAGATCGGCCTCTACTAATCATGATATGATTTTTTTATAAACATTATGTGTTCTTGTTGATTATTAAACTAGTTTTACTATGTGATGCGCACAAGCAAGTATAGACTAGTTTGCTCAATTTGGAACAATTCAACTCATGTTTGTTTGGAAAAATGGTTTGAATTTGCCACCTCAAGTGGGCTTAAAGGTTGCGGATTTTCCACCAAACATAGTGGCCTTAAAACATGATTTGCCATTCAACAAAGTAGGCTTAAAACTTACATTCGTTGAATTGTTCTAGTTCAAACAATAAGCCTTCATCCACGGGCATTCAAGCAGTTTAGCATTTAAGCCTATAGCCTCATGGAAAGCATGCTAATCATGGCAACATTCACATTCATGCAAGTATGCTAAAGCATAAAAACTCACCTAGTACTCCAAGCTAAGAAGATATGAGGTAGAAAATAATGCATGATTCCTAACTATGTTAAGATGTCTAATGCAACACGTGCAATATGCAATTTAATAAGCTCGGCTACTAATGTGGCATTTGATTCGATTTGATAACATGCGATTTAAACACGTATTCAAATAAGATATTGAAATGGCAATGCAGTTTGAATGATGCGCCGAGCCTCGGTGCATGCAATACGAATGAATGAATGCAAGCATAAGGTATGCTAATTAAAACATGACCCTAATCTAACAATCAAAAGAGATTAAATAAAAGGGAGAGAGACGTGGGGTTGAAAAATGTACACACACGCATGCACACTTATTACAACATTACGCCCTCGCGAAGGAGAGGCCGAATGAATGAGCTAACCAACTAGCTATGCTAATTAACTATTACAAAACTCAAAACTAATTAACTATTCTAGTTAACTAATTATTACAAACCGAAATTGAATAACTAGTTAAACTAACTAATTATTTACAACACTTAATTAGCTACAACTAATTAATTACAACACGTATTTAAGCTACTGCTAATTAAACCAATTAGCTAATCCTGGGAAGTGAAGGATGCATGCGTGCTCGATTCTTCACCCGAAAAGCCACTGTTTGCACATATGAACACCAACAAAGCTAGCCACTTCCAAAACACCTCTGCTCCACCTTACCAGTGCACTGTGCAAATTTCATTGGTGGTCGACAGGGGGCCGATTGGCTACCAATGGTGGCCGGTCGACTACCATTGGTGGCCGACCGGCCACTGGTGATGGCTATCAGCCACTACTAGTTTGAACTTCCTTGCTGCAACAGAGAGCAAAACAGTGTATTTCTCAAGGGTTGTTTGCACACTTTGCCTCTCCTTTTCATGGGGAAATCAAAGAACGAACACACTTTGGTTCACAAACCATCAATCAAGCAATTTCATTGCATGATGGCTTGTGAAACCAATTGTGCAAGTTCAAGAAATGCACAACAAGACCAAAATGTCCATCACCCTATCATGCATGATCAAGGGCAATGGAGACCAAGAAAAGTGGCACATTTCATCACTTTTGAGTATGAAATGTCTCATTTTTCTTATGTTCAAATTAATATCTGATTTGAACACGCAATGCAATACAAAGAACGTTTATCTTGCCTCTTTTACTTATCAATTTTTTTTACTCATTTTAATTACCAACTCATTCATTAATCCATTAAGTCCATTGGTGAGTGTCCTCTAATGGAAAGAGGGCTCAAACCCCAAGTTGTTTTGGGCATGAAAGAGGCATTACACTGTTGGTAATGAACCCCCTAAGGGATTAAACCATTAGGTGTAGCACCTCCATTTCACACTTAGGCAAACAAGTGGTTTGAAACCACTTTCAAAACAAATCAAAAGTGACGAAATGAGGGAGATTACAGAGATTATAAGTGCTGAAAATGAAATAGAAACAGCACTAAACCATGCAATCAACTCACATCAATGAGGGTTAAAGCCTTAAAACACTAAGCTAGTGAAGGAATTAACGCTGCAACCATGCCATACAAGGCTCAAACAAACTAACCACCCGAAAACAGAGCTAAAATAGGTTATTTCAAAGGCTAAGACATACTAGATTTGAGCTAAGTTAGGCTAGAAAAACATGCTACCATATGAACCTAACTAGGCATGCAAACTAAGACACAAGGTGGGGAGGCTAACCCCTCCAATTTTAGATTTCAAAATAAGTTTTTTTTGCCACTGAAAAACCTCTAAAATTCAGTGGTTAAAAGGCCCAAAAAATTTGATTTGAAAGTGATGAATCAAGGCACAAAAGCTTTACAAACTAATAAGCAAGAAGGGTGAACCACTCCCTAACTAAAAAGAAGCCCAAACTAGCAATTTTAGGCCACAAAAACAAAGTTTTTTTAAGTTCAAAACCAGCCCCAAAACAGTAAGAAAAGATTGTAAAACAAACTTCCAAAACAAAGTAAGCAAAGTAAGTAAACTACCTCTTAAAGCAAAGGGCAATTCTGGGCACAAAACCAAGCTAAAACCACCTTCAAGAGCTCCAAGAAGAGCCCAAGTAACCTCAGCTCAAAGGTAAGAGGATTTGATTTAGGATGTGTATGCAAAAGTGTAGAGAAAACAAGTAATTAGGCAAAAAATTGTGAGAGAGAGAGAGAGAGAGAGATTTTTGCTCTGAATTTTCTAACCCTCAAAAATGGGGAAGGAACCCCCCTATATACAGAAAAACATGCCTTTAGCTTAGAAACATCCCACCATACACATGTAGGGAGATGCAACTAACTGTGCTAACAGCTAGCACAACTGTCATCAACTATCAACAAATATCTGGAAAAAGAGACTGGTGGCCGTCGGCCACCACTAGTAGCCGACCGGCCACCACTGGTGGCCAACCGGCCACACCAATGGCCGACAAGCACAAGCCATGGCCGACAGCCTCTAGTGGTGGCTAACAGGTCACCACAAGGTTCCAGGCACCAAGTTTTGATCCAAAACAAGGCACATAAGGATAAGGTCTAAAGGCTCAAAGATAGGGCATCCCGCCGAGGACTTCGGGCGCTCAAAACGAACACAAACAAACATAATCATCATATGCACAAGTGATAACGTCCCAGTCTTGAGGACAGTCAAAAATGAAGTGTCTACACATGTATAACATAACCTTCAATTGAAGCTAGATAGCAAAAACATGTTCAAAAATGGTAGAACTCTTTTAAATCATGCATGCATGTATGAATTGACTTTAATTCTAACAATCATAGCCCAATTCTTACATTTAATCACATAAACTTCTTGAATTGACATCTTGATGACTTAAACTTATAAATTAAGGTTCAAAATCTTGCCTAAGGTCTTTAATTACACTCATATTAACCAATTCTTGAGTTCTTCTACCCAATTCTCCAACCTTCAAGCCAAAACTCCAAGATTAAGCCTTTTCCCTCTCTAAATTGAACTCTCTCTCTCTCTCTCTCTCTCTCTCTCTCTCTCTCTCTCTCTAAAGCTCTGTCTTTAGATTTTCTTGAGATCAAATTATTATTAAGCGGTTCAAACTCTTAATTGCATCATATATACATGAGGATTAGATTAGGCTGTTAACTAATGCTGAAGATTAACTAATCACACTTAATTCTGATTAGTTTAATCTAATTAATTTAATCTGAATCAAATTTTGATCAAATCTCCTATTAGGCTCTAAAAATTATGTCGTTCTCAATAAACTAATCAATTTCGATTTTTGGCGCCATTAAGGCCTTCAATTTTAGATTATAACAGAAATTACAACAAATATTCATACGGCTAACAGATGTACATCCAAGAATCATATTAAACACGTAATTAGCATTCAAATTTACACTAAGCACTTAAGTAACATTCAAAAACAATGATTAAGAGCATCATACATGACAAGGTTGTTACAAGGGAGGTTCTGGAACCCTTTTTAGTGTTTCATCGCTTTCTCTCTCCACCTCCCACTAAAAATGCACCATAATTAAGTTTTCAAAAATAACTCTATCATGCTTGGATGTCCACACACACCATTCTTGTGCACATGCACAAATAAGGTGTGCACTCACCTTTTGTCATGGTACACATATCATCCTTGCATGCATTCTATGCTATTAGCCTGCTTGTGGCCTAAATAAATCAAATTGTCTTCTGATCAATGTTTTTGATAAAATCGTTCACTAATTTTGAAAAATACATTTGATCAAAGGACAACGGAGCTTTAATCTCTTTCTTGGGTTTAAGAAATTAGTTTTGGGCTAAAAAGTGAGCTTAGTGGTAAAATAGCCATTTTCGTAAAAAGTCAATTTTTGGCCAGAATAGGTTTACACAGTAACTCCAAACATTTGTAAACATTCTAAAGATAAAGTAAATATAATTTCATCATCGGGAGACTTGCAAGCACCCGAAGTCTTAGTGACAGTCAAAATGGGATGTCTACTGCCCCTCCTTTATACTACTGGCGAGTACCAATAGATGTTCGATACCATTACTCATGACCACGTGAGTCCTTCCAATCCATCCATACCCTGACAGCCTTGATTCTTCATTTGCCAGTGGTTTTATACTGATTATCGAACTTGTCTTTTATAGATCATATGGCACGCATGGGTTGTTGCGCTCTATGCTAGTGAGGCCTAGTATCTAGTCATCCAGGCAACCACCTGACAATGACTTTTACTAGAGGGATCATTCTGTCATGTCTAGTACTTGATCGAGTGGGTCTATTGCCAGTCTTTGGGCATGGCCCAACCCAGGATTCTAGCATCTCCTCCTATTAACATGAGGGCAGGAGATATGTTCACTGAAAAGGAGCTTCTCCTTGTCCGAGGCAGCACCGTTGCTAAGGGATAGCTAGTGGATGAAGACTACATAGAGTACGTTTGGTCCCATCTGGGAAAATGATTTATGGAAGCTGCAGAGGACCCAACCATCTTTCTTGTTGCACGAGGTCGAGGACAGGGTGAAGTTCTAATTCTGGTCCAAGTCCCAAGGGCAATGCCGACTGGGGGTGTAGGTGCTGCTATAGTAGTAGAGGGCCTACCAATGATGCCTACTGTCATATCAGTGATGATGCGACATGGCACAACAATAGTGCCCATCCTAGAGCCAGCTATAGTGCCCTATCATGTCCCTTCCAGAGTCGAGCAGGTATCTTTTCTATCTTTATCATACTTGCCCCTATATCTAGTCTTTGCTTAATATTGATTTGTTGTCATGACCCAAACCCGCCCCTATAGGTTAGGATCATAACTGGCCAGTAATCATGAGATTACTTATGGCCTCAGACCAAAATCAAATTATATTTAATCATATGGGGCCAAATGTGAAAGCAGAACTTTAAATTTTTGTCAATGACCTGTGTATACATGGCATAATATAAACTCTCTTTTTTTTCGTTCATCTAATAACTCACAGTATACCGCTAAAATAGAAATACATAAATCCAAGATCATTTAGAACAGTCTTATCAAAAACCAAGGTTATACATATAGATTTGGTCACACAAGACCACAAAAGAGAACCAAAAGGAAAACCAAAAACAAAAGCCTCATCCGTGACGCGATCTTAGTTGACTCCAAATTCTCGGCATTCTTTTCACATTTCCATGAAGGCTGGGGTTGGGCATCCCACTGTTCACCTACATACATATAAATAAAGAGTGAGCTAATGCCCATTGAATAATACCAGCGTAAAGAGGTTAATGAATGAGATTCGTACATAAATAGAGCATACTTATAATTTCTACATTTGCACTACCATTCTCATTCATAGGAACATCAAAATCCATAAACTATACTTGTAGATCAATATCAAAGCAAAACGACCTCAGGTCCAATATATCACGTTCATATACAAAACGACCTCAGGTCCATTATGTGCAAAATGACCTTGGGTCCATCCATACAAAATGACCTCGGGTCCAACATTCTTATTTTCATATTTATGCTCATGTTCATATCCATGATCATGATCACATTCGAATTCATATTCAAAATGACCTTAGGTCCAATCAATTCCTTATTCAAAACGACCTTTGCTCCATTTAACAATTATACAAAACGACCTTCGGTCCATTGATCAATCATTCCAAACGGCCTTAGGCCCAATCCGTATCCTTGTCAAATATACCGAACGACCTTTGGCCCATTTCATATTCATACATCAATCACTTTACAAATTCCATTACGAATCAAATGGATAGAATACTCATTCATAGTACAAATTCGTAAGTTCAGAAACTTAACACATAGGTAACATTTAGAAAATAATACATACACAAAAATATCTTTACTAAGATATTACTCACAGTGTTCTGATCTTGATTCGTCCTTGCACTTAACCCTACATAATTCACAACATATTGGGTCATAATACAATTCAATCCGTTCTTTAGCTTGCTTAATTTTCTTATGCTTCTTTCATGTTCTTTAATTCATTTAGGATGCTCTATGTGTGCCTAAGAATGCTCATAAATGAAAGAAAGCTGAAATTGAAGTGTAAAACATCTTTTCAAAAGTTCTTGAAATAGAGCTTTTCGCTCGAGGACCACATTGTTCGCTCGAGCGGTCAAACAACTTTAAAAGGGTTCGCTCGAGCGCACACTTGGTCGCTCGAGCCATCTGTAAAGAGTGCAAAAGTACTGGATAGAATTGGTCGCTCGAGCCATAAGAAGTTTCAAAACAAGGCTTACTCGAGTGCAAGCTTTGCCGCTTAAGCCACCATACAATTGTCTACAAAAAAAACACGGAGCTTGCATTTTACGCTCAAGCGACACTTTCTTCACTCGAGCGACTTGCACGAATTCTGGATTTTTGAGAATGTTGCTTGAGGTTCGAAACACACTTTTGAATGGTACAACTTGCATATTATGTCCTATATTTGGGCCATACAATTACTAACATTATCATATGAGTCAATTCTACAAGATTGAAGTTCAAATCATCATGAATTCATTATGCAAGTCCCAAATCATTTCAAATTCTTCTTGATAACTTCAAAACTCATGCAATCAAGCACCATAACTTCATGGATTATGCATGCACGTGAAATATAGTCTCCAATTCCATCTTAAATGGTACAAATGATGCTCAAATTCATGAGACTCAACAAAATTATGCATGCATGTTGGTTTTGACACCAAATTCTTCATGTTAAGTTTGTATTTTACATTAATTTACCAATTCTTCTTGAATTCACATAATTATGGACTTAAACTCATGAACTAGAGTTTACATACTCACTTGGAGCCTTCAATCCTTCCTACTCTGGCAAATTCTTGAGCCTAGCTTCCCAAATCTTCAATCTCAAGTCAATTTTTCAAGAATTTGGTCCCTCTCTCTCTAAATCAAGTGTTCTGTCTCCCCAAAGCCCTCTTGGCAGATTTTTGAGCTAAAAAATATGAGTTAAGCCCCGTAATTAGCATATATATAGGCTTCATTGACTTAATTCACTAATCCAAACTTAATTCTAATTAATCAAGGCTTAGTTTAATTAATTGCAAGCTTATTTTAATTGAGTTAATCTAATTAATTTGATATGAATCAAATTTTAATCAAATTTCACCGAAGGCTCTAAAAATTATGCTAGTCGCAATGGTACGATCAATTTTGGTTTCTGACGCCTCTATGACCCTTAATTTTAAATTATAACAGAAAATAGAATAGATTTCCCTACGATAAACAGATTTAATTTCAAATTGACATATAATCACATGATTAGCATTCAAATTCATATCAAACACATAATCACTAGTATAATTAAAGGTTAACAACATAACACATAACATGATTGTCACATTTTTGGTCCGCTCTTCTTTACAAGTTCCTCGTGTTCATGTTGAGGACTACTATAGGATGATGGCAGGCATGTGTCGCCCAACTTTTTCGCGTTCTCCTTTTTGGAAGTTCGAATATAAGCCTTACAGTTAGGACTCTCATGGTTCTGAATCTAATCTCACAAGTGCAATGTGAAATTGATAAACACCAAAGAGTTCAAATCCGACAACTCTTTTGGAAAATCAATTTTGAATCAAAAATGCCAAAATTAGACTGTTTTGCCAGATACAGAGTCGCCACCTAAATATTTTGAAAAATTTAGGAAACCCATGACTCGTGCCAAAGGCCACATGTCCGTCATCACCAAGATTGTCTCCGCTTTTGAACTTAGGTATGAGAGGGGAAGGTCATGAATACATTTGAGCACCCCCACTCGCCCGATCAAAGATCGGCCTCTACTAATCATGATATGATTTTTTATTTACATTATATTCTCTTGTTCCGGTTATTAGGCTAGCATTACTATGTGATGCGCACACACAAGTATAGACTAACTTTGTAAGAATTGGAACATTTCGAGTCATGTTCGTTTGCAAAGTTGTTTCGAAATATGTACCACTTGAAAAAGTGATCGCATATGATCATTACTCAAATTATTCCAATTCAAGCAATAAGCCTTCATCCATAAGCATTCAAGCAGTTTAACACTTAAGCATTTAGCCTCATGGCAAGCATGCTAGACATGGCAACATCAACACTCATGCAATTATGCTAAAGCGAGTAAAGGCTCACCTAGTACTCCAAGCTAAAATAAACAAAAGAGTAAGAAAAATGTGTGTTTCCTAACTATGCGATATGCCTAATGCAACACATGTAATATGCAATTAAATAGGTTTGGCTACTAATATGGCATATGAATCAATTAAATAACATGCGGTCTAAGCACGTATTCAAAAAAGTAAACTAACAATGCAGTTAGAATGATGAATCGAGCCTCGGTGCATGCAATACAAATGGATGCAAACATGGAGTATGCTAAACAAAACATGATGTCCCTAAACTAACCATCATAAGCTAGTAAATAAAAGGGAGAAAGACGTGGGATTGAAAAACATACACATTATTACATTGCGCTCTCACGAAGGAGAGTCTGAATGAATAAACAAAGCTAATTAACTAACTAATTAAGCTAATTATTACAAACCAAAATAAATAAACTAGCTAAGCTACTCAACTAATTATTACAACAAATTCATGAAGTAACTATTCTAGTTAACTAACTAATTACAAAACAAAATTGAATAACTAACTAACTAATTAATTATAACTCATATCAAGATTAATTAGCTACAATTAATTAATTACAACAAATATTTAATCTAAATATTTAAACTTGCTTGGAATGCAAAGAATGCTCATGCGCGTGCTCGGTTTCCACCCAAAAAGCCACTATTTTTGCTTCCAGAGAGTCTCTGTTGCATAATTGAACACCAACATTGCTACCCTTCCAAAACAACCATGATCTGGCTTACCAATACACTGCTGAATTTTGCACCAGTGGCCAGCGGCTAGTGGTGAAGGTAGTCGGCCACCAGTAATGGCCGGCCGGCCATCAAAGGTGGTCTACCGACCACCTGCCGACCACTGCTGCCCAATTCTCCTTGCTATAATAGAGGACAAATAGAGCATATAGAGGGTATTTTCAAGGGTTTGTTTGCATACCTCACCCCTCATTTTCATGAGCAAATCAAAGGAGTAGTGAACTTAAGCCACAAACCACCAACTCAAGCAATTTCATTGCATGATGGCTTGTGAACTCAAGTGTGCAAGTTCAATAAAGGCAAAACAAGACACAAACCTCCTCCCTTTCATGAATGATCAAGGGAAGTGGTGACCTTGGAACCTTGAATCATTTCATCACTAATGAGTATGAAATGGTTCAAGTTTCCATGTGTTCAATTAACGTTCGATTGAACACAACAAAATTATTATCTTGCTCACTTTTAATTCCAAGTTTTAGTTACTCCATTTTAGTTACTTTTCCATCCTTTAATCAATTAAGTCCCAAAAGGTGAGATTAAGTCCTCTAATGGAAAGAGGGCTCAAACCAAAAGTTGTTTTAGGCATAAAAGAGACATCATACCATTGGTAATGAACCCCCTAAAGGATTAAACCATTAAGCATGACATCTCAATCTCATGTTTTAAACAAACAAGTGGTTTGAACCACTTTCAAAGCAAAACAAAAAGCTAAGAAAGGAAGGAGGTTGCAAAGATTATTAGTGCTGAAAATGAGTGAGAAAAGCATAAATAAATGCTATCAACTCCAAGGAGATGGTGTCTAAGGCCTAGAACACCAAGCTCATGAGGACTATTACACTATGAACATGCAAAGCAAAGCTCAAATGCAACCAATAGCCCAAAAAAGTGCTAAAATAGTCTAATACAAGTCCTAAAATATGCTGGAATTGAGCTAACAATAACTAGATTAATAGGATAAAACATGGCATAAACTAGGCTAGTAAGCAAGACACAAGGAAAGGAGGCTAACCTCTCCAAATTTGGACTTCAAAACATGATTTTGGCCACTGAAATAACTTTGAAAATCAGTGTTTAAAAGCTTGGAAAAAGCTAGTAAAAGGGTGGAAAACACAAGCGCTTAGGCCTCCAAGACAAGATATAAAGAAGGGTGAACCACCCCTCAACCTTTAATGGCCTTAGGACCCAAGCTTCAGAAGGGTGAACCACCCCTCAACCTTTAATGGCCTTAGGACCCAAGCTTCAGCCCAAAAATATGGAGTTTTGACAGCCTGAAAACAATGGAAAAATAGTAGGAATAATAACAAAAAAAGCTAAGCTATAAGCAAAGTCTTATACCTTTTGAAGAGAAGAGCAATTCCAAGCAACAAAACCAAGTAAACACACCCTCTAGAGCTCAAACCATGCACAAAAGTACCTCAGCTCAAAGATGGTGAGATTTGGTTAAGGGTGTAGAGGCAAAGGTTAAGGAATTGTAGGCAAAAGTGTAGAGATTTGCTAGAGAGAGAGAGAGAGAGGAAAAAATTTTATCTCAAAATTTTCTAACCTTAAAACATGAGAGAGGGGGCTCCTATATATAGAAAACATGAATTCTCTACAAGGATATCCAGCCTTACACGTGGGTGAAGATGCATGCATCTGTGCAAAAAGCTAGCACAGTTGGCATAAAATATCTGCAAAATACAGTGGTGGCCGACAAGCCACATCAGTGGTTGGCAGCCAAAAAGTGATGGCGGCAGCCCAATAAGGTGGCTGGTAGGCCACCAAAAGCTGCAGGCTTGAAGGACTAAGGCTTGGTCCAAAATGAGGCAACAAGGGTATAGGGTTTGAAAGGCTCAAAACTGTGGCATTCCGCCGAGGACTTCGAGCCCTTGGCAAGCAAATACATTCATCATCGGGTGTGCATGCGAGGACGTCCAAGTCATAAGGGCTGTCAAAAATGTGGTGTCTACAACATGGCGGTGCTAATCCGGGAGTTTGCTGTGGGCACCCAAGCCCTTATTGAGGTATTTTCCTTTCCTTCCTTATTGGTGAACTGTTCTAGGATTCTTGGCATAATCTGAGTCCTTTTCTAATTCTCTACAGGATGCCGGTTCATCCGGGCATGCAGGAGGTGCATTTACTGTAAAAGTGAGTGATTTTGATGATGAATTCGAGCTCAGTAGTGACGATGATAACAATGATGAAAAGGAGGGTCCATCTCAGGGTGCTTCAAAGTGCCCTCGACTTGGTTGGCTGGGCCCATGCACCATAGCCTTAGAAATATTTTTCTTTTCACTTTTTATATTTCTTTTTTTTTTTTTTTTTTTTTGCCTTTTTAGAAACATTTTATAGGACGCCATTAAAGGATGCCCCACATTTTGTAAAATCTTTTGTATAGTGTAGACACCCTATTTTTGACCGCCTTAAGACTTGGGCACGTCAGGTTGATCACTCGATGATGAAAGTTATGCTGTACAAACGTTTGATTTCTTCAGCAAGAAGAGCTTATAAATCCCAACCTTACACCCCATTTTAGACCAAAACTATTTTTGACCAAAATTATTTTAGACCTTAAAACCCTCTTTTTCAAAATGTTTCTATGATGTTCCGAGGTCGCATTTCATTTAAAATATTGCACTTTTCGGTAAATCGAGTAAGGACAAAGTGGAAATAAATGAAAGTAAGGTGAACTCTTTGAAAATCTTTAAAAATCTAATTTATAGGTTTAGAGTTTAAGAAAATACGAGGGGAGGGAAGAAAACTAGTTGGGGAAGAAGTTGGGCATCAATCCGTTAGGAAAGAAATGAGCAGCCTTCACAAAAATAACCATATCTCTTTGCATACTTAGAATTTAGATGCAAGGTTACATCATTAGAAAGTATGCTTCTGGGGCTTCAATTTAGACTCAAGAATGTCCTAAAACCGAGTCCGAATGAGAGAGATATGCCCATTTGAATTAGGACTTGAAAACAAATTTTTGTCTGGCCGGTCACTGGTGGCTTGCCGGCCACTTGTGTAAAACGCATATATTTTTGCCACCTGTCCCCCAAAGGTGCATACACTACACTAGTTGTCTCAATATGGATATTTCCGAGATATCAACCTATGTTTCTATATATACTTGACTTTTCCTCATGTTTTTAAGGTTAGAAAAAATTCCAAAAACTCAAATTCTTGAAAATCTCTCTCTCTCTCTCTCTCTCTCTCTCTCTCTCTCTCTCGTAACCTACACACTCTCTCTCTACACTTCCTAAACCAAAAATTTAGCACTTCTTGCTGAGGTTCTTGAGCTCAAATCTCAGCCCTTGAGAGTGAGAACTTGTGGGTTTGTTAACAAAAGAGTTACTTTGCTTCAAAAGGTATAATTTTGAGCATCTCTATACTACTTATCTCCTATCTTTTCTTGCTATTTTTGACCTATTTTTGGACTATTTTATGGGTTGAAACTTGTGGCTTAAATCTATCAAAGGTGGAGGGGTTAACCACCCTTCCTTAAACCTAGTTCTCTAAGTTTTTGGCCTTGTGTTTCCCATTTCTTTCTCAACTTTTTTTGACCTTTTTACCACTGATTTTTCAGAGGTTTTCAGAGTCTAAAAAAGTAGTTTTGAAGTCCCAAAAATGGAGGGGCTAGCCACCCCTCTTTTGTCTTGTTTACTAGCTTGATTCCTCCATTGTTTTATCTTACTCTTTTAGCTTTTTGTACATTAATTTTAGCACTATTTTTAGGTGGTTTAGGATTGTTTTAGGTTGTTTATTTGATTTATGCTTTGTATAGCATGCTTGTAGTGTAATAGTTTTCATAGGTTTGGTGGTTTAAGCCTTAGACACCAACCTATTTGAGTTGATAGCATTTATTTCAAGCTTTCCATACTTGTGTTCATCTCTAATCATCTCTACAACCTCCCTCATTTCTTGGCTTTTCCTTTTCTTTGAGAGTCGTTTTAAACCGATTGTTTTGTTTAAGCTTGAGATACATCTCATTGTGCTTAATGGTTTAATCTCCTTGGAGGTTCATTACCAACGGCATGACATCTCTTTCATGCCCAAAACAAACCTTTGTTTGATACTTCTCTCCATTAGTGGACTCAATCTTCATTATTGGACTTAATTGACTAATGAATGGAAAAGGTAGTTAAAATGGAGTAATAAAATTGGGATTAAAGAGGTAACAAGATAATAACATAACTTGGTGTTCAATCGGACGTTAATTGAACACATGAAGACTTGAGTCATTTCATACTTGTTAGTGATGAAATGGTTCAAGTTTCCAAAGTCAACCACTTCCCTTGACCAAATCATGATAGGGAGGAGGTTTGCGAGTCTTTCATTGTGCATTTATTGAAATTGTATCCCTTGGTCCATAAGTCATCACACAATGATTTTGCACCGATTGATGGCTTGCGAATCGAGCCTACCCCTTCTTTGAGCTATTTGATGATAAGGAGAGGCAAGGTGGACAAACATCCCTTGAGGATGCTCTATTTGTGCTATGTTTGTTTTTTGTTACAGCAGGAGAAACCCAACATTAGTGGCTGGTAGGCCACCTTTATTGGGCTGCTGTCCACTATTAGTGGACGGCCGGTCACCACTTCTAGCCTGCCGGCCACCTTTTTCAGCCAGTCAGTACAACTTTCTTCACAGAGTAGAGCAGAGGCTGAGGTGTAAAAACAATGCAGAGGCATTCTCGGGGGGAGAAATTCATGTGCATGCATAAGCCATTAGTTTAGTTGGTTAAGTTGTATTAATTAGTTAGATTAGCCAGTTGTAATTCTTTAATTAGCTAGAATAGTTAGTTAAATTCGGTGTTGTAACAATTAGTTAAGTAGCTTAGCTAATTCATTTATTCGGACCCTCCTACGCGAGGACAAAATATGTAATAATGTGTTTATCTTCCAACCCCACGTATTTCTTCCTTTTATTTATCCGCTTATGATGGATAGTGTAGCACATCAAATTTTCTTTAGCATTTTCCATGTTTGCATCCATTGTCTTGCATGCATTAGGCTCTAACAAAGCATTGTTATCTATTACTTCTTTGAAAACGTGCTTAAAACTGCATGCTATCAAATTGATTCACATGCCATGCTAGTAGTTGGCCTATTAATTGCATGTTGCATGTGTTGTATTAGGCATATTGCATTAGTTAGGATCATGCATTTTTCTAAGTATTTTCTCTCTTCGGGCTCACCTTGGGAATTGGGGTAAGCTTTATTGCTTTAGCATATTGCATGAGTGTGATTGTTGCCATGTCAAGCATGATTACCATGAGGCTAATTGCTTAAGGGATAAATTGTTTGAATACCTGTGGATGAAAGCTAATTGTTTAAACTGGAATAGTTTGATCGAAGTACATATGAGATCACTTTTTCAAGTGGTACATATTCAAAACACTTTTCAAAACAAAACTTGAAATCAAAGTGTTCCAACTTTTTCAAATTAGTCTATACTTGTGTGCAACACATAGTAACAATAGTCTAACAATTGGAACAAGAGCATATAATGTAAATAAGAATCACATCACGCTTAGTAGAGGCCGATCTTTGATCGGGCGAGTGGAGTGCTCAATTCATGACCTTTCTCTCTCGTACCTAAGTTCCCGAGCTGAGACACTTTGGTAATGACGGATAAGTGTCCTTTGGCACGAGTCTCGGGTTTCGTAAATTTTTGAAAAATATTTAGGTGGCGACTCTATAATCTAGCAAAGCAGTCCATTTTTGGCATTTTTGATTCAAAATCGATTTCTCAAAAGATTTGTCGGATTTGGACTCTTTTGTGTTTATCTATTTCACATTGCACTTGTGGAATCAAATTCAGAACCACGACAGTCCAAACTGTAGGACTAATCGTATCCGAAAGGAGCACAAAAAGAAAGCTACATATAGTTTCGAAATCTGTAGTGCATGCAATGAATTCCAATTTTCCTTGTGTCAAAATTTTGAGTATATCTTTCAAATGCCTGACCTTTTGTGTTTCTTACATGGACTTGGTAATAACTCATTTGAACAAAACTAAAAGTAGTTGGTAAAACCAAAATTACAACTCAAAAATGCTAAGCAAATACCCTAACAACCTAACATAACTCAAACAATGATGCTAGAATGCCTCCATTATCTCTGGAACGTCGTGTGTCATGCCACTAAATAAGCTAAACTTCTCTGTTAGCATAGGATGTGCGCACGCATAAGGCACGTGCACATACACAACTCGCTGTCATGCCTAAGTTTTAGGGTTTTGCCTCCCAAGTCACCGGTAGACACCCCATTTTGACCATTCCTAAGACTTGGGCGCCTTCTTCCAAACACCAAATGATGAAAGTTGGAATATGCTATTTTACGAATTCCTCAATAGGAGAGCCGGGTTCAAGCTCTAATCCCAACCTTACACCCATTTTGGCCAAACTATTTTAGACCCTCTTAAAACCCTTTTCAATTTTATTTTTTTTTTTCCGTTTAATTCCAAACATTTCTATAAAGTTCAAAGGCTCACATTTTCAAAATTGAAGTTTTATGTTTTTCCAGTAAACCGAGCAAAGGAAAAAGTGGAAATGAGTAGAAGAAGGATGATTCTCTAGTAAACCCTATTTTTCCCTTCGAAAGTTGTTTGGCCATAAAGTAATTAATTTGACCATACACTTTTTCTATCTAGCCATACAAAAAACCTATGGCTGGATAAAAAGTGTGCCGGCCGGATAAGTTGTCCGGAAAATAGAGCATTTTCTGAGAAATTGGCTTCCATGCACGAAAAATATCGGAGATATGTTGAAGATATTTTTTGGAGATATTTTCAGAGATATTTTTTGGAGATGTTTTCAGATATATTTTTCGGAGATATTTTCAAAGATATTTTTTAGAGATATTTTTTGGAGATATTCTCTTAGATATTTTGCCTCTACAAATATCTTTCACAAATATCTTCTATTTTTCTCCACAAATATCTTCTACAAAATATCTTAGACATTTTTTTTGCCTCAAAAAGTCTATAAATATACCCTTTCCCTTCATTGTTAAGGGTTGGAAATTTTGGTTACAAGCCTTAGAGACTTGTACGAGCTTGAAGGATATCCTATTTCACCTTGAACCTAAAAGCTTCAAACTTCTTCACATCTCTCTTGATAACTACAAAAGAAAAACACCATTGAAGTTCTTGTTGAGGATTCAAGCCATATCCTAGAACCTTGAGGGTGTTTGGAAGCAAGTTTGGTAATCAAAAACTCATACTTGCCTTGAATAGGTAAGAGTTGGAACTTTTTTTCATCCTTCTTCTTTCTCTCTTTCTTTCTTTGTCTCTAAACTTTGTATTTCACTATTAGCTTGTTGTAATAATGTGAAGGATCCTCATGGACGTAGAGGGAACGAGGATGTAGCCACCCATCCATTGAGTTGATTGTTCTATTTACTTTATTATGTTCTTGCATACTTTTCTTGCTTTCTAGTACTATAATTCATTGTTGTTGTATATAAATATGTTAATTGGAACCTTGTGGATGTGGAGGGAGTAGAAAGTAGCCACCCACCCACAAGTTTGATCATGTAGTATAGTTTTTTTTTCATTTTATACACTGTCTCGTCATCTATCCCATCATCCAAACATGCAAGCTCATTTGCTTCAATCCATGCTCAATTCTAATGAGTGGTGGCTACTGTTGCATGGAGCTAGTTAGATGATTCTTGAGATTTAGTGTTTATGCAGTTGTTAGCTTTCATTTTGTTGATATTTCTCTTGGAAGTAAAGTAAGAGATTTTTGGTCAAAGATGTTGAAAACTCTCTTCTCGACCATTTTGAACGTGGAAATTGATGGAAACATCCTTATTCCATGAGATGAAGAGGAGTCTTCAACAATTTTGATGAATCTCTTACTTTCAAAGCAAAGCTTCCACTAAGAAATGGTGTGCACTAATCTACTCTCTCCAATTAATAGCATGGATTCGAGTATTAACTTGCCCTTATTCACAAAAAGATGATTTAGGTTCCCATCTATTTCTTAGGCTTGAATTTGTTCTTGCTTTAATTCATTTAATTTGATAAACTGTTGTAAATATCCTGTTGTATTTAGCCTCTTGCATTGTTAATTGTGGGATGAGGCCTACCTACCTCTTTCTTGAATGTCTCTGTGAGAGAAAGAGGTAGAAAGAATGAGAACCCTTTAGAAGCTGTATTTTGCTTATGTTCTAGACCTTCTACACTGAATAGAGTTTTCCTCAAAGGTTTTGTTCAGCTTGATATCTTTTTAGTTGGCTGGACAAATTTGTGTCTGGCCAGATGAATTTTCCATAGGAGAATAGGACAGTTTCTGAGGAGTGTTCTCCTGGGTGCTTTTGGAGCTGCTGATCAAGTTCTTTTATTTATTTAATACGATTTGTTAGATTCAACAGTAATTTGGCTGAATCTATTCATTTGTTTTTATCATTCATTCAATTATTATAATAATTCCCTCCCCCTCTCCCCCCCTCTCTTCTCATTTTAATTGTTTTAATAACTTCCAACCCCATGTCTTTCTATCACTGTTATGTATACACTTAAGCATCTGTCGAGTAATATCATGTTTTGTTTATCATGTCCATGCTTTACATTCATCTTTCATGCATTAAGATTTCACTAGTTTGCATCTGTGAGTTTCATCATTTCTTATGTGCCTTTCCGCACTAATCCATGCCTTGAGATGATTCACGTATCAAATGTTAGTAGGCGAATCTTTAGTTGCATTTTGTGTATGTGTTGCATTGGGTATTTTCATATAGGATCATGCATATGTATATAGCATGCTATTTTTGGCCTGCCATAGATGAATGCTAGGTGAGCATTTACAATTTTAACATCCTGGTTATGTATGTTATTTTACCATATTTAGTATCTTACCATGCGGCTAAGTGCTTAAATGAAATACCTCCTTGAATGCCAGTGGATAAAGGTTGTATTGTTTGGGTTGGAATGACGTTGATTGATACTCGTGTGAGCTCAATTTTTCTGTGAGTTGTACATTTATTCAAAATCCTTTCAAAATGCATGAAATCAAAGCATATCAAAATTAGTGACATGATCTATACTTGTTTGATACACATAGTAAAGTTAGCATTATTAAAACTGGAACACGAACATATAATGTTTATAAAACTCATATCATGATTTAGTAGAGGCCGATCTTTTGATCAAGTGAGCATGAGTGCTCAATTCATGACCTTTCCACCTCATACCTAGGGATCCGAACTGAGGCATCTTTGGTTATGATGAACAGTGGCCTTTGGCATGAGTCATAGGTTTCCGTACTCTGAGATTTGGTGATGTAGTCCATTTTTGACATATTTTGCAATAAATGAATTTTCTATAAAAAGTTGCCAGATTTGGACTCCCAATTTCTGTTTCACATTGCACTAGTGAGACTAGATCAAGAGATTGAAAGTCTGAACTATAGGGCACGATTGGTAACCCCAAAAGCATCCCATGCCATCATTGCTTTGTTTTGGCCTATAAATATTCCATTTTGCATTAAGGATTATCCACATAGCTCTTTTCCAATCAACCTAGTCCCAAACTTCATTCTTCTTCTTTAGCTCGTAGTCATGTCTTCCCGAGATGGTTTGTTCATATGGATGGATAGTTTGGATGGTGCTCAGCATGTTAAATTTTGCAGTTATATCCTAAACTCCCTATTTCCTCTTAGCAGCCTAAACATTAACTTCCCATTCCTTTGTGCAGCAACTCAATTTTGGGATCCGAACGTCTATGTTTTTCAGTTTAGACACCAAGAACTCCGCCCTACCTTCGAGGAATTTGAGACCTTGTTGGAGTGTCCTCCAATAGCTGATTTAGTGCAACCAACTCCATTGGCAAGCTATCTGAAGTTACTCAGTGAGATATGTTGGTTGTCTACAGGCGAAACCAAAACCTTCTTTATTATTTTGATTGATAAGTTCACTAATAGGCAGGATCCGAGGGATTGGAAGTTCCAGGAGTACAAGCGGGATGCTCTGTGTATCTACCTACTTGCCTGGTTCTTAGTGGTGCTGAGTAACGGGGTAGCTAGCCCTATCTTTGTTGATGTGGCGAAGCAAGTTAAAGACTAGAGGAGTTTCTTTGGGTTGTCTTAGTAGATACCCTAATGGGTTCGGATGAGATTTGTGTGGTAGGACTGCGAAATTTGGTGGGAGTCTATTATTACTCCAAGTACCACCCATCTTACTTGGTTTCTCACCTTTCACCTCTCTCTTCTTTTATCTCTTTTTTCTATTTTTAGCACACCCCCCTCCCCCCCTCTCTCACTTTTTCCACTCATCTCACACCTCTCTATTTTTTTGTCTATCTTTTATTTTTCTTTATTTTTTTAGATGTGGTTGATGGACAAATTGAAGGTGCGAGCAACTCCTACCCATTACTTAGCAATCTCATACCATAACCGTGCTCAGCTGGTTAGGATGGATTCTGTTGAAGCTTGGCATGGTTGGATGAACTCCCAGACTTGCAGGGATATAGCTTAGTAGTTGCCTTGGTTGGCACTTCCAGTCATAACCCTAGAGATGCCCATATTTCCTAGCGTAGAGGTAGTTGGCTTGTTTCATATGGCCTACTAGTTCCCTCATTGAGTTCTATGGCAGTTTGGTTGTGAGCAGGTGGCTCACTTGGGTTCCCCTTCGTAGGGTTTTCCACTTGAAGGCCAATGCTAAAGTTTGGTAGAACAGAGTACTCATAGTAGCCGAGAAAGCCTTTAGTTGTAGGCTATCATGGGCATTCATTGAATGGCTTGAACACAAGGTTCAGAGGGTTAAGACACACAAAGGATAAAAGACTAAGTAATTATGACTTGGCTCATAGTGCCCCTAGTTTAGAGTTTAAATTCCATTTATATTTGTCTTAGCTTTTAAAGATTTTCATTGAATGAGAATTAGTTAGTTTTGCTTTCATTTGTGATGTTTGAAATTATTATCAATAAAGTAGTATAATGAAGTTTTATTCCTTTTGTTTTGAAGATGTTGTGTAATTGATCTATTGGAAGAGGAACACGAACCACTCCCTTTTGTTATTTAAAAACAATCCAAATGATGATTGTTGCAAGCTCACTAATTAGAAAGTTCTATAGTCAAATCCAATGAATTGCACAGCTAAACCCCTTTCTTTCTAAAAGTTAGACACTCAAGTATTTGAATTGATGATAGGTGCCAATGGATGGTGAAATTGAATAAGATAGGGCCGAACTTCACGATGAAATTGCCTACATATCCCAAGGATGGAAATAAGGCCATCCATAGTTCAGGGTCATGTTCACTCGAGTATTAACTCTCTCATTTTTGTGCTCTAACTTTTTCCAAAATCACTCTTTGGAGTTTTCAATCTTGCGAGCTTTTATTCCTTTTTTCATTTCTTTTTTTTTTTTTTTTCTTCCTCCTTTTTCTTCTTTTTTTTTTTCTTTTTTTTTATGCTCCAAATTTTGCTTAGGTCACAGTTTGGGGTTTTCGACCTAACAACTCCTCACAGGGTCAATGTATTGTGTGAATTTCATTCCATTCAAATTTGCTAAAATAACGGTTCCTTCATGTCATGGAAACCTTGCTCTGTTTGATTTGAATGTCTTCCTCAGATGATGTTCCTGAAAAGATGTCGGCTACATGCCTTCGCTACTCATAGTGAGAGGATGTTCCTTATTTTGTGTTGGGGAATAGAAAATTGCCTCAGTTTGATCAATGTTTAACACCATGGATTTGGTTCTAGGGTCTAAAAGGGTTTCACGTGGCATTGTCTCATAATTGATTCCAAGCATGTCTTTGTAAGATCTCACAAAAATATGTTTCTTCGAATTCTTTTTAAAAGAGCAACTAAGTGCTCGCGTTAAAAAAGACAGTATGGATCCAATCTAGACCAAGCAAGGACTTCCCTGACTACCCAAATTTATTGACCTTATTTCATCCATTTCAAGCTCGGCTTATCTTTCTTTTTCCCATTTAATTAGATCTTTTTGAAGCTTTGAAAAATCTTTTGTTTTTTTCTTTTTTAGAACTCTTGGGATTTAACATAATCAACTTTTGGAACCGTAAAGTATCAAGAATTACTAGCTGTATTATTGATAAAATGAGTGGTTCCGACATCCAACTTTGACTCAAAATAAGCAAATCAAAATGAATTGAAGCAAAAGAATAGACTCAACTTATTACTTGAAAAGACTAACGCGTCAAAATTTGGCAGGCCAGATTTCTGACCCACTTAACTCACTTGACTTACTTGACTCATTTTATAAGATTCACTACCAAATCCATGAGC
Source organism: Camellia granthamiana (assembly GCA_036172215.1). Taxonomy (NCBI): domain Eukaryota; kingdom Viridiplantae; phylum Streptophyta; class Magnoliopsida; order Ericales; family Theaceae; genus Camellia; species Camellia granthamiana. The sequence continues at coordinate 71,832,430 of CM069915.1, read as the reverse complement.
AAAACAATTTTCAACAGGCAAGTTTGTCAATTGGCATCTCATTGCATTCACTACATGCTTAGTGACATCTTTTTCCAATGCTTCCACATTTCACATCATCTCAGAATGTTAATTTCTCAAGCCACAGTGGTTAATCTCAGTACTCAAGTCAGCTTCAGAGACAGTCCATGTAAATTTGTTTTGCCTATTTACCTCTTCTTTACTCATCTTCTTTGAACAAGGTCCCTATGAACCAGTCCTCATACACCTCTGTGTGGTCTTCTTTCTCCTTGTACTTCCTATAACGTCTCATGGCAGTGAACTTCGGAGTATAATGGACTTCAACCTGCCCAACATCCGTCCATTCTAGCATTTCCCTTTCATTATAGCAGACAAGGGTTGGCAATTTCCTCTTTTAAACAATCCAAATGGACTCTCGGATGTCAATTATCTCTCAATCCTCTATTCTAAGTAGTCTTACGGATAAGTTTGGTTTATTCTTTTTGTTTTTCATCTTTTCCTTTCCTCTCTTTGTCACTATCCTCCTCTTCCTCAAACCCGCTTCCCCATCCATAGTTCTCCACAAGTTGGGATCTGTCAAAGTCATTGGGGTGGCCTAGAAGATCTTCTTTGATGGATTCCACATCCAAGAAACCGACTTCCACGGATTAAGGGAATACCCTGTCTGGTTTGGGCTCACTAGCAGGCATAATGTACTTACTAGGATCATATGACTCCCTGAGACGACTTTGCTCTCTTGTTGTAGAGATTGTCGGTACCTTTTCTAACGATTATATTCTTCCAAACACAAAATCCAACAATACATCTTCAGTGAATCCTTCACCTTTTTTGGGTAGCCCCGATTGGTTTAACTTTTCTTTCGTCGTGACTAATGCTTCTGTCATCTCTAATGGTTCCGTCTATGCGAGGAAAGTCACTGTCGGGTCAGGCTTATGCACTTATAGTGCTTTCTGGCTAATATCCACCTCCACTTCCTTAGGTGTACAAGCACCACTGGTTTAGGTAGGCTGGCCGGCACGATGTATTAGCTATAGTTAAAGGATGTCAAGGTGGCTTATATGGCATTGACATGAGGTGACGAAGGGACGATTTTGTTATGCTCAGGCAAATGATTAATAGTGACGTTTAGATTTTGTAGTGGAGCTATGACTTGTTCTTAATGAGGTCTTGAATCTCATGACGAACTGAGACACAATAATCAGTTTCATGGCTAGCTTGTTGGTGGAAGACGCAATATTTAGCAGGGTCATGACTAGCGAGTAAGGGATCCAAGATTGGTAGAAGGTTCTTTGGGTGCAGGTGGATTGGGTAGTTCCGGCGAAGGGGTCAGATATAGCTTGGGTCCCTATTGCATGGATTTCAGTAGGTTTGGTATTGGATGATGTGGCATTTCTGGTGAAGGGCTTCTTTTGAGGTTGGGCTGTGGCTTCCACCTTGATTAAGCCTTTGTTGATCCTATCTTGAATTTGATTTTCGATGTCGAACATTTCTCGAAAACTAAATAGTGGTAAAAACAACATGATGCTTAGCAGAGGCGGTTACAGGTTCTTCACAATGGTCCTTACTTGGTCCTTCTTGTTAGGCCTGTTGGTCATTCTGGCAGCCTTAGCTCTCCATCTTGTAGCAAAGTCACTAAAGTTCTCATTTCGTTCTTGTTTAGTGGGTTCAAATTCCCTCATAGTTACCTCCAGCTAAGTGTTGTAGGAGTACTAGGCAACATATGCCTCAGCCAGCTCATCTCACTTCCATTTGATATTGTTATCAAGCTTGGCGTACCAGTTGGCTGCCACCCCAGACAAGGTTTGGCTAAACAAAGACAAGGTTTGTTGGCATGTGAGTCCCATGGGCCTTAGAATGTTGGCAAAATGTCGAACATGAACCATGGGTTCTCCCAAGCCATCAAATTTGTCTATGTGTGGCATTTGAACTTTTTAGGAAGACAGATGGTCACTTCACCTAAACCAGCATCTAGGTCCGATATGCAGTCAGGACCTTTAGTCTTCTTTATTGCTTTGACTATTCTATTAGCATTGATGTTGAGGTTTGGCAGTTCAACCTTGGGCTCATCCTTTAGTTGATCCAGGGATGGAATGAGTACAACCAGCACTTCCTCCCTCGGAACTTGTTGTAGCTCCAGTGGTTGTGGCAGTGGTGCAGCTGCTTGAGCTTGCAGCTAGTTCAAAGTTTGGTTCTGGGCGTCCATGGTCACAAATAGTGTCCACAGACCTTTGAAGTGCATAGATCAAATCCGTCAACTCTTGGGCTTAGGCCATCGAGATTTCTTGTTCTGGACTTGGAAACCTAAAGTGCTCTAGGCTAGGAGGAGCTGACAAATGCAAGCTGGCCTATTTTGTATCCACTAATTCTGAATCCAGCTGAATTGTTCAAGCGGGCTTCAACTTCAGCTTGCGAATTTTTCTTGTTGGTGGCTTAAGTGAGACTAACACGGGCTTTCCATAAATCATATCTTGAGTATGGAACAAATGTCAAAGTCTGGCCCACTAAGCTTGGGAAACTTCCATTTCAAGAGCAATGGTTGCAAAATATCCTGTGGATAAGTGAATGGACCAAGTCAAATTCTGATAAAGACTTACCATGGATACTCAAATCATCATTACCATCATTTAGGTTGTGGTTTTCCAACCAAGAATTTTAGGAAATTTTAAAATCACTATTATAGAGTGATCAATCCAAACAATTGTCTTTCCATTATTTATTGCTTAACCAAAGAAGAATGCCCCAAGCATATGATCAAATCACAACTTCCATTTCTTTTTTCAAAATAAGACTTTTCCCCATTTTTTTTTTTTTTTATAATTTTTTTGAGGAGCTCAGATTTTATTCCAAGTACTCAATCAGATAATCACCCCTTAAATAAATATCTCACAGAAGAATAAAAAAATTTATTCAAAATGGCAAACTTGGTCGACACTGCCTTACCTACCATTTTTCTAATAAAATCTAGGTTCCTCCAAAGTTAGCAGCCCAAGGATTTTTATTTAATTAAAAATATTTACTCTAATTTTTGAATTCTACTCAAATTTTATTTCAAAATTTTTCAAAGAATTTCAAATTTTATTCTAAGAAATCAATCAAACAATTATCTTCTTGTCAAATGCTTTATAAATAAATTCAAAATTTTATTTCAAAGTGAAAGATTTGGTCATCATCTCCTTGTCTAACCAAAATTCCCTCTAAAGTCAACAAATTAAAGTTTTTCATCTAATCAAAAGCTTTCCATAATTTTCAAAATTCTACTTGGATTTTTTTTTTATTTTTTTATTTTTTTCTCTCCCTAGGACCTTTGGATTTTATTCCAAGTGCCTAATCAAACAATTGTCTTCTAGTCAAATATCTTTTAGACGGATTGAAATTTCATTCAAAATGGAAGACTTGGTCACCACTTCGTTATCTACCATTTTTCTATAAGATTTGAAATTCCCCCGAAGTCTATAACTTATCAAACACATTACATAATCTCCAAGGCTTTACTTAAGTTGGAAGGTTTTTTTTTTTTTTTTTAAAGTTATTCTTTGATCATATATTTTCTTGGGGATTTTTTTATGTAAATTTTTGTAAAGGCAATCATTTTCAATTGATCACTAAGGTAAGAATTCAAATTCAAACTCAAATCCTTTAAATTGGGAAACTACCCCTTGATTTTCCACTAACTGTTAAAATCATAATCAAGATCGAATCACTGCCGAAATTGAACCCTCAGATTTCGGAATTGAATTACTGCCCAAAATATATCAAATTGCCCCAAAATCAAATCAGTTTTTCGGCATACACCTACCGGTAAGCTCATCGGAATTGTTTTTCAAGGTAAATGACATCATTTTCGGTGGTATGGGCTTAATCACGAGGAATACACATACAGAGTATATTTTGTTCCTATACATAAACATAGCTTAATTTCAACAGTTCAACGATTAATAAATCCAATAAATCAATATATTTCATCTTGCAATGAAAAACAATTAACGAATCCAATAAATGTAAAAAAATTAAATTAAAAAAACTAAATACAATTGTGATATTGGGCTCATTCTGATGATCCAACTTGTCATGACTCGAGCCCAACCCTAGAGGTTTGGATCATAACCGGTCAGTAATCATGAGATTACCTACATCCTCAAACAGATATTCAAAACGTAATTAAGAATATGGGGCCAAAAGCAACAACAAATAATTATAATAATAATAATAATTGTCCAATAAGCTGTGCATATATAACATATCGAAAAACTTTTAGTTAATAACCCACATTCAAAATACATTCGTACATACATGATTATATATCCAAAAAGACTTACATGACTACACATCATTATTATACAAAACCCAAAACTCTTATAAACAAAATATGGTCAAATATGACCAGCAAAAACAAAGAAAGATAAAAGAAAAAGCCTTATTCAAGAGGCACTCCTTGGCTAACATCACAAAAACTTGGGTAATCTTCATGCAACTCTAGGGTTGGATATCCCGTTGCTCGCCTACATATATATATATATATATAATGGAGTGAACTAAAGTCTAGTGAATAGCATCGAAGTAAAAGGTTTCATGAATGAGTTTCAATACATAAAGATAAACATTCTCATATCAAACTCGTTAAATAGTAGAATGACCTTTGGTCCAATATATGGTAGAATGACCTTTGGTCCATCATATAATAGATATGACAAATATACAGAGCAAAACAGATCATAGCTTAACGAAATGACGTTGGGTCCAATTAAGTACAGCTGTATCAAATCAATATAATGACCATTTGGTCAAACACATTTCAGATGTTTCAGAACTATTAGATATGTAGAACAACCTGGGGTCCATCTTATCAGATATTCAGAACAACCTTGGGTCCATCATCCACATTTATACTTTCAAATAGCATATTGTTCAAATGGATGGAAGCTCATTCATATTCGAGAAATCATAAGTTTAGAAAAGCATATCACATTAGAACATTTAGAAAATAGATCACACAAAAATATATTTACTAAGATATTACTCACAGTGATTAGATTGTTGTCATGTCTCTGTGGATCAACCTACATAACACATAAACATATACGCACATTAGAACACATAGCTTAATCGAATCATTCATTTCTTAACCAATTCCTTTAAGTTCAATTCTAACTTATTAACTCATTCATGTGGATTAATTCATGTCTAAGAATGCTAAGAAAGAAATGAGAATGAAAATATGTTCATAATGCCACTTTTCAAAATAAGATGAAATTAGGGCAATCGCTCGAGCGCACAATTGGTCGCTCGAGCAGATCACATGGTTTGCAAAAGTACTGGATAGTCGAAATATAGGCTCGATGATTGCTCGAGCCAAGTGCAATGAAAACTAAGGTCGCTCGAACTATGTACAGTGCTCTACAAAAATACTGGAAGCTCTCATTGTGCACTCGAGCGATAACTTCATTGCTCGAACGATGAAGCCGAATTTTGAATTTTCAAAACATGAGAAAGAATGCTCCAAACTCAATTCCAAAGCAAAAACCCTTGCATGGCTTGTTCTAAACCATGAAAACACTTTCATAAAGCATTAATATATAGTCAATTTCAAACCCTTAGCTCAAAACTACAAGAATTCTTCAAAATTGAAACTCAAATCTTCATGCATGTATAAATTGTTTACAAACTCTTTTCCACAACTCTCAAAACATGAAATTGAACTTCAAAACATTATAATTCATAGATGCACGTATGATTCAACTCCCATATTCAACATAGATAACAAAAATCATGTCCAAAATGATGAAACTTTACATAACTATGCATGCATGTATGCTTAGCTTCAATTTAACTCATCCTTAAACTCATTTCTTCCTAATTACTTGTATTAATCACACATCCTCCATGAATTCATTAGCTAGGTGACTTGATTCCATGAATTAAAGGTCATACTCTTACCTACAGTCTTGAATTTAGCTTGTTCTAGCAAAATCTTGAGTTCCTCTTCTCAATTCTCCAATCTCTTAACAAATCTCCAAGCTCTCAAGCTCTCTCTCTCTCTCTCTCTCTCTCTCTCTCTCTCTCTCTCTCTAAAATGAACTCACTCTTGCTCTAAAACTGTTCCAGCAGATTTTGAGCTCAAAAATAGGCCAATTCTCTTCTCATAACTCTTATATTCATGTTGATTAGCCTAGAATGCTAATTAAGGATTAAACTTATTGATTAGGACTTAAGATTAATTAATCAAAACTTAATTTTACTAAACTGAGTCAATTTTTAATCAAACTTTCCAATAGGCTCTAAAAATTATGACATCCTAATTAAACTCATAAATTTCTATTTCTGAAGTCATTAAGGCTTTCAATTTCAAATTCAAAGCAAAAATCATAACATATAATTCACAAATTAGACAAATGCATACAAATTAAATACAAAGCACATAATCTCAATTCAAAATTGAAATAAATATAACTATGTTACGTCGTGAGGTTATCACACAACCCGTTAACTTTTTGGTGTATTTTGAGTAGTACACACCTACAAAACATTAAGTTGATCGGGCATCGGTAGCCCTTTCATCAAATCATATTTGTGTCCAAAAAAACTAAATACAAATGTGTTTTAATGAATGGTTAGTCTCGATATATTCTAAAAATTGAATGATTTTGATTAATGGGCCCCAAAATGGGCCCAATAAGTCGTGCTCCGAGAAAGAGAGATATAGGGCATGAATGATAGGAGGAAGGTGCTATGAAATTGCTTTTGACGGGATATTTATTTTGATTCAAGTAAATCCAACTGTCAATTACATAAATGGGATGATATCAATTGTTCTAACTAATTTTGTTAGAGATATATTTTCAAAAATTATTATGTTTTATTATATAGACTACCAATTGGCTCATATCTAAAGGTACTCCCAATGAAATAAAATTTTAAACTATTCATAGGAAATTAGAATTCTAGTTCCTTATAGGAAATGATAAAATTCAAAACAAGTCATACAACAGAGAGGTAAAACACATTTTGCACAATTTTCCTTAACAATTATTTAGAATTATTAATCAAAACAAAGTTTAATGTATTTGTTTTCTGTAACAGTTATTCAAAATTAATAACCAAAACAATTATTTATTTATTTATTTATATTTTTTTGCCAATAGATAGAAAAGTAGTTACATTACGAGAAATGTCTACATTACTAAACAGACCACTAGTCAACATTAGTTAGAAAGTCAATAAAGTCTAGCAACTAATCCACTAAGCCCATCAAGTCAAGCCCAACAACTACTAATAATCCCATATAACCCCTATAATGGAAACTGCTACGAAAGATATCAAACTCCTCTTTATAGTAGTTAAACCCGAGACTTCACACCACAAAAGATACTACAGAACTATTAGGCCAAATGCCCTCCTTATCAAAACAAAATTCAATATATATATACATTAATAATTATTTGTTAAGATTAACCTGATATGACACTAGCGTCAACATCTAAAATTCTCTCAACTTTTGGGTAACTCACTTGATATCTTCTCCAAAATTCAATTACCTTTGTAAATCCTTAAGCGTATGCATCATCAAAGGGAATTGTCTCATACTCATACAAAGGTTGCTCATCTTCCAAACAAAAAACATGACTCTTATTTTATGTGCCCTTTTGAAAATAGGGTATTATATATCCATTCCATAGAGTGCCATAGATCATCGTTGAAAAAAATTTATGAAATATATAATTTTAGGGAAAAAAAAAAAAAAAAAACTGTCAAAAAAATCTACAAAAACAGAAAGAGCTCATAATGTCCAGGTATCATTTGCACCCCCTCCAATCACCACCCCCACCACCCCCCACACACACATGGCGGGTGGTGATTGTAAAAATAAAAAATAAAAAATAAAAAATAAAAAAATCTGACCAATCAGAAAGAGAGGGGGTCAAGGGGGTGGGGGGAAAAGGGGGTCTAGATCTTTTTCCCCCACCATTCTTCTATTCTCTCTCTCTCTCTCTCTCTCTCTCTCTCTTCTATACCAACTCATGTACTTTTTATTTTTGTTAGAAACAATAAAAATTCAAAAAGTATATAATTATATGTAAAGGATTTAGATACTTCAACGTAAATAAAACCAATAAAAAAATTCACAAAATTTAAACATGCATCTGAATTCGACTAGTGGGGTGTCCCTAATCGGATTCAATAAACCAACTCATGTTTCAATTTCCATTAGGTTTGCGTACTCCGTAACTAATAGTGATATTAATCTGATGAAAGCTATAAATTAGAGCATGATAAATTTACTATACTAATATTGCATGTGTTTGGATTGCATCAATAGGAAGAATGAGAGTTATACGATTCTTCATTACAAACAACGGGAAACAATTAATTGCATCCAATAAATAAAGAAAAATTAGTTACAAATAGAACAAATAGATATAGATAGATATTGAATTCTCCTATTTTATAGGTATAGGTTAGTAAATGACAATACAAGATAATAGTAATATTCATCTTTTAAAAATTATAAATCTTGGGATAGACCTTTTGAAAACCATATAAATCATGGGATAGTTAACAATTTTGAATTTTAAATTATAACATATATCTAGTTGGTCATTTGTTATTACATTTTGTATTTGTTTTTTATTTCAAAACGCTAACACTTATTTAAATGTTTGTTTACTTTTTTTTTTTTTTTTTTTGATTAAATGAAATATGATCCAATAGAAATTGAGTGTGATATTTTTTAATCATTTCTAAATTATAAAAATTCAAGAATTTTAGGTTGAGGTTTGAAAAGTTGTTTCGAAACAAAGTCAATTGAGATTTGGGTTAGGTGAGAGAGGTTTGTTGCAGAGATTTGGGTTTGGCAAGATTTGGGGGTATCTAGCAAGATTTGGGAGTAGACGAAATTGACACTTTTGGACGGGATTTTGTGAGTTCAATAAACCATCTGCACCGTTGAATCAAATCCAAAATGAATCCTAGCCATTCTATCTCTAAGACATTTTTGAAAATCTTTCTGTTATATTATATAGAAAACTTTTATGGTTCATTATATAGATACTTGTTCATTTTTGTAAGAAAATATGATCCAGTCATGTAAATATTGTTGTCCGAACAATTTTATTTTTTACATAAATGACATGCTCAACATTTCATTGGAACTCTATTAACAACTAATAAATAAGAAATCAATTTTTCTTATCCCACTTATATTAATTGAATAAATGATTGATAAATGGATGATTTGCTCGATCTTTCTCACTGACGGTCCTTGTATTTTATCTCTTGTATCAATTTGGTCTAATTGATAATTTGCATTACAATTTTTCACAAAAATTACACACGCACGTGACTTATTTTTTTTATGAGTAAATGATCCATTCTCTATATTCCCTATCTAACTCAGTAATTCATAATGAGTTAACCCACTCAAAAACCTACACCCAAATCTTCATAATATATATATATATAACATATATAATAGAGAGAGAAGGAAATAAAAATTTTAAGGAGAATTAGTGAAATCTCTTTGTAGGAGCCGGATAAAAGGGGACGCAGATAGGCCGAGTACACATTTAGACAATCGGTACATATTATACCCGCCCCCGTCTTGTACGTTCTGGATGCCGAATATCTTAGTCTACCATAAAGCCAGTCGAACGAGGGGCCGATTGGAAGTTGGAATATGACGAAAGAAGAGCCGAGTGAGCAATCACACGACGGAGTAATAGTGGGCCCTGTCCTGAGGACTAATAGTGTATATAAATAGAAGAAGAACAACCAGAGAGAGGTATGTGAGAACTAGTACGCTTAACTTAAGATACAAGCAATCGAGAGAGTATATACAGACTTATCCGTCAGAGTGCTAATTCCGGCATCCCCGACCGGAGTGTTCATTCCTTTTTAGGTTACTAGCTGAGGATCTCGAGTGCCCCATTGGATCCAAAGAGTATTTCCAGAACCACTTCCCTACAATTGGCGCTGTCTTTGGGAATACTCAAGCACATCCATGTCGGGGGTGACGGAAGATCCTCCGGTAGTCGCTAGCGACCCTACGCCGCAAGACGAAACCACTCCAAGCAACATGCTTGGGCCAGAGAATATTACCGCAAGAAGGGTCTTGAACTTCGATTGACCCTCGACATCAGCATATGAGGCAATACAAGCGATTATGGAGCAAGCGAAGCAAAACGAACAGAGGTTGGAAAACATGATGGCTGAGAACGAGCGTCTTTGACTAGATTTGGCCTTGGAAGTGGCAAAATCCCAACAAGCCGCGCACTAAGACCTGGGACGACCTCTAAGAAAGGATGGTCGACAATCTCGAATTCGAAGACATGATAGTGGCAGTGGCTCTGACTCATCATCCCTAGAATCTACAAAGAAGGGACGAGTCGACATCTCTAGTTCTTCTGAGGGAAGTCCGCGTGCACGAAAGAAGCGAAGAAGAAATGATTCAGATGAAGAGGATCAGCATGACCCCTTTGTATGACGGATTACAAGGGTAGTGCTACCTAAAAAGTTCAAAGCACCGTCATTCACCTTATATGATGGTAAATCAGACCCACCGATCACATTCGTCATTACAAGCAAGCTATGATGCTTCATGCAGACAACGAGGCCCTCATGTGTCGAATATTTCTGAGCAGTTTGGGACTACTGGCTGTCAGGTGGTATTATAAACTGGAGCCGGCATCGATCAAAAGCTTCCACCAACTCCAAAAATCTTTCAGGGCAAGGTTCATCACTAATGAGGTCCAGCCGAAGCAAGCCGATTCTCTGTGGGCAATGCAAATTCAACCGGGAGAAACCCTTCATGTGCATTCGGCACGGTATTGGGAATGTTTTAATCTAGTAGATGATGCCTACAATGACTCCATGGCCATTACCGCCTTCAAGATGGGGTTACATCCAGACAGTGTCCTCCGTAGCTCTTTGACCAGACAGCCCCCAAAAACGGTCTGGTCGTTGATGAAAAAATTTGAGGAATACTGTAAAGTAGAAGACGATGCCCTCTGGGTCAAAGACGGGCAAAAAGGCACTAAGTCGGCCTCGCCTGAAGTCGTGCAGCCGATAAACGCTCTACCACCATGGAGCGCTGAATCACGGAATCGGGCTAAACGAGATAGAAGACGGGATTCACGCCGATCAAATGACCAATGTCTACACCGAGCTAATGAGCAGCTTCAAGTGGATAGCAGACGCGCAAGGCGCGCCGACAAGAAATACACGGAGTTATCGGAGCCGATCAGTGTGGTTATGGCTAAGGTTCAACACCTTCCGTTCTTCAAATGGCCATAAAAAATGGTGGGACCTCCCGACACGAGGAGACGGGATAGGCGGTGCGAATATCACAAAGATCACGGTCATGATACCGACAGTTGCTATGCTTTGAAAGATCACCTTGAGGAGTTGGTACAAGATGGTCGGCTCCAGCAACACGTCCGAAAGAATAACTCGACCAAAACAGTTGCCCTACGGCAGGATTTACCTCCGTTCGGCGTTATCCATATGATATACAGCTTGCAGACAGCCCTCGCTGTCCATGCAATTCAGTCGCATCTAGGCCCCCAAAAGCAAATCACACCAGTAAAATGGCCCCATGAAGCTCCGAGTATTACCTTCAACGATTCTGATTTGATCGGTGTAACACTCCCCTACATTGATCCATTGGTCATTGAACTACGCATAAATCGATTCACCGTTGAACGCGTTCTCATAGACCAGGGGAGCACTTCGGAGGTTATGTATTACAAGACCTTCATCAAACTCGGGTTCACCGAGTCAGACCTGTCTCCGGCTCCTTATCCATTATTCGGCTTCAACGCTAATCCAGAATACCCGTTGGGCAAAATCATACTACCAGTTCGAGCGAGCTCCCGAACAATGGATATGGAATTCTTGGTCGTCAAGCTGCCTTCGCCGTATAATCTTATCATGGGATGAACTTGGCTGCATGCCATGCATGCCGTGCCAAGCACCTATCATCAATTGCTTCGCTTCTCGACTGAACACGGCATTGAACAAATCCGTGGTTCCCAGAAATCGGCACAAGCATGTTATCTTCTCGCCGCAAAGTCACCAAGAGAGCTGGAGGTGAATTCTATTGAGGTGCCGGATCACGAGAGCCTCAACGATGTTGGACAGCTCCCAAGTGAAAAGGCCACAGAAGCCCTGTATCGAGTTGAAATTGACGGGGACCCTGACAGATTCTTCATGGTCGGTGCCTCCTTGAATAAAACTGGCAAGCAGCAGCTAATTACCTTCGTACTCGGCAACCTTGATGTATTCGCATGGCAGCCATATGAGATGTCGGGGGTAGATCTATTTGTTTCTCAGTACCGTTTAAATGTTGACCCCAAATGTAAGCCGATTATTCAGAAAAGCCAGTGGTCAGCTGCAGAACACACTGTTGCCGTTGTCGAACAAGTTGATCGGTTTCTTGATGCCGTGGCAATCCGGGAAGTGACCTACCCTACATGGTTGTCGAATACTGTGGTGGTAAAGAAGAAAAATGGGACTTGGCGTGTCTGTGTGGACTTCACCGATTTAAATAAAGCTTGCCCCAAGGATTGTTTACCTCTTCCCAGAATTGACCAACTCGTAGACGCCACGGCACGTCATCAACGTATAAGCTTCCTCGATGCCTACCGAGGCTACCATCAAATCACCATGCATCCGGAGGACCAAGACAAAACTGCATTCCTCACCCCAAGAGGAACCTATTGCTATAAGGTTATGCCTTTTGGGCTGAAGAATGCAGGGGCAACTCACCAAAGACTAGTCACCGCCATGTTCAAGGAGCAACTTGGTCGTACTATGGAAGTGTACATTAACGATATGGTGGTTAAGTCCAAAGTAGAGCAAACTCATCTAGCCGATCTGGAGAAGACATTTGGCATTTTACGCAAGTACAAAATGAAACTGAGCGCTTCCAAATGTGCATTTGGGATTGGATCTGGCAAATTCCTTGTCTATATTGTCAACCACCGAGGAATCGAAGCCAACCCAAGGCAAATCACAGCAATCTTGGAACTCGGCTCCCCCCAATCGATAAAGGAGGTTCAAAAGTTGATGGGGATGGCCGCCGCACTTAATAGGTTCATCAGTCGTTCCACAAATCGTTGCCGACAATTCTTTCATACCCTATGGCAGGGTAAGGCTTTTGAATGGACCTCTGAGTGCGAAGCCGCTTTCAACAGTCTGAAGACCTACCTCCGATCAATTCCACTCTTGACAACACCTTCGGCAGGTGACCCGCTCATTTTATATCTGGCAGTCTCCGACCAGGCCCTCAGCGCCGTACTGTTAAAGGAAGAGCTTGGGGAGCAACGGCTAATGTATTTTGTGAGCAAGGCAATGGTTAACGCCGAAACATGTTACCTGCCGTTGGAAAAACTCATCCTAGCCCTCGTCATGGTAGCAAGAAAACTGATGCATTACTTTTAGGGGCATACCATCGGGGTACTAACGGACTACCCCCTCCGAGCAGTACTCTGCAGTGCAGAAGCATTAGGGCGCATTTCAAAGTGGGCTCTTGAACTCGGCCAGTACGATATTCAGTTTCTGCCTAGAACCTCAATCAAGGGGCAAGTGCTTGCCGACTTTGTGGCTGAATTCACTGGGGGTCTTACCGACTTGAAGTCTGATCAAATTCAACCTAAGCCGAACTGGAGAATTTATGTTGGGGACATTTGGAAATTGCACTGTGATGGATCATCCAATCAACGCAGCAGCGGAGCCAGAGTAGTGATCATGGCTTCCGACGGAGCAATAATTGAGCAGGCTGTCAAACCCGGCTTCGAAGCATTGAACAATGAGGCCGAATATGAAGCCCTGCTAACCGGCTTGCGGAATGCACATCTCCTTGGTGCTCAGCGTTTGCTTATATTTTGTGATTCAAAACTTGTGATCAATCAACTAAAGGGGGAGTACGCGGCTAAAAACTACCGTATGGCTACTTACATGAAAACAGCAAATTCCTTGCTGGAAAAATTTGATCATCATGAATTGAATCAAATAACCCGTGATCAGAACACACATACAGACGCCCTGGCTTGCCTAGCCTTTGCCATTAACTTGGAGATTAAACGGACAACTGAAGTGGGCTTCATCCCTAAGCCGAGCATTGGCCCTTCAGAGGAAGTCCAGATCAACGTCATAGAGTCAAGTCCGAGTTGGATGGACTCCATTGCTGCATTCCTATCTTCCGAATAGCTCCCGTCGGATAAGAAAGAAGCACACAAGCTGCGAAACAAAGCCTTGCGATACTACTTGGATCCGCAAGGAAAACTTTACAAAAAATCCCTTTCTGGCCCATACTTAGAATGCGTTCATCCGAATAAAGTCGAGGAACTCTTGACTGAAATACATGAAGGTAGCTGTGGTGCCCATTCTAGCAGGCGCTTTTTGGCCCATCGAGCTGTGACACAGGGGTATTATTGGCCGACAATGAGAGCTGATGCCAAATGTTACATGAAGAAATGTGAACAGTGCCAGAAGTTTTCTACCTTAACCCATCTGCTTGCTGAAGAGTTAAGCTCTATAACCAGTCCTTGGTCGTTCGCCCAATGGGGACTTGACATCGTCGGACCATTGCCTCGCGCCCCGGGCAACAAGCGATTGTTGATTGTCGCAATAGATTATTTCACAAAATGGGTGGAAGCGGAGGCACTAACACATATTTGAGATACTGATGTGAAGCATTTTGTATGGAGAAATATCATAACGTGATTCGGGATTCAAAGAGCACTTATTTCAGACAACGGCACCCAGTTTGATTGCGGTGTCTACCGAGAACAGTGCAGCAAGTATGGTATTCGGCCCTATTTTTCCACCCCGACTTATCCGCAGAGCAATGGCCAAGCTGAAGCCTCTAACAAATCTATTTTGGACGGCATCAAGAAGAGGCTGGAGAAAGCTAAAGGCAGATGGGTCGAAGAATTGCCGAGTGTGTTATGGGCTCATCGCACTACTCTGAGGCGGTCCACTGGGGAGACGTCGTTCGCTTTGTGCTTCAGAATACAGGCAATCATCCCCTTAGAGATCGGCCTCCCAACCTTGAAATCAAAAGTTTTTGATATGGGCCGAAACGACATGATGTTGGCCTTGGATTTGATTCTAATTGAAGAACGAAGAGACCATGCCCTTGCATCCATGGCACGGTACCAGCAGCAGCTTGCTAAGTCGTACAATCAACGTGTTCAGCTACGTCACTATACACCAAGAGAGTTGGTCCTAAAGAAAGTGCTTCCAGATGCCAAGAATCCGACTGATGGAAAATTGGGTCCTAACTGGGACGAACCCTATCAGATCGACTCAATCGCGGGAGTAGGGGCATATCGGCTCAAAAAAATGTCTGGGAGGAGTCTGCCACGGCCTTGGAATTCAACGCACTTGCGTAAATTCTCTCATTAAACCCGACCTGTGGGCCATGATACTTGTTTTGAATGGTTCACCATGTATATATTTCACTTTTGCAATGCAAAGTTTCCTATTTTCTCCTTGCGGATTCGGAGCGCTCTTTGTGGATCTCACGATTGGCCAAGATAAAAAAGCCTCCAAATTCAGAGCTCCATCCGTGCAGGTCACGTTTGGGACAAAAAAGACTCCGGATTCGGAGCGCCCTTTGTGGATCTCACAATTGGCCAAGGTAAAAGTCTTCGAATTCGGAGCACCATCCGTGCAGGTCACGTTTGGGCCGAATAAAGACTCCGGATTCGGAGCGCACTTCGTGGATCTCACAATTCGCCAAGATAAAAAAGCCTCCGAATTTGGAGCCCCATCCGTGTAGGTCACATTTGGGCTGAAAAAAGACTCTGGATTCGAAGCGCCCTTCGTGGATCTCACGATTGGCCAAGATAAAAGTCTCTGAATTCGGAGCCCCATCCGTGTAGGTCACGTTTGGGCCGAATAAGCACTCCGGATTCGGAGCGCCCTTCGTGGATCTCACGATTGGCCAAGATAAAAAAGCCTCGGAGCCCCATCCATGTAGGTCACGTTTGGGCCGAATAATGACTCTAGATTCGAAGCGCCCTTCATGGGTCTCACGATTGGCCAAGATAAAAAAAAGCCTCCGAATTCGGAGCCCTATCCATGCAGGTCACGTTTGGGCCGAATAAAGACTCCGGATTCGGAGCGCCCTTTGTGGATCTCACGATTGGCTAAGATAAAAAAGCCTCCAAATTCGGAGCCTCATCCGTGCAGGTCACGTTTGGACCGAATAAAGACCCTGGATTCAGAGCACCCTTCGTAGATCTCACGATTAGCCAAGATAAACAACTCTTCGAATTCGGAGCCCCATCCGTGCAGGTCACGTTTGGGCCGAAAAGAGACTCCGAATTCGGAGCGCCCTTTGTGGATCTCACGATTGGCCAAGGTAAAAGTCTCTGAATTCGGAGCACCATCCGTGCGGGTCACGTTTGGGCCGAATAAAGACTCCAGATTCGGAGCGCCCTTCGTGGATCTCACAATTGGCCAAGATAAAAAAGCCTCCGAATTCGGAGCCCCATCCGTGTAGGTCACGTTTGGGCCGAAAAAAGACTCCGAATTCGGAGCGCCTTTCGTGGATCTCACGATTGGCCAAGATAAAAGTCTCCAAATTCGGAGCCCCATTCGTGCAGGTCACGTTTGGGCCGAATAAAGACTCCAGATTCGGAGCGCCCTTCGTGGATCTCACGATTGGCCAACATAAAAAAGCCTCCGAATTCAGAGCCCTATTTGTGCAAATCACGTTTGGGCCGAATATTGACTCCGGATTCGGAGCGCCCTTCGTGGATCTCATGATTGTCCAAGATAAAAAAGCCTCTGAATTCGAAGCCCCATCCATGTAGGTCACATTTGGGCCGAATAAAGACTCCGAATTCGGAGCGCCCTTTGTGGATCTCACGATTGGCCAAGATAAAAAAGCCTCCGAATTCAGAGCCCCATCCGTACAGGTCACGTTTGGGCCAAATAAAGACTCTGGATTCGTAGCACCCTTCGTGGATCTCACGATTAGCCAAGATAAACAAGTCTTCGAATTTGGAGCCCCATCCGTGCAGGTCACGTTTGGGCCGAATAAAGACTCCGGATTCGGAGCGCCCTTCGTGGATCTCACTATTGGCCAAAATAAGAAAGTCTCCGAATTCGGAGCCCCATTAGTGTAGGTCACGTTTGGGTCGAATAAAGCGTCCGAACTCGGAGCGCCCTACGTGGATCTCACGATTGGCCTTCGAATTTGGAGCCCCATCTGAGTAGGTCTCGCTTGGGCCGAATAAGACTCTGGATTCGGAGCACCCTGCGTGGCTATCACGATGCATAGCGAAAATTGAAGCACACAAGCATTCAAAATGAAATGTTTCATTAAATTGATCAACTGGCACAAGGTGTATAAACATGAGTTGAAACATGTAAGCATTCAAAATGAAATGTTTCATTATATTGATCAACCGGTACAAAGTGTATAAACATAAGTTGAAACATACAAACATCTAAAACAGGGTGTTTTATTAAATTATCCAATAAGTACATAATTTGCACTCAATCTACATTTGAGCATTATAATGTCTACTTTTATTTGACATCTCCCTCATCATCACTCTTCTTGACTTCGAAGGCCGAAAAGGGGAAATGATAACCTTGATATAGCGACGACGCCAAATCAATGCCTGCTGCCTGGAGAGCATCCGCGGCTTGAAGTGCCTTGATCTAATCGTGCTTAAATCCACGATTTTCACATCAGCAGACCTCCTTGGCAAGTTTTTCCCTAGTCTTGTCTATCTCGACCTTTCGGCCGTCATGAAAGCCTTTTTCATAGGCCCTGGACTTGGCAGTCTCAATTGCAAACATGCTAGTCATATCTCGATCGGCAATCGAATGACTTCTTAGCCGCTGGGTCACCCTTTCCTCCACGACCGGGTTAGGATGTCCGGTCGATTGTGACTCGGCAGTCTTGACCTTTCTTAGTTCGCGCTTAGCCTTCTCCGCGTGAGCTTCTAAGCTTCGAATGTGTTTGTCTCTCTGCTCTATATCCCGCCGTGCGGCACAAAGACGCATGCCGATTTCATAGGCGGTGTACAGCCCCTTCACCGTCCCGTGAAAGGCTTCCCGAAACACTTCGAAATCCTGTCGACCTACCATCGACTGCTAGACTACAAGTGGAAAAATCTGTCGAGCGAACTCGACTGCCACATTTGGGTCACAAACGATTGAATCCGCTTCTGTCATTGGCCTATTCCCCACAAAGACCACAAAACTCAGCAGGCGCGGTGTCACATCGAATTCTTTTCCGGAGCGGGGTTGAGGGGATTTGCCCCGTTGCTGCTTTTCCCTCCTGGGCGATCTACTTCAATGACGAGGGGACTGGCGTCTCTCCCGCTCCCTCAAAGTCCTGCTTCTTGTGCGCATAGGTTCGCCACTTCGATTCATCTCTCCTTCTAGCTCAGCCAATGTCCTCCCTTCTCCTCTGCTGTTGAAGAGTAGTCTATTTGACATTCGCACTTGTCTAACCTTTCTCAACGGACTGGATTGAGTTGTTGAGTCTGAGCACATTAATAGGACCTACGTGCACCAAGCACTTGCCCCATTTATTCCTTACGGGGGCAGCATCTTCGAGGTGATATCATTAATGCTAAACTTCAAAAGCCTCACGCCACGAACTAACTGTTTTCGGCGTCCCAGTTCAAGTACTGGCTGGGGCAAGGGCCGATTCATCAATTTGTTTAGCATGACTGTCAGAGCTCCGCCGAATTACCATTGTGCCCCAGCAAATTCCTGAACTGCCGTTTTCAGTCTGTCTAGGTTCATTAACTTGCTGGGGCAAGGGCAGATTCATCAATCTATTCGGCATAACTGTCAGAGCTCTGCCGAATTACCATTGTGCCCCAGCAAATTCCTGAACTACCATTTTCAGTCTGTCTGGGTTCATTAACTTGCTGGGGCAAGGGCAGATTCATCAATCTATTTGGCATAACTGTCAGAGCTCCACTGAATTACCATTGTGCCCCAGCAAATTCCTGAACTGCCGGTTTCAGTCTATCTGGGTTCATTAACTTGCTGGGGCAAGGACAGATTCATCAATCTATTTAGCTAAGCTGCAGCACTTTACAGGTATTTTTAATTCGTCAGCTTGTTTCATTCATATCATGATTTTACATCTTACTTGGCTGCTAACAAGCACATTCGTTGAGCACAAAAGGCAAAAATAATTTCCATTCATAAGCTGCGCGCAAATAGCAAAAATAATTTTCATTCGTAAATTGAGCACAAATAGAATTCATTTTACAAATGAAAACTACCCTATATCAACTTCTCACAAAAATGAACAATCAAAAACAAAAACCTAATACACACAGCAAAATCTATATACGCTTAATATCAAAAGCAAAATGGAAAATATTCAACTGTCCTCGGGGTCAGACTCCAACGGCTCAACGTTTACCTGCTCGTACGGAATCGGCTGTTTCGATATCACGTTAGTGGCAGCCAAGGCTTTGAGCCAGCCGTGTTTGAACCCCATATTTTCAAATTTCGGCACTTCTTCGACGTAGTCCGCCAAGGCCGCATTCTTGCCAGCTTGGAACGACTCAGAAAGTGCAGACTCGGCGTTTTTCTTCGCACGCCTCGACTCTTCCAGGTCGGCCTCCAACTTGGCAATCATCTCGTTGGCCAGTCGGAGCGTTTCTTCATTCACTTTCGCCTTTTCCTCAGCAGCCACTTTCAGTGCGACAGCAGTTCTGGCCTCATTTGCTTATGCATTGGCCCTAACTCTCTCTTCCGCCGCTTTCGCGGCCTCCAACTCGGCTTGGAGAGAGGCCTCAACTGTTCTCCCCTTCTCCTTTTCCAATTCGGCTGTAAGAAAGCCAATTTGTTCGATTACGTCGTGTTGACGACATCCAATCTCAGCTATTCTCCCCGCAGCTTGCAAAAGAAAGGTCTGGTAAGCTAATATAGAAAATCCTGTTTAGTCTTTCAAACCTGTAAAGGACTACGTACCAATATCGCCGATTGAGCGGCTAGCCCGATAGCCAACAGATCGGCCTCTGCCCTAAAAGTTGCTCTGTCAGTCGGTAGAGAAATGAAGGAAGCCAGGCTCAAGGCCACAGCCGGGTCTCTTATAGCCGATGAATCGGAGCCAACCGACATGTTTTTTTATCTTTGGTTGCACTATGAACGACACAACCAAGTCCGACTCTTCCAAGCGTGGCCGTTTGTCTACTGGGTCCTCCGAATAAACGGTTTCGTGATTGGCTGGGCGCTTTTCACCCCTGAACTCTATCACTTGACCCTCCTGTTGATCGACAACAGTTTCCGTTTTGGTCATTTCATTCTGAACCACCTCCTCAATAGGAACGGGTGGAGTTTCTTCCCTGGCGTCGGGTGGAGGGGGCGAAGGTTGGTTTCGCTCGGCTTCACCTCTTCTTCGAGTAGCCATCCTCTCGGCGTTTCTCCATTTGGCCAATTGGAAGAGCGACTCACCGGCCATGTTGTCAGGGTAAGAGCTGGGCAAGTCTCCTAAGTTTGTAAAAATGTCTTCGAAAAAGTCCCCCTAGCCTAAGATGGGCGGAGGGTCAGACGAATTGAATCCGGCTTCCTCAAAAGCCGAATTAAGCGCTTCGTCTATCTCGGCTTCCGACTGGTTCAGGTCCTCGATGACCGGATCGGCTGCTTGTTCTTCCTCTTGTTCCAAATCAAAGGCTTCTAAACCAACCTCTTTTATGTTTTTGAAGCTAGGGAAGATAAGGGCGGTAAGATGGTCTTCACCACTCGGAATTGGAATATGTTCTGCCGTCGAAAACGTAGAGTAAGATGGCACGTATCGCAAAAGAATGTGGGCCGCCCTCTCTTGTTTCTGTAGGTTTGGACAGCCAACAAACTGTAGAGCGACTTTAATGTCTGCAAGTACAGCGTCGTCAGATGAAACCAACACTTTCTTCAAATTGCTACTTGCAAAAACAAAACGGTAAACGCATGGAAGCAAAGCCGAATACAAATAAGGTAATCAGAGAAACTAGAGTGAGCTATACGCCCACCTGGTTAGCCTTTTCGCCTTGGCACAAGATCTAGGCGATCTTCACCCTCGCCGAAATCTCAGTTGCCTCAGACAACGACCATCACGTCGTCAACACGCTTGCCGGAGCTGGCAAGCATAGTCACTAGGTGATAATCGGTATCTTTGGCTCTGAGAAAATAGCATCACAGCCGACCAGTAGACTTGGCTAAGGCATAACAGTGCCGAATTGCAGGTATACCTAGGTTAATCCTAAGACGACGGTTCAACTCTGTAATCTCTATTGTGATGCGGAAAAAGTTCACGTTAGGCTGGGAAGGGATTAGACCCCAGTGTCGAAGGACGGCTCTTAAAAATAGGTGAAGGGAAAAACAGACTTCGCCCTCAGCAATCGATAGGAGAGAAAAGATGATTGTACTCTCATCGGTCCTCTCCATATCAGTGGTGCTGTCTGCCACGAGTGATAGATGGACGTCGTCGGGGATGGAATAATGGCGTCGAAAGCTAGAAATTCGATCCGCAGAAAGGAGCTCTTTCAAATTTTTTGCTATCACGGCCAGCCTAAGGATTATGCAAAACTGAAAGTAAACAAGGAAATGGTATTGGGAGTAAAGGAGAAGAAAACTTACAAGAAACAGAAGGTATAATGAGAGACGGGAGGAAATTACAGAGGTCGCGAAGTGAAGGAGTTGAACTAGAAGGCGAGCCAGGAACTTTGAGTATTCAGAGTATATATTCGAAGAGACAAAGTTTTAAGTCACATTAAATGGAGGATGCGTACGAAGAGGGGGGAATTTGTAATGATGACCAGAAAATGTGTGCACTCTGACACACGTTGGAATGAGGCTACCGCCGAATTTTTGACTTTCGAAGTTCGAAACCAAACACGCCGACTAACTAGAGCTAGTGGGGTGTTTGGGGGGCAATTGTGGGAGCTGGATAAAAGGGGACGCAGATAGGCTGAGTACACTTTAGACAATCTGTACATATTATACCCGCCCCTGTCTTGTACGTTCTGGATGCCGAATATCTTAGTCGGCCATAAAGCCAGTCGAACGAGGGGCCGATTGGAAGTTGGAATATGACGAAAGAAGAGCCAAGTGAGCAATCACACAACGGATTAATAGTGGGCCCTGTCCTGAGGACTAGGAGCGTATATAAATAGAAGAACAACAACCAGAGAGAGGTATGTGAGAACTAGTACGTTTAACTTAAGATACAAGCAATCGAGAAAGTATATACTGACTTATCCGTTGGAGTGTTAATTCCGGCACCCCCGACCGGAGTGTTCATTCATTTTCAGGTTACTAGCTGTAGATCTCGAGTGACCCATTGGATCCAAAGAGTATTTTCCAAACCACTTCCCCACACTCTTAATATATGAGCTGGGGTACTGTTTTAAAGTATTTTATAATTGAGGTCTCTAAGTGTTTAAATTAAAGGAACGTAGATCTACATTCTGTGTTTAAATTTAGGTTGGTGTTGATTTTCCAAAAACTAACAGATTTTGTGAAAAAAAGCTGAAAAGGAATTGCGTAGAAAGAGCAAGGTAGGGGATGATTTTAATTTAATATTTGTTATTAGGTGAAAAAAATTAACAAGCAAAGAGGTGACTCAAGAAATGAACGCCAGATTAGAAAAACCAAAAGTAAGAGTAATGGAGGAGATGAATAAAAGGGAGCAAAAAGAAAAAGATGATATGATTACAACCGTGGATATCTCCAACATGGAGCCTCAGGTAAAAATTTATTATCAACAAGGTTAAAATTGAAATTTATGCCAAAATAATAGTACAAAATGCCCTTCTTTTTTTTCTTTTTTTTTTTTAAAATAACAAATGCGGATTTTGATGGAGTCTTTTTGATTTCTCATAATTATGTATTGTGTTTTTTTATTTTTTGTTTTGTTTCGTTTTTTTTTTTTTGTGAGCAACTTTTATTTGTTTAATAACTTTGACATAAATTAAACAACTAGTAAATGGTGACTGATAGGTAGTGAATGAAAAACAGCATAGAAAATACAACACTGTTGGAGCATTTATACCATTTTAGCAAAGTAAATATAATATACTAGTGAAGCATTTTGTATTAATTTGTATAAAATGCAGTTTTGTTGTGTTAAAATAACGTAGAAAATACTACACTAATAGAAATGTTCTAAATACACTAATTACAAAATAAAGAAAATTTTCAAGTCAGTGATTTTTTTCCCCGTTTATATTATTGTCTATAAAAATACTCATAATTGATTTTTTGGATGCTATAATATATATATATATATATATCTTATCGTATATTCCAATGACAAAACCATGAAAAGAAAAAAAAAGAAAAAAAGAGAGTAATACATTGCAATGCACTTACACTAATAGTTCATAAGTTTAATAATGCACAATGACACAAGTACTACTTCCTCTACATGAAAGTTTGGCCCCAAGATATTGATAGATCAATAATTCATATTAAGAAATTTATTAAGGCATTTTAAAAGCAAAAGCCCCCCAAAAATAATAATAATAATAATAATAATAATAATAATAATATTGAAGGAAAAAGGCAGGCTAGAGATTGAGCTTTCATAATGCTTTTTTTTATAATTATCAAGAGATAGAGACTGAGCTTTCATTGACTGGTACATGTTGGATATTATTCATTTTTATTATTGTTATTATTATTAAAATCATGGTATGGTGGCTAGAAAGCAAGAATAAACATCCCTAAACTTGTGCAATTAATATGCTGCTTATTTGACTGAAATATATTATATATTTGATTTTGGTCATATTTGAAATATACATATAATTAATCAGCGACGAAGTCAATATAGGACCAGGGACTGAGTTTTTTATATTTAGACTATTATCCTTATATATGAAGTTTATATTTTCATTGTCTTTTATAAAATCATAATAGTGTTTTCATTGTCTTTGGTACTTTGTCAAGGGTGAAGAGATTTTCTCATAGATGCTAATCTAACAACTAATAACTAACATTTGCTGATCAAAAAAAAAAAAATAATAATAGTGTTCCTCCTTAAATCATGTAAAGTTTTTTTTGTATTTTAAAAATTTTAGAAGTGCTTTATTATATTTTAAGTGAGAGACTAAAGCTAAGCCTAGGAGTGAGCCAGAGTTAGAGCATCTAGTCAAGAAGCGAGTGGTAGCGCGCTATGAGTGAAAGCCTAAGAGATATCTGCAATCAATAACGAATCTTCTGCATCATAATCTATTTCCCGAAAGTACGAATCCACTTCCGAGTTCAAGAAGAACAGTTCCTTGAGCAGATCTTCTTGATGATGTTATTACTGATTCTTGCTCTGAGGAATGAAGTTCTACCTCTTGGTCGAAGGAATGGCGGATTGAAGACTTCTCATCGCCTAGTTACAAGAAGACTACGGCTTGATAGATCTAATTGGTTAGAATTCATTCCTTATTGTTCTAACCCTAAAGTAGCTACGTGCCTCGGGTAGCTTGCTCCTGAACCGCCCGTAGTCAGATCTAGCTCTCACAAAGAAAAAAGGAAAGGATAAAACAAAGCTGTTACGCTTGTATCAGAGCTCGGAGAAAGGTAGCTATCTCAGTAGAATATATTAGATTAAGAGAAGAGGTGTGAAATGGCATCTTTTCAAAAGTAAGATAGACCCTTGGAAGGTGTTAGCGCACATAATTTTTCTATAATAGATATTTTTATCTGAAGGCAACCTGTAGTGTCCTCGTCGCGGCGTTAGCTGCCATTGAGTATTGAAGACTAAGCGAGCAGGCCTAGAACAGAGCACATGCTACTTCTTCGAAATCGTGAACATCTTACCTTTCTTCTTAGTCTGATCCGGGAACTCCAGACCTCGGTTCTTGGCTTTGATCCAATTCCGAAGCTCGTTTGCTCACTAGCCGATGTAATTTTCAATTGACTTAGAAAAGTATGGAGATACAGCCGTGCCTGGAAAATGGAGCTTACAATGCTGAGTTACGTCATAGGCAAAGCTTTCAACAAATAGTTGATCTAGTGTCCTTAGTGTCAGCAGGTCGGGCATGCGGTTTTAATGATTCCATAGATACAGAAAGAGTCAGTCTGTGATTTTGATATTCAATATAAAAAGTAGATATAAATATCAACTTTAGGCTTTGTGAATTAAGGAGGACTAATAAGATTCTCCTTCCTCGACTTCGGTTCTGTCTCCTACTTGGGAGACTAGCTCCCATGCCGGCTTTCCCCCGAACGTAAGTGCTGTTGGAAAGGGTGTACCAGTTCTTACTGACAGGGTAAGTATAACCCCTTTCTCTATCTGGTAAAGAGGGTTGCTTTGTAATTCCAGTAACCAGAAAAATGCTCCAACTTGCTCTAACGGATAGCTTGTCTCGGTTCTAAGTTAGAAGAAGTGCCGGAGTAGACTCATATGTGTGGACCTGTGCGAGTCTCCGGGTCTTAGTTTACCTTTAACCGCTAGCTCATTCCATCTCATTGAACTGTATAGTTTAAAGGCTTATCTCGTAATTATGGATATGGAAAGGGATTAGGTCTAGGCCATACTCTCATTGAAACCATTTTTACTTGGAAGTACGGTCTAAGAAGAGTAACAGGCTGTTGCCCTCCCCGTACTTCCACCAAAACTGAGAAAGAGTCTTAACTGTTTCTTTTTCTGATTGGCAAACCACATGAAAGCATATTGCCATCCATTTCTTATATAGAATCCTGTTGATTAGTTGAACCAACCTCTCATGGTTGCACTTGGAAGGGGCTTTATTTTCATGAAATCCAGTCAAGAGTTCAACATCGATTCAATTTGGGCTTGGGGTGAACCTGGATGCAGAATGGATGTATTCGAATAGCAATAATTGTTTGACTTACAAAACGTTTTAGTTGGCCATCTCAATGACAAGATTACGTAATTGAATTGGGCCTATGTTCTATACAATGGTAGTGCTCGCCGATGCTGCATAACAGGCAGGAGTTCCCGGTATCAAAGACTGACTTTTTTCAATTAAAAAAAACATGTCACCGGTTTTCATTTTTTTTACGCTTTCCCTAGAAGTAGGGACTCACATATCGCCTTGTTTTGATGGGAAATTTTTTCTATCCCCCTCCTTCCTGTTTTGATTGGAAGTGGTTCTATATCTAAGGAATCGCTTGAAGAGATAGGAAAGCTGGCATCTTACCTAGACGGTAGGCTTAAGAGATTCACATGTTTTGGATCAAACAATTCCATTTCCCTCTCGTGTTTTTCCTATTGAGATTGATCAATCTTGGACCTAGACTACTAAAATTAAATACAGTGCTCATGTGCCGGTGGATATGTGAGTGAGAAAGCTATACGTCTCGTTCAAAAGCAATCCATATTCCATAAGCTACCTTGCTCATCGGTATTGCTTTAGATAATAAAGACAAGGCTTTCTGTGTATGAAGCGTCAGTGGCATAGTGCTTGTTTCCATTTCCAAAGTAAAATTAACGCATTTACTCTCTAAAATCCGGGATAAGGATTGAGACTTCTAAGCGGTACGGTAGCAACTAAGCTGCCATTGCGTATACTGTTTTTTCTTGTGGTTCACTTCTTTTGAGAGGCACGTACAAACAATATACCTTTCATGGACTGGACAAAAGATTCGTTTTCTTATTGACACACGCCAGCCTGTTCTTTGGATTCGAGATAGGAAATGGAATTGTTTTAGTCTATATCTGCCGTGCTGAATTCCTATAGTAAGGTAGCCCGATCAGAGTATACTAGACTCGAGCAGTGTGGGTCGTCTTCTGATAGACCGATTTGGCTTTTCTTTTGGAAGTCCTTAGACCTCTTCAATGCTTACTTCTCGTTTAGGGGGTCTAAAGTCAGGTCGGTCAAGATGGCTAAAGAGGCCAAGAAGTCGAAGGGTAAGGCTAAGAAGAGTAACAGTAACAGCAAGAAAGGAAAGGATAAGAAGATTAACAGATCTAGCTCTGAAGTTGTAACAAAGAAAGAAGAAAATGATCATGAACTTCCAAAATGCAGTAAGGCAACAAAGAAATAAGAAAATAAGTCAAAACGAAAGAAGGAAGCTAGCTATAGTTGGAAGGATTCGTGCACTGACTCAAGCAGGGGGATGAAAATAAACTTTAACAGCCTTTTCGGCATCCCGCAAGGGGGATCTTATTCTCTGTCTATTGTCTAATTTATGTTTTTGGAATAGGTGTATAAGCTGTAAGACTAGCTCAATCCATAATCGACTAAATGAAGGGTAGCTCGCCTAATCACTAAGTATCCCTCGAGAGCTATCTTCTTCCTCTCGAAGTAATGCGACCAAGATCGGATTATGTCACTGTAACTGGTGTTCTATCCTTTTCTTGTTCAAGTGGTTAGTGGTTAAAGGAAGATGACTCGTGCATAGAAAGAAGAAGGTAGGTTCCCCTTGTTTGGAACAGATACTAGCTCTAACTAGAAGAAACCAACCAAGAGCACCCTTCTTCTCGTCGAAGGTAGAGTCTCGAAATAGAAGGATGAGGCACTTGCTTCAAGACCGTTCACTCATGATTTGAAATTGGAATCCATAAGGATGTGCCATCAGGAACGGCGGGATACACCACATTTGATGGATCTGATCCATACAATAAATAGGCCAGGGAAACTAAATACTGCAAAAATAGTAGCATCCGTCGTCTGCTAACAAGGAGCTAGCTAGGAGATCCTGACTCGTGAGGGGGCCTTTTAAAGATCTCGCAACAGGGAATGTGTTGCCCAGAATCTTATCAACGTACATTATGAAATCTCATATTCGAGATTCGTCCAAAGGAGATTGACCATTCCCCAAGTCAGTTCGGTTAGGCATGCTCTGTTCCATCTTTCTGTCCAATTCGATTCTAGATATATAACTCCGAAAAAAAGGAAGAATACCTCATTGGCTTTCTTTTCATGCTAAATGTTCTGCTTTGAGTTTGAGTTAAATGGTGTCAGGGAACCTGTTCCAAACTAGTATCGCTTCCCTCTCTTTAATCAGCTCACCGATTCGTCATAAAAGACTGATGGAAAGACACCTGAGTTGTAGATTCAGACTCTACAGTCGGTATAGTATAGCACGCGGAAAGGGGTTCCACCACTTCCCTGTAGAGATAGGGAGAACTAAACCCTCACTTTTCTTTTTTGCTTCCATAGGCCTTGCACAACCTATTATTTCGATTTCTGTAAACTCTAAGCTTGGGATGGGAAAGACAGGTTCGACTTGCAGTTCCTGCGATTTTGTCATGCCATTCAGATCCATTTTCATACCAAATGCTACTAGTGCTTATTTGACTTGGATTGGAATGTCCTCAATACCTAGATTCGACATTTGAAACGACCCTCTTCTGCAACATTTAGCACACCAGGGTCTAAAACCCTAACTTCCTATTCTTCACTGAGCTCGTGAGTCACCCTTTTCATCGTACTACCGGCCTCTGTTTATTTCAACATCTATCTGGCTACCGAGACTTTCCTTGCTTATCTCACTCTCATCCAACTAATCAATGCAATTTGAGGAGAATCGTTTGCCCATCTTCTTCCTTACCTCACTGAAAGGACTTCCCCCAAGTAAGGATAGATAGTGAAACCTTGAGGTTTAGGACTCGCTATGAACTTCTTTCCCTCGTCATAGATAGGTAAAGTCCTTCACATTCCAATTCCCTCCTTACTAACACTCACTGTTCACAATATCAGCCCAACAACAGTCTTTAGTACAGGAACTCCATGCCAAAGTCAATCAGTGGAGGCATAGCATCAGCATCCTCAAGGCCGCTGCAGAGAGTGTGCTGTCACACCTCACACTCCACTATCCTCTCCCCATCGTCATCTTGGGCCCCACATTTGCATCTCACTGTCAAATTGTCAACTTCACCTTCATACTTCAAGTCAATGTCCAAATCCATCCCAATCCCTCTCACCCAAACTTCCGAACCTAACTGAACTGCGCCAAATAGAACCTCCTCATCCTCCATTCCCTCTATGTCTTCAATATCAGTTACCACAACCTGTTCTGTTCCATAATACAGTAAGTATCCCTCATTGCACTTTGTACTGCTTCCTTCAGCTCACCAACTGTAGCATATGGTGGAACCACTATAAGCTCACTAGCCACTCGTAAACCCATAATTTGGCTCTCTTGAACTTGGCATCAATCAGCAAATGAATCTCAGAAATTGATCATCTTCATCCTTAAATGGCCACTCCTTCACAAAGTGCTTGTTGTCCAAAATTGCCCGAGTCGCTTACTCAACCAATTCTGATTCCGGGTAACCCAATAGTACATTTGTATACAAGTAGACGACATCACTGTAAACATCAGCCCCAGGCACTAGAGCAGGTACTGGAGGTGGCTCAGGAACTATTTCAGGTTTTAGTTCCGGTTCATTGATCAGAACACAATTACTAAGCTCATGAATCGTGTATTCCCTGAGTTGATGGGTTCACAGCACGACAGACAATGTTACTTCCAACAATTACATTATTCATCGATTTCAGCACATAATCTAGCAAGCCTGTATCACCAATGTGGAGTCGAGCTGCGTCTTGCACTTCCTGCTGACTCATCTTGCTATGGCTAAACTTGTTTTCTTTCTTTTCTTTCAATGCATTAACAATGATTTGTGCTGCATATTCTAATCTTCTTGCAAGCCATCTGCTATCCATATTAGCGACTGCAGTATTGACTTCACAGATTTTTCTCTCACAAGGTCCTTGTTTTGCAGGGCTCTTCTGGTTGAAAGTCTTGAAGAAGTAGAAAAGAGCGGTAGCCATGATCAATTTCCTCTACGCAGGAGCTTGGGATTTGAAAGTAAGCATGACTCTGAGAAGATCTCTGATTGTGATCAATTGAGTCTCACTCAAATCTTGGTAACAACGAATGACTTGCTTGATTTCTCTTCATCGGTTCGTGTTACTGAAATCTTGGATGATCTTATCAAGTTCAATTAAACTAAGAATGTCGATTGCTCTGTCGTAATTGTTTTCGGTCACTCCAAAGCTCCCATGGCAGAATCTTTACCCCCATCTACCGAACCACTGATGCCCGTACGCAACCCCATGAAGCAACCGAAGATCCATTGATCGCTTTTTCGACACATCCTAAACCATAATTTTCCTGTAAAAGAAAGAAAACCCCAGAAACTCAGATTATTCATTGTTGAAAAATCTTACAAAAATTAGTCATTTAGATATTTTCATTACCGGGTTCGGAGATTTGTGCAATTTTTTTCCCAAAGATCCATTCTTTCTCTGCCGCAGAGATACCGTTACCCTCCTTCAATTTCATTAATACTGAGTAGATGACCAAACCCATTATAGTGAATCAATCCATGCAAGAGATTGGTTTGAAGATAAAAAAAAACCATCATCCAGAGGCTTATTCCACCCATCATAGACTAGAATTCTCAGATGAGACTTTCATTTCGACACAAAATTCTTACTCCAACAAGTGACTCTGGTTTACCATTATGATTATTTCCCGTTATTTCCTCCTCCCTATTATTTGATTAGTGATTAGCTACGACTTTACCCTCTAATCAGTATGTTGAGGTTGTTTCTGAGCTATTTCTTAAGTGTGGGACTTCAGTCTGGCACTACGTCCTAACCCAATATAGCTTACTCTTCGCCTAAGAGCACGGACCACAGAAACAACTACCGGAATTTAAACTAATCGTTCTGACTAGAAGCTTCAACTTGAACATTGCCAAATAGGTAGCCCCCACACGTAATAGAACTTGGATTTCGTTCTTCGAACTTACCAACATTAACCAACTTAGATAGTCATTCCTTCTTTGACATTACGTGTACTTCTCGAAAGACGATGAAAGGGCAAGCTATAGTGGATCTACTCTACTGGTCGAGTACCCGGTCGAGTCCTCGACTGACCTATTTTGGTAGAGCTGTTCGACTAAAAGAGGGGTTAATAAATCCCAGATAAAGGAAAAGAGAGATGGAGGGATGCGCCCTTTAGATAGGGCTTCTTTCTCCGATGGAGCAACTTTGTTCCAGAGAAAAAGCTACCCTACTTCTTATAGGCTTAAAGGCCCTCACTAGCTTGGTTGTACAAGTCAGGGACTACTTCTCCTCGTAAGTCAACTATCCACTCTCTCTTTCTTACCCGAAGAAAGATAAACCTCTTTTCTTCTCTTCCTTATAGCATAGGTTGCTCTTTTTCCCTATAGGGAGTAAGGGTATCTGGTCAGTCCTCTTCTCTTGTTCGAGAATCCACAGTAATAGATGAGATTGTTGGGATTGAGCTTTCCTTGGTGGAAGCTCTCTTTGTCGGTATTACCGTTGCACTCGGTCAGTGAATCTTGCCTTTAGTATAGTATGAATAGGCCTGTGCCATGAGAACAAAATTAGTCCCACGAACAACTAACACTATTCTTCCTATTCGCATAGCCCTTTCTTGTGCATCATAGGCTGTCGGTCCTTGCTTCTTAGCGCTCCGTGGGTCAACCAGGCTAGGTCCTCCCTCTTCTTCAAACCGAGGCTTTGATCGAGATAGGAAGACTAGTTGCCCTTCTTCTCTTTGTCCAATCATTCCCTTTGATAAATTCCCAGAGCCTATTCTTGCAAACAGCCTTTTTTTTGTCCTAACTGCGCATTTGAAGCTTCTTCTATTAAAGAGCTTGGGCATCTTTCAATGAGTAGGTTCGAAAAGAGAGTTAAGGCAATACCTCCCTCAAAGCCGTCACTCCGCCTCTTTCTCTTTTTCATGTGAAGGGGGTGCTTTCGGTAGTGACTAGACCACTTCCATGTTATACCCTTATAAACGGGGATGTATATCCGATCTTGCTTGGGCAAAGAGAAGTAGTGTAGTCAGGGGGGCCTTAGTTAATGCGTAGCCAAACTACGGCTTAACTTGACATTGCCCACTTTTCTATCAGGTTTCGTGCTTTCCGGTTAGTAGGTGAGGATAGCTCAGTTCAATAGCCAGGGGATTTAGCAGAATATTCAGGAGATCAATAAGTATGCTGATAAGCCATATCTTGCTTTTATTCTGTTTGCTGCTTCTCCAGAAACGACTTTCTTTAGCCAGGAGATAAATCAGTAGGCTTCAAAGCGCACTACTAAATTAGAGGAAGAGATAGGATATTCCATAGATGCCGAGTTTACATCAGTGGATCTAGTTGTTGACTATGAAGGTGGTACAGAGGCAGCAGCATTCCCGATGCCGGTCCAATATGATGAAATTCCCTACCCCTCTAGAATATTTTTTTTGGTGGTTCTTTTATACTCTAAATTAGAAAGTTAATGGTAAAAATTGTTTTTACCATTGTGGAATTTTTTTTTAATTAAATATTTCTTTTTAAAATATTTCTTTAATTAATTAAATATTTCTTTTTTATTATGGGATTTCTGTAGTTAATTATTTTTCTCCATTGTGGATTTTTTTGTTGAGTTGATAGTGTTAAATTTGTTATTCGTAAATTTAATTGGGTTGTTAATTATAGATTTCTAAACTATATCGATGTAGTTCTCATGATTATTGTAATATTGTATTTCAACAATGAACCGAAAAATATATAAATTTAAGATTAATTACAATTTACCCCCTTATGATTTGGTTAAAAATCACTTAACCTCCTTGTGATTTGGATTAAAGTGTAATTTGGACGGAATCTATCCAATTTAATTGCACGTGATCCACAAACATAAACTAAAGAGCGTGGAAATGTGGTAGGGCAGATTTTGAGAAGCAAAATTACTAGCGTCCTTAATTTATTTACTTTTGTTTTTTTCTTCCTCATTTTGCAGGCTTTCTTTGTTTTTCCTTCCCTCACACGCCAGCGCCACAGCCACTTAAACCGAATTGGGATCCTCTAGAGTGATTTTTCCCTAAAGTTTCCTGCAGTGCTACATTGTGTGGTTGAGATTTACTGGCAAGTCACATCAATTTTTCTGATGTGACTTACCAGTAAATCTCAACCACACAATGTAGTACTCTAGAAAACTTTAGGAAAATTTCACTCTAGAGGATCCTTGCTCACTTAAACCCACTGCTATCTTCTGCCACCAATTGCATCATCCCAAACAACTCACACCATCAATCCCACTATTTAGAAAGATTGTTAAAAATTAATTTTTTTTTTATTTTTTAAAAAATATATAAAAAAATATAAGAGATGATATAACCTAAAATGAATTAAAAACTGAAAGATGGTTTTTAATCATCTTTTCAAAAAGTCATGGCCAACCCCATCACCGCGCACTGTAATCCAAAGTGCTCTCGACCAGCGGTAGAGGACTGAAGCTTATGGCGGCCATGATGCAAAAAAATTCTTCTATGGTGGTGATGATGGTTGAGATTTTGAAAAATCTATTAAATTTTTATACACATGTATACATAAGCATTTATGTACAAACATGTTCAAATTTAGACAAAGAAATTGAAAAAAGAATGGATAGAGAGCATGTTGGAAGAGAAATTAATGGTTTTATTTTGGAAAAACAGTGAAAGAATAGTTGGAGGTACAAATGAGGAAGAAAGTGAAAGGTTTGCACTGTGTTAAAAAAGAGCCTGAGTTGTTAATTTTGCAGAGAGAGAAAGTGAAAAGAAGTGGCACTGAGATGAAAATTTAATAAAATAGTAAGGGTAATATAGATTTTTTCTTTATAAAAATCATTAACGGGGTTAGTCATCTATACTATATATTAAGCAAAGGGGGTTTTTAACCCCAAGATTTATGGGAGCTCTAATCTCCCAATCTAAATTTCTTGATTTTTTGATTTTTAAAAAAAAAAAAACCTTAGCATTTATTAATTTCTCCCAACCCCTAGATCTTATCCTCATAATAACACTTTAATGCATTAAGAACAAGTATAAAAAAAAATTCTTTCAAATCCAACACATATGAATTCCTTGAAAAGTCTCAACAGATATGATTATTATCCCTCATAATAACACTTTAATGCATTAACAACAAGTATAAAAAAAATTTCTTGAAAAGTTCAACACATATGATTATTATCAAAATATTAAACTTTAACATAATATAATAAAAAAAAGAAGGCATTTAATCTCTTGAAAAGTTCAACACATATGATTATTATCAAAATATTAAACTTTAATATAATATAAAAAAAGAAAAAAAGAAGACATAAAAAAAAAAAAAAGACATTTAAAAATCGATACTATAGATTAAGCAAAATGGGGTTTTTAACCCTAAGTCTTGTGAGAGCTCCAATCTTCCAATCTAAATTTTCTAATTTTTTGATTTTTAAAAAAAAAAAAATTTAGCATTTATTAACTTCTCCCAACTCCAAAGTCTTACCATCATAATAACACTTTAATACATTAAGAACAAGCATAAAATTTTTTTTTGAAATCCAATACATATGAATTCCTTGAAAAGTTCCAACACATATGATTATTATCACTACAAGAAAACCTGGCTAATAAGACGGAGGTATTTGCGACGGGGTGACTACCGTCGCAAAAAAGGGTTCTTTGCAACGGTATATATTTGCCGTCGCCAAAAAAGGATTTTGCGACGGTGTGTATCTACCGTCGAGAAATATGGTCTTTTGCGATGGGGCGTATTCCGTCGCTAAAGATTGTAAAAAGAAATTTGCAGAAACATTGGCGACGCACGGTATACCGTCGCAAAAAACGTCTTATTAGCGACGGTAAGATGTTACTGTCGCAAAAGGTGGACCATCTGTGACGGCAGAAGCCCATCGCAAAAAAACTCTAGTAAAACGACGTCGTTTCATTTGGTAATTACGCTCATTTGCGACGGTTAAAATATACCGTCGCAAATAAATAAAATTTGGTATCCCGCTTCTTGTATCCCATTTCGCAGTCAAAGTCCTAAATTCCTCAAATCTCCAAAATCCCTAAAATCGAAATCCCTCAAACCGAAATTGGTTCCTAAATTGCTCAAACCGAAACTTGAATTCGAGGACCCTAAAATCATTCCGCCTCAATCATTCCTAAATTGCTCAAACCGAAATCCCTAAAATCTCCAAAATCCCAATCCCTAACTGTTAGTAGAACCAAAATCCCCGAAATCCTGCAATCAAAATCATTCAAAATCAAAAATCTCAATTTTGTTCCATATCTTGTGACCGACGAGGGTGACCGACGAGGGTGAACGACGGCCTTCGCCGGAGTGACGAGCAGCAGCCACTGTGAACTACGAGTGACGAGCGACTGTGAGCGACTGTGAACGGCCATTCATAAAGGTCAGTGCATTCCTTCTCATTCCATCTCCTGTGAATTTCTTAAACATGAAAAACAGAGTGTAGGTATCATTGTATGATTTAAGAACAATTTTGTTCTTAAATTGTGATTGACGTGTTATATATGTTTCAGAGAGAGGGGCAAAAACTGCTACGCTGTTCGTTTTTCTTACAATTATGTGTATATATATATATTCATGTTGAATAACTGACATGTTCGTTAGTGGGTTTCTTTTTCTGAACCAATTTGAAAATTTAGCATTGGAGAAGATTTAATTTTACGAAACAATATTTAATGACAAATTTGTCATTTTAATTTTCCAATTAAATAAATAAATTTGTCAATATGAATTTAATTTTGAAACTACCTTTCACTAAGCTTCTTCAATGAAAGTGAAAAGTGGAAATAAAAATCTCTTTGCCTGAAAATTCAGACTGTTATTGAAGGATAATTAAGAATGAAGTTGTAACTAATTATGTGTTACTGATTGCACCTTATAGGTGCTATTGGACTGATGATTTTCTCAATACTTTTTGATCATATATAAATGTTTAATGATCTGATGGAAAATGAATAGGAACACAGGCACACTCATTCTTTCTTGAGCAGTTTAGCACTTTTGAAACTCATTTATCGTCCTTCATGACTTGAATTTTGAAAGTTGGGTAATTAGTAAAGACAATAGTTTTTCCTTGTAAGGCTATAAATTGACAACCAATCTAGATGCAGAGATGCCGTTATTTGTCATCTAGGAATTAGAATGACATTGGAGTGAGAGTGAGTTGGATGTGATAATGAACATGGTGTGAAGCTTCCATAATTTATCACATATATATTAGCTTCAACTATTGGGTCTCTCTGAGGCCCCTTTTTGCTAGTGTAAACGTATATGAATTTATTAAGTATGTGTTTGTATTTTTGTTTTTTTAAACTCTGCTGTCAGATAGCCGTGGTAAAATGAAAAAGTGGTTAATGAAATTCTAACAGTGTTGTTGGCTCCCATTTAAACTTTTCAAGGAGTTAATTGGCACAAGATATTAGGATTGGTAAATTCATTGAAGACATTGTGCAGATGAGTGTAATGGTCTTTTGAGTAGTTTGGCAAAACACTTGGAATGGATGGTTATAGCTTATCATAACAGTGTATGCAGGATTTTTTCTTTCTTCTGTCCTCAAATATGTTACGTGAATGGACAATAATCAAGACTACAGCTGAATACGTAATTGACTGTTCCATTTTTCAATTCATCTTACGGTTGACTTAATGCAGTGTTCTATACAGCTTTGACAATGGAACCAAATTCAGACTCTGAGCACCACCTGATGATTGAACAGAACACCCCACAAACTATGCAAATTGATCCTGAACAATTTGCTTTCTGAACATGCTTTCTGAACATATCAGGTTGTATAGTCAAACCCGTCCTCCATTTTAAAAAAAGAAGAAGAATTGGCTGTGAACATATCAGGTTGGTCTCTTTCTGATAGTTTCTCTGTAGATGCAATTCATATTATTGTGTTGCTGCTGTTTGAGTTATCATAATTGCATTATAACAGTTTTGTGCTTTAATGGAGTTGTCATTCAAATTGTCTAATTTT
Source organism: Camellia granthamiana (assembly GCA_036172215.1). Classification (NCBI taxonomy): domain Eukaryota; kingdom Viridiplantae; phylum Streptophyta; class Magnoliopsida; order Ericales; family Theaceae; genus Camellia; species Camellia granthamiana. Next base: position 71,795,707 of record CM069915.1, on the reverse strand, counting down.
AGCATCATTATTTTTAGTGTCAAATTAGTATAAATTTTGACATTTCTATTAACAGTTATATATATATAGTTTTAAAGGTCAAAGTTTAGCACAATTATGTCTAAAAGATGTGCCAAACTCTCATAATAAAAATTAGTTTGGTGAATTTATTATTATTATTGGTCCATATCTTCTTTTTAATATTTCCAAATTGAATTAATAACTAGTAGTTTATTTTTAATTAAGTGGTATGCTTTTGGCCTTTAGTTTGCTTCCTCTGTTGTAAATGGTATCACATCATATATATATTTGAATAAAAATTATGCCAGGGAATAGGGGAGGTGTGCCATGTGTCCTATACATTTTTTGCTCTGTTAGACACCTAGACAGAAATGGACAGAGTGTCGACATAGATATAGTTTATAAAGTGCAGGGTTTTAGTTGAGAAAAATTAAAAATTAAAAGTTTAATTTGTGATTAGGCAAAACCATGGGTTATTTGTGTAATTTCCCCATAAAATATTTATTTTGTGTTTTGTTTGGTTCTTGGATTTGTAAAAGGAAAGAAAAAGAACATGGAGAAGATACGAAAATTAAAATGAAGTGACCAATCTAAACATATCTGAAGACGAAGTGCCAGTCATATTTGTTTCCATCATATTTGTTATATATTAATCTTTGTCTGGCCAGTAAAGGTGCCATGAGAATGATGCACTTCTTTAGTAGTGTTTAGGAGATTGCTAAATCCACAACCGTTATGGCTGCATCCAGATTCCACAGCCTCCTTTCTCATGTGGGGTCCACCTATGTGAGAGGGAACAATGTGGGTAAAGCCTAAAAGTTATGATTTTAGCAGTGGCATTGTTTTGTATTTTATCTGTTTGCGTCTTGCCTTATCATGACCAGATCAAAGTCTGGATATAGTTTTAGCTCAATCAACTTATTGCAATAATGCGGTGATAAATTAATATGTGATATTATGTCTTGTAATTATATTTTTACCCTTACATCTCATTATGACTCTTACATTTGTTGTAATTATATTTTTTTCTAGGGCATATTTGTTTTGTATGTGAGATGTATATCTCCCAGTAAGTTTGCCTGAAGCAAATTAATAGTGGGAAACACATATAAGGGAAGTACAGATGATGGATAAGAGTTGGATTGATTTGCCAAATAGGATGTCGAGGGAATACATTAATGGGATTGATCAATTCCTTGTGTTTGCCTACACCAATAGGGTTGAAGGTTCGATGATTAGTTGTCCATGTAGAAAATGTGAGAATCGATACCATCTTGTGCGAGAGGGTGTACGGAACCATCTGATTTTGAATGGTTTTTTTAAATAGTACAAACATTGGATTAATCATGGGGAATCTTACGTATCTCTACATGCTAATCGAGGGAATGAAACATTGGCTAATTTAGACATTGGCGACGATATGGCTGGAATGATACAAGGGGCTGTGGGAAATCCACATGTCGGTACAAGTGTTGACGGTAATGAAGCACAGAGCACTGATCCCCATGCATCTGAACCCGAGCTCGGTCCAAATGCAGAGACTGCAAATTATTTCAAACTTCTTCAAGATGCACAAAGTGAATTGTATCCGGGTTGTCAGAAGTTTACATCTTTGTCATTCATTGTTCGGCTTCTACATTTGAAGGTGCTTAATCAGTGGACAGACAAGTCTGTTGACATGTTGCTTGAGTTTTTGAATGAGGCGTTCCCGTTGGGTGTGAAACTTCCGGACTCATATTATAAAGCTCAAAAGGTCACAACAGATTTGGGCTTCACATATGAGACATGGGATGCATGTCCCAACAGTTGCATGTTGTTTCGAAACAAGGACGCCAATCTTGATAAATGTGTCATATGCAACAGTTCAAGATGGAAATCAAATGGTGATGGTGGTTCAAATGGTCCTCACAACGGTGGCAAACAAATAGCTGCAAAACAAATGAGGTATTTTCCTTTAAAGCCAAGGTTGCAGAGGCTGTTTATGTCATCCAAGACGGCCAAGTTAATGAGATGGCATGCAGAGGAACGAACTAATGACGGTGTCTTTAGGCATCCTGCAGACTCCCTTGCATGGAAAGATTTTGATCGTCGAAATATTGACTTTAGTAATGATTGCCGAAGTGTAAGGCTTGGCTTAGCATCTGATGGTTTTAACCCATTCAGGACGATGAACATAGTTCATAGCACTTGGCCTGTTGTACTCATTCCATACAACTTGCCGCCATGGATGTGCATGAAACAACCATTTCTAATTTTATCTGTGCTTATTGACGGCCCGAAAGGACCTGGTGACAAGATTGATGTGTATATGCAACCGTTGATTAAGGAGTTGAAAGAACTATGGAATGACGGTGTCTCCACATTTGATGCATCAACAAATCAAATGTTTCAAATGCATGCAGCTTTACTGTGGACAATTAGTGATTTTCCTGCATATGCAAACTTGTCAGGATGGAGTACTAAAGGCGAATATGCATGTCCATGTTGCAATAGAGAAACTACATCGTGTTGGTTGAAGCATAGTAGGAAACAATCATACTTGGGTCATCGCAGATTTTTACCTAATGGCCATAAATTCCGAAAGGATAAAGTATCATTTGATGGTAGTCGGGAAGTCAGATTCAAACCAAAATTGTTGTCTGGAACTGACATGCTGCTATAATTAGAATCTGAGGGTATTTTAACCCAATACAAGAGGGATGACCTTAAGGAGAGGCATAGGAGACAAGTAGAGAAGGAGAAAGCTGGACATCGCATCCATAGCTGGAAGAAAAAGAGTATCTTCTATGAACTGCCATATTGGGAGCACAATCTAATTAGACACAACCTCGATGTGATGCATATAGAGAAGAATGTTTGTGATAATGTGTTGTGGACAATATTAGGGGTTGCAGGAAAAACGAAGGATGGTGTTAATGCTCGGCGTGATTTACAAGAAATGAATATTAGAAAACCCCTACATTTGCAGTTAAGAGGGTCGAATAAAGCTTATTTACCACTGGCACAATTCACGATGACCAAGGATGAGAAAGATTTGTTCTTGAAAGTATTGAAGGAAGTTAGAGTTCCCGACGGGTATTCATCCAATATATCGCGTCGTGTGCGCTTACATGATAGAAGTATTGGGGGTCTTAAGAGCCACGATAGTCATATTCTGATGCAACAACTAATTCCATTGGCCATTCGAAGATCGTTACCTAAGAATGTAATTGAACCTTTGATTGAATTGAGCAATTTCTTTAGACAATTGTGTTCCAAAGTCAATCGTGCGACAGATTTGCAATATATTCAAGATCGTATCGCCGTAACACTTTGTCATCTAGAGAAAATATTTCCTCCTACTTTTTTTGATATAATGGAGCACTTGCCTATACATCTAGCTGACGAAGCATTATCGGGTGGAGCGATTCAGTTTCGATGGATGTATCCAATTGAGAGGTATCTTCTTACATTGAAGCAATATGTGCGTAATAGAGCTCGTCCAGAAGGTTCAATTGCTAAAGGATATCTTATGGAAGAATGCATGAATTTTTGTGCACAATATCTCAATGATGTGGAAACTAAATCTAATCGACCCACGAGGAACTACAGTGGTGATGATAATCTGGGTCGTGCTGTTGGTGAAATCACAAGCTTTTATCTTGATAACACTTCTTGGGTACAAACTCATCGGTATGTCTTATTCAATACAGCCGTGGTTCAACCGTTCATAAAGTAAGTTATGTCACTCACTCAATATTTTATTATGTTTCATTAAATTTTGAACCAAATTTTGTTTTTTGATAAAATTTCAATTTACACAGCAAACACCTTGAAGAACTTAAGGTCACAATGCCTCGTGTTGACGATCATCAGCTTCGGCGTGAACATTTTGAAACTTTTCACATTTGGTTCAAGGAACATGTATGTATTTAAATCTACAGATTCTATTTACCTAAGTCGAACTATATTTTAAATTTTATAATTTTTATTATTTAAAATAGGTTCAAACTTTGCGAAGGACTAGTGATGTCACATTTTCTGAAGAGATTACTGTATTGGCAAATGGTCCCCATAACCTGGCAAGGAGGTTCAACGGATATATAATGAATGGGTTTCGGTATCGAGTAAAGGCCATGGATGACCCGTCGAGCCACACAAAATTGTGGTGTAGCTTTGAAGGCAGATACCATAAGTTATGCTAGTCGGAAAGACAAGAATCCTCGTGTCGGGTCTGTGTACTATTATGGACAATTGACAGATATTGTTGAGATTCGATATTCCAATGAGAAGAAGCATGTGTTGTTTAAGTGTGATTGGATTGACAACATTCACGGGAAGATACAAGATGTCTTCAATTTCACGTTAGTCAACTTCAATGATTTGTTGTATCGAGATGATCGAATTACTAATGAACCTTTCATCTTGGCATCCCAAGCAGAGCAAGTTTGGTATGTTGCAGACCCGTTACAACCAGACTGGCAAGTGGCTGTGAAGATGTCTCAAAGAGGTTTATTTGATATGAGTTCGACTGATCCACAAATTGAGCCATATATGAGCCAACAATTGGAAGAAAATATAATGCTTCGTGATGAAGAAGTTGGTTGGGTGAGGGAAGCCGCAGAAGGGGAAACAGTTGATGTTCAAATAGGTTGATATTTAATCAACATTAGTAATTCACTTAAGGCCAAGGTTGTAGTTAATCATCAGTTTCTTAATTTACTTTGTCTTTGTAATTGTATTAGTTCAATTAATGTCATATTATAGTTGATGACAAACCATTATCTATGTTTCTAATTAATGTTATATTGCTTGCAGATTATTATGGGAAGGAAGAGGAAACCTGATCATCCCCAGCGCATGATGTCCGATGTGGTACATAAGAGGACATCAGCGGCACCACCATCAGAGGAGGCATCACATCGACCACCATCAGAAGGGCCATTAGTGCCACCATTAGAGGAGGCATCACAGCGAGCACCATTAGTGCCACCGCATCGACCACCATTAGTGGCACCACAGCAGCTATCATCTACTCAGCTACCATGCCTACCATTGGTGTTTCCACCATCAGTGGCACCACCATTAGAGGAGGCATCACAGCGAGCACGATCAGAGGGGCCATTAGTCCTACCGCATCGACCCCCATCAGTGGCACCACACCAGCTATCATCTACTCAGCCTCTAGGCCTACCATCAGTGCGTCCACCATCAGTGGTACCGCAGCAGCTATCATCCCGACTAGAGTCATCGGCTTATGAGCCATCTGCAGGTATATAAATTTGCTTTGATTTGTATGAAAATTATTTAAATATATATTTATTTGTTCTCATTACATATAACTTGTTTATTTTTATTGTATTTTTCAGATCCTTCGACTTCTTCACAGCCTCACTCAGGTATAAGAAATTGATTTGTATTGACATTATTTTAATTTGCATTTGTTTATTATCATTGCATATTGTTTATTCTTATTGTATCTCACAGGTCATGTTAGTTCTTCATCAACCTCAAGTAGGCGTAGTAGAGGATGTGCCAAGGGCATTAGGGAGTGGGGTACCGGTACCAAATTGGACATACAATTTGATGAAAATTACTGTCCAATAAGGGATAATGTGTCTAAGTTAACTACTTAACTTGGCATTATTGTGCGAAATGGTAACATTATTCTTCTTACTTTTCTTGACTGGAACACTGTGCCTGATGATATTCTTGATGCTATCTGGAAGGATGTGAAGGTAAAAGTATATTTTTGTCCAAAAATTTAAATTCCAAAATTGTGTTATTATTATTTAAACCTTGAAATTGTGTTTTATAGGACAATTTGAATATATGTCCAGAGGAGTACAAGCCAATCTGCATGAAAAACTGTAACAGCATATGGAAGGATCACAAGAATAAGATTAAGTGTAAGTATTTCAAGCCTAGAAGTGAAGATCCTAATCTGAAAGATGATGTTCCTTTGCACATTGTGCCAAGCCAGTGGGAAGAACTTGTGGAGTATTGGCGTACTTCCGATGCTGAGGTATACAAATAAGTTATATGTATGATATGTAAACATACAAATCATATTTATATACTTACATTTGTTGAACCTATTATAGAAAATTGCAACTAGGAACGCTAAAAATCGGCGAGCTCACGGCATAGCTCATACCACAGGGCGTACTACTTTCGCTCAGATACGGCATGAGGTTTATATTTTACCCTTTTTTTGTATATAAATAAACATTGTATATTTACAAATTATTTGGATTCTAATTTTCATATTTCTAAAAAAATGTAGATGACCAATAAGGGGGAGTCTACTGATAAGATGAATGTTTGGCTTATGACACGTAAAGCAGATGACCCAGAGGTTATCCAGACCTTGGTAGTTTCCAAACACCTTTGATTGTATTTAAAGTTTATTTTTTATTTTTTGTGTTAACCATCTTAATTTGGCATATACTTGTATTTCTTATTCAATATAGGATAAGTTTAATGGCCAACTCTCTATGCTACCTGAGGATTGTCGGACTTTGGAGGCTAGGAATGCCATTTTCCATGAGTTGATAGGTCATGACAATCATGGATATTGTCGCACATACGGGAGAACTGTGCCTCGGAGAGCAGTGTATAAAGATGGTGCAGGGCCATCACAGTCAGCACCCCAGCCATCGACTATTGTTCAGATCACCCAGCAGGTTCGTGCGGAGCTAAGGGATGAGTTGAGGTAGGAGCTGAGGGAGTAGATGAGGGAGGAGATTAGAGCAGAGTTCTCTACACATTTACAGCAGCTGAGAGCTAAGATGATGGCCTTTGTGTCACAGGGGGCAAGTGTGGATCCTAACAGACAGGTTCGATATAAATTAAATTGTTTGATAGTTAAATTGTCACACAACATTATGTATAAAATTCGAATATGATTAACACATTATGCATTGACTATCATAGGCTCCTGATGCATCGAGTGGCCACCGGGCATTTAGGGAATCTGCAGAAGACGAGAATCCATATACACCACCACCAGAAGATCAGGTATAAAATGTAACTTTACATTCTAAGCTAAAATGTATATTTGCATTTAGGAGTCAGAGATGGATTTCACTCTAGGCAAACTATTTCTTTAAAAAACTTGAATTCGATGTGTTAACGCCCCAAAATCACCAAAAGCGGTCGGATTGGCACGAAACTTGGCACACACGACCACCTAGGCACGAAAGACTTGTGGGAGAAGACGGGACTCCAATCGGGTTCCTGGATTAGGAGTTAGCGACGGATTTCACTCTAGGCAAACTAGTTCCTTAAGAAACTTGAATTCGAAGTGTAAACGTCCCAAAATCAACAAAAGTGGTCGGTTTAGCACGGAACTTGGCACACACAACCGCCTAGGCACGAGAGACTTGTGGGAGAAGACGGAACTCCAATGAGGTTCCCGGTTTGGGAGTTAGAGCCGTATTTCGATTTAGGCAAACTAGTTCCTTAAGAAACTTAAATTCGAGGTGTTGACGACCCAAAATCACCAAACGGGTTCGGATTGGCACGAAACTTGGCACACACGACTGCCTAGGCACGAGAGACTTATGGGAGAAGACGAGACTCCAATCGGATTCTCGGATTAGGAGTTAGAGACGAATTTCACTCTAGGTAACTAGTTCTTTAAGAAACTTGAATTTCAAGTGTTAACGTCCCAAAATCACCAATAGGGGTCGGTTTAGCACGGAACTTGGCACACACGACCGCCTAGGCACGAGAGACTTGTGGGAGAAGACGGAACTCCAATGGGGTTCCCGGTTTGGGAGTTAGAGCCGTATTTCGGTTTAGGCAAACTAGTTCCTTAAGAAACTTAAATTCGAGGTGTTGACGCCCCAAAATCACCAAACGGGGTCCGATTGGCACGAAACTTGGCACACACGACTGCCTAGGCACAAGAGACTTATGGGAGAAAACGGGACTCCAATCGGGTTCCCGGATTAGGAGTTAGAGACATATTTCACTCTAGGTAAACTAGTTCTTTAAGAAACTTGAATTCGAAGTGTTAACGTCCCAAAATCACCAAAAGGGGTCGGTTTAGCACGGAACTTGGCACACACGACCACCTAGGCATGAGAGACTTGTGGGAGAAGACGGAACTCCAATCGGGTTCCCGGTTTGGGAGTTAGAGCCGTATTTTGGTTTAGGCAAACTAGTTCCTTAAGAAACTTAAATTCGAGGTGTTGACGCCCCAAAATCACCAAACGGGGTCCGATTGGCACGAAACTTGGCACATAGGACCGCCTAGGCACGAGAGACTTGTGGGAGAAGACGGTACTCCAATCGGGTTCCTGGTTTGCGAGTTAGAGCCGTATTTCGGTCTAGGCAAGCTAGTTCCTTAAGAAACTTGAATTCGAGGTGTTGACGGCCGAAAATCACCAAACGGGGTCGGATTGATACGAAACTTGGCACGCACGGCCGCCTAGGCATGAGAGACTTGTGGGAGAAGACGGAACTCCAATCGAGTTCCCGGTTTGGGAGTTACAGCCATATTTCGGTTTAGGCAAACTAGTTCCTTAAGAAACTTAAATTCGAGGTGTTGACACCCCAAAATCACCAAACGGGGTCGGATTGGCACGAAACTTGGCCCACACGACTGCCTAGGCACGAGAGACTTGTGGGAGAAGACGAGACTCCAATCGGGTTCCCGGATTAGGAGTTAGAGACGGGTTCCCGGATTAGGAGTTAGAGACGGATTTCACTCTAGGTAAACTAGTTTTTTAAGAAACTTGAATTCGAAGTGTTAACGTCCCAAAATCACCAAAAGGGGTCGGTTTCGCACGGAACTTGGCACACACGACCATCTAGGCACGAGAGACTTGTGGGAGAAGACGGAAATCCAATCGGGTTCCCGGTTTGGGAGTTAGAGCCGTATTTCGGTTTTGGAAAACTAGTTCCTTAAGAAACTTAAATTCGAGGTGGTGACGCCCCAAAATCACCAAACGGGGTCCGATTGGCCCGAAACTTGGCACACACGACCGCCTAGGCACGAGAGACTTGTGTGAGAAGACGGGACTCTAATCGGGTTCCTGGTTTGGGAGTTAGAGCCGTATTTCGGTCTAGGCAAGCTAGTTCCTTAAGAAACTTCAATTCGAGGTGTTGACGGCCCAAAATCACCAAACGGGGTCGGATTGATATGAAACTTGGCACGCACGGCCGCCTAGGCACGAGAGACTTGTGGGAGAAGACGGAACTCCAATCGGGTTCCCGGTTTGGGAGTTACAGCCATATTTCGGTTTAGGCAAACAAGTTCCTTAAGAAACTTAAATTCGAGGTGTTGACGCCCCAAAATCACCAAACGGGGTCGGATTGGCACGAAACTTGGCACACACGACTGCCTAGGCACGAGAGACTTGTGCGAGAAGACGGGACTCCAATCCGGTTCCCGGATTAGGAGTTAGAGACGGATTTCACTCTAGGTAAACTAGTTCTTTAAGAAACTTGAATTCGAAGTGTTAACGTCCCAAAATCACCAAAAGGGGTCGGTTTAGCACGGAACTGGGCACACACAACCACCTAGGCACGAGAGACTTGTGGGAGAAGACGGAACTCCAATCGGGTTCCCGGTTGGGGAGTTAGAGCCGTATTTCGGTTTAAGCAAACTAGTTCCTTAAGAAACTTAAATTCGAGGTGTTGACGCCCCAAAATCACCAAACGGGGTCCGATTGGCACGAAACTTGGCACACACGACCACCTAGGCACGAGAGATTTGTGGGAGAAGACGGGACTCCAATCGGGTTCCTGGTTTGGGAGTTAGAGCCGTATTTCTGTCTAGGCAAGCTAGTTCCTTAAGAAACTTGAATTCGAGGTGTTGACGGCCCAAAATCACCAAACAGGGTCAGATTGATACGAAACTTGGCACGCACGGCCGCCTAGGCACGGGAGACTTGTGGGAGAAGACGGAACTCCAATCGGGTTCCCGGTTTGGGAGTTACAGCCCTATTTCGGTTTAGGCAAACTAGTTCCTTAAGAAACTTAAATTCGAGGTGTTGACGCCCCAAAATCACCAAACGGGGTCGGATTGGCACGAAACTTGGCACACACGACTGCCTAGGCACGAGAGACTTGTGGGAGAAGACGGGACTCCAATCGGGTTCCCGGATTAGGAGTTAGCGACGGATTTCACTCTAGGTAAACTAGTTCTTTAAGAAACTTGAATTTGAAGTGTTAACGTCCCAAAATCACCAGAAGGGGTCGATTTAGCACGGAACTTGGCACACACGACCACCTAGGCACGAGAGACTTGTAGGAGAAGACGGAACTCCAATCGGGTTCCCGGGTTGGGAGTTAGAGCCGTATTTCGGTTTAGGCAAACTAGTTCATTAAGAAACTTAAATTCGAGGTGTTGACGCCCCAAAATCACCAAACGGGGTCGGATTGGCACGGAACTTGGCACACACGACCGCCTAGGCACGAGAGACTTGTGGGAGAAGACAGGACTCCAATCGGGTTAATGGTTTGGGAGTTAGAGCCGTATTTCGGTCTAGGCAAGCTAGTTCCTTAAGAAACTTGAATTCGAGGTGTTGACGGCCCAAAATCACCAAACGGGGTCAGATTGATACGAAACTTGGCACGCACGGCCGCCTAGGCACGAGAGACTTATGGGAGAAGACGGAACTCCAATCGGGTTCCCGGTTTGGGAGTTACAACCATATTTCGGGTTAGGCAAACTAGTTCCTTAAGAAACTTAAATTCGAGGTGTTGACGCCCCAAAATCACCAAAAGGGGTCCGATTGGCACGAAACTTGGCACACACGACTGCCTAGGCACGAGAGACTTATGGGAGAAGACGGGACTCCAATCGGGTTCCCGGATTAGGAGTTAGAGACGGATTTCACTCTAGGTAAACTAGTTCTTTAAGAAACTTGAACTCGAAGTTTTAACGTCCCAAAATCACCAGAAGGGGTCGATTTAGCATGGAACTTGGCACACACGACCACCTAGGCACAAGAGACTTGTGGGAGAAGACGGAACTCCAATCGGGTTCCCGATTGGGGAGTTAGAGCCGTATTTCGGTTTAAGCAAACTAGTTCCTTAAGAAACTTAAATTCGAGGTGTTGACGCCCCAAAATCACCAAACGGGGTCCGATTGGCACGAAACTTGGCACACACGACCGCCTAGGCACGAGAGACTTGTGGGAGAAGACGGGACTCCAATCGGGTTCCTGGTTTGGGAGTTAGAGCCGTATTTCGGTCTAGGCAAGCTAGTTCCTTAAGAAACTTGAATTCGAGGTGTTGACGGCCCAAAATCACCAAACGGGGTCAGATTGATACGAAACTTGGCACACACGGCCGCCTAGGCACGAGAGACTTGTGGGAGAAGACGGAACTCCAATCGGGTTCCCGGTTTGGGAGTTACAGCCCTATTTCGGTTTAGGCAAACTAGTTCCTTAAGAAACTTAAATTCGAGGTGTTGACGCCCCAAAATCACCAAACGGGGTCGGATTGGCACGAAATTTGGCACACACGACTGCCTAGGCACGAGAAACTTGTGGGAGAAGACGGGACTCCAATCGGGTTCCTGGATTAGGAGTTAGAGACGGATTTCACTCTAGGTAAACTAGTTCTTTACGAAACTTGAATTTGAAGTGTTAACGTCCCAAAATCACCAGAAGGGGTCGATTTAGCACGGAACTTGGCACACACGACCACCTAGGCACGAGAGACTTGTAGGAGAAGACGGAACTCCAATCGGGTTCCCGGGTTGGGAGTTAGAGCCGTATTTCGGTTTAGGCAAACTAGTTCCTTAAGAAACTTAAATTCGAGGTGTTGACGCCCCAAAATCACCAAACGGGGTCGGATTGGCACGAAACTTGGCACACACGACCGCCTAGGCACGAGAGACTTGTGGGAGAAGACGGGACTGCAATCGCGTTCCTGGTTTGGGAGTTAGAGCCGTATTTCGGTCTAGGCAAGCTAGTTCCTTAAGAAACTTGAATTCGAGGTGTTGACGGCCCAAAATCACCAAACGGGGTCAGATTGATACGAAACTTGGCACGCACGGCCGCCTAGGCACGAGAGACTTGTGGGAGAAGACGGAACTCCAATCGGGTTCCCGGTTTGGGAGTTACAGCCCTATTTCGGTTTAGGCAAAATAGTTCCTTAAGAAACTTAAATTCGAGTTGTTGACGCCCCAAAATCACCAAACGGGGTCGGATTGGCACGAAATTTGGCACACACGACTGCCTAGGCATGAGAGACTTGTCGGAGAAGACGGGACTCCAATTGGGTTCCCGGATTAGGAGTTAGAGACGGATTTCACTCTAGGTAAACTAGTTCTTTAAGAAACTTGAATTTGAAGTGTTAACGTCCCAAAATCACCAGAAGGGGTCGATTTAGCACGGAACTTGGCACACACGACCACCTAGGCACGAGAGACTTGTAGGAGAAGACGGAACTCCAATCGGGTTCCCGGGTTGGGAGTTAGAGCCGTATTTCGGTTTAGGCAAACTAGTTCCTTAAGAAACTTAAATTCGAGGTGTTGACGCCCCAAAATCACCAAACGGGGTCGGATTGGCACGAAACTTGGCACACACGACCTCCTAGGCACGAGAGACTTGTGGGAGAAGACGGGACTCCAATCGGGTTCCTGGTTTGGGAGTTAGAGCCGTATTTCGGTCTAGGCAAGCTAGTTCCTTAAGAAACTTGAATTCGAGGTGTTGACGGCCCAAAATCACCAAACGGGGTCAGATTGATACGAAACTTGGCACGCATGACCGCCTAGGCATGAGAGACTTGTGGGAGAAGACGGGACTCGAATCGGGTTCCCGGTTTGGGAGTTAGAGCCATATTTCGGTTTAGGCAAACTAGTTCCTTAAGAAACTTAAATTCGAGGTGTTGACGCTCCAAAATCACCAAACGGGGTCGGATTGGCACGAAACTTGGCACACACGACCGCCAAGGCACGAGAGACTTGTGGGTGAAGACGGGACTCCAATCGGTTTCCCGATTTGGGAGTTAGAGCCGTATTTCGGTTTAGGCAAACTAGTTCCTTAAGAAACTTGAATTCGAGGTGTTGACGCTCCAAAATCACCAAAAGAGGTCGGTTTAGTACGAAACTTGGCACACTTGATCGCCTAGGCACAAGAGACTTGTGGGAGAAGACAAGACTCGAATCGGGTTTCCGGTTTGGGAGTTAGGGTCGGATTTCTGTCTAGCCAAAATTATTTACTTAACTATCTTTGTAATTATGTAGTAATTAATTTTTTATGTTTTTTTTAATTAAAATATTAGCACATAATTATATTGTCATTAATTTTTTTTATTTTTGATTTTCAGATATTTCCTGAGTAGCAGTTTGCTTATTGTGGAATGCAGCCGTGTGAAGATTGTGACGAACTTTTGTTTTTTTAACCCACGGAAGGATTATGAAGAAAACTTTTATTTTTGATTTACGTTATTTAGATTTGTGAACAACATTATGTATGTATTATGCAAAATTATGTGGTTGGATAATTTTGATGATGTGTTGTTATGAATGGAAGAGTACTTCAATTATGGATGAAATTTTATTTATATACAGGAATTTTTATATTATTATATAATTATCGATTATTTTTAGCTATTTTTATTTAATACAGGTAATTTGCATATTTTTAATAATTTTATTGCAGCATTTTTGTTAGAACCAGGTTTTTGCGACGGTAGCGTAGCCGTCGCCAATGATATTGGCAATATTAACAAAAGGCCTTTAGCGACGGTATTTTCACCGTCGCAAATAATATTTTTAGAGACGGCCCATTTTTCTGTCGCAAATAACAGTATCAACGACGGTATTTAAACCCATCGCAAATAACCATTTTAGCGACGGTAATTTTACCGTCTCAAATAAACCATTTTGCAACGGTATTTACCGTTGCAAATAAACCCTTTTGCGACGGTATTTTAGTGCCGTCTCAAAAACTTCGGATTTTTACACATTAATTGCGACAGTTTTTTGCCGTCGCTAAAAGGCATTTTTACCGTCGCTAATACCTTGCGACGGCGTCTTACTGTCGCTAAAGACCTTTAGCTATCCCTTTTTTTGCGACCCCCCTGTTACCGTCGCTAAAAGATATTTCCCGTCGCAAAAAAGCTTTTGCGACGGCCTTCTGGGTATTGGCGACGGTATTTTACCGTCGCAAAAAAGCAAATTTTTTGTAGTGTATTCCTCATAATAACACTTTAATGCATTAAGAACAACCATAAAAAAAATTTCTTGAAAAGTCCAACACATATGATTATTATCAAAATATTAAACTTTAATATAATGTAATAATAAAAAAAAATACATTTAATTCCTTGAAAAGTCCAACACATATGATTATTATCAAAATATTAAACTTTAATATAATATAAAAAAGGGAAAAAAAAAAGACATTTAAAAAAAAAATTTAAAAATCACAATTCACATATATAGATAATTGTAAACGCAATCCGTGCATAGCACGGGTGATATGCTAGTTGCAATTTAAGAAAAAAAACCCCAAGCCTTGTGGGAGCTCCAATCTTTCAATCTTAATTTTCTAAATTTTTTATTTTAAAAAAAAAAACTTCAGCATTTATTGATTTGGTCAAAATCCCCTATTCAGCATTTATTAATTTTTTCCAATCCACATGCTTGCATTTATTGATTTGGTCAAAATCTCTGATTAGCATTTAAAATCTCATTATACAAATAATTATAGATACAGCCCGTGCATAGTTACTGCAGTAGCCTTTTTAATTTATCCTGTACATTATGGTTAGTGATAAGATTGTTAAATTATTTTTATAAAAAAATCTTTAAAAAAATAATTTATATATTAAAGAAAATTAAAACAAATATAAATATTTATAATTATCCCGTGCATAGCACGGGTGACAAGGTAGTTACATAGAAGTCCAAATCACCCTGGGTTATGTGTTCGATTTTAAATCATAAAGGGATTTAAGTGTTTCTGGACTAAACTATAAAGGAATAAAGTATAATTAATCCATAAATTTAATAGTATCTCGTTATTTATTGTGGTTTTTTTTTTCAATGATGTAAATAATATGTGCCTCTTTATCTTAAATCTCTGACTCTGCCACTGTGATTAGCCTTTGTTTGGGATGTGAGTTGGCATTTTAACTTTTTGCCTTTTTTAGAGTGGGACTAAAAAATCCTGTTAGGGATGAGATTTTTGAATTTTTTGACTTTTATGAGAAAAAAATAAAATAATTATAATTTAAATGTCATATTTTATCTCATTAACTTTTTAATCTATTTTATTTTTTTATAACTATTTTAACACAAAAAATTTATTCCACACATAACCTTAATGGTATACTTGTATTCTTTAATTAACGATATTATCAAGGCAGCCAAATTTCTTGTCCGGTTGGCTGGCACTGGTATCCCCCACGTTCTCCACTACCTCCACCATGTATCATCCTTTTTATATAAGGAACGAAGATGTGATATTTTTTTATTTTTTATTTTTTTTAATCTTTTTAAAATTTTGAACCATTTGGTTTCTCACTAGGACATCTCTTTCCCCATCTGTCTTTTTTGTTGACAAATTCTTATAATGTACTATCTATCCAGGAAATTAAGAAAGTGATTTATATATGATAGAAGGAAACCACTTGACTTCGCTTATGCCATTATGCAGTAAAGAAAGCGAGGCGGGCTAAGATTTCATTGGAAGCAATGCAGGGGGATTTGATCTTCCATCATATTTTTACTCGCTAAAAGTATAATTTTTGGCGACTAAAAATTAATTTTGTCGGCATTGGTTCAATATGTAGTTATTAAAATATTTTAGTCGATAAATATTTATAATTGGTGACTAAATTGAAATTTAGTCGGCAAAAATTTAATATTTTAGTGACTAAATAAGATATTAGTCGCCGTTAGTATACACTTTAGGCTAAAAATATAAATTTAATTTGTAATATTTCTTTTTCCCGACTAAAATAGAACCTAGTTGCGAAAGAGAACTTTTGGCGACCAATATCTTTGTTAGTGATATTTGGCTACCAAAGCATTATAGTCGATATAATTGATTCATTTCCTGACTAAGAATGAAATTAGTCCCTACAAATCAAAATTTAACGCACGCCACTTATTTTATTGCTGCGCGCGCGTTGATCTGCTAGGCAACTATGTATCACACACACAGGCCCCCAAATCTCACAGAAATCAGCCCCCCTTACCGTAGCACTGTATGGGCGACATTGCGACGGCCGCCGCCGCCGCCGCCACCGCCACCGCCACCGCTACCGGCGCAAATCACCACCGTCGCAGCCGCACATCACAGGTTCCCTCTCTCTCTCTCTCTCGCGCGCGCGCGCGCGCGCGCTCTGCTTCTCAGTCTGTTTGTGCATCCGTCTCTCGCTCTCTCGCTCGAGCTCTCTCACACAGTCTATCTGTCTGTCTTTGTCTCTCTCTATCTCTTTCTCTCTCTCTATTTCCCCCTTTCTGTGTTTCCCCCATTTCTGACATTGTTGCTGTAGGGTTCATTCAAATATGTGGCTATAATTGAATAAAAATTTCGAACATGATGTTTAATGTGTGTCTCTATGTATATATAATGCTTTGTACACGTATTACTCTTTCTCAAATTGCTATCAATTAATGCTTTGGGTCCATCTACAAAGTAAGCCCTTTCTCAAATTTTCTTTCAACCACCTTCATGCTTTCAAATTAGTACATGCAAATTGCAGTATCAAACACAACAACAGGTACTCAATTTGGGATCTGTTCTGTAAAGTAGACTACGTGAATTCTTAGTCAAGTAACTTCAAGATTTGAAATCGATAAAAGCACACTGGTATAAAGAGTGCCTTCAAACACTCTAGAGCAACCCAAAACAATTGATAGCAGATCCACCCATAGAATGATGATCCACTAAGAGAGCAAGCTTATTTGCAACTCCTGCAAAAAGCAGCTTCAAACACTATGGACCGGAGAACCACCCTCATTGGCAAACTATGTTTAATGTTTTAAAAAAAATAAAATATTTCACCAAATTAATGACTGCCTACCATTTAAGGACTTATTCGACTAACAACAACATTTCTTATCAATAGTATGATGGACAACATATGTCAAGGGGGACAATGAAATGCAGAGTTAAGCTCAATTTTTTACTAATTATAATTTTTGTTGGCAAGAATGCATTAATACACAGATTGCTATCAGTTGCAATTTGCATGTACTAATTTGCTATCAATTGTTTCCCCCTTTTCAGTGATTTACTTCTTGTGTTTTCTATACCTGCTTTGAATAAAGGCGCTTAAGGTTTGCATTGATTTATAGGATTTTCAAATTTTTATCTATTTGAAAAATGACTTATGCCATTGATTTTTCTTTTGCTGTCTTGTTTCACCACCTACTTGGATATACTTGAGAAATGACTTATGCCACTGTTTGATGAATAATTATTAAGAAACTAGTGAACAAGAATGCCTGGTGACATTAAACAGTGACTTATGTCATGGCTCACATTATCATAGTATATTTTCTCTTTGGTTGTTCAAATATGAATTTCAAGCAAACAAGATATAGAAGAGGTTAATGCAGTTTATTTGAATTGTTTCTTCTTATTATTAATTATGATAACATATTTATTAAGTTAAAATAATTTAAATAATTAAAAAAATAATTGATCATCTCTAAATGTTTAAGGAATGACACTTTTCATTTCTATTCTTCAATTGTTAACTTTTAACTTATAATAAATTATATTAAATAGACTCAAACACAATGGTGGTGGCTCTGTCCTCAAATCACTAGAATTAGACTAAGAATATTTTTATTTTGCTGTCCCTATACTCATGACCATTAGAGTATTAAAAATTTTACTAATTTGCAACCATATAGATACTATAAGATATACAGATTTAACGATAGAGAATCATATATACTATAATTAACTCACCTTTCATTTTGTTCTGATATAGCTGGAAGTATCGACATAAACATGCATATTATTATAAATTTTACGATGAAATATGCATATGGTGCTCTTAAAGTCGTGCAATAGGGGATATTTAATATAGGTTAAGTCAATTCTATTCAAGATCACTATATCAACATGTTACGTTGATATTCTTAACCATGATTAATTGCACAAGTCAGTGAATCAGAATCATCTATTTCCTTGAAAAAGATGAAAGAGAAACCTAAACTCCATAATCAATGGATTTATCATTATTATTATTATTATTATTTTATTTTTAGCTAAAGTTATTTGTAAGGAGTGATGAACTGAAGTTGATGAATGACCATTTCAATTTTAAGTCTAAAATAGCAACAAAATATGAAATATCGATGATTTCGATGTGCTTATTCTTTTCTTAGAATATATATATATATATATATATGAACACAGAGAGTGAATTAAAATGGGCATCAACCCCAATTATCATTAATATTAGTTCTCTTCTCTCGCAGGGCATAGAACCAAACACCACTGTGAGGAAAATTTTCAAACCTTTTGAGATATACATATGCTATATTTAAAACCCAGAATGTGTTCTTGCGTTTTTTCGGTTAAACCAACTTTAACAGAAAAGAAAAATGAAAATGAAAATGAAAAAACTGAGAAGCAGTGAAACATCTTCATGATCTCTTCAAACAAAGACCCTTTACCTACACACACACACACTCTTTCTATCCCACAAGAAGTGACTGAAAAACTACTTCTGCACAAGGAATGTTAAGACCTATGTCGTGATCAAACCCGAACTCTTCTCGGCACATTGAAGAAGGTTCTGGAACTCAGGATGAGTCAAGAGAGAGATTGGAACAATGTATCTGCTTCTGTTTACACCAGCATAAACAACAAAGTGGCCCTTTTGGACATCCGTTGGAAGACCCTCTTCATAATATCCTTGTCTCTTTCCTAAGCTTGAACACCTCTGCACAATTATTTTTCTGAACTGTTGTTTGTGAGAGCTTGTTTGATTTCTTAATGGCCATTATTTTTTTTCATTTTTTAGGTTTCATGGTTTTGGTTATAAATTTGTTTGTGAGTGATGGATAATAAAATGTTCTTCTAAAATGCCCATATTGTCAATTTTTTATTTTTATTTATTATTTACCTACTTTATGTACTCAACAGATTCACTTCTCTTGAAACCTCATTTGTTTAGGAATCAAGCTAATGACTCTGCTACTGGTCTCATCACCCCAATAGAAAACACTAATGTTTTGAGAAAACAATCCACAATTGAACTCTGAACTAGCTGAGATAGACTTCACAGGTCCATCATCAAACACATGGTTTGCAGTCATGTTATAGCCCCAACAATCAACAATGGAAGTAGTATTAGTGTTTGTGATTGCATTTCTTAGCTTTTCGATAAAGGGTTTTCTCAAACCACACAAATGGTGGTCTCCAGCGCTAATTTCAGAGTATTTAGACGCATTAACTATAGGTTGAGGAACCCCCATTTGAATAAAGGCATTGCTTCCCCAACAATAAGGTTGGTTTGTACCCATTAGAACCCCACAGACAAAGCCATTGCCAGCGGTTAGACCGGCAAATGGGAAATGAGATGGGGTTGCGAAGATTATAGTTGAATTTGATCCATAGCAGCCCACAAGATGAGTTCTATCTAGTTTAAGACCACAGAAAATAGGGCCATTCTCACCATAAGAAATGGCAATGGAGGACATTGAGCCTAGGCCTAAAACCAATCTCCCTAAATCTGAAATCAACACAAAAAAAGCAAGAAATCTAGCTCTGATTGTGGTGATTTTCAAGACCCAAATGATAGAATCTGTCACTAAACCCCTCCTTATCTCCATTTTATATAATAAACTACTCAAGAACAACAATCTCTACCTCTGATATGCATTGAAATATTTCAAAAAAGACCCAGTCGACAAAAAGTGATATCTATGAACTCTTCAACAAGCTAGTACTCCTTTTGGGTTCCTCTCTTTTTCCATGGTTGAATTAACAAATTAGAAAAGCAATTTTTACATAGATATATCTGAATGCAGAATAAATAATCAAGAACACATGTCTGAAACTACTAAATAAATTAGGCAAACTTAACAAGACCACCCAAGATCATCAAGTTCCAACTACAAAGACATGAATTTCTGCTATCTAAACCAGTAAAACAGAATCTAAACCGCAAATCCATCTCCTCTGTGCTATTGTTTTCCCAAAACCCACATGAGAAAATTGGATTTTACAATCGAAGAACATACTCAAGATTACATTTTGGGGACATAAATTTAAATTGGTTTCCATTTACACCACATAGAGTTCAATGGAAAAAGGCTAACTCATTCTTTGCTAGATATATATCTTGATTTAGAGAGTAGTAGTGGTGGTGAGAGTGAGAAATGATATGCTAAAGATGGATTACGGGGCGAAAATCAAAACAGCCCCCGAACCACCATGTGACTCTCATAGGTAGCTTCCCCAGGACAAATAGGACTTGTGACAACTAACGAAATGTTATTTCAACCCGTAGGTTGGCAGTCAGAGCTGAATACGCCCAAAACTTAGTCGAAAAAGAGCGTTTCAGGGGCAAAAATTCAAAACAGGCCCTAAACAGCTGTGTGGCTCTCACAACAGTTTCCCCATGACAAATATGATGTATGACAACTGACGGAATGTAATTCGGACCAGTAGGTTGGAAGTTAGAGCCGAATACGCCCAAAAGTTACTCGAAAAAGGGCGTGTCGGGGCGAAAATTCAAAACAGCCCCCGAACCACTGTGTGACTCTCACAAGCAGCTTCCCCAGGACAAATAGGACTTGTGACAACTGACGGAATGTTATTAGGACTCGTAAGCTGGGAGTTAGAGCCGAATCCCAAAACATAGTCGAAAAAGGGCGTTTCGAGGGCAAAAATTCAAAACATCCCACGAACCACCATGTGGCTCTCACGGACAGTTTCCCTATGAAAAATAGGACTTATGGCAACTGACGGAATGTTATTCAGACCCGTAGGTTGGGAGTTAGAGCTGAATACACCCAAAACTTAGTTGAAAAAGGGCGTTTCGGGGGCAAAAATTCAAAACAGCCCCCGAACCACTGTGTGGATCTCATGGACAGTTTTCCTATTACAAATAGGACTTGTGACAACTGACGTAATGTAATCTGGACCCGTAGGTTCGGAGTTAGAGCCAAATACGCCCTAAAGTTACTCGAAAAAGGGCGTTTCGGGGCCGAAAATTCAAAATAGCCCCCGAACCACCGTGTGACTCTCACGGGCAGCTTCCCCATGACAAATATGACTTGTGACAACTGGCAGAATGTTATTCGGACCCGTATGTTAGGAGTTAGAGCCGAATACGCCCAAAACTTAGTCGAAAAAGGGGCGTTTCAGGGGTGAAAACTCGAAAAAGCCCCCGAACCACTGTGTGGCTCTCACGAACAGTTTCCCTATGACAAATAGGACTTGTGACAACTGACAAAATGTTATTCGGACCCATCGTTTGGGAGTTAGAGATGAATACGACCAAAACTTAGTCGAAAATGGGCGTTTCAGGGGCGCAAATTCAAAACAGCCCCCGAACCACCGTGTAACTCTCACAGATAGTTTCCCTATGAAAAATAGGACTTCTAACAACTAACAAAATGTAAGCCGGACCCATAGGTTGGGAGTTAAAGCCGAATACGCCCTAAAGTTACTCGAAAAAGGGCGTTTCAGGGGTGAAAATTCAAAACAGTCTCCAACCCACCATGTGACTCTCACGGGCAGCTTCCCCATGAGAAATATGACTTGAGACAACTGACAGAATGTTATTCGGACCCGTAGGTTGGGAGTTAGAGCAAAATACGCCCTAAACTTTGTCGAAAAAGGGCGTTTCAGGGGCGAAAATTCAAAACAGCCCCTGAACCACAGTGTGGCTCTCACGGACAGTTTCCCTATGACAAATAGGACTTGGGACAACTGACAGGATGTTATACGAACCTGTAGGTTGGGAGTTACAGCCGAATACACCCAAAACTTAGTCGAAAAAGGGTGTTTCGGGGGCGAAAATTCAAAACAGCCCCCGAACCACCGTGTGGCTCTCACAGACAGTTTCCCCATGACAAATAGGACTTGTGGCAACTGATGGAATGTAATTCGGACCCGTAGGTTGGGAGTTAGAGACGAATACGCCCCAAAGTTAGTCGAAAAAGGGCGTTTCGGGGGCGAAATTCAAAATAGCCCCCAAAAGAAAAAGAGTTTTGTTAAAGGGCACATTGTTCTTCAGATTCAAACAAATAAGATGAAAGAAAATTCTTTTCTTGCTCCGGATGTGAACTTGTAGGAGCTTGGTATGTGAGTTCTGCATTTTGTTAGTATTTGTTATTGCCATGATAGATCAACACATGATTGGTTCTGCATTTTGTTAGTTATTGTTGTTGCCATGATAGATCATCCAACGATTATTATCCTTTTCCACTTTAATTGTCTTTTCTCAATCTGGAATGACACTATATCCAAGTATTGTTATTTAAGATTTTCTGAGCATCTGTTCTGAAATTTTTTGTGGTTGGAAGTGTATACTGAATACAATTATTTATTGGAGAAGTAGAGTAACGGAAAATTAAGGGAAAAATATTCAGAAATCAATATTAACTTATTTTACGCCTTGTTATATTATATTAATTTCTTGAATGTACACAAGTGTGTTATATTATATTTAAGTTTTTATACAAGTATCAAACTCTGAATGTTGTTTTTGAGGCCATGTGCTTCATGAGATATCAAGTATTCTTTCTTTGATGAACCATTTATAGATGTCTCAACATACATTTCTACATATTTCCTTGTGTGATTGAACTTTATTTTATTTTTTATTTTTCTCACATGTTCTAATATCCTGAATGAAATGGCACTGACAGACATTAATAAGTAGGGATAGTTTTATATCCAATCTAATGAGTCAAGTGCTTTTTATTGTTCTGCATTTAACAATGTTCCTTATAGCAAAAGACTTTAGAAAGACTGATAATTGATTAATCATGGAAGGTTGCTTCTTTGATATGTTATTTGTCACTTGTTGCCAAATTCATTCATGAAGTTGGGCATTTTTTGGTCCAACTATAATGTTTTCTTGTTCTTTTTGTTTTTTGTAGATGACTTTGTTGCGTGGACTTGTGGAAAATCCATTTTGGTGTATGAAGAAGAAATTTCACTTTTGTATAAAACTAATATAATACTTTTGTCGTCCCCGACTTTTGTGCAGTTCACTATTACTGATACAGAAAACTTTTGGTAGCCAACAGATAATTACTGGCATGGTACATAGATCACCTTCTGTCGTTGTACATATATATGAGTTTTTGTCATGGTACATAGATGTACTTTTGTCTTGATACATACATCACCTTTTGTCGTGGTACAGATTGCGATGGTAATTTGTACCATGCCAAATGGTCATTTCACAAGGTCGTAAATGTAATTTTTGTATATGGAGGGCTTTGATTTTTGTATGATTCTATATTTTGTATGAAATTATTATTTTAGTTTGGACAAAGTTGGTTTGTATGGACTTTGACAGTTAAAGTTATTTAGTTTTTGTATACGGATGCAAATTGTGGAATGATTGATAGCATATGTATTATTTTGTCAATATACATATTACAGGTTGCATGGAATATAGATAGGTTATGGGGAAATTATAATATTTGCAATAAAACACAATATCATGTTTTTGGCGACTAAAAGTTTTGTAGCAAAAAAAAAAAAAAAAAAAAATCAAACATTTGGTGACTAAAAGTTTTGTAGCCAAAAGAAAATCAAACATTTGGTGACTAAAATTTTTGTCGTTAAAAGAAAAGAAAACATTTGGCGACTAAAAGTTTTGTAGTTAAAAGAAAACCAAATATTTGGCGACTAAAAGTTTTGTAGCCAAAAGAAAATCAAACATTTGCCGACTAGGATATTTCATAGCTAAAAACAAAAGCTAAAGAATAAAAACACTTTTGCCAACTAAAAATTTAGTAGCTAAAAATGTGGGAGTTTAGGCGACTAAATGTTTAGTAGCCAAAACAAAAACTATTTGCCGACAAATTTTAGTAGCAAAAAATGTGGGACTTTAGGCGACTAAATCTTTAGTAGCAAAAAAAATTTGACTTTAGGCAACTAAAATTTTAGTAGGCAAAACACTAGTATTTACTTTAGCCAACTAATATATTTAGTAGCTAAAAAATTTTTCCTCGACTAAATATTTGGTCTTTAACAATAATTGAGGCTTTTGGCGACAAAAAAATTGGTCGCCGAAAATGTGTTATTTAATTTTTTTTTCCAACCTTTTGGCGACTAAAAGTTTAGTCGGCAAATGAATACATTTAGCGACTAAAATAATTTTAGCCACCAATTAGCTTTCCCGACAACTCTTCGGCTACTAATTCTGCGACCAAAAAATTTAGTTGCTAAAGCACTTCAGTGACTAAAAATTGACTTTTGGTGACTAAAAATTTAGTTGCCAAAAGTGAAAATTCTTACAGTGCGTCTTCAACTCTTCTTGTCATCCGGAGTTTTTTTGAGAAAAGATCCTATCCTTCAATATTATGATTGGGTCGACCAAACCAGATCACGAGTGAAATATCATGATCGGGTTGACCAGACTAGATCATAAGTGAATAAAAAAAAATGTGCATTGTTGCTCGAGCTATATATATCTGGAATGATGTGTTTGTAATTTTTGTAAAAATATAAAAATAATGATAAATGTTTTAATTGAAACTAAGAGAGCCATGTGCCCTCTCTCATTTTTTGAAAATTATATTTTTACCTCTAATTAATTATTTTTTTATTTAACTCCCTTTTAATTTTTAAATATGTTTCTAAATCTTTATATCTCATCTTTCTTTTCTTTTTGTTTTTGATAATGCAATACGGTCAACTGAGAATGAGTCGGACTGATCCACGTGCTCCACTGTCTGATTGGCTTTCATCTCCTTGGAGCACCCCTGCAAAAAGGCCCAATGGGAAGGTACCAAAACTAGAGTGGTTCCTTCTCGTGAGCTTTCCGATGGTTAAGTTAGACAGGAGGTGATTGAAAGAAGGGTGAGTAGAGAAAGTTAAGAGTCGAGAGAGAAAGGAAGAGAATAGAGAGAGCATTACTTGTTACCAAATGTACTTCAAAAGCTTCCTTATATCCCTTACTTATCATTTCCTTATCCATTCCAATCTATCTTATTGGCCGAAAGCCTATAGCCTAGTTGCCATCGTTCGCGGTGATTTTGCATACTCCAACGTGAAGGGCCCTGCGGCATTTAATGCTATGATAGCCTCATTTAATGGCTGATGTGTAGGTTCAATAACTCTATAGGATCTGTCTGCTACGTTGCTGACTCCCTTTCTTACAGGTGTCTAAACCCTACTGGATCTGGGCCAGCATCATACCCTCATTGATATTGCGCTTTGGTCATGCGACTGTTTGGGGGGCTTAGGACAAAGGTGGATCGGGCCTTTTTGGGCCATGCCCATCTGCAGTCCCCTATTCCTGAGTACAACTTTAGTCCAATGAAGGGAATAAGAATGGCGAAAGTAATCTCCCAAGTTGGCAAAGGAAGAGTAAAGAGGGTAGACTAGTGAAGGTGTCCGAGGATGGCTGAGCGAGAGGTATGACTGAACAAAGAGAGGAGGGGAGGGCTTTAGGGCATGCTGGAGGGCGACCGACTGGCAGGAGGACATCTCGATTGGCTGCATGACTGACCGTGAGTATGGCTGACCGACAAGGTGATCGACCGTGAAAATGGCCAACCAACAACGTGACTGACCGTAAAAGTGGCTGACCAACCAGGTGGCCAACCAATAAGGTGACCAACCATAAAGGTGGCTGATCATTGAGGGAGCCAACCGTTGGGGTGGTCGACCGTCAGGTTAGTCGACCATAAAGGTGACCGACCAACAAGGTGACTAACCATGAAAGTGGCTGGCCGTTGGGAGGACCTGATGGCCTTGATGGTGCGCCGAGCTCGAGGCGCAGAAATGCACATAATGATGTGAAGTGGAATAAACGGGGAAGAAGAAAGAGAGTTAGTGGCGGTGAAGATTAATCGTATCCATACACGTGGGGTGATCTATGCTGCCGATTAAGACGACGTACCATTTATGGAAAGTGAAGGGGTTTTATAGTGGGAGATATCGAAAAAGCTGGGGTTTTAACTTATATTTTGGTTTTCAAATTGGCAAAGTTTAATCGCGATCCTTGGAACACAGGCAAACGCTGGGCATTTGATCTTATGCGATTTTCGTATCTTATTGCGAAAAGCCAACAGATCCCAGATTTCACCTTTTTTGTCTCGTTTGATTCTCCGTTGTTGCACGTTTCAAGCTTCCTTGCCCCTGCAACCGAAGCTATTTACCAGAATGTAAGAGAAATGGCATAAGAGAGAGCCCCTGTTATGACGCTGGTTGCCCTAGGAGATGATGACGACATTGCCCTAGCAGAGAGGTATAGGGTGGAGAGGTTAGTGGAGAAAAGAAGGGAGAGACTACCATGGCCCATTCCTACAATGATGATATCGGCCACCCAACCTTTGAGCCAAAGTACCCCCAACCATTGGCATACCAAGGCGGATAAGTCAACATTGACGTGGAATGATCTGGAGGAGTTGCACATTAAGTACTAGATCCCAGCAGACGTGGAGTTGAGGCTATAATCGGCAATGGGGAGAGAGTCGAATGCCAGGCCAATGAAGTTTACTCTGTACGAAGAGAGGCTCAGTGGTTGTTTGAGACTACCAATCCCCTAGTTTGTCGCCGACATGCTGAATTAACTAGAGGTGGTGCCTAGCCAGTTGATGCCGAATGCGTAGAAGATCTTGTTTACTTGCGCGATCTCTTGACAGCTGGAAACCGATGGGAATGCGATGATGGTGGACGAATTTTTCTCCTATTACAAGGCCTCAGGCTAGCAGAAAATGTGGGTCACCTAACAAGCACTGGCGGCCAGAGGATTGGTCGCAAGGCTGTACTCGTCTGTTAAGGATTGGCGGGAAAAATGGTTTTTTGTGTTAGAGAATGGTGAAGGGGAGCACAGACGATGTATAAAGGCCCTACCAAGTCTATGGAACCAAAGTTAGACTCTGCGGCAGTGGGCAGGGTAAAGCAGGTGCGCCGTTGGAGGGAAAATAAGGGGCTAAAGTGGGATGACCTGGTGAAACCCTTTGCCTTGTTCACTCTGAGGTTGGGGCCTGAGCCTGCGGAGGGAAACTCTTCTCCTGAGGAAGTGGAGGCGATGAAGAAGACCCAAGAAGTAGAAGATAAGCGCATCTTGGCGATAATACAACAATACAAGGAGAAGGAGTTAGGGGCAGTGCCGAAACTAATTGTGGAGAGTGCAGCTCTCCTAAGACCCAAGCAGTTGGCAGAAAAAGACTTGAGCACGTTTGTGCCACTTAAGGCATCGGTGGACCTGTTGAAGGAAAGGATCAGGGCAAAGGTAGAAAAAGTGTTGAAGAAGAAAAGTAAGGTGGCGACCGAAGGCGAGGAGAAATGGGCCACACGAAAAAAGGCTAAGGGGTTGGCAGTGGTGGTAACCAGCGAAATGGAAGCGGGGGAGGCCAGGCCTGGGATGGTCATTGGGGGAGATGAAGCTGAGCTCAATTGCTAAGATGGTGGATGTGGTGGGGGT
Organism: Camellia granthamiana; assembly: GCA_036172215.1. Lineage (NCBI taxonomy): Eukaryota > Viridiplantae > Streptophyta > Magnoliopsida > Ericales > Theaceae > Camellia > Camellia granthamiana. The sequence goes on along the minus strand of CM069915.1, from coordinate 71,768,161 downwards.
GGGAGAAGAGAAGAAAAGAGAGCAAACTGTTAACCTCCTCTCTTTCCCCCTCCCCTTTAGTGGGAAAGAGGGAGGCAGATGATATGGCAGAGATGAGGACAGAAGGGGAATGTCCTGCCCAAGCAAGCATAATTTTTGGAGTCAGGAGTACTGCTGCTCACTATCTAGGTGCAGTGTTCGGTCTCTCGCAGGCGGATGGAGGAGAGTTTGTCAATGTGTTGAGCAATTCGCAAGCGGCCCTGCTCTGCCCAGATGGAATCTCTGACATTGGTGACTGCTTTGTTGGGCAAGGGGGTGGGTGCAAAGATGGAGGTGGGGCCACTTAAAGCACAGCTGGAGAAGACCTAGGTAGAGCTGGAGGGGGCGAGAGTGAAAAGTGCACACTGGAAAAAGACAGCACGAAGCGCCTGCTGCAAAGGCTTGAAACATGCTCAAGATGCTAAGAAGATGAAGGAGTTGGTGGTAGTGCAAGGCTTCATATCAAAGCATGCTAGGGTAGAGGAAAGGAAGACCTAGACTCAGTTAGCAGAGGCCAAGGCACAGTTGGACGAGAAGGCGGCTGAATTTGCGGTGGAACAAGAGAAGGCCCATGAGGCCAGGTGGGCTGTGAGACTAGGAAAGAGAGGTTGGAAGAAGCACTTGTCAACAAAAGAAGAGCTGCGTGAATCATCTCTAAAGGAGAATGAAGAGGCGGATACACGAGTAACAGAGTTGGTGAGTGCCTTGGCGGGAAAGAGAAAAGCCTTGGAAGAAGAGAGAGCCAAGACATCGGAGTTAGCAATGATGATGGCATCTAAGAGGACTGCCTATCCAAATTTCTATGCCACTGCGGTTAAACAGTTCAAACATTTGACTGAGTTTCAAATAGCAGTCGACGCAGCTGTGGCCAGGAGCTTAGTTGGTGAAGGGGAAGACAATGCTGGGCCATCAAACGTGGCTGCTACCGAACTGGTGAAAGGGTAGACCAAGTCAAAAATAATTTAGAACTTTCAATAATCCGACTATTATAAGCAGCAGCTGAGTTTGTACTGGGACATTGGATGTGTGAGGTTCAAGCGAAGGGCAGAGACAACCTTCCCAGACATCGACTCAACCGTATAGTGCTAGGAGATGGAGACGTCGTCTGCACTCCACTGGATGAGGGCATTGAAGAAGAGAATTGGATGTCCCGTAAAGAAGAGGGAGATGGGGGGGGGGGGGAAAGCAAGCTGGAGTTGACTATCTTTTGTCTTTGTTATTGTTACTTTAATTTGCCTTTGTAAAAATGTATGAAAATTAAAATTTGTAAGGGTAATAATAAAGAAGTGTCCTTTTCAATTTGTGTTGAAGTTGATTGAAGCAATGTTCAAATTTGATTATTTGATTGGCTCTTACGTTAGATTTGTGGCTGGCTCTCATAGGAAATAAGGAAATATTAAGACTAAACTGGTATAAAGTAGTTGGCTGAAATAATAACTAAAGAATTTACTAATAGGGGAAGAATCTTGATGCTCAGTTTGGCTGAGGCTTCGAAGGGCTCAGGCTAGCTAGGCTCTTCATGCTCAGTCTAGCTGAGGCTTTTCAGGGATCAGTCTAGCTGAGGCTTATGAAATATGAACATAGGTAACATAATTGCAATGTCTTTCTCATTAATACAAAATTCCACCAAGGTCAACTTTAGACATTTGGAAAAGACAAAATACAATAAGTGACTGGAATTGAACAAGATGGGGAAACAAACGAGGAATCATTTTACTGATAATATTGCTTCAAGTGTTCGGCGTTCCATGGATGGGGAAGATCTTTATCTTCCATGTGCTGCAAATGGTAAGTGCCTGTATGTGGTTTAGACTTGACGATATCAGGTCCCTCCCATTTAGCTGCTAGCTTGCCTTTTGCTGGGTTTTTAGAGGCCAAAGTTGCTTCCCTTAAGACCAGGTCTCCTACAGCAAAAACTCTAGGTCGAACTTTGCTATTATAGTGTCATCACATCCGTTGCTGGCAGGAAGCTAGTCTAATAGCGGCTGTCTATCGAAGTTCTTCGATGAGGTCGAGGTCGGCCCTCCATAGCTCTTCATTGAGTTCTAGGTTTAGGTGCATGATTCGAGGGGTTGGCTAGACGATCTCCATAGGGATGACCGCTTCGGCACCATATGTTAAGCAAAAGGGGGTCTCCCCTGTGGGGGTTCGCGTCATCGTCCAATATGTCTAGAGTACATTCGGCAGCTTTTCTACCCAAAGACCTTTGGCTGCTTCTAGCTTGGTCTTGATGATTTTTAACAGAGAACGGTTGGTGACTTCAACTTGGTCGTTGGCTTAGGGATGACCGGGGGAGGAAAAACAGGTTTTAACGTTGAGCTCTTCACAAAATTCCCTGAATTTGGCATTGTCAAACTATTTACCATTGTCTGAGACAATCGCCTAAGGGACCCCGAATCGGCATACAATAGACTGCCAAATGAATCTAGTGGTGTTACGCTCGATAATCTTGGCAAGGGGTTACACTTCCACCCACTTAGTGAAGTAGTCGATGGGGACTACGGCAAACTTAACTTAGACCTTGACGATTAGCAAGGACCTACCAAGTCGATTCCCTATTTGGCTAACGGATAAAGACTGCTAAGCGTGATCAGTTCTGTTGGAGGAGCATGAGGTATGTTGGCGAAGCATTGGCATTTGTCACACTTAAGTACAAATTCGATGGCATCTTGGTTGAGCGTGGGCCAAAAATAGCATGTGTGAAGGATCTTATGAGTCAATGATCGTCCCCCAGAACAATTGCCACAAACCCCTTCATATATTTCTCTTATAAAATAGGTGGCCTGGGTAGTACTTAAACATTGGAGGTATGGTCATGAGAACCCTCACTTGTATAAGATGCCTTCAATGATGATGTAGTTAGCCGATCGAGCTTTGACTTTGTTTACCTCATTCTTATCTCCTAGTAATATTCATTGCTTAAGGTTTGGATAATGTCTTGTGCCCATGGGATATGTTCGTTCTGAAGTAGGTGGAGCTCTTGTACATCTAGTGAGATGGTTGGGTGTGCTAAGTAGTCTATTTTGACTCTGCGGCTAAGGTCTGATTGGTTTGCAGGCCAATTGGGCCATTTCATATACCTGGGAATTCTCTGACCATGGGATGTGTTTGATGTGGAAGCTATTGAAGAGACATGTGACGAGTAGGATGATAGCCCTATATGATTTCATTTTTTCCTCCTTTGTAACAAAATCCACATTTATCTGCCCAACGACCAATTAGGAATCAATAAATACTTGAATGCAATCCATCACAATGTCTTTGGCTAGCCTGAGGCCTGCTATCAAAGCTTCATACTCTATCTCATTATTATCGGCTGCGAATTGGAAACGGAGGACACACTTGGGATCTTCTCCTTCTGGGGTGGTGAGGATTAGCCCACCCCCACTTCCTTCTTTTCTAGATGAGCCATCAACGTTTAGAGTTCAGGAATAAGGGACGATTTCGTCAGGAGTTGTGTTGATCGAAGGGGGAGGCTTATGAGGGTTGACATTGGTGAACTTTGGGATGAAGTTCACGATGGCTTGTCCTTTGATAGCTGTGCGGGGTTAGTAGGAGATTTCATACTGGCTGAGTTAGATAAACCACTGCATAAGTCTGCCAGAGGATTCTGGTTGGTGCATGACTTTCTTTAAGGGATGTTCGGTGAGAAGGACTATGGAGTGGGCTTGAAAGTATGGTCGAAGGTGCCTTAAGGCGATGACTAGGGCGAGCGCTAATTTCTCCAATAGGGGATATTTCTGTTCTTCCCCCCTGAGCGCGCGACTGATGTAGTAAACCGAGCGTTAGACTGAGTCTTCTTCCCTAATTAGAGCAGCACTGACAGTAGTGTGGGAAACGACTAAATAGAGGAAGAGAGTTTCCCTTGGAAGTGCTTGAGAAATGAGAGGGGGTTGGCCATACACTGTTTCAGTTGTTGGAATGCCTCTTCACATTTGGCGTTCCAGGTGAAAACCTTCCTAAACACCTTAAAGAATGGAAGGCACTTGTCAGCCGCTCTTGAAATGAAATGATTGAGAGCAGCTACTCTACTAGTGAGTCGTTGAACCTCCTTTACAGTTGTGGGAGACCCTATTTCGATTAAGGCTTTGATTTTCTCAGGATTGGCTTCGATTCCCCCATGGCTGACCATGAAACTCAAGAATTTGCCAGATTCAACACCAAAGGCACATTTCTCTGGATTCAGCTTCATTTGGTATATACGCAAGGTCTGGAAGGTCTTGCGTAGATATGATAGGTGATCTGAAGCTAGCTTGCTTTTAACAGGCATATCATCGACGTAGACCTCAACATTCCTACCGATCTGGTCTTTGAACATGGCATTGACCAATCGCTAGTAGGTGGCCTCCGCGTTCTTTAGGCCGAATGGCATCACGCGGTAATGGTAAGTTCCCCTGTTTGTAATGAAAGATGTATGTTCCTAGTCGGCTGCATGCATTAAGATCTGATTATAGCCTAAAAAGGCGTCCATGAAGCTAAGCATTTGATGGCTTGCTGTCGCATCGATTAAAAAATCTATCCTGGGTAACGGGTAGCTATCCTTAGGGCAAGCATAGTTGAGGTCGAAGTAATCATCTACACAGAGTCGCCATTTTCCTTTGTTCTTGCATACTAAAACCACATTAGATAACCACTTTGTATAATCCACATTTTTAACAAACTTGGCCTTCAACAATTTATCCACTTCGTCAACAATGAGGTTTTTGCGCTCTAGATGAAAAATGCACTGCTTTTGGTGGATTGGTTGGAATTGGGGCTTGATACTGAGGCGGTGAGTGATAGTAGAGGGGTCGATGCCAGGCATGTCTACGTGGGTTTAGGAAAAGACATCCTTGTGTTTAGTGATAGGTGCTATAAGCTCAGCTTTGGCTTGAAGACTTAGCTAGTAGCCAATTTTAGCTGTCTTCGTTGGGTCTGATAGGGAAATGAGTACTTCAATCAACTCCCCCACTGGTTCTCCCCGACTCAGCTCATCTTCGTCTCTAGTGTCAAAACCCTCAATGATCGTAGCCTCCTTCATCTTGACCTCCATTAATGAGGATACGTAACTGTAGACCTCCATCTATGGCAGCAATCGACTCGTAGGCTGGCACAAACTTCTGGTCAATGATGATCGGATGCATCTGGACTCCAAAAGGGATGTCTATCATGGAAGATAAAGTTGCTAGTGAATCTGCGAACCTGTTGTTCGCTCTTAACAGATGAGCGAAGTTCAGCTTCTCAAACCGAGGAATCAACAAGTCCAAGGTCTGATGATAGATTCTCATCTTTTCTTCTTTGACTTTCCAGTCTCCTTTAGCTTGAGATCCAACCAGGTTCGAGTCCCCGATGACGTCTAACTGTTTTGCCCCTAGTTCTAGGGCGGCTTCTAAACCAGCAATGCATGCTTCATACTCTACTTCGTTGTTCGAGACTTTGAACTGGAGTTTAAATGCTAGAGGGATACGGGACTTGTCGGGTGCTATCAGCAACACCCCTATCCCATACCCGTACTAGTTTGACGCTCCGTCAAAATACATTGGCCAAAACTCATCGTCGATATGCAAAATAGCCTCATCTGGGAATAAGTACTTGACTGCTTCATCCCCTTCAACTGGGTGATCGGCTAGGAACTCCGCTACCGCTCTCCCCTTTACTGACTTGCGAGTCACATACTTCAGATCGAATTCGGAAAGCAGAAGCAACCAACAAGCTAGCCTACCCATAAGTGCCAGTTTCTCGAAGAGATATTTGATGGGATCTAATCTTGAAACCAACATTACAAAGTGAGCTAACAGGTAGTGCTGCAGCTTTCTGGTAGCCCATACCAAGGCCAAACAAGCCTTCTCGAGTGGAGTGTAGCGGATCCCGTATTCCAACATCTTCTTGCTCAGGTAGTAGATAGCTTTTTCCACTTTGTCCTCGGACTCCTGTGCGAGCATGCAGCCCATTGTAGTTTCAGTCACTGAAAGGTACAAAATCAATGGTTTCCCCGGCTCAGGCAGTGACAACACGGGTGGGTTCTGTAAGTATTGCTTGATCTGTTCGAAAGCAGCTTGGCATCGGCCGTCCCATTGGAACTTCGTTCCCTTCTTCATGAGATCAAAGAGTGGTTCACAAGTCAAGGTTAATTTTGAGATAAACCGTCTTATGAATTGCACTTTACCCAGAAAGCTTCGCACCTCCTTTTCAGTCCTCGATGGTGGCATTTCTGAGTTGGCCTTGATTTTGGAAGGGTTGACTTCGATGCCTCTTTGTGTAATCAAGAACCCAGCATTTTCCCTGCTGTAACACCAAACGTACACTTCTGAGGATTCAGCTGCAACCGAAATTCTCTGATCCTTTGGAAGAACTTTTGCAAGGCGGTATAGTGGCCCTCTCTTTCTTTGGACTTGACAATAATGTCGTCCACGTACAACTCAACCTCTTTGTGGATCATGTCATGTAATATCGTGGTCGCGGCCCGTTGATATGTAGCTCCAGCATTCTTCAGCCCAAACCGCATCACTCTGTAATAGTAGGTCCCCCACGGGATGGTAAAAGTAGTTTTCTCCTGGTCTTCGGGTGCCATCACAATCTGGTTATAGCCTGAAAAGCCATCCATGAACGAAAGCAATGCATGCCCCACAGTGAAATCCACTAACTCATCGATATGCGGCAAAGGAAAGTCGTCCTTCGGACTGGCTTTGTTCAAATCTTTGAAATCCACACATACCCGAATTCTGCCATCCTTCTTCGGCACTAGAACGATGTTGGCCAACCAAGTTGGGTATTCAGATACCAGCAGGAACAGTCACATCCCAAACTCGCCCCTAAAAGTTCGGGCATGACCCATACAGAAACGGACACTTAACCTGATATACATATCATATGGGGCCTGAACGGAAGCATTTAATATAATAAAATAACACAGAAAAGCATCCATTGAGCTAAACCTAACATGCGAGGATCACATTTGTGAGAGTCATTTATTTTTAGACATACCCATACACATACATGGCCGCATAAATGAACATTGGTATAGAAAGGGGTCATATACATACATTTTAACCTTAGGTAAATAATTAAAGTGCAAGCCCAAAATCTTAACAAAACTTGACATAAATGCATAGACTTGGTCTGGGAGCCTGGGCATACTGAGGTTGACAACTGAAGGGTGAGCTTTAAGGGTTAAGACGGACTCCCAAAGTGATTACCTACAGAACAGACATAATATAAAGTGAGCGAAGCTCAGTGAATAATAGTACATAAACGATTCAATGCTCAACTTGAATTATAATATATATCAATGCATACATAAATAATGAGGCATAAGGTTAATTGATTTTGTATTAATTCTTGAACGGCCTAAGGCCCAGTCTTGAAACATATTGACTTGAAACATAATATCTTGGAACATAATGGCTTTAAGCCCTTGAACATATTAGCGTTAAACTTTTAAACATGTTGGCATATAGCCCTTGTACACATGGCATGAAGCCCTTGAACATATGACATGAAGCCCTTGAACATATAGCATAAAGCCCTTGAACATATGGCATAAAGCCCTTGAACATATGTGTATGAATTCAAGAGGTGTCTCACACGGACTCTAGAGGTGACTCACATCGTAGCACTTAGTTCCGTGTAGCACTTTGTTTCATATTATAATAACTTATCCGGAATGGCCATAGGCCTCATAACTTACACATATGTATGGACTCAAGAGGTGGCTCGTACGGATTCTAGAGGTGACTAACATTGCAGCACTTAGTTCCGTACAGCACTTTGCTCCATACCGAAAATACAGAATGGCCTCCGGCCTCATAGATCATATAGAATGGCCATAGGCCCAGATTGGCTATAAGCCTCATTCATATATGTATGGACTCAAGAGGTGGCTCACATGGACTCTAGAGGTGGCTCACAATGTAGCACTTAGTTCCAAGTAGCACTTTGTTCCATACCAGTAATTAACAGGTTTTACAGACCAACCATACATATCATGTCATATCATAAACGGAAACAAATTCATACATATGCATTATGCTTAATTCATAAACAAAAATCAGAATTCAAACTTAATTATACCTGGCACTTCAATAGTGCTAACAAGTTAATATAAAGCATTCTTGTTCCTCGGTACTAAGAACTTGTAATATCCTTGAACTTATAACATACGTGAATTTGTAACAGACTTAAACTTCTAATATACGTAAACTTGTAACAGATGTAAACTTATAACATGCGTAAACTTGTATATACTTGAATTTGTAACATATATAAACTTGTACCATACTTGAACTTGTAACATGCATATACTTGTAACATACTTGAACTTGTAACATACTTGAAAACACGGTATTATTACCCCCGGGTAAGGGTCGTGTGCTACGGATGTCATGAATACTTTACATATATGGCCAACTGTTCTTTACTTCAAAACGTAACATATTAGAACACAGAACATTTCTTGTTATATCATGTCATTACAGTACACTTAGCAAAGACAGAACATGTTACATCATAATGTAGGTTACATGACAAGGTCATCGATATTTAATTCTGTGTTTGGGTTGAGCCATCCGTAAGTCAATCTGTTGTTTATCATAATACTTAGCAGGTATTAACGTATAAAACAATCCGTGGTCTTAGCTAATTATTCGTTAAGAAATAGCGTGGTTCACTTGATCTATTAATAGCATATAGAAGCATACACCTTTATTTGCTCGTTCATATATGTTACTATATTTGACTTGTACTTAGCAGAGTACTACTGGTATCCGTTACATCATTCACATGAGTTAACATAGTTAACTTAAGTTTAACAAGATGCTCCTGATAATTACTAATGAGGGATAAGCACATTTACAAATAGAATGATTTCAGAGATACGTGAATACCATGATTCCGTAGTGCTTATACGTTCCCTTGGTTCATCATGAATCACTATAGATATCTTGCACATAATGTTAGTATTCTTTGTCAACAATAATAAAATGTATTGCGCAATAATGCCTTTACATTTTCCAATCAACATACTTGCAAGGAATAGAATGTTAACAATAAGAATCATTAACGATCATTGAATGTACGACTACCGTACTACTACTCACATTGTTCAGATGCTTGGTCCGCCCCTGTAGCTAACCCTACACAATTCATAATACACATAGAAATCGGGTCACATATAATTATTCCGTTCTTAACTTGTTTAATTCTCTTTATACCAATTACACATCAATTTGCAATTTAACATAATTCAAACTAAATCCTTGAATCCCATTTCAACATTCCACAACCGAGTTCATGTCATCTATATCCTTAATAAATTATTTCCCCAATTTTTCCTTTACATTAAAGCATGAATTACAACGTTCATAACAAAGTTTATTCGCAAATTTTAAACATAATTTTCAAACATTTCCAAATTCCAATTAAACTTGTAGATATCTAATTCAATATCTCAATTTCATTATTCTACTTTCAATTTGGGCCAAATCATTGGTTATCATCATTAATCAACCTAGGGTTTCAAGGAAATATTGAAATTTCAAGACAAATTCAAACTTATTAACCCATTACTTTTTCATTCCAATTTTCCCATTGATTAAACACCTAGGATTCATAATTCACCATTTAAACCCATCAATTTAACTCCCAAGATTCCATACCTCAAGAATCACGCAAGCTTGATGAGATTCCTCCAAAATTTTGAAATCCAATCGGTAGAAAATGTTGATCTTCTCTTGTTCTCCATCCTTGACGCAAGAACCATGGTGGATTGTTGATAAAAGTGGAAGAAATCAAGGTTTTGGGGGCTAGGGTTTCGGACATGGAGGAGGGGAGAAGAAGAGAGGAAAAGAAAATGTAAGAAATGGTCCAAAAATCACGTTTTTGAGCTGCTGCCCCGCACAGTCTCGCACGTGCGCCGCTATCCCTGCACGTGCGGACCTATTTCCAGCACAGATGTGAAAACTTCAAACGGGTATAACTCTCTCATCCGGACTTCGTTTTAGGTCATTCTTGTGGTCAAATTGAAGCCCCGGAGATAAGTTTTCCAATGGTTCTAACCTCACATCCAAATTCACATCCAAATTCAAAGTGTGGGAAAAGAAAAAGGCAAAGGAGTGCCGGCTGATCGTAGACGAATTATTCAAATTAAAGTTTTTGGTCCAATCTTACTTTACCATCATATTACCACCTCAAGCAACACCCCAAAATAAAATGAGGAGGTTCCAAACATACCAATAAAAATGTCAAAAACGAACCCACGTGTCTCCTTATTCAACAGATATGAATCCATAGTCATAAGGTTCACTTACTTAAACTTAATTCCACGTGACATTTCATAATAAGCATATAAATACACATAATGAGGGACTGCAAATATATCAGGAACACATGCGAGGGTTGGGTTATTACAGGAACCCTGCATCAATCTACCTGGTGACCTCTTTTTTGATCTTGATGGCCCAGTCAGGGCGGATCCTTCTGAGTTTCTGTTTAATGGGTTGGGCCTCTAGGTCGAGAGGGATCCAATGCTTTACAATCTCAAGATCGATTTCAGGCATGTCTTCGTAGGACCACGCAAAAACATCTTTGAAATCTTTTAATAAAGCGACTAAGCGCTCACGCTCCTCCGAAGACAACGTGGACCCGATCTGGACCAGCCGCAGGTCCTTCTTAGTACCAACATTAATTTGGATGATTTCATCAACAAGCAGTTTTACAAACCTCTCTTGCTCTTGTTCTAGCAAATATTTCAAAACCGGAGGAATTTCTTCCTCGTCGTTTTCATCAAAGTTTTGAAAGTCTGAATTAATGCAATAAATCAAAGGCACAGAAAAATACTCGAAAGCCACAGCCACTTCATTCTCATTAATCATTTCCAAGTCGCATGATTCCTCTGTTACAACAGACTCAAAGGAAAAAGAACAAGCGACCTAGACAGGACTGTGGCATCCAGGTTGTCACCCCCAGGAATACTGGACTCAGACTCAGACGAGCTGGAACCTGATTCCAACCCTACAGATTCGGTGGAATTAGATTCCAGCTCACTACCTGACCCGGTGCTATTTGATAAGAATCCCTCCTCGTATTGCCAGATGAGGGATGGTGCGATGCATGCATCCAAAATGTTCAAAGATGGGCTCGCGGCCGCTCCGTTCTCAATTATAGACACTGAGAGATCATCCCCCAAGCACTCATGTATGATTGGAGGATCTGATAGTAGACAAGCCAGCGCTACCCCCATTTCAATCTTGGTGCTCTCGGAATCCACTTCCTTACACTACTCAACCTCAGCTGATGGGTCTGTCTGCTCCTCGACAACATCATCCCCGGTCAATTGTAAGTCAAAGAAGATCTCGAAACCCGGCAAGCACCTCTTTTCGGTATTCAGCCATGACTCTAGGAAGCCGCAGAATGGAAAGTCTTCCCCCTCCCGGACGAAACGTCCGTTCAGGGTGCCCTGGATAGGTCGATGCATCAAGTCAAAATGCCTCATGATCTGCTTGACCCTAGCTCTCCCAGCCATTTCTTTGCCCTTCCTCACCCAGTCCTCTTTGGTGGGCAAATAGCCTAAACCAAAGGTATGCGGGTTGTGCGGCACTTCGGCCGATATTGCAATGCCCTTCTGGCCACTTTTTCCTAGTCCCATCCTGGGGATATGTTGGAGCTTGTTCATGAGGTATACTGACTGCGCGCTGACATACAACCCCTCATCAGCAGCCAAAATGTTTTGAATGACCCGGGCCTCGACTAGGGTAAATCCTGACAGGAACAGATCCTCCGTACCATGCTCAATTTCCAAAACTGGCGTAGACACTTCTGGCGGTGGATGGATTGACGAATTCCCGAAAACAATAGCCACCCCCTTCCCGTGGGGGTATTTCAACATCTAGTGCAAGGTGGAAGAGACTGCCTTTACCTGGTGCAGCTACGGTCGCCCCAGGAGTAAATTGAAGGTTGCGGGAACGTCCAAGACATGAAAGTGAATTTCGTGCTATCCCAGACCAACCTGAGTTTGAATTTTCACAGTCCCCCTCACCTCTCTGCTTGTGTTATCCTATGCCCTTATCACCTGGGCTATTGGTACAAAGTCCGTAGGCTTCAACCCAATTGCATATGTCGTCCTTGACGGGCACACGTTAATAGCGGATCCTGTATCGACAAGAACCACCAGTATCCATTTGCTTCTACATTCCACAGAGATGTAGAGCGGCTTGTTATGATTTGCGCCCTCAGGCGGCAGTTCTTTGTCAGAAAAGGTCAATGTCGGGGAACCTCCTCCCGGAAAGACCAATCCCACCAGCTGTTCAGGCGTGGTGTCTATTGAGAGTTTGGCCTTGTCCATTGCTGATAGGACAGCTTGCCTATGAACACGTGAAGCCATAAGCAATCCCCAGATGGAGATGTCTGCTTGTATCTTTTTCAACTGCTTTAGCACGGCCTCTTCTTCAAGTAACTTCTCTTTCTGCTTCTCCGACTCCTTGTCCTTCCCGGATGCCTCTGGTTGGTCTAGGTATGGGGGCTTGAAATACCGCCCTCTCCTAGTCATATGATCAACTTCGCCAATGTACCAGGTATCGTCCGGTTGGTTACTCCCCCAATCCTCATCTATGTGGGCAAGACATAAATCATCGTCTTCCCACTACATGCCATCGGCAGCCGACAGACACCTGTTCGGCTCCGTCACAGCTATTCCTATACCCGCAGCACACTCTGCTCCTATGCACACAGCACGTTCTGTTCCCGCAGGGGCCTTGGCCTTTCTGACCCTCTCCGAATCTTCGATCCTTTCTTGCTCAAACTGTTTCAGCGCAACTTGCTGTTCAGCATCTCCTATATTCAAATTGGCCGAATTTTGAGTGAAATTCTTAACACTGGCACCCTCCGGCAATACACCTAGATTCTCGGCCCTTCCGGCCACAGTTGATGTCCCCGTCCCTGACGGACCCCGTTCTAGCTGAGGTTGTTCAACAACATCTGGTTGGTCGTCAAGCCACCCAGTAGACTCTGCTGCCCTATCCGAATCAAACCAGTTGACTATCACGTCTTCCGAGTCTTGTTCGTCGAAGAATTAAAAGTTCACGATGTCTTCCTTCAGATCTGCTAAGTCATCTAGCCCCTGATTGAATCCATCCTCCCGGACTACACAAATCCCTGCCGCCACTGGCAATTCCACATTCGGCCTAGCTTGGCCTGTTGATGTAATGCAACTGATCGAGTTGTACACAAAGTTTGCACACCCCTCAGGCTCTGTATTTACATTCTCATCTGCCTCTGCAGTCGACCCACTTCTATCTTCGACAATTACCATCACCGTTTCAAGCTGGGTTTGGGAGATGTCCAACACACACAAGTCAGTGCTGTCAGGAAGGAACACCTCCGGCTTGGGTAAGTGAGAAGGGGTGATATATACACTAGGGTCATATGACTCAACCCCAGTTTGGATCATATTGACGCGTTTGGGAGGTGGAGCTTGGTTATGTGGTGGGAGAGGGTTGGTTGTGATGTTCGGTTTCTCCGAAGGCACGATCACCCTGTTGTTGATGAGATCCTGAATCTCGTGACGCAATCTATACCATTGGTTGGTATCATGACCATGCTATTGGTGAAACGCGCAGTACTTCGCTGGGTTATGGGAGGGGGGAAGTTTTTCTGGCAACAGTCGTGGCTCTAGGGGCTTCAAATGCCATTTTCTGATTAAGACCCCCAAAGCTTTGGACAGGGGCATATATAGTAGAGTGAAGGCTCTCTGGCCTTTGGGTGCGTATCTGGCTGCTTGCGAGCTACTACTGGACGCACCGGTGAATGGCGTAGCTGTAAGGGTTCTTGGGGTATTGGTGGTGGTAACCATACTCACATCTGAAGATCTAGCAGCTGCAGCACTGCTCGTGCCTGCATTTGTACTGCGATGGAATGTTCTCTTGGGCTGTTCTCTCTCATTATCGATGAGGCCCTGCTTCATAGCGTCTTCGATCTGCACCCCTATCTCATGTAAGTCTGCAAAGGTAGAGAGGTGGAGGATGATAATCTTCTGCATAAGCTTGGGCTGGAGGTTGCGCACAACCATCCGAATCTGATCTTTGTCAACAGGCCTGATGGTCATCATCGAGGCCTTGGCCCTCCACCGGGTCACAAAATCGGAGAAACTCTCCTTTGGTTCTTGCCTGGTGGTCTCGAGATCACGAGTTGTGACCTCGATCTGTGTATTATAGGAGTATTGAGCTATGAAGGCCTCGGCCATCTCCTCCCAGTTCCTCTTGACGGAATCTTCCAATTTTGCATACCAGATGGCCGCTACACCTGACAAGGTCCGGCTAAACAAAGACAGCTTCTGCAACCTGGAGAGGCCCATCAGCCTCAGTATATCCAAAAACAATCGCAAATGCACCATAGGATCATCGGATCCATCAAAACGGTCAATGTATGGCATCTTAAACCGATCTGGCAACGTCACGACCGCGTCGGTGTACCCATCTTCGATATCTGGAATGGTCTTGACACCTTGAGATTTCTTGAATAGCTTTTCAAGCTTGCTCACTTTTAATGCAGTGGGGTCCACCTCGAACTCAAAGGGAGAATCCGGTAGGTTGGTAGGTGTTTTGGATAGCTGGGGTAAGATCGGGGGCGGAGCCGGCCCTGTCGGAATGTCCGTATCTTCCTGGACATTTGGTGTCTCCCCGGGTGTTGGAACCCTTGGTGCGGGAGGAGCCTGGTGTGAAGCGGATGCCCCGGCTTGCTGCTGTAGTCTAGTGATTAGATCTGCCTATTGGGCCATGACCTCAGCTTGCTGTTTGGCAAATTCTGCTTGACGAGCAACGTCTTGCTGCATGGTTTTCATGCTCTCCTGGAGTCGACGAATCATTTCTTCTATTCCTACCATACTGCCTTGGTCTAGCTAAACTACCGATATATGTTCCCTCTCTGTGGGAGAAACAGAACTCTGATCCCTACTATACTCAGGTGGGGTAGACAAAGCCCTCTAAACTGACTGCTGAACTGATATCCTCTGCCTAACTGCCCTTCGTCTAGTAACCGAGGGTAAAGAATGGAACACCGGTTGTCCGTCTACCAGATCCTCAGATCGATGGAGTCTGCGACCTCTAGTCCAGAGTGCTTGGGGGATATCTGTCTGGTCGGAATCAATTGTGTTAAACTACCTAGCAAAAGATAAATAAAGCATAATAAGGAGATAATGAACAAAAAAAAAAAAAAAACGGGCAGCATAATGGCTTAAATAAAGACAACACACAGTTGGTAAATGTAAACCGAATGGACTGCTCTCAACCAGTAATCACTGTTCCCAAATCACTGCCCTCAAATCTAAATCTGATACCCGCAGATATAACGGATTCTCAAAACACTAATGTCCGCAGGCCTGATACCCAAACTTGCCGACTGAAACGTGCATACCCTGTAGAGGTCAACTCAGAAAGCACATAACAAGCAAGTAAGAGCCAAAATACCCCTATGTTGGGTTAGGGTTTTCCTGCCCTATTTTGTCAGGAGCTAGGGTTTCACTACGCACACAGCGGTTTGAAATAACCTAAAATCGGGTAAGCAACTTGTCCTAGTTTGGAATAGTCACTATGGATTTCGATATGCACTAGGTCGAATGGTCAAAAAGGGTGCCCCGGTAAAAATCGGGGCTTGTGTTCCCGTCGTGGCAGAGCCCGTAACCGGTCAGCCTTATGGCACGCTTCTCAAAGCAAGCCTCCGGCAAACCATTCAGGAATAGCATACGGCAAACACGGTGTCCTAGGCGCACCAATGCACATGCAATGGAAAGAACCACATAAGTGTAATCAAAACAAGATATCATGAGTTCGAGTCAAGTTCTCTAACTCCCCAGCAGAGTCGCCAGAAACTGTGGATGTCCCCGAATGTCCCGGGAAAAGTCCCGTTTTGTTCATTGGGCCTACTACAGTTCGGGCTCAATGTCACGGTTCTGAATCTAATCTCGCAATGTGCGATGCAAGATTGATAAATCACCAAAGAGTCTAAATCCGGCAAATCGTTTTGAAAAATTGATTTTAGAAAGAAGTGCCGAACATGGACTGCTTTGCCAGATATAGAGTCGCCACCTCAATATTTATTTTGGGAGAATTTAGGAAACCCTGACTCGTTGCCTAAGGCCACCTGTCCGTCATCACCAAAGTTGCCTCGGCTCGGGAACTTGGGTACGATTGGGGAAGGTCAGCTATGAGCACCCCCGCTCGCCCGATCAAAGATCGGCCACTACTAAACATGATATCGAGTTTTTGAGAACACATGCGTTCTTATTCCCGTTAATTGGCTAGAATTACTAGGTGGTGCATACAACACACAAGTATAGACTAGATCGCCTAGCTTGGAACAAAGTATCGCATATCCGTTTGTTTGGAAATGATTTTGAATTTCGCTACTCACAAGTAGGCTAAAACACGAATTTCGATGAATTATTCCAATTCAAGCAATCCAACCTTCACCCACAGGCATTCAGGCAGTTATATCATATAAGCAATTAGCCTCATGGCAAGCATGCTGTCATGTTAACACTCACATACATGCAAGATACTAAAGCATAAACACTTACAGTGTACTCCGAGCCAAAACAGGAAACTACTTAGAAATCATGCATGATCGTAGTTCATGTTAATATGGCTAATGCAACGCATGCGAAATGTGACTGTAATAGGCTCGGCTAATCTAAGAATGGCATGTGAAATGCAACAACTCGATACGCGTATTCAAATTGGAATTGAAATACTATGCAATTAGTATGATACGCCGAGCCCGGTGCGTGCCATATGAATGAATGTATGCAAACATGCTGACATAAGTATGTTAATTGAAACATGACCTAAAACTAACCATTAAAAGCAGGTAAGTAAAAGGGAGAAAGACGTAGGGTTGGAAGACATTCACACACGCATGTGCACTTATTACAAAACTCGCCCTCTCGATGGAGGGTCCGAATAAATAATACAAACCGAATAATTAATCAACTATCCTAGCTAATTAAATATTACAAAACCCTTAATTAATTAATTAATTACAAAACAATCTAAAATATGAAACTAAAGAGGCCGCCGCAGCTCCGCCTCGAAATGATTGGATGATGCATGCTCGATTCGCCTCGCTCGGAAACCCGTTGCCATACCACATGCTGCCTTTGTTTGCACTGTTTTATACCTCTGAGAATTGTGAAAATCCTTGGGATGCTTATGAAATACTCCCTGAGCATTATGTGATGCCACCGGCCAAGATTTAGGGCCACCGGCCATTTGAAAATGGTCATTGGCCATTTGTGGGGATATCGGCCAAAAATTCATGGCCGGCCGGCACTGGAGATGGCCGATCGACTATCCCTTCCTGCAAAACCCTGCTTTTGCTGCAGCAGAGGACAGATAGTGCATGGCAAGGAATTTACAAGAGAATGTGTGCACGACCACCCTCCCTATCATGCTATGAACTCAAGGGAGTATGGCTCTCAACCCTCGGGCCACCAATCACGCATTTCAATGCATGATGGCCAAAGGAGCCAAGTGTGCAAATCAATATGGAATGAAATACACATAACACATGAATGCCTAGAACTCTATCATGCTTGGGTCAAAAGTGTTGGTGACTAAGGATTGAGGGACGTTTCGTCACTTTTAGTACGAACGTTCCTCGCTCCTCGTGTTTGGTTTGACACCCCAAACCAAACACAATGTAATGCAAGCGAGCATGCTACATGCAATGCAAAATGGGGACATTATGCAATGCAACAAGACCAATGGCATGCAAACAAACTCAATGCAATATGAGTATGCAAGCAAGCTCGTAAACAACCCAAGCATGCAACAAGTATATATTAATGTCATGCGATACAACTAACTAAACATCATGCAATACTCAATATGTAAACACGGTGCAATACGAACATGCAAATACCATGAAAGCAAAACATGCTCAATGGGCTTGAACCAAAAGGGCAGACCTTAGCCATGCCCTAATCAGTGGCCAAAACACCCAAATCAAGGGACCAAAAAGGGAGGCATGCACACACATACATTGGTCCATAAGCTAGACCATAATGCACAATCTTCAAACATGAGCGAGATGGGATAAACATGAGAATATGACGATGCAATAAGCTCTGAAATCATGTCAATAATGATGCCAAATCGTGCACATAGGATAAGCATAGCATGCTAATGGACTTAAAGCTCAAAGCTAGCCAAGGTACTTGAACTATGGCCATATCAACCAAGCCCCAAAGGGCCAAGGCGACCCAAAACAGTTCCAAGACAGGCCAAAACAAGGCTAGAACATGCATGGGATGTGGTCAAATCATGCTAGAAAGGTGAGCACAAAACAAGGCGCATACAAGGCCAAAAGGGGGAATTGCACTACACCCATTACAACCAAACATGGTATAACTCAATCAAGGAAAATCAGAGCTATAATATGCCAAAACAAACCCCAAAACCCCAATGAGATGGCATCCCAAATACTTAATCATGGAGACATGCACAATGACCCAAACATGGAACATAAGACACCAACTCTGCAAAGCATTGAAAGGATGGCAAACACAAGCATACAAGCATGAAACATGGACTAAAATACTATGACAAGTGACACCAAACCACTGAAATGGCCCAAGTAAAGCATGGTAATGACTCACACACCCAAAGCTAACAAGCTAGAATGCATAGTGGCTATACAAAGCATGGCAAGCATGACCAAGACAACCCCAAATAGAGCTTAAGCATGGTGAAACAAGGCTAAAAACTTCTCAAAGTTAAGTTAGAACATGCAAGCATGATGGTCGAAATACAAGATGCATGTTATGCAAATATCCAAGATTACTCTACGAGTATGTGAAACATGCAAGATGACATCAAACCAACATGAAATAGAGTTAAGGCAGGTCCTAAAAACCACCAAAAAGTGCTGAAATAGAACCAAGACATGCTAGGTAAACATGCTACTCTTCTAGGCCAACAACACAAGTAAATGAGACACAAAGGGAGGGGGGGTCCCTCCCCTATGCAAGACCTCAAAACCACTTCTCCGCCACTGAAAATCCTTTGGATTTCAGTGGCGTGAAGGCCAAAACAAAAGGGTTCCAAAGCCCAAAAAGGAAGGCACAAAAAGAGGCCAAACAAGGACTAAGAGGGGGTATACAACTCCCAACATGAAAGTCACCTTAAACAAATATCTCAAGCATGAAAATACAGAACTTTTTTTAGTAGGACACTAAGCTAAAAACAACATGCAAGTATGTACAAAAGCTTAAGCAAAATGGGGAATAAAAGAGTAGTTTCTCACCCTTGAAGAACACTTCAAGAACACCAACTCCAGCACCTCCTTCTGATCAAAACCAACTCAAAAACTCTGAAATCCACTCCTTAGCACCTCAGTAACCAAGGGATAGTGTACCACTAGATGCTTTAGTGCAAAAATATGAACAAAACACCCTTTAGAACACTATTACATACACAACCATAGAGAGAGGAGATATAGAGAGAGAGAGAGAGTGATATATCTCACTTCTATATCAGATGGATCAACCCCTGGAAAGGAAGGGGAGGCCCTCCTTTCAAAGAAAAACAACTTTGCAAAGCTTCTAAGGAAAGCTAAACAAGGATGAAATCCCTCCATACACGTGTATGGAGGGCAGAGTCTATGCTCACCAGCTGGCACAACTGGCATGCACAATGCCTGAAAAAGGCAAAGAAAATGGGTCGGCCAGAGAAAGTCGCCGATCGACCAAAACAATAGCCGGCCGGCCAACCATAGTGCTGGTCGGCCAACATTATTAGCCGATGGAAATAAAAAGGGGCCGATGGCCTCATGCCATGGCCGGTGGGGTGTAGGGATGGCAAACAAGCCACCCTCTTCCCTTAGAAGCAAAAACACAAGTGTTTGGTCCACGACCAAGCACAAAACAAATAAGTTGAGAGATCTTGAGGCAAAGCGCGTAGCTGAGACCTTCGAGAACTCAAAACGAACGCAAGCATGGATGATCATCGAGTGTTCAAACAATGACGTCCAAGTCTTGAAGACGGTCAAAAATGGGGTGTCTACAGAAACATTCTCTAGCTACCGTCTGCTCACCTCTCATAGTGCCGGCCCCTGGGTCAGTTGGAAACTTTATGGCCAAATGATACGTAGATGCCATAGCTTGGAGGGTGTTAAGAGCTGTGCGTCAAGTATAACATTGTAAACGAAAGGAAAGTCGATAACAAGGAAGGTAAGGAGTTTGGTGGACTGCCATGGATACTCTCCGATGGTGATTGGAAGGTCAATAGAGCCTATGGAGGTCACCTAATCCCTAGTGAAGCCGACCAAAGGGGTTTGTAAGGGCAACAACTTTTCTTCCCCTACCTTGAGTTGTCTAAAGGCATTAAGGAAGATAATATCTGAAAAACTGCCATTATTGACAAGTATGTGCCTGAATTTGCAGTTTGATAGGAAAGCAGAAATGACCAAAGGGTCGTCATGAGGGTAGCGGATTCCTGTGCAATCCATATCCGTAAAGGTCATAACCTTTGACCATTGTTTGGGTTGCTTGTGGGGTTGGTCTACCATCACCACTTCTTTATCCAAACCTTGCCTGATCTTTTTGAGCTCGGTTCGCTATGCCGATCGAGATGGTCCACCGCACGTGAGTCCTTACGCAATGACCTTGATCTCTCCTAATAGGAGTGCGGGCCCTCCTTGGGCTTGGGGTTGTTGTTGGGCCCTGTCATCATTCCGTCTAGGCTGTTCGGGCTACCTAGGGGGAGTACATCTATCGTTCTATCTTGGGGGGTCGGCCCTGGCCCTTTGGTGTGGACGAGTTATGGTGAATCGGTTTAGGCGCCCCTGGCAGATCAGTTCCTCAACCTGGTCCTTAAGATTGACACACTCTTTAGTGTTATGGCCATGATCATGATGGAAACGACAGTACTTGAATTGGTCCCGCCGAATGGGAGGAGCTCTTGATGGTTTGGACCATTTTAGGTTATAGTCACGTTCAATTTGGTTTAGGACTTGCTCTATGGGTGAGTTGAGAGGGGTGTATCGTTCAAACCAACCAGGTGGATGAGTAGGAGCCGGCCGATCAGAGCGTGGAGGTCGGTCTGTTTATTGAGAAGGTCGGTGAGTGTATTGTGAATGCCTGAGCTTAGGTTCTTTTCTCTTTTCCATGGACTGTGGGGCTTAGATGTGGAATCTTGGCGAGCTGCCAAAGAGTCTTCAGGGTTCATGTATTTTTGGGCTTTGGAGAGGAGGACATCCATGGTGATCGAAGGACTTTTGGAAAGGAAAAAAAGGAAATCCGACGTGCGTAAACCATCCATGAAGGCTATTAGAATGACCTTGTCATCGTTTTCTTCAACCTGGAGGCCCTCTGTATTGAAACAGGTGACAAAGTTGTACAACGATTCCCCTTCCGTCTGTCGAATATTTAGCAACTAAGTCACTGAATGCCATTGCCGTTGAGATCCAATGAAATGGCTTAAAAAATATTCGTTGAGCTGGTGAAAGGAAGTGACAGAGTCTGGTTGAAGCTGACCAAACCAAAGTCACGCAGACCCTATCAGCGTGACGAGAAAAACGCGACACATGATGTGACAGCCTGGCTCTGTGATATACTGTTAATCGTTAATTATACTTGTGATTATGTGCTTGATGTGAATTTGAATGCTAATGTGATTACACATGAATTTGAAATTATATCTATTCACCGTAGAAAATTTTGTTCTATTTTCTATTATAAAATGAAATTGAGGGATGTAGAGGCATTAGAAACCAAAAATGATAGTACCATTGCGATTGGCATAATTTTTAGAGCTTATGGTGAAATTTAATTAAAAATTGATTCTGGTCAAATTAATTTGTTTGAATTAAGTTTGATTAGGGAAACATATATATATAGAAGCTAAATGAGCTTAAGCTCATTGGATGAGCTCAAAATCAGATAATATACACTCTCGAGAGAGAGAGAGCCAATTCTAGAGAGAGAAAGAAAGCATCCTTGAAGATGTTGCAAGAGAATTAAAGAATTGGGGAAATTAACTCAAGAACTAGCTAGAATTTGGAAGATTGAAGCTTCTAGGGTCAAGTGCAAGCATGAATTAAGCGCCAGAACACTGTGAGTAATATCTTAGTAAACATAATTTGTGCATGCATTATTTTATAAATGTTACTTGTGCGGTAATTTTCTAAACTTCTGATTTGATTCCGCGATTGAGTATTCTATCCGTTTGGTTCGCAATGAAATATGTGAAGTAATTGATATATGACTATGAAATGGGCCGAAGGCCGTTCAGTTTACTTGAAGAGGATATAAATTGGGCCTAAGGCCACTTTGTATAACTGTTAAATGGGCCGAAGGCCGTTTTAAATAAGGAATTGATTGGACTTAAGGTCATTTTGAATACGAAAACGAATGTCAACATTATCATGGATCTAAAAGTGCACACAAATGTGAATATGGATTGATTAGACCCAAGGCTATTGGACCCAAGGTTATTTCGCATTTATTGGACCGAAGGTCATTTTGCCTATGAAATGGACCTAAGGTCGTTTTGCATATAATGGACCAAAGGTCGTTTTGTAAATACGAATTGGACTCGAGGTTGTTTTGTAAATGAATATGGATATGATATATGATATGTTAGACCTGAGGTCGTTTTGCATTGATATCTATCAACAAGTTTAGTTTATGAATTATAATTAATCGAATCTCGTTCATGAACTCCTTTAGTTTGATATTATTCACTGGTTGTTAGCTCACTCTTTATTTATATGTATGTAGGTGAGCAGTGGGATGTCCAGCCCCAGCCCCAGCCCCAACGAGCAATGAGAAACCAAGTTTTGAGGAGTCAACCAAGGTCACCTCACACAAGAGGCCTTACTTTTGTTTTGTTTTTCCTATTGTTCTAATTTGGTCATTTATGACCAAATTTGTGTATAACCTTTGTTTTTGTGAACACTGACTTTTGAATGATCCTGAACTTAGGTAATACATAATATGGATGTAGCGACCCTAATTTTTTATATGTCATTTTTTATTTATTATTACTTTATTTTTTTTGACTTTATTAATTGCGTGGTTACATGAGAATTTAATGTGTTGTTTAGTTAATTTAATGTGATATTTAACTAGTTTAATGTAGTATTTGTTGGACAATCTTTACTGTATTTAAAAGATTTAATTCTATTGTGTACAAAACAACAACTAGAATTTAAAGAAATAAAGAAAAGGAGAGAATTTGTTTGATTACAAAAATCAAACTCGAAATAATAAATAAATAAATAAATAACAGATTTTATTTTGTTACAAAAACAAAATTAAAATCTGATTAAATAAACAAATAAAAACAGAATAAAATTAAACAACTTACTTGGTTAATTTCTTTGAATAACTTTTCTGATCAAGTCCAGTATTTAACACTGTGTCCTTAAGACAGATTCGTCCTCTCCACGGTGCTTTCAGAATTTGGACGTCTATCTCCTAGGATAAAATGATCTTATCAACGAATAAAAGCAGTACTACAATTTAATCATTCGTCGAACACACTAAGTGTTTACACTCTTTCTTTCAGAAATAAAATGCAGCAAAATGCAGAGATTTAAAGCAGAGGATGGAGTACGAAAATTGGAGTCAAAATCCAAATGGGAGGCTAGTCTATTTATAGATGTAAAAGTGGCTGCTGGTTTTGAATTGAACAGGTATGAAACCTGTTGGTTTTGAATTTAAATAGATTTGAATCTGTTGGGTTAACTATTCAAACAGATAAAAAACGGGAAGGGCCTGTTTGGATGAACAGTAAATCCAAACTAGTTTAATTCTGTTTGAAAATGGGAAGGGCCCTGTTTGGATGAGCAGTAAATCCAAACCAGTTTATTTCCGGTTTAATTTGAATTCTGGATTTTATTTTATACAGAATAAAATTAAATTCAAATGTTTTTGGCCCAAAAAGATTAGTATTGGGCCGAACAAGCCCAACCTCACACCACGCACCCGCGTCGAAGCCCAGGCCCAGCCCGACCGACCAGACGGACGGCGGCGGCACGCGCGCGCGTGTGTGGTGGTTTTTGGGTCCAATGGGTCTAGCCCATTTTGCCCATAACCTCTCCCTCTAAAACACTTGGGTACCCCTTGGGGCACACCCCAAGTACCAAACCCATGCCTTATAAACCCTTTCAAAACCTCCCACCAAATCAATGTGGGACAAGCCTTATTCAAACCATTAAGGAATTTCCACAAAAACTCCATTTCCATGGAGCATACTTTGGCTTCAATTTCCCATTCACTCGGTAATGGTTTTGATCAACCAAATATACCACGTGAATCACAACACGGCATAGAACACGTTACCACTTTGACCTGTGTAAATCGATGCACGGGGCCCACCTAAAAATTAGACCAAACTTAGGAAAAAATTCTAGTTTTACCCAGAATTTTATAACCATTTCCAACAATCCTCCACATGAATGGAATTTGATGGCAATGGAAATGCAACAATATGCAGACTTAACGAAAGAGTATAAGTCGAAAACATCTAGCATCAGGATAGGTAGTTTTCAGCCTTGAACCTTCCTTAGTGATAACCTATCGGACTTACTGGCTAACCAATGGACGCGATGCCTTGAATTGTTCAGCCGTTTCTGTAAGCCAAGACAATAGATTTCACAGAAAATATCTTCTAACACATCGTGGTTCTCACTGTTGTGTTCATTTTGGCCTTAAACGCTCCTGATTTTCATGAGTGTCCCTAGAGAATGTAGCCTCTTTCATTCTCATAGAACCGGCCCCAGTTCAACACTCATATAGGTGATTCTCATTGTGAGTATCTTCTTATACTCGTCTTGATTTTATGCCTTAATCAAGATATAAGTAATCATTAAAAGCAAAGCTTATCCTTATGCCCCTGCAGACAACATATGTTGCAGATATCACTCTCACCATAGGAATGGGTAGGGAATTTTAATCCCTTGGTGATTTCTGGCGAGCCATACATAACTTAGTTGTCCCTTTGAACTTAGTTCTTGGGATCTCCAGTCATATAAGTAGGGTTACCATTATGACGACTCTTATGTAATAGGCTTTAATCCCATCCCCTTCGATGAACTATACACTAGCTCTTTTGTCAAACCTTTTGTTAACGGATCCGCAATATTCTCTTTAGATTTTATATAATCTATTGAGATTATTCCATTTGACAACAATTGTCTTACGGTATTATGTCGACGACGAATATGTCGTGACTTACCGTTATACATGTGATTCTGTGCCCTACATATTGCAGATTGACTATCACAATGAATGCAAATAGCTGGCACAGGTTTTGGCCACATTGGAATGTCTTCTAAGAAGTGACGAAGCGATTCTGCTTCTTCACCTGCTTTATCTAAAGCAATGAACTCGGATTCCATTGTGGATCGTGCGATGCAAGTTTGTTTCGTGGACTTCCAAGAAACAGCAGCGCCTCCTAGAGTAAAGACATATCTACTAGTGGATTTTGAATCTTTAGTATCCAATATCCAATTGGCATCACAATAACCTTCGAGTACTGCTGGATATCGAGTAAAGTTCAAACCATGATCACGAGTAAATCTTAGATATCTAAGAACTCGAATGATCGCTTTCCAATGGTCTTCTCCAGGGTTACTAGTGTACCTACTCAATTTACTGATAGCATAAGCTATATCAGGACGAGTACAATTCATTAGGTACATTAGACTTCCAATGATTTGGGAGTATTTTAACTGAGACACTGCATCACTGTAGCACGTCCGCGGGGGGGACCTCGCGCTACAGTTCGGACTCCCTTTTGTGTCGCGGTTCTAAATCTGAACCAAAGAGTCCAAATCTGGCAAATCGTTTGAGAAAACAGATTTTTGAAAAGTAGTGCCAAACATGGACTGCTTTGCCAGATTACAGAGTCGCCACCTAAATATTTTTTAATTGGGAAATTTAGGAAACCCTGACTCGGTGCCGAAGGCCACGTGTCCGTCATCACCAAAGTGGTCTTGGCTCGGGAGCTTGGGTACGATCGGGGAAGGTCAGCTATGAGCACCCCTTTTCGCCCGGTCCGAAGACCGGCCTCTACTAACCGTGATATCCGTTTTTGAAAACTTTATGCGTTCTTATTCCGGTTATTAACCTAGAATTACTATGTGATGCGCACAACACAAAAGTATAGACTAGATCGCCTAACTTGGAAATAAACATTGCATATCCATTTTGTCTCGAAAAACGTGTTAAATTTTGCTACTCGCAAGTAGGCTAAAATACGGATTTCAATGAGTTATTCCAACTCAGGCAATCCAACCTTCACCCACAGGCATTCAAGCAGTTTATCTCACATAAGCATTTAGCCGCATGGTAAGCATACTGTCATGGTAACATTGACACGCATGTGGTATGCTAAAGCGTAAAACTTACATCGTACACCGTGCCAAAAACAATAACCCGGTTAGCAAACATGCATGACCTAGTTCATGTTAAGTGGCTAATGCAACACAGACAAGATGTAATCTAGAATAGGCTCGGCTAACCCTAAACATGGCATATGAAATGCAGTCATTTGATGCACGTATTCAATTAGAAATTGAAAATTGCAATGCAGTTTGTATGATGTACCGAGCCCGATGTATGTGACAAATGCATGAATGCACGCATGCATTGCATAAGGTATGCTAAAATAAACGTGCCCTAGTCTATTACCATAAGCAGGTAAATAAAAGGGGTAGAAAGAAGTGGGGATTGGAAGACATACACCCACTCACACACACTTATTACAAATTTGCCCTCGCTCGGAGGGACTAAAAGAATAATACAAATTAATTAACTACGCAAGCTAATTAATTATTACAAATTGGCTAAATTAATTAGACAAATAATTAATCTAATTAAAGCAGTAAATACCTCGGGAGGAGGGTCCAAATGCGTCGCGCGCCCGGGATTCGCTCGGAATCGCACTGTCATGCAAGTGTGCCTCTGTTTTCCCTGATATCCTCCTCAGAAAATTTCCAAAGTCCCAGGAGTGCCTCTCAGGGCATTGGGGAGCACCACCGGCTGAGGCAGAGCATCACCGGCTGGAGTATGTGGCCACCGGCACTCAATAAAGCTATCGGCTTCCAAATTACTGCCGGTCGGCACTAAACAGTGCCGGTCGGCACAAAATTCCTGCAGAACCTACAGACCACAGCAGCAGAGGACAACAAAATGCATGGCAATACAATCCAAGCTATTTATGCACTAAACATACCCCTTATCATGTTATTGACTCAAGGGGGCATGTGCCACGATTCCCGGACCACCAATCACGCATTTCCTTGCATGATGGCCCAAAGAACCGAGAATGCAACTTTGATTTCAAATGCATGCAAACCACATAAACAAACAAGTGTGCTAAACCTCTATCAAACTCACTTCAAGAGGCTTAGCATGCATGCCAATGTGATGCAATCCTAGACATGTCATCTAATATGCAATATGATCATGGCATGGTACTTATGCAAGGCATTCAAGCAAGCATACAAGACAAGCATGCAAACCAATGAAATGATGGACTTAGACATGAATTAGGCAACTCAAAAAGGCCTAAACTCAGTAGCCAAAATGCCTACAATTGGGGACTAAACACACACACACACATGCACATGTTAAGGTACCGAACCCCAAGGCATAAACAAGCAATATTCAAGCACACTTAAAGAGGCCAAACATGGACTAATAGCATGCATTAAAAGCTCTGAAATTCATATTAAACATGATGCCAAATCATGCAATGAAGCAAGCGAAGTATGCAACAGTAGGTCCAAGTACTTGAAACAAGCCATGGAGGCTTAAACTAAGGCCAAGTCTACCAAGCCTCACAAGGCTAAGGGGACTTAAAACAGGTCACAATCAGACCTAAACAAAGCCTAAGGAGCACCTAGATGACGTCTAAGAGTTTCGAGCACAAAGGCATGCAATATGACCAAAACATGGAGCATTCAACACATGTTTTTAAAGCACTAAAGAAGCAACCAAAGCATGCATACAAGCACACCAAAAGGTCTGAAATGGCATGCTAGACGGCTTCAACCCATCAAAAATAAGGCAAGCATGGCATGCTACACACTCATACTCTCAAGGCCAACAAGCCAAATGCAAAAGAGCTATATGATACATGCCAATATCAACCCAAATGGCTATGGACAGAGCTAAATCATGTCAAAATAAGCACACAAGCTTCATGGATCTAGGCCTAAAACATGTTCAAAACAAAGGCATGCAACCTAGACATGTTAAAGCATCAAATAGGCATTACAAAGCAACTATGCTAAGCATGCATAAGGGACCTAAACCAACTTAAGAACATGTTATATCATGGCAATATAAGCATGGAAAACAAGTCAAACATGCTCAACACACACTCAAGCATGAAGCTCCATAAGGAAGCAAAACTTGCCCTTTTCAAGGACATCAAGGAGAGGGGGTGGCCCTCCCCTTTCTAGGACTTTAAGGCACCATCTCCACTACTGAAATCCCTCAAGATTTCAGTGGTGGAGAGGTCCAACCACACAAGTCCCGGATCTCTCCAAAATAGCACAAAAAGGGACCCTTTTCAAGGTCTAAAGGGGGTCAAACCTCCCCAAACCACAAAACACTCTTAATATACAATAAAGAGGGTCAAAAATCAGAACTTTTATGTGCCAAACACTAAGCCCAAAAACTGTTATAAAGCAAGCAAAAGGAAGGTACAAGAATGGGGTAAAAAGAGAGTTAGTGTCTTACCCTTGAAGCCTCTTCAACAAAGATGATGTGTTGGCCTCCTTGAGTACCAAACCAGCTCCAAAGCTTCAAAACAAACCTCTGGACCCTCAAGAACCAAAGGAAGGTGGAGCACTAGGTGCTTGTGTGCAAAAGTGTGAACTAAAGCACCTAGTGTACTAAGTAAGCAAGAAAGGAGAGAGATAAGATAGATATATGATCTAACCTAAAACCAGAGCTTGGTCTCTCTCTAAAATGGTTGAAACCTCTCAAGAATTCCCAACCTTAAGCCAAGAAGAAGAGCCTTCCTCTTATAGAACTTGTAAGACTTACAAGCTAAGCAAACAAGGGCTCATCCCTCCATACACGTGTATGGAGGGGAAGCCAATGGCACACAGCTGTCTGAAAATATCTCAGAAAGCAAGTGCACAGTGGTCGGCAGGGCAAAATGGTCATTTTGCCAAAACAAGTGCCGACCGGCACAAAATAGTGCCGACCGGTGGCCTCTAGCCACAGCCGGTGGTATGTGGGGATGCCTCACAAAGCATTCCCTGCCCCTCTAAGGCAAAGCACAGGTGTTTGGTGCAAAACCAAACACAAAACAGTCAAGTTCGGAGGTCCTGAGGCAAGGCGTGCGAGCCGAGAACTCCGGGAACTCCAAACGAACACAAACATGGATAATCACCGAGTGTTCAAGCGGTGACGTCCAAGTCTTGAGGACGGTCAAAAATGGGGTGTCTACAGTTGCCCCTCTTTGACAGAACTCGGAAGTCATAACAATGACGGGAGTGAATGTCAAAGTCCAGAGACGACCCATTTTTGACAAGGCCGAAGACTTGGACAAACATACAAAGCGCAAAACAAGGTATGCGCCCGAAGGCAGGGGCAAAATGCAACTGAAAATGCAAGAAGCCGGGCATAACTTATGATCATGCAAAGGAAGCTGTAATGAAGCACACATGCAACAGTTATAAGCCAGAATATGCCAATCTACACTACAATGCAGAAAGGATGTAAGAGAATTATGCAATTCTCAAAACGTCTCACGCGGAGGATACAATACCTGTGCGGCTCGCCTGGTTTCACCAGCGGTAAATGAACCGTACATACAATATCGTGCCTGAAAAGAAAGCAAACTTAACAGGTACAATATGATTAGCAACATGCGTGACAATGCAAATGAAGTGCACAAAACAGTGCAATGATATGCAATTGAATCTGAATGTAATGCAAATGATATACAATGTATACGAAACTATGTATGAACAATGCAAATGGAAATGCAATACAATTGAAACTATATGCAAACTACATGCAAGTCAATTGAATCATGATTCATTCATGAGCGATTCGAAATCACACGAATGTCAAATAGATTGATGGAGGTAACAAGTCTGTCTACCATAGAAAAGGTGTCGAAGCCCTCAAGGCGCGAGCGCACGCAGAACTATGAGTAATGTAGACAGACACAAGAACAAGTATTAGGTGGAATGACATAAGTGGGGTAACGACCCACTGAGGAGGGAATAGTGATCCTAATGCCGGATGCAACAATTACACTATAATGTAATATGATGGATAGATGATACAATGGATATGGCACGCGGGCCAAACCCAGTCTTGCCTAGGAAGGGCATGTACACGTACAAGCCATGTCTAACATAGAAAAGGTGTCGAAGCCTTCAAGGCGCGAGCGCACGCAGAACTATGTTTCGACGTGAAAAGTATGAGCACATACCAGACCAAGCTCAACAAGGAAAGGCGCGAGCCATA
Organism: Camellia granthamiana; assembly: GCA_036172215.1. NCBI lineage: Eukaryota > Viridiplantae > Streptophyta > Magnoliopsida > Ericales > Theaceae > Camellia > Camellia granthamiana. The sequence continues at coordinate 71,737,674 of CM069915.1, read as the reverse complement.
GATGGAAGGTGATGCAGTGGATGCATGCAACTAAAATGCAATATTTACAATATGCAATGGAATGGATATTTACAATGGATAAGGCAATGCAAGTGATGCGATCTGCTGGGGAAAATGCAATGGAATGCGTGGCATGTGCACTATTTACAAATGCGATGCATGACATATGCATGTTTCTTTTTTGATTTGTTTTTTTTTTGAAATGCATGACATATGCAGTATATACAAATGATGCATGACATATGCACTATTTACAAATGCGATGCATGACATATGCATGTTTCTTTTTTGATTTGTTTTTTTTTTGAAATGCATGACATATGCAGTATATACAAATGATGCATGACATATGCACTATTTACAAATGCGATGCATGACATATGCACGATGATGTAATGGCTACGATTGCAGCTTTCCCTATCTTACCAACAAGGCGATATACTAGGTCGGTTCAGTATCCAGAATTGAGGCGTAAACACGCCGCCTCAACCTATGGGGCTTCCATACAGATTTCAAGCCGAGGGTACACCCCCTGGGTATTTAAACCAGACTTTAGTCTTGGAAATTCCGAACCTTTGCGTTCTAGGCGTAAGCCGTTCGAACTCTAGTTTTCACCATCCCAGTTGGTTTTCCAGGAACTCACCGCAAACCCAGACAAGTGGCTTTACCAGACCACCGAAAGTCGTTCGGGCACGACAAACACCGAAGGAATTGCACCTTCAGAGGATTTAAGGTCTCCTAGACCGTGCGTGTTTAAGGTCTCGCCAGACCTGGGGGGCAACTGTTTACACAACACTTTAAGCGCATGCGATGCAAACGAGACACACACACGGATGCAAACGGGGCGAATGAGACGTGTGTGTCTCAAAAGATGGAAAATGGAGTGCAATGAGGGTGCGCTAAACGGCGCGATGAAATGCATGCCAAATGCAATGAGGGGCGACTTAACACACCGAAGGTCTCGCACCTCCCGAGGATTTAAGGTCTCCTAGACCATACGTGTTTAAGGTCTCGCCAGACCCGGACGGGGCAACGATACAAAGCATAAATGCATGACGGTGTTTGTAATAAAGCACGTGACAATGCAGTCAAGCGGTTTAAGGTCTCGCCAGACCGTGCGTGTTTTTGGTCCCGCCGGACCTTGTGTGTTGGGGCAATGCAGGATGATGAGATGCGCGAAAGAGCGCAATGAAATGCATGCCAAATGCAATGAACGGTGTACGTCAATGTACCGAAGGTCTTGCACCCTCCAAGGATTTAAGGTCTCCTAGACCGGCGCGTGTTTAAGGTCCCGCCGGACCCTGTGTGGGGCAACTGTGCGAATGTGACACGCATGCCACAAGGGATGCAAAATAATGCAAGTGAGAATGAAATGAATCATGAGGCACGCGTACCTCATTGGTGTGAAAATGGAGTGCAAAACGAGGCATACGTGCCTCGAGATGCAATGAAATGCGAAATGAGGCACGCGTACCTCATCTGATGGAAAATGAAGTGCAAAACGAGGCATATGTGCCTCGAGATGCAATGAAATGCAAAATGAAACACGTGAGGTAGCACACCTCCCGCGGATCAAAGATGAAATGCAAAATGAAACACGTGAGGTAGCACACCTCACGCGAATTAAAGATGAAATGCAAAATGAAACATGTAAGGTAGCACACCTCACGCGAATCACAGATGAAATGCAAAATGAAACACGTGAGGTAGCACACCTCACGTGGATCAGAGATGAAATGCAAAATGAAACACGTGAGGTAGCACACCTTACGCGAATCACAGATGAAATGCAAAATGAAACGCGTGAGGTAGCACACCTTACGCGAATCACAGATGAAATGCAAAATGAAACGCGTGAGGTAGCACACCTTACGCGAATCACAGACGAAATGCAAAATGAAACACGTGAGGTAGCACACCTTACGCGAATCACAGATGAAATGCAAAATGAAACACGTGAGGTAGCACACCTTACGCGAATCACAGATGAAATGCAAAATGAGGCACACATACCTCATTGAATGGAAAATGGAATGCAAAATGAGGCACGCGTACCTCGAAATGTAATGAAATGCAAGATGAGGCACGCATACCTCATCGGATGGAAAATGGAATGCAAAACGAGGCACGCGTACCTCGAAATGCAATGAAATGCAAGATGAGGCACGCATACCTCATGATGGAAAATGGAATGCAAAACGAGGCACGCGTACCTCGAAATGTGATGAAATGCAAGATGAGGCACGCATACCTCATCGGATGGGAAATGGAATGCAAAACGAGGCACGCGTACCTCGAAATGCGATGAAATGCAAGATGAGGCACGCATACCTCATCGGATGGAAAATGGAATGCAAAACGAGGCACGCGTACCTCGAAATGCGATGAAATGCAAGATGAGGCACGCATACCTCATCGGATGGAAAATGGAATGCAAAACGAGGCACGCGTACCTCGAAATGCGATGAAATGCAAGATGAGGCACGCATACCTCATCGGATGGAAAATGGAATGCAAAACGAGGCAAGCGTACCTCGAAATGCGATGAAATGCAAGATGATAGAGTATGACACACATGTCACACGACAATGCAAAGCGGTGCAAGTCGCAAGGGACGTGCAAGATGGCACGTTACAATGCGCCGGTCAATGTGATGGATGCATGCAACGCACATGGGGCAACTTTTGAATCTCTGTAAACAACAAAAGGATACAAAAGGATACGATTTTTGCTTGGATTTGAGCGTCACGCACAGTAGATACGGTCCGAAGTCAAAACGGAGGCCGGTTGAGCATCGGGGATGCACTTTCTTGCACTTTCTTGAGCTATGATGACCCAAAACTCCTCAATTTGCCTAAACAAGGCCTTGGGAACACCACCGGCTGGGTGGGAAGGCCACCGGCTGTATAAACTCATCCACCGGCACAATAATGTGCCGACCGGCACAAAATAGTGCCGACCGGCCAAAAGTTGCTGATCGGGGGTAGTTCTGACTTTTCGCCACGGGTGTTTTAAAATAGGGCTTGAAACCCTATTCTAATCATTTCCCTCCGCCGAAATCTCTCTCTCTACCTCTCTAGAGCTTTGTTTTCTCATCTTTCGCTCATTTCTTTGAGTTTTAGGCTTGATTTCGTCGTTCGATTCGCGATTTTCTTCGTGTTTCGGACATTTCCATCCGATTGAAATCTCATTTCGGGATCTCCTTTGCTATTTCCGCCTTTTCGGGACTTACTCCCCTCGATCTTCTCCACATTTCCGTATATTCTCATCTTCCGACCTTCCCGGCCATTTCCGGCCCTCTCGAGGTTGACTTTTTCGGTTGACCTTTCATATTCCGACCCGGTTTTCCTTTTCGGCCATTCTTCTCACTACCACTACCATGGCAGACGACGTTCCTCATGTCGGGACTCCCCCGGATCACGAGATGGATGCCGGGGTCGAGCTCCTTCCATTGAGCGAGCGACCATTCGACCCGGCGACCTATCGCCCGGCCATTCACGTGCTTCCGCCAGATGGACTCCGCCACTTCCGCGGCTTTGACAGGGCTCTGGACCCGGAGCTTCTGCTGCGCGAGCCGACCTCGCACCTCTCATTCGGCACTTCCGAGGTAACATTCTTTTCTCTACTTTACTTTCTGCAATGTAGAACTGTAAACTGTCAGCTGCCATAGCTGATTACAACTTTTACTTGCTTAACTCTGATATACTATGCTGTAGTTGATTGTAGACAACTTCACAACTGATATCTTCTTAGGACCGAGACACATGCACACACACTGCACCAGCCTCAATCACCCAAACACGGCACACCGTATTTTACTGCAAACTCACCGATACCCGGTATTTATTTGAATCTGAAAACCTGCACACATGCTAGCTTTATACTGAATCGAACCACTCGAATACGCTGACGTATTACATGCTGTAGTTCACTGTAGGCTTACCATGACCCGTTATCTGCTTGAATCTGAAAAAAATGTGCACACGTGCACCCTATCTGCATTGCATTTACTCAAAAACACACTGCTGCATCACATACTGTAGTTTACTATAAGTGCAACGGCACCCGATTTCTGTTTGAATCTGAAAGAAAAAAAAACGTGCACGCATGCTAGGTTTGTATTGACTTTAACATGTTCCCTCAGAATTGTGCATTTCATATTGTTTTGCAACCATTTGTTTGTGAACAGGGAGATTCCCATACCATCCGCGGGTATGGGAATGTTACGGCTCGAGATTGGTACTTGGAGCTTCCTGAGACAGTCCGACACATCGTGGACGAGGCGGGCTTCGGCTCTTTCTGCAGGGGTCTGACTCGACTTACTGCCTGCAGGCCTCTTCTCGCGGCCCTGGCAGAGAGATGGTGGGACACCACCGATTCATTCCACCTATCGGCGACTGGGGACATGACGATGACCCCTTATGACTTCTCGGTGCTTACCGGCATCGGGGTTGGGGGTGATCTGATCCCCTTCGACATTGATATGGACGAGTGGACTGCCGCTCAGATTCATTTACTTGGCGCGGCTCCGCCTTTGGCACGTCCAGGCTTTGTCCGCTATTCTTGGTTCGAGGTGCAGTTCAGGGTGCAGCCTCTTCTCGTTGACGCGGCTCCAAAGACCGAGGTGGCCGTGGAGCAGTATGCACGCGGCTTCTTGATGTTCTTGTTGGGGACCACACTATTCGCCGACCGGGCGAACACCGTGCCTCTTTGCCTACTCAGCGCACTGGTGGACGTCCGAGATGTCTTGCGCTATGACTGGGGTGGCGCGGCTCTGGCCACTCTTTATGGCTACATGAGCTCAGTCTCTCGCGGCAGCGGGCAGTTGCTCGGAGGCTACTGGCGAGCTTGGGAGGTATGCCTTCTTCTCCGCTTTACATTTCTGTTCTGTACTTTCTGTACTCTGCACACTGCACACACTGTAGTCTGCTTTACACTTGCTGTATACTGTACACACGGCACACACATGCTCCCGCTTTATACTGACTGTACACTGTTCACACCGTACACTCTGCTCAATACACTGCACAACACACGGCTCCGCTATTTCTGCTTTACTCTGTATCCTGCTTTTTCTGATAAATGTTCTGACATCTGTCTTGCAGTTGTGGGTCTATGCCTACTTTCCCAGGCTAGAGCCAGTACCGGAGACGGAGACTCCTCTGGTCGTCCCCTTTTCACGCCGCTACGACGGGAGGTGTACCCGGAGGCCGCGGGAGACTTTCAGCTTCTTCCGCCGCTATTTTGACACCATCACCTCCACCGAGGTATGTTTTACTTACAGTTCATTTAAGCTTTACTTTTCCACTGTATATCTGTAATACCAGTAGGTAATAAACTGTATTTCAATTTCAGATCACCTGGCAGCCATGGGCTCCCCTGCCGGCGATAGTTCGGAGTCGGTTTGCCGGCGCGATCGAGACCTCGCGTTACCGGATTTTGCTAGAGGGCCCGGTCTGTCGGGCTTGGTACCTGGGTGAGCGCTTCTTGCGTCAGACCTCAGGGTTACCTGAGCAGATAGTTCCGATGCATCCTCCCGAGCATATGAGGGACACCGAGGGGTTCACCGCCGAGCAGATGGCGGACTACACCATTGGCTGGGAGGCAGCCGGCTTCAGAGGCGGGGGCGATTACTCAGAGTACGTCCGGACCTTCATCATGCGGCCGCTGAGCGGTGGTCGCCGAGCTGAGCCAGAGAGACCCGCGGCGCCGGCGGCTAGAGCGGAGGTGGGAGCAGGAGCGGGATCGTCTCAGAGATCTCGAGCTCGTGGCAGGAGGGGAGTGCAGAGGGGACGAGGGACGGGCTGGCCCGCTCTGCCTACTTTACTATCTTTCCGAGGGTCGGATGGGGCGACCTATCAGATCCCCTTTGCTCCTCCCCCGGCTGGTCATGAGTTTGTTGGTATCCCCGACTTACCTCCGGTATGTATTACTGCATTTCTGTACAGTCATTTTATTTCAGTTCAGTTCATTTGATATTCCACAGAATATTGATGCATCTAATACTTTTGCAGGCTTCTTCTGAGTATACCCGGCAGTCATTGGAGCTAAATGCCTCCATGGCGGGGATGCTGCAGCGGACCTTCGAGTTCCTAGCCTTCTATGGCCTTCCGGTATGTTTTCTCCGACATAGTTCCAAACTATATACAAACTGCTTTGCACGATCTGATGCACAATACATCCGATAAACTGTTCACAGCACTTGGCACACTGTACTCATATATTGCATTCTGCACTGATAAACTGCTCACGGCATTCACACACTGTATTCATGCACTGTATTCTGATCCGATAAACTGCTCACGGCATTCACACACTGTACTCATACATTGCATTCTGATCTGATAAACTGCTCACGGCATTCACACACTGTACTCATACGCTGCATTCTGATCTGATAAACTGTTTCGTGTATACTGATGCTTCTGCCTTTTGTACTTTTCAGCCTCCCTTCCCGATTCCTGCAGTAGGTGGCGGCGCTCCATCGGGACCTCCCCTTTCTACTCGGGATGGCAGGATATTCCCCCGCACCAAAGGGGGGCGTGGCCATGTGGGGAGCAGCTCACGGGCTCCAGTTGCAGGGGATGGCGAGTCGGAGGCGGGGACGGAGTCATTTGCGGAGGAGGCCGGGGATAGCTCGGGCTCGGGCTCTGACAGTGACAGCTCCGACGATGCTCCTGTGCTTTTGCCCAGGAAGAGGGCGAGGACTGATCCTCAAGCGTGAGGCCTGCTGCTGATGATGATGATTTTGTTGCTTCTTTTCTTTATTTCTTTTCTTCTACTTTTCTCTTTTTGGTAGATAGAGTACTATGTACTGCCGCAGGCGGGTTTTTTTTGCTTTTCTCAAACTATGTATTCGAAAAGACGATGATATGAAACAAACTTTTATCTGAAAAGTACTTTATTTACATACCTCGTGCATGCATTGCATCATATCACACCTCAAATGTAAATGATTACGATTTGTTGTCTGACAATTGAACACTTGCACTGTAATAATCAAATAACCAACCAACTAAACAGCAAAACAGCTCATACAAACCACTGCTCAATCCGAACATACAGCCCATACTCTGCTGAGGACTAATCTGCTGGGGATTAATCTGCACACAGCTCATAATACAATATCCGGTCCATTCTGCACACGGCAAACTCTGAACAATTGGCCCAATCTGACAAGACGGATCACCAAAACTAAGACAGTTGAAGTTGAAACACATTCGGATGTCCCAAAATTTCCTTTTCTTCTCTTGCCTCGCATAAATGTAGAGAATGGCACAGCATTCTGAGCACAAACGATTGACTTTGGAAAAGGGATTTCACAAACGGGGTATCGAGCCTACAACTGAACACAGTGGAAAGGACTCAAGTGAAGAAAATAAAAGGTACACGACCTAAACACAACGAGACACACTCGGAAAAGACTCAAAGCTAAATTGAGACCGACGAACCAAAGGACACGACACACGGACGTGCTTGAAAACAAAAGACCTTGAGGAGCCAATTCCTCCGGGCAGGTTTCCCACCCTTTCTGATTTGGGTGATTCTCACGCCACTCGGCCCTCAAGCTCGGTTTTTCTCTCAAAACCCTCTTGCTCACTTTTCTCTCGACTTACACCCCTCTATTCTTTATTCTCTCATTTTTCATCCCTCCCCAGGGTGATTGATGGACGAATAGGAAGCGGCGAATTCATGCCGAATACAGCTAGCTCACAGCTATTTCTTCTGATAGATAAAGTGCTTTCCTGGCAAGCGCGTTGATGACAAGGGAGAGACAGAACACCTGGCTCAAACTGTGCCCCTGGTTCATTACTTTGACCATTTTTTTGTTTTCTTTCTAAAACAGTTTTGATCAAAATGAACGTCAAATTAGCGCGCTTGTTCGATTTTTGATTTGAAAATCATGCAAGTCAGGCCGTAAGCACTGAAAGTTTTCCTTTTGGGTCCAAACATGGTCCGTTTTTGGAAAATGAAATAATGTTCGAGAAAATAGTCAACCTTAGTAAAAATTTTTAAAAACTATTTTCGCGAACAGACAATGCTCGACATGGCACGGAACCTACCCTCGAGATACGCAACCTCGGATCGGAGGCAATTTGGGAAAATTGCCCCTTGCTTAAAAAGGGGGGAAGAGGGCAACGGAAAGTTGCCCCTAGTTTGGGCGGCAACTCAGGGCAACTTTATGGCGATACATGGCAACGGAAAGTTGCCCCTTGTTTGGATGATGCCGCAGCATGCTGTAAACCAGTCCTTGCTGATGATGATCGGATCCTCGGACACGGAGGAGACGAAGACAGTTTGAATCAATATATGGACACAGTCACCTGGAAGGTGTTGATGGTTGGACTTCGAGAGGAAGTTAATCACGTAGTCCCCGGTTGCTGCAATCGAGACATCGGATTTTAGAGGAGGTAAAGGTGATCAAAACCATTGCATGGACTGAGACGCTATGAAAGCGTTGGGGGCTGGACTTCAGAATGAAGTTGCCTACGTATCCCAAACATGGGAATCAAGCCTTACGTAGTTCCGGTTAAGGTACACTCGGGTATTTTAACCTTCACTGTTTAGGCTCTAATTTTTGCCAAGGCGCCTGTTGCAGGTTTTCGACCTTGCGAGCTTTGTTTTTTTTTGTTTTTTTCTTTTCATTTCTTTTTTTTCTTTTCTTTTGCATTTTTTTTGCTTTTCTCTTTTTTTTTTTTTTTGCTTTTTTTTTTGCTTTTTGCTTTTTGAATTTTCTTTTTTCTTTTTTTGCATTTTGTATTTTTCTTTTGCTCTAACTTTTGCCTGGGTCGCCCTTCCGGGTTTTCGACCCAGCGAGCCTCTCAAAGGGTAAAAGTGTAGCAAGTCCACGCCAAATGGTTTTGAGATTGAAGCCCTCTGTATCCAGGAGAGTGGCTGTTGTATTGATTCGCAGAAAGGTCCATCACGGTTGCTTCACGAGCCTTGTCTGGTGGGATCTGACCTTTTTGATCTGACTTTGGTGCCTCTTGCTCGAGGGCTGCTTCAAACTGAGCCACACGGGCATTTGACTGCTTGGACATTCTGAACGGATTCCTGGTTCGGAACAGATAGATGGAACCTTGAGGCTGAGAGCGATCCTAGGCTGCACAATCTCAAGAGCGATTCCACACAGGTCTTTACAGGACTGCCCAAAATATTTTGTTTTTGAAAGTTTTTAAGAAAGCGACACATTGCCTGCGCTAAAGATAGTGTGGAACCAGTCTGGGTCAAGCCAGGGTCCTTCTCAGTACCCACGTTGACAGGCATGATTTCATTCATTAAGGGCTTAGCACGCCTCTCTTTCTCTCAGGATGATCAAAATTTTACAAAACCCGAGGAATTACTTCCTCTTCGTTTTTATCACCGCAGTGTTCAAAAGGGTTTTTCTGAAAAGCTTAGGTCATTGAGATGATGTTTAGGACACAAGAGTGTAGGCGAAATGCACTGTCGTTCCATCCAAATTCTCTGGCACGGCTAGCTCGAATAGCAACAAATTCGGCCCGTGATAGCCGCAGCTGTTTCATTCAGATTTGTCGGCATAACTGGCTCCTTAGCAGAAACAAACTCAAAAGCAACTAATTGAAAGACGAAACGGTATTTGAGGCAACAACCCCGAAATCACCTGGTATACTATACAAGAGGGACTGACTCGTTACAACAAGACAGATCCTGTAAGCAAAAGACTGACTCAATACAGAGAGACAGACTCAAAAACAAAACAAAGACTGACTCGACACCCAAGTCAGGATTTACAAAATTAGCATTGGCAGGTGCTCAAAAATGCGTGCCAGATGCCACATCAAAAACTCGAGGTGCTGCCCGCAGGCGGTTGAATCCCAATTACATACTCGTAGTATCGGTGTCCTCAAAATCCAACAACTGAGTGGTGACGGATTTAGCTGAGGTGGGTGGGAGGATAACCTCGTTGTCAATCAGATCCTGCACCTCGTGGCGGAGGCGAAAGCAGTTATCGGTGGAGTGGCCAGATTGCTGGTGGTACGCACAGTACTGAGTGGCATCATGTCCTGCTGGAAGGGGTTTGGGGAGCGGCCTAGGCTCGAGGGGTGTAAGATGCCCCTTTTTGGCCAAAATCAGAAGTGCCCTAGACAAAGGCATGTAGAGAGGATGGAAGACCCTCCGCCCCCGGGGCTGGTATTTTGAAGCCTGAGTGCTCCTGCTAGATGTGCTGGCGAACGGATCGGCAGGTGCGGACTTGGATTTCTGATCCTTTTCGGATGCAAGGTTGGGAGCAGGAAGAACTGTTTTGGCATGACGGGGCCTATCCCGATTCTCTGATTGACTGGAACTGCCCTCAGGTGGAGTGGGGAAAGCGTCCTCCACAGCTTTCGTCACAACTGCGGATATCTGTTGCTTGTTCATTCCCCCGGCTTTCAAAGCCTCTACTGCCCACAGCAGTTGTTCGATAGGGTCGGCATCTGCCTTCGTCTTACCTCTGTCTCTGGCCTCAGCCTGATCGAGAGCTTGGTCTGGTGCATCGTTGCCATAGTTGGAGGCCATCTCCGGTTGGCTGAGTTCAATTACAATTCGTCCTAGTAGCGGGGGCTCCTGGGGTATAAAGCCTCCGGCATACGGTGCAGCTGGTGGCGAAACAGACATCCCATAGGCGAGATCCGCTACGGATCTTTGAAGATCACCTATCATTCCCATTATTTCAAAAACAGTAGGCTCACGAGCCTGATATAGGTGAGGGGTCCAAATTGGGTGTGCGGCAGGCGACTTGGGCGGATGCGGCATGTCAACAGTAGCCTCATCTTGTGGGGTGGTTCCTTGACTCATTGCGGCCGTCATGACCACAATCTCTTCAGAGTTCTGCGTCATGTTCAGTCCTGCCTCAGCAAGGAGAAGACACTAGCTATTCTGACTCAACTCTCTGAATCTCTGAACTGAAACGGAAAACAAGCAGTATTTCAGCCCCACACAGATCAAACACGGGTGTAGTCGAACAACTGCACTCTACTACTGAACACTGTTCCCCGAAATCACTGCCCCAAATCCGAATCTGATACCCGCAGATATTACTGATTCTCAAAATACTGATACTGGTGCCCGCAAGCCGGATACCCAGACTTGCAAACTGGTATATGCATTCCCTGTAGAGATACATTCTAAAAGCACATAGCAAGTAAATAAGAGCCAATACACCCCTATGTTGGGGTAGGGTTTCCCTGTCCTATTTTGTCAGGAGCTAGGGTTTTACTACGCACGCAGCGGTTTCAAACAACCTATTATCGGGTGAGCAACCTGTCCTAGTTTGGAATGGTCACTACGGATTTCGATATGCACTAGGTCGAATGGTCAAAAAGGGTGCCCCGGTAAAACCGGGGTTTGTGTTCCCATACTGGCAGAGCCCGCAACCGGTCAGCCTTATGGACATGCCTTGACAAGACAAGCCTCCAGCAAACCGCTCAGGAATAGCAGATGGCCAACACGGTGTCCTAGGCGCACCAATGCACATGCAATGCAAAGAAACACATAAGTGTAATCAAAACAGGATATCACGAGTTCGAGTCAAGCTCTCTAAAATCCCCAGCAGAGTCGCCAGAAACTGTAGCACGTCCGCGGGGGGGACCTCGCGCTACAGTTCGGACTCCCTTTTGTGTCGCGGTTCTAAATCTGAACCAAAGAGTCCAAATCCGGCAAATCGTTTGAGAAAACAGATTTTTGAAAAGTAGTGCCAAACATGGACTGCTTTGCCAGATTACAGAGTCGCCACCTAAATATTTTTTAATTGGGAAATTTAGGAAACCCTGACTCGGTGCCGAAGGCCACGTGTCCGTCATCACCAAAGTGGTCTTGGCTCGGGAGCTTGGGTACGATCGGGGAAGGTCAGCTATGAGCACCCCTTTTCGCCCGGTCCGAAGACCGGCCTCTACTAACCGTGATATCCGTTTTTGAAAACTTTATGCGTTCTTATTCCAGTTATTAACCTAGAATTACTATGTGATGCGCACAACACAAAAGTATAGACTAGATCGCCTAACTTGGAAATAAACATTGCATATCCATTTTGTCTCGAAAAACGTGTTAAATTTTGCTACTCGCAAGTAGGCTAAAATACGGATTTCAATGAGTTATTCCAACTCAGGCAATCCAACCTTCACCCACAGGCATTCAAGCAGTTTATCTCACATAAGCATTTAGCCGCATGGTAAGCATACTGTCATGGTAACATTGACACGCATGTGGTATGCTAAAGCGTAAAACTTACATCGTACTCCGTGCCAAAAACAATAACCCGGTTAGCAAACATGCATGACCTAGTTCATGTTAAGTGGCTAATGCAACACAGACAAGATGTAATCTAGAATAGGCTCGGCTAACCCTAAACATGGCATATGAAATGCAGTCATTTGATGCACGTATTCAATTAGAAATTGAAAATTGCAATGCAGTTTGTATGATGTACCGAGCCCGATGTATGTGACAAATGCATGAATGCACGCATGCATTGCATAAGGTATGCTAAAATAAACGTGCCCTAGTCTATTACCATAAGCAGGTAAATAAAAGGGGTAGAAAGAAGTGGGGATTGGAAGACATACACCCACTCACACACACTTATTACAAATTTGCCCTCGCTCGGAGGGACTAAAAGAATAATACAAATTAATTAACTACGCAAGCTAATTAATTATTACAAATTGGCTAAATTAATTAGACAAATAATTAATCTAATTAAAGCAGTAAATGCCTCGGGAGGAGGGTCCAAATGCGTCGCGCGCCCGGGATTCGCTCGGAATCGCACTGTCATGCAAGTGTGCCTCTGTTTTCCCTGATATCCTCCTCAGAAAATTTCCAAAGTCCCAGGAGTGCCTCTCAGGGCATTGGGGAGCACCACCGGCTGAGGCAGAGCATCACCGGCTGGAGTATGTGGCCACCGGCACTCAATAAAGCTATCGGCTTCCAAATTACTGCCGGTCGGCACTAAACAGTGCCGGTCGGCACAAAATTCCTGCAGAACCTACAGACCACAGCAGCAGAGGACAACAAAATGCATGGCAATACAATCCAAGCTATTTATGCACTAAACATACCCCTTATCATGTTATTGACTCAAGGGGGCATGTGCCACGATTCCCGGACCACCAATCACGCATTTCCATGCATGATGGCCCAAAGAACCGAGAATGCAACTTTGATTTCAAATGCATGCAAACCACATAAACAAACAAGTGTGCTAAACCTCTATCAAACTCACTTCAAGAGGCTTAGCATGCATGCCAATGTGATGCAATCCTAGACATGTCATCTAATATGCAATATGATCATGGCATGGTACTTATGCAAGGCATTCAAGCAAGCATACAAGACAAGCATGCAAACCAATGAAATGATGGACTTAGACATGAATTAGGCAACTCAAAAAGGCCTAAACTCAGTAGCCAAAATGCCTACAATTGGGGACTAAACACACACACACACATGCACATGTTAAGGTACCGAACCCCAAGGCATAAACAAGCAATATTCAAGCACACTTAAAGAGGCCAAACATGGACTAATAGCATGCATTAAAAGCTCTGAAATTCATATTAAACATGATGCCAAATCATGCAATGAAGCAAGCGAAGTATGCAACAGTAGGTCCAAGTACTTGAAACAAGCCATGGAGGCTTAAACTAAGGCCAAGTCTACCAAGCCTCACAAGGCTAAGGGGACTTAAAACAGGTCACAATCAGACCTAAACAAAGCCTAAGGAGCACCTAGATGACGTCTAAGAGTTTCGAGCACAAAGGCATGCAATATGACCAAAACATGGAGCATTCAACACATGTTTTTAAAGCACTAAAGAAGCAACCAAAGCATGCATACAAGCACACCAAAAGGTCTGAAATGGCATGCTAGACGGCTTCAACCCATCAAAAATAAGGCAAGCATGGCATGCTACACACTCATACTCTCAAGGCCAACAAGCCAAATGCAAAAGAGCTATATGATACATGCCAATATCAACCCAAATGGCTATGGACAGAGCTAAATCATGTCAAAATAAGCACACAAGCTTCATGGATCTAGGCCTAAAACATGTTCAAAACAAAGGCATGCAACCTAGACATGTTAAAGCATCAAATAGGCATTACAAAGCAACTATGCTAAGCATGCATAAGGGACCTAAACCAACTTAAGAACATGTTATATCATGGCAATATAAGCATGGAAAACAAGTCAAACATGCTCAACACACACTCAAGCATGAAGCTCCATAAGGAAGCAAAACTTGCCCTTTTCAAGGACATCAAGGAGAGGGGGTGGCCCTCCCCTTTCTAGGACTTTAAGGCACCATCTCCACTACTGAAATCCCTCAAGATTTCAGTGGTGGAGAGGTCCAACCACACAAGTCCCGGATCTCTCCAAAATAGCACAAAAAGGGACCCTTTTCAAGGTCTAAAGGGGGTCAAACCTCCCCAAACCACAAAACACTCTTAATATACAATAAAGAGGGTCAAAAATCAGAACTTTTATGTGCCAAACACTAAGCCCAAAAACTGTTATAAAGCAAGCAAAAGGAAGGTACAAGAATGGGGTAAAAAGAGAGTTAGTGTCTTACCCTTGAAGCCTCTTCAACAAAGATGATGTGTTGGCCTCCTTGAGTACCAAACCAGCTCCAAAGCTTCAAAACAAACCTCTGGACCCTCAAGAACCAAAGGAAGGTGGAGCACTAGGTGCTTGTGTGCAAAAGTGTGAACTAAAGCACCTAGTGTACTAAGTAAGCAAGAAAGGAGAGAGATAAGATAGATATATGATCTAACCTAAAACCAGAGCTTGGTCTCTCTCTAAAATGGTTGAAACCTCTCAAGAATTCCCAACCTTAAGCCAAGAAGAAGAGCCTTCCTCTTATAGAACTTGTAAGACTTACAAGCTAAGCAAACAAGGGCTCATCCCTCCATACACGTGTATGGAGGGGAAGCCAATGGCACACAGCTGTCTGAAAATATCTCAGAAAGCAAGTGCACAGTGGTCGGCAGGGCAAAATGGTCATTTTGCCAAAACAAGTGCCGACCGGCACAAAATAGTGCCGACCGGCACAATATAGTGCCGGTGGCAACACCAGCCAGCCGGTGGCCTCTAGCCACAGCCGGTGGTATGTGGGGATGCCTCACAAAGCATTCCCTGCCCCTCTAAGGCAAAGCACAGGTGTTTGGTGCAAAACCAAACACAAAACAGTCAAGTTCGGAGGTCCTGAGGCAAGGCGCGCAAGCCGAGAACTCCGGGAACTCCAAACGAACACAAACATGGATAATCACCGAGTGTTCAAGCGGTGACGTCCAAGTCTTGAGGACGGTCAAAAATGGGGTGTCTACAATCACCTTTAGTTTTTAATAAATAAAGACTGATGTCTACAGGTGTTCTTGCTAAATTTAAATCATCCTTGATAAATTTATCAAGAATTTTCTCAATATAATGAGATTGAGATAATGCATATCCGTCAGATGTTTTAGTAATTTTCATTCCTAATATAACATCTGCGACCCCCATATCTTTCATATCAAATCTTTTGTTAAGCATTTGCTTAGTTGATTTGATCATGTTTTGACTGCTTCCAATGATAAGCATGTCATCTACATAAAGACAAACTATGACATATCCTTGGTCAGTGTTTTTAACATAGACGCATTTGTCACATTCGTTTATCTTAAACCCATTAGTAAGCATTGCATGATCAAATTTTCCATGCCATTGCTTAGGTGCTTGTTTTAATCCATAAAGGGATTTTACAAGTCGACAAACTTTCTTTTCTTGCCCTGATACTACAAACCCTTCGGGTTGCTCCATATAGATCTCTTCATTTAGATCACCGTTTAAGAAAGCTGTCTTAACATCCATTTGATGGATTTCTAAATTAAACAACGCTGCTATAGAAATAAGCATGTGAATGGATATTATTCGTGTCACAGGAGAATATGTGTCAAAATAATCCAGACCTTCCTTTTGTCTGTAACCTTTAACTACAAGTCTTGCTTTATACTTGTCAATTGAACCATCTACTTTCATTTTTCTCTTGAATATCCATTTATATCCAAGAGGTTTAGAACCTGGTGGAAGATCCACCAATTCCCAAGTATGATTTTGCATAATGGATTCAATTTTATTATTAACAGCCTCTTTCCACAAAGGTGCTTCAGGACCTGTCATTGCTGCCTTAAAGCTTTGAGGTTCATTTTCTAATAGGTATGTCAGAAAATCTGGACCAAAAGATTTTGATGTTCTCGCTCTCTTACTTCGTCTTGGTTCATCATCAGTTAAATCCTGTTGGTTGAGACCATTACTAGCCTCTTGTGTCTGATTGTCATTAGTCTCTCGACTTTGTGTACAATCATAAGTTCTTTCCTGTGAACTTAATTCCTGTCCTTTCTTGTAAGGAAAGACATGTTCAAAAAACACAGCATTCCTTGACTCTATAATAGTGTTCACATTTATATCAGGTATTGCTGATTTATAAGTCAGAAACTGATATGCACTACTATTCTGAGCATAACCAATAAACACACAATCTACTGTTTTTGGTCCAATCTTAGTTTTTTTAGGAACAGGAACTTCAACTTTTGCCAAACACCCTCACACTTTTAAGTATTTGTAGGAAGGTGGTCGACCTTTCCATAATTCATAAGGAATGCTTTTGGTTTTCTTGTGGGGTATTCTATTAAGAACATAATTAGCAGACAATATTGCTTCCCCCCACAAGTTCTGTGGTAAGCCTGAACTTAGTAACATGGCATTCATCATTTCTTTTAGGGTTCTATTCTTCCTTTCAGCAATTCCATTTTACTGTGGAGAATAAGGGGCTGTAGTTTGGTGAATAATACCATGTTGTGCACAAAATTCACCACCCCTATCACTTCTAACCATTTTAATGGTTTTACCAAGTTGATTTTCAACTTCTGTTTTGTAGAGTTTAAACATTTCTAAGGCTTCATCTTTACTTCTAAGTAAATAAACATAACAATATCTTGTGCAATCATCGATAAATGTTATGAAATACTTTTTGCCTCCTCTAGTTTGAATAAATTTTAGATCACATACATCGGTATGAATTAATTCTAGAGGTTCGGTTTTTCTTTCAACCGATTTAAATGGAGCCTTAGTTAGTTTCGCTTCTACACAAATTTCACATTTATGATTAGGATTAATTTCAAACTTTGGTATATAATCTAAGCCAATTAATCTACGCAAAGCATCAAAATTCACATGTCCTAATCTACCATGCCATAAATTTGACTCAAGAATATAAGTAAAAGATGTGTTATTCTTATTCATAGCAACTTTCGGTACAACTGTCATTACATTCAACTTAAAGAGACAATCACTCATGTATCCCTTACCAACATACATACCACTCTTTGTTAATACAAATTTATCAGACTCAAAGACAAGCCTAAAACCATTTTTACTTAACAAAGAACCAGAAACTAAATTCTTTCGGATGTCAGGTACATGCAGTACGTTGTTGAGGGTCAGTTCTTTTCCTGATGTCATCTTCAAAATCACTTTTCCTTGTCCAGCCACAGTAGAAGTAGAAGAATTTCCCATAAAAAGTTGTTCACCATTTGCAGCCTCATTGTAGGTAGTGAACATCTTCTTGTCCGCACATATGTGACGAGTTACTCCAGTGTCAACCTACCATTCTTTGGGATTTCCAACCAAGTTAGCCTCAGACACCATAGTAGAGAGGTTGATGTCATTCACCCCGTCAGAGATATAATCCAATTCTGTCACATTGGCTTGATTGGTGGTCTTCTTGCTTGTACTTCCATGATCCTTCTTAGGGCGGCGGCAGTCAGAAGCTCGATGTCTAGTCTTGCCACAGTTATAGCATTTTCCTTTGAACTTTTTGTTGCCATTGTTGTTGCCTTGTTTAGGACCATCTCCAGTAAACTTCCTCTTTTTGTTATGTGGTTTTTGAACTTGTTCAACCACATTAGCCTTGGATTCAATGGGATTTTTTCCATTCCTTTTTTCAGCCTTTCGGTTATCTTCCTCAATTTTTAATCTTACAATCAACTCATCCATGGTCATCTCTTTGCGTTTATGTTTTAAATAATTTTTGAAATCTTTCCAAGCCGGTGGTAACTTTTCCATCAAAGCAGCGACTTGGAAAGACTCGCTAAGAGACATACCTTTTGAATGAATATCATGCAAAATTATCTGAAAACTTTGAACTTGAGATATTACCGTTTGGGAGTCTACCATAACAAAATCCAGAAATTTACCGACGACAAATTTCTTCGTGCCGGCATCCTCTGTCTTGTATTTCTTCTCCAAAGAATCCCACAATTCTTTTGCTGACTTCAGAGGACTGTATACATTATACAGCATGTTGTCAAGGCCATTGAGGATGTAGTTTCTGCACAGGAAATCTGAATGTTTCCAAGCATCTACAGCGGCAACAACTTCTCGATCACTTTCACCCTCTTTAAGTGCTAGAGCCTCTTCATGGAGAAACCGGGCCAAATTAAGAGTTGTAAGATAGAACAACATTTTCTGTTGCCATCTCTTAAACTTGGTACCATTAAATTTTTTTGGTTTTTCTCCATGATTGATTGGTACATGAACATGGTTCTGGATAGGGACCGATGTAGGTGTAACAATAGGAGTGCCACTGCTAGATGCAATTTTAGTTGTAGTAGCCATAATCTCTGATTACAAAAATCAGAAAAATTAAAACACAAATTAATTTTCTAGTTACTAAAACCAGAAAATAAATTATAACACAATATAATTTTATTTTCCTTGTTACTAAAACGAGAAAAATAAAATACCAAAATAATTTCCTATAATACAAAATAATATTCTGCAATTGTTAATGACACCAGTATATTACTACTAGTTGTCAAAGAAAAGAGACAGTATATTACTACTATCTGTCAAATAGCATAAATCACTATTTATTTTTCCAACGAGAATATTATTTTGAAAATACAGAAAATTAAATACAATGAAGATACCAAAAAGGAATCTGTCCTAAGATTGTTGGACAATCTTCACTGTATTTAAAAGATTTAATTCTATTGTGTACAAAACAACAACTAGAATTTAAAGAAATAAAGAAAAGGAGAGAATTTGTTTGATTACAAATATCAAACTCGAAATAATAAATAAATAAATAAATAACAGATTTTATTTTGTTACTAAAACAAAATTAAAATCTGATTAAATAAACAAATAAAAACAGAATAAAATTAAACAACTTACTTGGTTAATTTCTTTGAATAACTTTTCTGATCAAGTCCAGTATTTAACACTGTGTCCTTAAGACAGATTCGTCCTTTCCACGGTACTTTCGGAATTTGGACGTCTATCTCCCAGGATAAAATGATCTTATCAACGAATAAAAGCAGCACTACAATTTAATCGTTCGTCGAACACACTAAGTGTTTACACTCTTTCTTTCAGAAATAAAATGCAGCAAAATGCAGAGATTTAAAGCAGAGGATGGAGTACGAAAATTGGAGTCAAAATCCAAATGGGAGGCTAGTCTATTTATAGATGTAAAAGTGGCTGGTGGTTTTGAATTGAACAGGTATGAAACCTATTGGTTTTGAATTTAAACAGATTTGAATCTGTTGGGTTAACTATTCAAACAGATAAAAAACGGGAAGGGCCCTGTTTGGATGAACAGTAAACCCAAACCAGTTTCGGTTTAATTTGAATTCTGAATTTTATTTTATACAGAATAAAATTAAATTCAAATGTTTTTGGCCGAACAAGCCCAACCGATCGGACGGACGGCGGCGGTGGCGCGCGCGCGTGTGTGGTGGTTTTTGGGCCCATAACCTCTCCCTCTAAAACACTTGGGTACCCCTTGGGGCACACCCCAAGTACCAAACCCATGCCTTATAAACCCTTTCAAAACCTCCCACCAAATCAATGTGGGACAAGCCTTATTCAAACCTTTAAGGAATTTCCACCAAAACTCCATTTCCATGGAGCATACTTTGGCTTCAATTTCCCATTCACTCGGTAATGGTTTTGAGCAACCAAATATACCACGTGAATCACAACACGGCATAGAACGCGTTACCACTTTGACCCGTGTAAATCGATGCACGGGGCCCACCTAAAAATTAGACCAAACTTAGGAAAAAATTCTGGTTTTACCCAGAATTTTATAACCATTTCCAACAGTATTTAATTAATTTAATGTGATAGTTAATTATATATAATTAATCCAAATATTTATATATTTATATATTTTATATATAAAAAAAGTGTTTTATATATTGATAAAATATATAGTATATTTATATATGTTGTAGTTATTTAATAAAATAAAATATAATATATTGTCAAATTAGGTTATAGTAAATTTGGTTATGTTGGATTTGGGGTGTGTATATGTTGCTTTCTTTAGTCATTCTTTATATATGTTGTATTGATAGGAAATTAGGTTACAAAACAAAGAGTTCTCTGCTACGGGAGAGAGAGCCGAGAAAGAGAGAGAGAGAGTAATCAAAATAGAGTGTGTTGTGCTGTGTGTGACGTGAAAAGAGACGGCATAGGAGAAAAGGAAAATAAAGGGGTTAGGGTTTTATTTTGGTGACTCCATTAATTCTTCAAATAATTCTTTGATCTTCAAAAATAATTGTGAGTACAAAACCCACTTCCCTTGATTTATGTTTAATTCGTTGTTTTTATTTATTTGATATTAGTTTGATTTTGTATTTACATGAAGATGATAGATTGATTTTAATTATTTTGATTAGCTGTGTATGTCAGGTTTAGGGTTTTTATATATATTTATTTTATGATTGTAATCACACTCATGGTTATATGAAATTGAAATAAATTTAGAACCCATAGATAAATTCCTTACACTCCACCATGACTCCATGGATTGTTGTTTTATTTGAGTGTTGGTGAGAAAGAGTGCATAAAAAAAAATATGAGGATTATGAGATTTATTTGAATGCCATAGGCTTGACATTGTTATGTTTGTTCTCATGAATAGATGAGAGATTGTGTATATATATTGTTGCCTCGTTCTCAAGAGTAGACGAGTGCTTTGATTTACACGCGTACGTATATGCTAACCATCGGGGAGTGAGGGTCAAACTCGATGTCTTTTAATCTGTTCAATTTCTACTAAATTCGTTCACGTTGTCTTTTAGGAAATTTGATTATGTACAACTTTTGTTCTTTGAGTTTTTGTCAATTCGAATTATTTAACCATGAAACGGTACATTTTTATACTTCTTCAGCAAGTTACTTATAATTAATTATACTAACTTTATTTTTTTTTGCAGAATGGTGGATCTTACTAACTTTTTATGCAGGGTTGACCCACCATATTTTTATTTTTATTTTTTTATTTTATACTCAATTTATATTTCATTGTGTACAAGCAAGAAACTAAATGCCACCGTATCTCGGGAAACTACCCATTCGTCTCTGTGTGGATGGAACTACTTGTCTTATCCTGTAATAAGAATTAAATTTTTTTTTTTTTTTTTGGTGTTTAATGGACACGTGGGTGTCAAATATTTGTACTCATACCAGTATACTTATATACTGACCCGTTTTGTCTCTTGGCATCTCGGGTGCGTTCTGTTTGAGCACAGCCGAGCTTCCTTTGTAGGATTTGTTGGGACTATGGTGGTGAAGAGAAATAACTATAGTTGTTGGACATGTCGTTTGGATTTCTTTTGTTTTCTTGAGCTTAGGGTTGATATTAGTTTATGTATTTATTATTTTTTTTATAACCTTAATATTTTGATAATTTCGTATGGTTTATAACTTTACATTATTTAAGTTATTTTGCCTATTTATTGTTACTTTAATGTTGGAGGTATTGGTTAGTTATGAAATTATGGTGGATGGTTTGATTGGCATTTTGTTGGTTTTTTTAATCCCATGTAATCTTTTAAGCATGGAAATTTATGTAAACCTTATGGAGACGAGAACGTTTAGATTTTGTTTTACCCCTAGGGTTTGGATGATGGAAAATTGATTGGGGTTTAGTCCTAATTTAATATTTAATTGTCCAAATTTTGGGACGTGACAATGGATGTATGTATAGTGTGAGTTATTACATATATGAGAAAGTTTTGGTTAAGCCAATTTGGCCCCCTATTATTAAATATGATTTGATTTCTGACTAAGGCCATAGATAATCTCATGATTACTGACCGGTTATGACTATAATCCATAGGGGCCGGTTTGGGTCATGACAGAGTGGTATCAGAGCACGAGTAATAACTCACACACTTGTCCAAATGAGCAATAGTGTCTAGAAAAGATCTAAGTTGCATTCGTATGGTAGATATATGCTTGGATGCATTGAAATTTTGCTAAATTGACTCGATATATGTGACTACATGATCTATATACCGTTGCCTATTTGTATGAACGTGCTCTTTTCGTCTATGAATATTGTGTATATCTTCTGTATCAATTGTAATGCAAGTCTCATTAGATCATGGTGAGAACAAGGGCCAATGACTAGAAGAATCCTCCACTACTCGGCTAGACCAAATGGAGAGAATGATGTAGGACATGGCAGAAACAATAAGGTAACCACAGCAGTAGCAACAAGCGCAACCCCCACCACCAGTACAACCTATATCGGATTTGCAAAATGATGACCAAACAATAGTCCTCACTAAGGAATTCAAGAAAATGAAGCCACCACTGTTCCACAAGGGTGTGGACCTATTGAAAGCCGAATTAGGTCCTTGGTATTGAGAAGTTATTCGAATTATTCCCATGCCTTGAGACACAAAAAGTACAATTGGCCACCTAATTTGTGATGATAACAAGGGCATCGACTGGGTATGGTTTCTTGCACTCTTTTATGAAAAATACTTTCCACAATGTGTTTGTGATAAAAAGGTATCAGAATTCGAGGGACTGAAGCAAGGAAATATGACTGTGGCTGAGTATGAGGCCAAGTTCATTGAATTGGCTAGATTTACTCCACATATGGTTGACACTGACTATAAGAAGGCAAGAAAGTTTGAGAATGGTCTTCACAATGACATTTTGGAAATGGTGAATGTGTTAAAACTACCCATTTATGTTGATGTGCTAGATCGAGCTTTAATGTCAGAAACTAACATGGCTAGCCAAAGTAAACCACCAGTTGATTGGAAGGCTAAGAGGCAAGGCTTTTTCTCAGGGAAGAAATTATCAAAGAAACAAAACACGGGGTCCTCAAGCACTTCGGGCTCCACTAGAAATACAACACCAACATGTACTCAATGTGGTAAGAAGCATCGTGGGGTTTGTTATCGTATTTTCGGGGCGTGCTATAGATGTGGTGAGATAGGGCATTTGGTAAGGGATTGCACCCAAACAGAACAACAAAAATGTGGAAAACTAGCTATTAGTTCGGTCAGATCCATCCCAAAACCGGGCAATACTACAAGGCCTGCTGTTACCAGAGACACAATGAGACAAGAAAGAGTCTTTGCACTTGTCCCAAGTGACACACGGAATACAGAAGCTGTTGTCTCAAGTACTAGCTCTATATGCAATCAAGATGCTTTTGTGTTAGTTGATTCCGGCTCAACACATTCCTTTGTGTCCACTATATTTGCATCTAGATTGACTAGACCCCTAGAATTATTGCCATATTTGTTATGTGTATCTGCTCCATCTAGGGAATCTGTATTATGTACATCTGTGTATTGTGTTTGTGATATGCAAATTGGCAATACTATCTTATATGTGGATTTGTTATCCTTGGACATTCGGTACTTTGGTATAATTCTAGGTATGGATTGGTTGTCGAAATATTGTGCCACTATAAACTGTGTAACAAAATGGGTTGTGTTTAAAGCGTCAAGGCATGTTGAATTTGAATTTGTGGGTAATGAGGTAGTGCCTCCACCTTATTTGATGTCAACGATGAAAGCATGTAAATTGCTTAGAAAAGGGTGTTAGGGTTATTTATGTAGTATCTTGACTGAACAATCTGTGAATGTTGAAATGGATAGTGTCTCTGTTGTTAGAGAATTTCTAGATATATTTCCTGATGAACTGCCAGGGGGATTGGTCAACAGAGAAATAGAGTTTACCATTGATGTGGTCTAGGGCATCCAGCTTGTCTCAAAGACCCCCTATAGGATGTCTATTGCTGAAATGAAAGAACTGAAAAAACAATTGCAAGACTTTCTTGATAAAGGGTTTATCCGACCAAGTACTTCACCGTGGGCCGCAATGGTGTTGTTTGTAAAGAAGAAAGACAGGACTTTACGTACGTTTGTGCATTGACTACCGGGAACCAAACAAGGTAATGATAAAAAACAAGTATCCATTGCCCCGAATTGATGATTTATTTGATCAGTTACAAGGTTCACAAGTCTTTTCCAAAATCGATTTGAGATCCGGATACCACCAGTTGAAGGTGAAGGTAGAAGATGTTGAGAAAACCGCATTCAGAACAAGGTATGGTCACTATGAATTTCTTGTTATGCCATTTGGATTGACTAATGCCCCTGCAGCGTTTATGGACCTTATGAACCGAATTTTCAAGCCTTATCTTGATGAATTTGTTGTGGTTTTTATTGATGATATCCTGATATACTCAAAGAGTAGACTAGAACATGAACAACATTTGAGAACTGTCTTACAAACACTTAGAAAAAAGAAATTATATGCTAAACTAAAGAAATGTGAATTTTGGTTAGATGAGGTTGTTTTCTTAGGGCATGTCATCAATAAAGAGGGGATTTCAGTAGACCCTCAGAAGAGAGAGGCAATTATGAATTAGCCTACTCCAACAAATGTAACAGAAGTCAGCAGTTTTATGGGCTTAGCCGGGTACTATAGAAGGTTGGTGAAAGATTTTTCAAAAATAGCTATACCTCTTACCCAACTTACACACAAGGGACAACCATTTGAATGGAATGACAAAAGAGAATCTTTCTTTCAAGAACTGAAAACGAGATTAACCACTACACCAGCGTTGACATTGCCCACAGGTACGAAAACTTTGTGATTTATAGTGATGCATCTTATAAGGGTCTAGGTTGTGTGTTAATGCAGGAAGGATGGGTAATTGATTATGCCTCTCGACAATTGAGACCACATGAGAAGAACTACCCAACACATGACCTGGAATTGGCCGCAGTTGTATTTGTTTTGAAAATTTGGCAGCATTATTTGTATGGGGCAAAATGCGAAGTTTAGACGGACCACAAAAGTTTGAAATATTTCTTTACTCAAAAAGAGTTAAATACGCGGCACAGAAAATGGCTTGAACTAATAAAAGATTATGACCTTCAGACTCAGTATCACCCTAGGAAGCCAATATAGTTGTTGATGCCTTGAGTAGAAAATCAACGGGGAGCTTAACTTGCCTACTTACCGAATAGAAGGAAATCCTGCAAGATTTTGAGAAATCTGAGATTGAGGTAGTATTACATGAGCAATGCAGATTGATAGCCGCCATTTCAGTCGAACCAGCAATCATTGATGAAATCAAGCGGAGACAAAAAGAAGATGAATTCCTTAAAAAGATAGCTGATAAATTAGGGGCAAATCCGAAACCAGGATACAGTGTGGTGAATAAAGTGTTGAAATTCCAAGATAGGTTGTGTGTTCCAAACATCCCTGAGTTGAAGAGGAAAATTCTTGATGAAGCTCACAAATCAATGTTTGCTATGCATCCGGGTAATAACATGATGTATCAGGACTTAAAACAAAGTTACTGGTGGCCAAATCTGACATGTGAAATTGCAGAATATGTACCTAAATGTTTTTAGTGTCAGCAAGTTAAAGCTGAACACTAGAAACCAACGGGTCTACTTCAACCTCTCCCTATTCCAGAATGGAAGTAAGAACACATAACCATGGACTTTGTTGTTGGCCTACCTCGGACGCCTAGAGGTATGGATTCTGCTTGCATTATAATTGATAGACTGACTAAATTTGCACATTTTCAACCTATGAAAACTATGTTTGATGCATATGGATTAGCCACTATTTATGTTGATGAAATTGTTTGTTTGCATGGAGCTTCAGTGTCTATTGTGTCGGATAGAGATCCGAAATTTGTGTCTAGATTCTGGAAAATTCTTCAAGCAATAATGGGAACAAAGCTGAGGTTTAGTACAGCATTCCACTCACAAACTGATGGACAATCGAAAAGGACTATACAGACTCTAGAAAATATGCTTAGAATGTGTGGTTTAGATTTTCATGGGAGTTGGGAGACTTACCTACCATTGGTTGAATTTGCATATAATAACAGTTTCCACTCTAGAATTGGTATGGCACCGTATGAAGCTTTGTATGGCCAAAAATGTAGATCTCTGATATGTTGAATTGAAGTTGGGGATAGGGTCTTGCTTGGACCTGAACTTGTGCAGACGACTACTGATAAAATTAAAGTTATCCAACAAAAGCTTAAGATAGCACAAAGCTAACAAAAGAGTTACGTGGATGTTAGAAGGAGGCCACTTGAGTATGAAGTTGGTGATCATGTATTTATTCATGTACATTCAATGAAAGGACAATTAAATTTTGGCAAAAAGGGTAAATTATCGTCTCATTTCATTGGCCCGTTTCAAATTTTAGAAAAACTTCGTCCAGTTGCTTATAGAGTTGCTTTACTACCGGGGATGGAACAAATGCATAACGTATTCCATGTATCAATGTTAAGGGGCTATCTCCGAAATCCGTTCCACTTAATTGACTATCACCGAATAGCACTTGACAAAAATATAGAGTATAGAGAATGGCCAGAACGAATCATTAACCGACAAGTAAAGCAACTGAGGAACAAATCCATTCCAATAGTGAAAGTGGAATGTAAAGAACATTATGGAAGGGATGCCACGTGGGAGAAAGAAGAAGAGATGCAACAACACTACCCACATTTGTTTTCAAAAGAAGGTAACATAAGTTTAGGGGACCAAACTTCCTAAAAGAGGGAAGAATGTGACAATCCTGCTTTGTGATATACTGTTAATCGTTAATTATACTTGTGATTATGTGTTTGATGTGAATTTGAATGCTAAGTATGTGATTACATGTGAATTTGGAGTTATATCTGTTCACCGTAGAAAAATTTGTTCCATTTCCTATTATAAAATGAAATTAAGGGCCGTAGAGGCGTCACAAACCAAAATTGATTGTGCCATTGCGATTGGCATAATTTTTAGTGCTTATGGTGAAATTTAATTAAATTGATTCGGATCGAATTGATTAGATTAAATTGATTAAATTAAGCACAATTAATTAGTTCTAATTAAGTTTGATTGGGGAAAGCTAAATGTGCTTAAGCTCAATGGATGAGCACAAAAATCTAAAAATGTACACTCTAGAGAGAATGAGCTGATTCTAGAGAGAGGAAGAGAGCATCCATGAAGATTTTGCAAGAGAATTCAAGAATTGAGGGAATTAACTCAAGAACTAGCTAGAATTTGGAAGATTGCAGCTTCTACGGTCAAGTCCAAGGACGAATCAAGTGCCAGAACACTATGAGTAATATCTTAGTAAACATAATTTATGTATACATTATTTTCTAAATGTTACCTGTGCGGTAAGTTTCTAAGCTTCGGATTTGATTTTGCGAATGAGTATTTTATCTGTTTGATTAGTAATGAAATATGTGAAGTAATTGATATATGACTATGAAATGGACCCAAGGCCATTCAGTTTACTTGAAGAGGATATAAATTAGGCCTAAGGCCATTTTGTATAACTGTTAAACGGGCCAAAGATCGTTTCGAATAAGGAAATGATTGGACCTAAGGTCGTTTTGAATACGAAAGCGAATGTGAACATGATCATTGATCTAAAAGTGCGCACAAATGTGAATATGGATTGATTGGACCCAAGGACGTTTCGTATATGAATTGGACCCAAGGTCGTTTTGTATATAAGGGACCCAAGGTCGTTTCGTAGATATTGGATCGAAGGGTTGTTTTGCCTATGAATTGGACCAAAAGTCATTTTGCCTATAATGGACCAAAGGTCGTTCTATAAATACGAATTGGACCTGAGGTCATTTGTAAATGAATATGGATATGATATATGATATGTTGGACCTGAGGTCGTTTTGCGTTGATATCGATCAACAAGTTTAGTTTATGAATTATAATTAATTACATCTCATTCATGAACTCCTTTACTTTGATATTATTCACTGGGCGTTAGTTTACTCTTTATGTACATGTATGTAGGTGAGCAGCAGGATGTCTAGCCCCAGACCTAGTGAGCCATGAGAAATCGAGTTTTGAGGAGTCAACCAAGGTCGCCTCATGTAAGAGGCTTTACTTTTGTTTTGCTTTTCCTTTTGTTCTTATTTGGTCATGTATGACCAAATCTGTGTATAACCTCAGTTTTTGTTAACACTGACTTTTGAATGATCCTGGACTTATGTAATACATAATATGGATGCTTGTATAGTGTGAGTTATTACGTATATGAGAAAGTTTTGGTTAAGCCGTGTATGCAGAGCTCATTGGACAATCTTTGCAAGTTTTTCTTCTGCAAATTGGCCCCCTATTATTAAATATGATTTGATTTCTGACTGAGGCCGTAGGTAATTTCATGATTACTGGCCGATTATGACTCTAATCCATAGGGACGGGTTTGGATCATGACATATGATTTTGTCGAGAAAGGCATAGAGGATCGTGAGTGTCCTATATGCTTCCACGTGGTTGATCGGATCGGTTGTACCGTCAAAGGTGTCAATCGAAGGCATTTTGAACTTAGAGGGTAGAGGTTTGTCCCTGATAGAAGTGGTAAAGGGGGAGTTGACTGTGGAAGAAGGTTTGCTCTGCATATTTTGCATAGCCCCTTGGAGCTAGATCTTCATGGCTCATAGTTCTTCGTCCTAAATAGGAGCATTGTCTTCTCTAGCATAAAGGGGAGACTGAACGCTGCTAGCTTCTACCTCTTGGATAATAGTGTGGTGCTATGGAGGGTGATTATGGAAGAGTGAAGGTTCCTTCTGGTGAAACTGCGAGCCCGGAGGAGGGGCATGCAGACCTTCATTATTCGATGGTTAAGCTTGTGGGGCGAATGACGGGAACGACCCTTGGGACACATGTGGTTGGAAGGGATGATGATTGTGGGCTTGTTCCGAGTTTGGGGGAATTTCTTGTAGTGGTGGAGAAGGAAAGATAGGCAAGCCACATTAGAACAAAGCATTAATCAGGGCTTAGTTTTGTTCGACTAGTTGGTTGATGCTATTAATGAGTTTTGCAAAATACGGAGGTGGATTGTTTGGGTTGGAGGACTCAACTTGAGGGTTACCAACATTGTGTTGTGAAGCCATAGATCTCGTCGTAACCATTCACTCTAACGTAGAAGATGGGTGATGGTGGACCTTCCTCCAGTGACAATGAGCACAATTGTCAGCCAAGGGTTTATCACAGATGGCATTGACTGATAATGCAATACGGTCTACTGAGGATAGGTCGGACTGATCCACGTGCTCCACTGTCCTGCTGGCCTTCGTCTCCTTGGAGCACCCCTGTGGGAAGGTACCAAAACTGGAGTGGTTCCTTACCGTGAGCTCTCCGACAGTTAAGTTAAACAAGAGGTGATCGGAAGAAGGGTGAGTAAAGAAAGTTGAGAGTCGAGAGAGAGGGGAAGAGAATAGAAAGAGCATTATTTGTTACCAAACGTAGTTCGGAAGCTTTCTTATATCCCTTACTAATCATTTCCTTGTCCATTCCAGGCTATCTTATTGGTCGAAAGTCTATAGCCTAGTTGCCATCGCTCGTGGTGATTTTGCATACTCTGACGTGAAGGGTCCTGCTGTATTTTAATGCTATGATAGCCTCATTTAATGGCTGATGTGCATGTTCAATAACTCTACAGGATCTTTATCCGTTACGTGGCTGACTCCTTTTCTAACAGGTGTCTAAATGCTACTGAATCTGGGCCAGCATCAGCCTCTCATTGATACTGGGCTTTGGCCATCCGATTGTGTAGGGGGCTTAGGACAAAGGTGAATTGGGCCTTTTTGGGTCACGCCCATCAGTTTTTAATAAATTCCTTACAATTTTTCATTACAAATGTTTAATTTTATTAAAATATTCTCTTATAATTATTTCTATGTCTCATATTTCTCTTTTGTTTTTATTCACATCTATCTTCTTCTTCTTCTTCTTCTTCTTCTTCTTCTTCTTCTTCTTTTTTTCATGTTATTATATTTTAAATTGTGATTATCATCATATTTAGTAACTAAAATAATAAATAAACAAAATTGATTTAATCAAAATGTAACTAAGGCATATAATTTTGACATCACGTTGTAACTGAGGCATATTATATTGGATTTAATTAGATTTTATAATCAATATTGCTAAGGATTTAATTTAATGATACCTCCTATGAATCAAAATTCTTGTTCCAAAAATGCTACAGACCCCAAAAATTCTACCAAAAATTTTACCAAATGTCTCACATGGGTGTGGGACCCACATGGGACCCACATTGTGTGGGTCCCACACCCATGTGAGATATTTGGTAAAACTTTTGATAGAATTTTTGGTATCTATAGCATTACTGTTCTCGCTCCATCATATCTTCTAGGTCTTTGTTTTTTATTGGAATGTTGAAATACCATTTAATGATCTTGTATTTGTAGCGACAATGAGCATGCGCGATATTTGCTTCATACACTTGGGAAGGCTACAAACAGACTAACACGGTTTACACATAAATATCCATTTGATCAATGGTTCACATAAATAAATAGGGTTAATTACACTAATACTTTCTGAGTTTTGATCCATTTACATTTCACCCTTCCACGTTATGGAAATTACGTTACTTCTGTAGTTAATAGTTTTATTTCATAAACTCTCTTTCTTATATAAAAAGCAGCAACTTCTAGTAGAAAAACGGATAAAATTATATTAAAAAAAATAAAGCAAAGAAAAGGGGGGAAAAAAAGAGGAAAAGTAAAACAAAGTAAGAAAAGAAAGAGTGCATGAATTCAATGTTTTCATTCCGTCTAAATAATTACAATAACAAAAAAATTAGTATAATTTTCAAAACATCAAGGAGTAATATGTATTAAATCTAAATCTCAAGGGTGTAAGTGTAATTTACTCCAAATAAATTTCTGCTCTCTGCCTTAAGTTTTTGTAATATTTTATTAGTTTCTGCATTGTTTAGATGAATACGTTCTTCATTTATAAAGTTTTCACTTTAACTTTTTGTTATATTCTTTTTTTTTTTCTTTTCCTTTTTCTTTTTTTTTTATGAAAATGTTTTCAAGGTTGATAGAATTGTGCAACAGTGCTACTTTGGTTCGCACCACTATAAATTCAGGCATTAATTATAAATAATAATAAAAAAAGAAGATAAATTGTCAACACACTCCTTGAGATTTATTTAAAATATGAATTGTCTTTGAAAATTACATCATATTTCTTGAAGTTTCCAACAAAAGACTTATTTTATTAATAAATTATCAATTCAATTAATAGTTTTTAATAGGGTAAATTACACTTTGTCCCTTTTATGTTTAGTCAATTTTTCAATTTGGCTCTTAAAGTTTTTGTTTTTTTTTTTTTTTATACTCTTTGGGCCCTCATGTTTCAAGTATTTCCCACTTTACTTCTAAAGATAATTTCTATAAAAAAAATTAGACAGAAAATGACACATTAACAGTTATGTGGCATAAAAATATTTTATGGTATATAACTCACATCTCCAACATAAACTTAAATTCTAAAATAATAATATATTTTTTATTTTATGTGACAATTATTATGGTATTTTCTGTCTAATTTTGAACGGATATTAACTTTAGGAGTAAACTGGAAAACTTGAAATATAAAGGGCAAAAGTGGAAAAAAACAAACTTTAAGAGCCAAAGTGGGAAGCTAGTCAAACCTAAAGGGGGTAAAGTGTAATTTACCCTTTTTAATGATGTCAAAAATTTTTATTTTAGTTAATAATTCATGTAATTTTATTATTATATAGAAGAACAATTAGAAATTCTATTTTTTTAATTAATTCTGTTAAATAAAAAAATATGATAAGGGGGTACTTATAATTTTTCAAACCATAAGAGAGTAATTTGTATTTTAAGTAAATCTCAAGGGGTGTATTTATAATTTATCCAAAAAAATAAAGGAGTAATCCATGTTTTGTTATTATTATTATTTGATAATAAATCAATTAATACTTATATTTAAAGAAAGTAGATAGAAGGTGACATGGTGTCGCTGCTATACTTGATGCACAGTGGTGACTGTCATGTAGCCTGTGAGATTCGTTACGAGTCTTTTTCTGATGATTTGAATTATTCAAATTTTAAGAAATACAAGAAAAATATACCTGTAAAAAATAAATTATTCAGATATCTATAACCCTTCATCAAAGCACATCTGTATATAAAAAAAATAAAAATGAATATGTACATATCAAACTAAATAAAAATGTGATTTGATGAAGGGGTTTTTGATATCCAATTAACTTGATTTTTTACAAATATATTCTTCTCGATATTCTCTAAAATTTGAACGGTATAGATTATCAAAATAAAACTCAAAACGAATCCTACGGGCCGCACAACATTGATCACTGTGCTTATACACAGCAGTGACCTCAAATCCAGATAGAAGGCCTTTCAATTACTTACATTAATTATGTAGTGAAATATGATGAATTTATAAAGGAAATATTTTGTCGACATTACGTAGTGAAAATATGATGACTTTATACAGGAAATATTAAATTATACAGAGGCAAACTAAAATTTAGAGAACTTTATTAATTTGGAGCTCAGGGCAATGGTCTTAATGCCCTCGCACTTGGGCTAGCCCTGCTAATAACCTACTTTAGTTCAAGTGATGGAAATAATGCTAAAAGCCTCATAAATATCACAAAATTTCTCAACCTTCTTGGAAAGAATTTTTTTAGTCTGATTTTGTGGCTATTTTAGCCTAATTAAAAAAGTTCTATTTGGGAATAACTTTTGGGTTTTTGTAGTTTTGTAAGAGAAAAAGTAAAATAATTATAATTTTGATATAACATTTTATCTAATTAATTTTTTAATATTTTAACTTATTTTTTCTTTTAATAGATTTAAATTAGTCACAACCTACTTTCCAAATGAGACATGCAAGCCATACTTATGAAATACATAAAAATCTCCCATCCCAAAAGATACTCTATTGCTTTAGGATAGGTGGAAAATCCAACAACTAAACCATTCTCTTAAATACACAAAGTTTTGCAAAGAGATGTCGTGGTAATTTGTGCTGGGTATTGACTTTTTTAGTATTTTAATTTTTTTTTTATTTTCTTATAAAGTGAGAAAAATTAATGGCAGTGATTAGTTTTGTGATGCCCCAAGTTTTACTCTACGGGTTTAGATTTAGGAAACGTTAGTAATGAGTTATTTGGTCAATAACTAAGTAAGATCATAAGAAAGATTGGAGGAATCAATAAAGCCTCCCTTCAAAATTCAATCCCCTTAAATAGTAAAGCTACTTTTGTGATAGATCTTAATAAAGTATTAACATAAGATTTGCATGCATTGACAGAAGGATAAGGACAAGTTCACAAAAGATATATGTATATATAAGCAATAATAATTACAGAGTTACAATTTTAATTACAAAATAAAGTTCCATCACTCATTACATTCCCAAAAGACAAAATACAGATGGACTTAAAAGGAAATAACTTCTAACTTTGTCTATGATAGCCAATAGTCTTCAAACGTCTCTGGTTCTCCATTGTCCTAATAAGTTTCTTTGATACTTGACATGAAACGCCATAAGTTTGGAATGCCCAGTAAATGCAAACACACCTTGACATTTTTTTCCCAATCCAATACACATTCAAGATTACAATAGACAATTAAACATGTTAATCAAGTAAACAAGTAGAGGGTTACAAAGTTACGTGTTAGTATTTTAGAAATCACCCAAAAAGATTTCTTCCTCCCAACCTCAAGAATTAAACTCAGATTATTCAGTTTGCCCCTTTTTTGCTGCTTTGTAGATCTTACCACAAATGCCTACAATAGTTACATACCATATGGTGCCAAACGACGACCTCAAAAGAGACAGCAAAATAAGGGCCTTACCCATAACCTCCTCTTACCTTATCACACCAAAGCCACCTAAGGTCTGAATACAAATGATCCATTCAAGGTTCCGAAACAACCACTTGCTCAAGACTTTACTTTCAATTGGGAACATGTCCCACCAACCAATACATGAAGTTATCACAATCATTATCTCATAAAATTATTCAAGAGATCCACATTTTTAACTTTTTCGTTAGTTTAGGTGCTTTAATCAATGCTAGTAGTTAGTTTAGGTGCTTTAATCAATATCAATACAAGTAATGAAAATAATAAATTCTACATAAGTATGAACATTCCATAGCAAAATATAAAGGAGTAAAGCCACAATCATAAGTAGATGACATGCTAAAATTTAAACAAAAGATAAGGAGCATATTCAAATAACTAAGAACATGAAACCATTTTTTGTTTAGTTTAAAGATCACAATCAAAGAGGCACTTTCAGATTTTCCTAAACTCGAACTTCTTGGAGTTTGTAGAGAATTTTATTTAGTTTTCAGATCATTTTTCAGAAGTGGGATAGCTTTCCTAAGTTTTTAGTTATTTAAGAAATATTCCAACGCTGTCCAGATTGGTCGACTATTATGAAAATTGGATTTTCTCTCAAACCACTCATTCTTTTTCAATAAAATCATTTTTAATTGAAAGATAACACTTTAGGAAAATTTTTGGTATAAAAATGAGGTCAAGGGGAATTTTTTTATTTTATTTTTTATTTTCCTATAATTTCTTATAAGTGGCTAAAAATACAGGTCCTTATTAGACAAAACTTGCAATGATAAGAGTATTATGAAAACATGACAACTATGAGTAATTTTTCACTTCTCCTGTGATGAAAACATACTAAATAATATTTAAGGTTTGCCTTTGAAAATAATGTAAAAAATGGATAGAAAAAGATAACCTTGTTTCATTTTATGGAAAAACTTATGCAAGGTGATAACCAAGGCTCAACTCTTCTTGTTTAAACACATGAACATCATAGATACCCCTCTAAAAATAATACTTCAAGTCTCTAATATCAAGTATTTAAATGAGAAAATAAAAGAGAGGGTTGTGTTGTGGCTTACTTGTATGTCTATGGAATTGGTTTTACAAGACTTGGTCTCTTTCTTTCCTTCCTCCCCTCCACAAGCTTATTCTTCACTTCTCTCTCTCTCTCTCTCTCTCTCTCCCTCAGTCGTGTATGCGTATGTGGTGTATGAATGTGTTTGATACTGTAGACACCTCATTTTTTACCGCCCTTAAGACTTGGGCGCTTTATTCCAAACAACCGATGATGAAAGTTACACTGCGTAATCTTTTGAGTTCTCAGCTAAGAAATTTGGATTCAAGCTCTAATCACAACCTTACACCCCATTTTAGCCAAACTATTTTAGACTTTAAAACTCTCATTTTCAAAGTATTTTTCCATATGTTTCTACGATGTTTCAAGGCTCGCATTTTGTTTAAACTATTGCACGTTTCGGTAAACCGAGTAAGGACAAAGTGGAAATAAATAGAAGAGATGTGAACTCTTTGAAAATCTTTAAAAACATCTTATTTATAGGTTTGGAGTTGAAGGAAATAGGAGGGGACGAAGGAAAACTAGTTTAGGAAGAAGTTAGGCATCAATTCATTAAGAAAGAAATGAACAGCCTTCACTAAATTAGGCATATCTCTTTGACCACTTAGAATTTGGATGTGAGGCCACCACCATTGGAAAGTAGACTTCTGGGACTTCAATTTAGACTTAAGAATCACCTAAAATTGAGTTCGGATAAGGGAGATATACTTATTTGAAGTCAGGCCTGAATTGTAAAATTTTGGACCCGGCCGGGTCCATTTAGAACTGGCCGTCGCTCATTTAGACCCAGCCGGGTCACAACGAAAACTTTTCCAGAGCTTTTTTTTAGGCCCGTCATGCGTTTTTGGGCTCGGTTGGGTCTCAATAACGCTAAACAGACAACTGGCGAGAATTGAATAGCTGGCTTTGTTTGAAGATATTTTTGACCAAATTGGTTCAAATTCTATAAATAGAGCCCCTGTATTTAGATTTTAAGGTTAGAAGATTTTCCTAAGGGTTTTGATGGAGATTGAGAGCTAAAACCATCCTCCTTGCTTCCTTTGATCTTCAAACATTCTTGAACAATACGTACACAATACATACACCATTAAAGCTTGTTCTTTAAGCTTTTTGCTAGAGCTTCAAACCATATTTCATAAACTTAAAGGTGTTTGGAATCAAGTTTGACCAACAACCGAAGCTTGCTCTCTTCAAGAGGTATAAGCTTGTCACATTTTCCTTGCTTTCATTTCAATCTTTTTCTATCTTTTTCTTGTGTTTTCCTACTGTTTTGGATCCATTCCAAGTGTTGGAACTTGGGGTTGAAGAGCTACCAAAGATAGAGAGGCTTAACATCCTTTCTTGCACCTTATCCCATAGCTCATACCCTTTGCTTTTGCACTCTTTTATTTGGTTTTTACACTGATTTTTAGAGTTTAAAAAGGCTGAAAAACATGGTTTAAAAGTCTCAAAAGTGGAGGGATTAGCCACCTCTCCTTGATTTTGCTTACTAGTTTTATATCTCTTGCTTTTCTCTATCTTTTTGTGCTTTTTAAACACACTTTTAGCCACTGTTTTTGGGCTGTTTTGGCACTGTTCTTGGACTGTTTCGGGGCTGAAACATGTGATTTAAAATTGCAAAAAGTGGAGGGGTTAGCCACCCCTCCTTAGGCTTTGTTCCACAGCTTTTTCTCTACTCTTTTTACTTACTTTCTCTTGCTTTTAGCTACTATTTTTTTTTAACATTTTAGGGGCTGTTAGGGGTTTTTTTAATTCATTTAAATAGCTTATGCTTTGAATATCATACTTGTTGTGGTGTAAGTCCTCGTGGCTTCGATTGTTTAGGGCTTAGACACCAAGTCATTTGAATTGATAGCTTTATTTACTTAGTTTTCATGTGAAGAGTTTCATTTTAAATAATCAACTTCGCATAATCATTTCTGCCACCTCCCTCTTTTCTTCTTTTTCTTTCTTTCGTTTGAGAGTTACTTCAACCGATTGATGGTTATTCAATGCACGTGAAAGAGGCCTATGCTCAATGGCTTAATCTCTATGGAGGTTCATCGTCAAGGCATTGGCTCTTTTTCATGCTTAGAATTACTTCTCGTTTGACATTTTTTCTCATTTAGTGGACTTAACATCACTTTGGGCAAATTGACTAAGGAATGGCAAACATTACTGAAATTGGCTTAAAATGAACTAAACCGACATAAAGAAAATGCTTAGAATTGGTTGGATTCAGCCGGACATTATGTTGAAGCCATCATTCCGAGAATTGTCACGTATCAATACATGATATGTTGACGAAACTTGAAGCGTGTCTATATCCCTTTTTGAGACCCCATGATGAGAGGGAGGGGTGGTCATCTTCATTGCATTTATTAATTGTTTTCTCCAACTTGTGTTTGAAATCATCAAGCCATCAACTTGTACCAATTGATGGTTTCAGACTCGAATTCACTCTTCTCTTTAGTTTCATGATAGAGGAGAGCAGAAGGGACAAACGGGGCATAGAAAGGCTCTGTCTACACTGACCTCACCTCAGAGCACAAAAACAGTTTTGACATAAAATTAGGGCACGACCGGCTCTTTTTGGACCTGACTGGATCTCATTTGGGGTCGATCGGCTTCCAATGTTTAGCAAGTAGTGAGTATTTTTGCAGAAACAGAGGGCAGTGGCTGACGGTGAAGCAGAGTAGTCTGGGCAAACAGAGCAACTTTTAGACATTGTGCATACAATCATTGTGCCTCATTGTCACTTGTATTTGTATTATTATCTTATTATTGTTGTTGTAAATATTAATTTTTGTTGCAATTGCATTGGGTGTTATTGTCGTGTAATTAATATTGATATAGTATCTTTGTTGCAATAAATTAGACAGTTAGCTTAGTGTCCCTTGAATTTGTAATAAGTAGTTAATTAACTTAGCTAGTTAGTTATTTAATTCATTTATTCGAATTTGTAATAATTAGTTAATCTAGACATTTGGACACTTATTTGGACCCTCTTGCATGAGGAAAAATATGTAATAACGGTGTATGCCTTCCAACCCCCATTTCTTTCTCCCTTTTATTTGCCCGCTTATGATGGCAGCATAGAGCATCATATTTACTTAG
Organism: Camellia granthamiana; assembly: GCA_036172215.1. Classification (NCBI taxonomy): domain Eukaryota; kingdom Viridiplantae; phylum Streptophyta; class Magnoliopsida; order Ericales; family Theaceae; genus Camellia; species Camellia granthamiana. The sequence continues at coordinate 71,699,476 of CM069915.1, read as the reverse complement.
CATTCCCATGTTTGCATACACCAGTCTCATGTACATTTGGGTTTGGCTCATCATACTAACCAATGTCAATTTCAATTTCAATTTCATTGTTTGAAAATGTGATTTATCACATGTCTTGAATTGAATCACATACCATGCTCATAGCCGAGCCTCTAAAAATTGCAAAAATGTGTGCGTTGCATTATTCACATTGTATTGCTTTGGAACATGCACATTTTCTAATCATTTTTCTTTATTTGGCTTTCCTTGGAGTACTAGGTGAGCGTTTATTGCTTTAGCATCTTGCATTTCGTGTGATTGTTACCATGTCAAGCATGTTTTCTATGAGGTAAAGTGCTTAAGTGATATAATTGTTTGAATGCCAGTGGATGAAGACTAATTGCTAAAATTTGGATAAATTGATTAATGTACATACAAACTTATATTTTTAAGTGACAAGTATCAAAAATAATTTTCAAATAAACATGAAATCAAACCGTTCCAACTTTTGCAAATTGGTCTATACTTGCGTGCATTACCTAGTAAAGTTAGCCTAATAAATCCAAACAAGAGCATATAATGTAAATAAGAATCACATCATGATTAGTAGAGGCCGATCTTTGATCGGGTGAGTGGAGTGTTCAATTCATGACCTTCCCTTCTCATACCTAAGTTTCCGAGCTGAAACACTTTGGTGATGACAGACACGAGACCTTTGGCACGAGTCACAGGTTTCCTAAATTTCCCAAAAATATTTAGGTGGCAACTTTGTAATCTAGCAAAGACGTCCATTTTTTCGACATTTGATTCAAAAATCGATGTTCCAAAAGATTTGCTGGATTTTGACTCATTTGTGTTTCTCTATTTCCCATTGCAGTTGTGAAATTAGATTCAGAACCACGAGAGTCTGAGCTGTAGGGCTAGTCATATCCAAAAGGAGCACGAAAAGTAGGCTATAGTTTCTGGTGACTCCACTGGGGATTTAGAGAACTTGACTTGAAATTCATGATGTGAAATTTTATTTACCAATATATGTTCTTTGCATTGCATTTGCATTGTTACTTTAAGTCATTGTGTTTCCCATCTGCTGTTCCTGGATGGTTTGCTGGAGGCTTGCCCAAAAGCTTGCCAAAAGGCTGACCGGTCATGGGCTCTGCCATGTTGGAAACACAACCCTTGGATCTAGACTATCATTGTACCATTTGATCCTCCTTTCACTTCTTAGTGTTAGATGTGAGAGGTATATTAGGTAGTCTTCCTGAGGTACCCCTTTTGACCAATTGGCCTAACCTCATATAGTCAGCCTTAGTGACTTTTCAAACATAAGACACTATGCCCTCCTATTTACTAGGCTATTGTGATACCACTTGTTTGAATAGGAAAGCTGTAGATCACTCCAAAAGCTAGGACAGGGAAATCCTAACCTCTTCTAGGGTTGTTTTCAGTGCTTTTGTGCAAAATGTGAAATCTTTGGAAATGCGTGATGCAATCCTGGGAGAGTCTTAATCTTGAGGTGATTCGTTTCAAACTTAAGGGTTATATCAGAATCAGAATTTGAGTCAAAATCCAGGGATTTGTGTTTGATATGGGTGAATTGTTAGCAAGACCAGAACCAGGGTCAAAAATTGTATCTTGCTTTGTTTTGACCAGCATACCCTGTATCCCAATCAGATAGAGCATTTGTTTTTCATGCTAGGTTTGTCTAAGCCGGAGAAGGAGCAGTACCTGCCTTAATCCATCACAATCCATCCAATCCCAGAAAAAACCCCACTTTACAAAGGTCCAATCCATCTAATCCCCAAAGGCCAGCTCAGAAAAGATCCATCCAATGCCAAAAGACCAATTCTAAAAAACCCAATCCAGTCAAACCCATCTAGACTAATCCAGTTCAGATACATCAGGTATAACTGGGCCAAAACCCTTGTTAGTCAGCTTTCAGGTTAACCCATCCATATCCCTGATTGCCAACATTAGCAGACCCATGATGGCTTAGAGTCCAGAAGAAGTTGTGGCCATGATAACGACCCTAAACTAGGGAATTTCCATATAGGATGACACCATTGCTAAAATACAATGCCTATCTGGGGCATCTACCACACACCTAGTCCCTGGCCCCCAGCCGAACTTTGATCCACCTCCACCAGTTGAAGATTTGTAGGGTTCAGTTGCTCGAGAAGAGTTGGCTCAAGCTCGAGTTTTCAGACCCCTGGTGCAGCCTAGTGAGGGTCTTTTTTTCCCTTGATAGTAATGATCTCGACCCGACTTTGTTAAAAATTGCTAACCTTGATAAGCAATTCAAAAAGGCACAGGGAATTAGCTCCATACCCAACATTGAGGATGGGTACACGGAGGCTGCCATAAGGGCCCTAGACAGATTCAAAATGCCACACATTGACCATTTTGACAAGTCCGGAGATCCTATGGTATATATCCAGCTTTTCTTGCACGTCCTAGAACTGATGGGTCTAACTAAGCCTTAGAAACTCTTTTTGTATGGAAGATCCCTACTGGGCATGGCACCCACTTGGTACGCCAAGTTGGACGACAAAGTGAAGCAGGACTGGGAAGATTTGGCTGAGGCATTTGTCAATCAATATTCTTACAATACCTAAATTGAATTGACTATCCAAGAGCTTGAAGCAACCCATTAGAATCCTAAAGAACCTTTTATGGAATTTGTTGCAAGTTAGAGAGCAAAGGCAGCACAAATGACAGATTGACCTTCTGAGAGGGACCAAGTGCGGATAGTGGTGTAGAACCTTGAGCCTGATATTTTACAAAAGTTAATAGTCGCTCCACTGTTCACTTTCAAAATTTTGCATGAATTAGGAGTTTAGATTGAGAGCGCATTTAATAAAGAGATTATTCCTAGAACAAGTGAACTAACAATGAGGGTGTTTTCCGAGAATACCAATGCTAGCAGTAGCACTATTCCCAAATCCACTGAAATCAATACTGTTACCACTCCTAAAACTGCCGACCCTTTTGCCAATACCAATCCACAAACAGCCAGCCCAACCCAAGCTCAAGACAGAACTTTCACCCCCTACATATGAGCCTAACTAGCGCACTAAAACTCTTGATGAAAAGAGGGCATCTCAAACCCCTTTATCCCCAACCTCTTCATGACCCACTCCCTGCTAGACATAACCCCACCAAATACTGTGCGTACCATCAACAGCGTGGTCATGGCACCGATCGTTGCTACCGCCTTCCTCATAAGGTTCAAAATCTCATCGACAACCATACAATAGCTCCACCTCAAGAACCCAATGTTTCCACTAACCCACTTCCCACCCTTGACCAAGTACCTCCTCCTCACCTTAACCTCATCCATATACTACCTCCTTCTTTTGACCCCAGTATATATATCACTCCATCACATCTGCCCAAGCCAAAGGTGGTCATTGTTGAATGTACCAATTTGTGCATGATGGATACACCTGCCCCTGTGCGAATACACCAAGAGCACCAAATGGCCGAACCCACTATTACTGAGATGTTGAGAATGATTGAAGACCTTCAAGGAATGGTGGCAGATTTAACCTTTGGGGTTCCGACCCCGTCAAAGAATTCTCCAATCTTGGCACAAACTAAAAGTGGAATGGGCCAATCAACAACGAACATGGTCGAAGCAAGTAGCAAGAATGAGTCTGGGGCAGCTATTGATCCCTATGCACACCTTTGGTGGGCTATTGAGACTTTGAAGGTCAAAGGATTGAACAAGCAGTAAGTCTTTGCAGTTGTTGCAAAGACTATGGATGACACTTTTATCACTCAGGTTGAGAGCATTTTGAATCAAGGGGCAAACAATGAAAACGGATGCTTTGCCAGAAACACTCATTCTGATTTCTGTCCTAAGCCTATGAATACCCATCCAATACCTGCCAATCCCTATGCCAATATTTCTAAACCTAATGTTTCCTCTTCCTAAAAATGAACCTTCGCCAATCTCTATATGAGCCCAACCCTCGCCTTCCTGATGGAGAAAGGGCATCTCAAACCACTCAATCCTTGACCTCTCCCTAACCCTCTCCCACCTAGACATGACCCTACCCAATATTGCACATTCCATCAGTAGTGCGGTCACCATACTGACCGTTGCTTTCGCCTTCGCCATGAAATTCAAGATCTGATTAATAATAAGGTCATCACCCCACCTGAAAATCCCAAAGTTGTCAATAAACCTCTCCTTGACTGTAATAGATTGCCATCTCATAACATAAATCCCATCCATGGCTTGCCAACAACCAACCTTGACCCCAGCCAGCACGGTAAAGGAGATGTGTGGGGACAACCGGGGTAATTAGGAAGCTCAATTTGTGAGACCCAATTTGAAATTCTGAAATCAATCTTACTGGATGTGGATGTTAGTATTGCTGACTTGAAGGCTGGTTTGGACCCTCCCGTTGCCAACTTGAAGTTGTTTTTGAATTCTGCCAGTGGACTTGGAGAGTGAAAACCCACTTTTGTCTCAAGGATGCTGATTTTGTTTTGAATCGTGTCTTGTAAATAGCTGAGTTGTGAGTTTTATTTTCTTTGCCTTTTCTTGTGTTGTCGCGTCAGTTGAGTCTTTTCCTTTGAGTCACTATCGTGTACTCTTAGGTCTTCGTTTTGTTGTTTTAGTAATAAGAAAGCAGGAGTCAAGTTTCTGATCATTTTATTATGCCTACAGTAATGCATGTATGACCTTTTTGAAAATGGAAAAAGTTTTGATTTTTGTTTTTGAATGAGATTCTGTTAATAAGCATGAGTGTTGAGAAGGGATCCCCTAAATGGTTTGAGTAGATTCTGAATTATTGGCGCAAAGTCCTTCATGTTTTCAAAGTTTAAAGCTGTTTCTTTTACAAAAATGACAAAGATAGATTCAAAATTGTATGTGGTATTCTACACTGTCCTGGGGATTCTCTTCATCTTTAGGCGATCATTTTGACAAGTTCATGATGGCTTTTAGACCTTACAGTAATAGAATTTCTCCCCTTGGTGTTTTCATTATTTCAAAAAGAAATGGATAAAAGAAACCAAAAAAGAAAAGAAAAGAAAAAGAAGAAAAAGAAACCAAAAGAAAAAAGAAAGGAAAAAACAAGAGGAAAAGAGAAAAAAAAGAAAGAAAAAAAAGAAAGAAAAACAAGTCAACCATCAAGCCAAGGGTATTCATTGGAATGAAATCCAATCAACTATAATGAAGGGAACTTTTGTCTAAATCCGGGGAGGCCAATGTGAGGAGGTACCACATTGCGAGAAGAACCGACTTTGAAGATGGAGCGAAAGAAAGGAAGAAGACATGCATAAAAGAATGGAGAACCAAACTCAAATCAAGGTGAGGCCAGTTCTACTATTAGGGCAAGGATGATTATTGATCAAATTCACCACAAATGTTGTAACGCTACCCTTGAGAGGCTCGCTAGGCCGAAAACCTGAAAGGACGATCTAGGCAAAAGTTAGAGCATAAAAAATGAGAAATATGTAGCTCGCAAGGTTGAAAACTCTGAAGGGGCAACTTTGGCAAAAGTTAGAGTGTAAAAGAAGAGTGTCAAAACCCGAGTAAACCTCAGCCATGAACTACGCTGACCTGATTCCTATTCTTGGGATACGTAGGCAACTTCATCTTGAAGTTTGGTCTCAACCATATCCATTTTGCTCGTCTCGACCCAATCATCTTGCCTAATTCACGTCATCAACTTCACATCAGTCCATAAGCTACACCAACAGTTGTGCATATCACATACCTGCGTTGGGTAAGGAAGAACTAGCCTGAATCAACAAGTGGAGAAATTTTCAATACTCGAACTTATTAGTAGAATCTCTAACTTGAACAAAAAAAGTGAATCAAAACTCAGGTTTTGCGAAATTGATTTCTAAAGGGAACATAAGTAATACTAGGGGGACTATGAATGATCAGTTACCTTGAGTCTTTTTTTTGCTCTTGGGTCAGTTGTGAGTTCGGTTGTGTTATGCCTGGTGTTTGTTTCAGTCTGCACTCTTCATTGAGTCACCATAGCGTGTCTGTCACTCAAAAATGCTCTTCATCGAGTCACCATAGCATGTCTGTCACTCAAGTTCAATAGAGTGCCATCGTCAAAATTCCATGCACAAATGTTCGCTCCAAACTCAAAAACAAGTCCATGTGTGGAATTCATAAACAAACTGAGAGTGCACATATAAGGGGCATTGCATTCACAATCATTGCAAAGTGTATGTGAGGAATCCGTCACTACTTTGGGGGAAAATGGAGTAGATTCTCAACATGTCGGGACAGAAAAGGAGCATAAGTCTGATCAATTGGCAATTGTTCCAGAATCTGATGATCCCCATCACACGTGCCTATATGATGTTAAAAAGGTGGCCAGTGACTGGACACTAGGGGCAATTTTCAGTACATCTGACCACACCATCCATCGAACAAGGGGCATGAACCCAACCGGTGGCCAATGACTGGACACTAGGGGCAATTTTCAGTGTATCAGATCAGGTTATCAATTGAACAAGGGGCATGAACCTAACCTTTCTCTCAATCCGCTCAGAGCCATTTATCAGGCACTTTTCCCTGGATTTGGGTGAGCTCACCCCCATGATGATTTTGATATGATTCAGCTTTCAAAAGTTGTCTCCAACCATTTCAAAACTCTCTTGGGATTGTCATTTTCCCCTCTGATTAATACATGTGCTTTGGATTGTGCATGCATGCTCATACATTCTAGTTGATTTGAATTGCGTGATTGGTTGCTCTTGTTTTGTTGAGTTACCTTCCACAGTTTTTTTTAATTACATTGCAATAAGTTGTGGCAAGTTGATTTCAAATCAATTGTGGCAAGTTGCCCTGTACTGATTTCATAAGGTACATGACGCATTACTCTGAGTACCACTCATTTCCCTCTACATACCCTGCATCGCACTATTTTGTGCATTAACTTTGTATCAAACTGTTTTGTGCGTTCACTTTAGTTCACACTATTTTGTGCACCTTGAATCACACTGTTTTGTGCACCTTGAGTTTGCACTATTTTGTGCACCCTGTCTCGCACTATTTTGTGCACTCTGTCTCATACTATTTTGTGCATTCACTTTGTATCGCACTATTTTGTGCATTTACTTTGTATCTCACTGTTTTGTGCATTCACTTTGTATTACACTATTTTGTGCACCCTATCTCGTACTATTGTGCATTCACTTTGTATTGCACTGTTTTGTACATTCACTTTGTATCACACTGTTTTGTGCATTCACCTTGCATCGCACTGTTTTGTGCACCTTGAGTTCGCATTATCTTGTGCACTTTGTATCACACTATTTTGTGCACCTTTAGTTCGCAATGTTTTGTGCACTTTGCATCGTACTATTTTGTGCATTCATACATCTTCACATTGTATCGCACTGTTTTGTGTACTCTATTTCGCACTATTTTGTGTATCTTGTATCGCACTATTTTGTGCATTCGTACATCTGTCTTTTGTATCGTACTATTTTGTGTACCTTGAGTTCGCACTGTTCTGTGCACTTTGTATCGCACTATTTTGTGCACCTTGAGATCATACTATTTTGTGCACCTTGTGTCGCACTGTTTTGTGCGCCTTGAGTATCGCACTGTTTTGTGCACTTTGAGTTTGCACTGTTTTGTGCACCAAACATCACACTATTTTGTGCACCCCACTTGCATCGCATAGTTTTGTTCACCTCACCCACACTATCTTGTGCACTCCTTGGGTCTAAGAGACCTTAAATCCTCTAAAGGTGCAATTCCTTTGGTGTTTGTCGTGCCCGAACGGCTTCAAGTGGTATGGTATAGTGACCTGACTGTGTTTGTAGTGAGTTCCTAGGAGACCAACTAAGACGATGGAAACTAGAGTTTGAATGGTGAGGCCTAGAATGCAAAGGTTTGGAATTTCTGAGACTAAAGTCTGTTTGAATACCTAGGGGTGTATCCTCGGCTTGAAATCTGTATGGCAGCCCCATAGGTTGAGGTAGCTTGTATACCCTCAATTCTAGATACTGAACCAACCTAGCCTGTCACCCTATTGGAGAATAAGGAAAGTTGCAAACATAGCTAGGGAGAAAGTAGTACCTGTGGTTTCGAGCGCAAGATGAAGGAAAAAGCCTTAAAACCTAGAAGAAGAGGAAGCTCCCCAGCAACGTAAGGCGAGTCCTCACCAATTGCCCTTGTAAGGTACTTTCACTTCCCAGCTACTACATCATATCCATTATTATCTATTACCTCTATTACATTGCATATAGCATCTATCTCATGCATCTACCTCATTGTCCATTACATTCATTATATCATACCATTTTATTACCTGCATCCTTTTCATGTTAAGCTTAGTTTCGCATGTGCTCATACATTTCCCTCTTTAAAACATGGTTCTGTTATGTGTAAGTATCCATGCTACATTGAGGCCAATATTGAGGGCGTCAACACCTTTTTTGTGTTAGTCATGGTCTGTTTTGTGCCCATGCCTTTTCTAGGTAAGACGTAGTTCAGCCTGCGCCTTTTATTTACTTCATCCATTGCATCCATCACATCGTACTTTGTCTTGTTGCATTCAGCATTTAGGATCATTATCTTTCTCCGACAAATAATTCCTCACTTATATTGTACCACCCAATTACTCATACTCTTTCTATGAAAAACATAGTTCTGCATGCACTCCCACCTCTTTCATGTTGAAACATGGTTCTGTTATGTGTAAGCATCCATGCAGCGCTGAGGCCAGTATTGAGAATGTACGACCTTAGCCTGCGTTAGGCGTCGTTTGGCTTGTGCCTACTTTTTTTCTATATAAAACGTAGTTTGATTTGCATGTCCATTCCTTTATGGTTTTTGTGTGTTTTGCACTACTTGTGGTTTGATTATTTCATTACATCATGTATCATTTTGCATTCTGCCCCTGAACTACACTAGTTTGATTTCTTGCAAAGGGATACATAGGCAACCCTCGGGCTCAACCAACTGTATCTGCATTTTGTTTGTTTGTTTGTTTGCCCAAGTCTTACGGCCTCGTCAAAATGGGCTATCTTCGGGCTTTGACATTCACTCGCATCATTTCATGACTTTGAGCTCTGTCAAAGAGGGGCAATTGTAGACACCTCATTTTTTACCGTCTTTAAAACTTGGGCGCTTTATTCCAAACAACAGTTGATGAAAGTTACACTATGCAATCTTTTGAGTTCTCAGCAAAGGAATTTGGATTCAAGCTCTAATCCCAACCTTACACCTCATTTTGGCCAAACTATTTTGGACCTTAAAACCCACTTTTTCAAAATATTTTTCTAAATGTTTCTACGATGTTCCGAGGCTCACATTTCATTTAAACTATTGCACTTTTCTGTAAACCGAGTAAGGACAAAGTGGAAATAAATGGAAGAGAGGTGAACTCTTTAAAAAATCTTTAAAAACATCTTATTTATAGGTTTGGAGTTGAAGTAAATAAGAGGGGATGGAACAAAACTAGTTTAGAAAGAAGTTGGGCATCAATCCGTTAAGAAAAAAATGAATAACCTTCACTAAATTAGTCATATCTCATTGACCACTTAGAATTTAGGTGTGAGGCAACCACCATTGGAAATTAGACATCCGGGGTTTCAATTTATACTTAGGAATCGCCTAGAACTGTGTCCGAATGAGGGAGATATGTCCATTTGAAGTCGGGCTTGAATTGCAGATTTTTGGACCCGGCTGAGTCCATTTAGAACCAGCCGCGGCTCATTTAGACCCAGCCGAGTCTCAATGAAAACTTTTCTAGACTTGCTTTTTAGGCCCGGCCGTGTGTTTTTGGGCCCGGCCGTGCGTTTTTGGGCTTGGCTGGGTCACAATAGCGCCAAATAGATAGCTGGTGGGAATTGGATAGCTGGCTTTGTTTGAAGATATTTTCGACCAAATTGGCTCAAATTCTATAAATAGACCCCCTGTATTCAAATTTTAAGGTTGCAAGATTTTCCTAAGACCGTTGAGGGAGATTTAGAGCTAAAACCATCCTTCTTGCTTCCTTTGATCTTCAAACATTCTTGAACAATACATACATCATAAGAGCTTGTTCTTGAAGCTTTTTGCTAAAGTTTCAAACCATATTTCATCAACTTGAGGCTGTTTGGAATCAATTTTGATCAATAACCAAAGCTTGCTCTCTTCAAGAGGTGTAAGCTTGTCACCATTTTCCTTGCTTTCATTTCAATCTTTTTCTATCTTTTTCTTGTGTTTTCCTACTATTTTGGATCCATTCTAAGTGTTAGAACTTGGGGTTGAAGAGCTACGAAAGGTAGAGAGGCTTAACACCCTTTGTTGCTCCTTATCTCATAGCTCATGCCCTTTGTTTTTGGTCTCTTTTCTTTGGTTTTTACACTGATTTTCAAAGTTTAAAAAGGCTGAAAAACATGGTTTAAAAGTCTCAAAAGTGGAGGGATTAGCCACCTCTTCTTGATTTTGCTTACTAGCTTTATATCTCTTGTTTTTGTCTATCTTTTTGTGCTCTTTAAACACACTTTTAGCCACTGTTTTTGGGCTGTTTTGGCACTGTTCTTGGACTGTTTCAGGGCTGAAACATGTGATTTAAAATTGCAAAAAGTGGAGGGGTTAGCCACACCTCCTTAGGCATTGTTCCATAGCTTTTTCTCTACTCTTTTTACTTACTTTCTCTTGCTTTTAGCTATTTTTTTTTAATAACATTTTAGGGGCTGTTAGGGGTTTTTTAATTCATTTAAATAGCTTATGCTTTAAATATTATACTTGTTGTGGTGTAAGTCCTCGTGGTTTCGGTTGTTTAGGCCTTAGACACCGAGTCATTTGAGTTGATAGCCCTATTTACTTAGTCTTTGTGTGAAGAGTTTCATTTTAAATAATCAACTTCGCATAATCATTTCTGCCACCTCCCCTCTTTTCTTCTTTTTCTTTCTTTCGTTTGAGAGTTACTTCAACCGATTGTTGGTTATTCAAGGCATGGGAAGGATACCTATGCTCAATGGCTTAATCTCTATGGAGGTTCATCATCAAGGCATTGGCTCTTTTTCATGGTTAGAATTACTTCTCGTTTGACGTTTTTTCTCATTTAGTGGACTTAACATCACTTTGGACAAATTGACTAAGGAATGGCAAACATTACTGAAATTGGCTTAAAATGAACTAAACCGACATAAAGAAAATGCTTAGAATTGGTTGGATTCGGCCGGACATTATGCTGAAGCCATCATTCCGAGAATTGTCACGTATCAATACATAATATTTTGACAAAATTTGAAGAGAGTCTATCTCCCTTTTTGAGGCCCCATGATGAGAGGGAGGGGTGGTCATCTTCATTGCATTTATTAATTGTTTTCTCCAACTTGTGTTTGAAATCATCAAGCCATCAACTTGTGCCAATTGATGGTTTCAGACTCGAATTCACTCTTCTCTTTAGTTTCATGATAGAGGAGAGCAGAAGGGACAAACGGGGCATAGAAAGGCTCTGTCTGCACTGACCTCACCTCAAAGCACAAAAACAGTTTTGACAAAAAATTAGGGCATGGCCGGCTAGTTAGTTATTTAATTCATTTATTCAAATTTGTAATAATTAGTTAATCCAGACATTTGGACACTTATTCGGACCCTCTTGCATGAGAGAAAATATGTAACAATGGTGTATGCCTTCCAACCCTCCCTTTTATTTACCCACTTATGATGGTAGCATAAAGCATCATATTTACTTAGCATTCCCATGTTTGCATACACTCGTCTCATGTACATTTGGGTTCAGCTCATCATACTAACCAATGTCAATTTCAATTTCATTATTTGAAAACGTGATTTATCACATGTCTTGAATTGAATCACATACCATACTCATAACCGAGCCTATAAAAATTGCAAAAATGTGTGTGTTGCATTAGTCACATTGTATTGTTTAGGAACATGCATATTTTCTAATCATTTTTCTTTATTTGGCTTGCCTTGGAGTACTAGGTGAGCGTTTATTGCTTTAGCATCTTGCATTGCGTGTGATTGTTACCATGTCAAACATGTTTTCTATGAGGTTAAGTGCTTAAGTGATATAATTGTTTGAATGTCGGTCGATGAAGGCTAACTGCTAAAATTGGGATAAATTGATTAATGTACATACAAACTCACATTTTCAAGTGACGAGAACCAAAAATAATTTTCAAACAAACATGAAATCAAAGCGTTCCAACTTTTGTAAATTGGTCTGTACTTGCATGCATCACCTGGTAAAGTTAGCCTAATAAATCAAAACAAGATCATATAATGTAAATAAGATTCATATCATGATTAGTAGAGGCCGATCTTTGATCGGGTGAGTGAGGTGCTCAATTCATGACCTTCTCCTCTCATACCTAAGTTCCCGAGCCGTGACATTTTGATGATGACGGACACATGGCCTTTGGCATGAGTCATGGGTTTCCTAAATTTCTCAAAAATATTTAGGTGGCGACTCTGTAATCTGGCAAAGCAGTCCATTTTTTGGCATTTGATTCAAACATCGATTTTCCAAAAGATTTACCAAATTTGGACCCATTTATGTTTCTCTATTTCACATTGCACTTGTGAAATCAGATTCAGAACCATGAGAGTCTGAGCTATAGGGCTAGTTGTATCCGAAAGGAGCACAAAAAGCAAGCTACAAATACTCAAAAGTGTGGAGAGGAAAGGTGTATTTATAGGAAAATTGGTGCGAATAGTCCAAAATGTCCATTGGTTGACTTGAATAAAATGAACTTGTATTTAATTGAAATGTAATGGAATGAGGTTGATTTGGGACCTTAATTACACCTTAAAACGTGATCTAATTACGGCTTATCTAGGATGTAATTAGAGGTACAAAGAAAGTTTCTATTTTTGAGGGTACTAGGATACTTTCTTCCATAATTTCATGAAATTGTCTCAAAAGTACACCAATTTCAACTCCCTAGGGTTGGCTGGCCACGTGGGTGATGTTTGAGGGGATTTTCTTTGATTTATTTGTGTACAAATTGTATTTATGTTGAATAAATTTTGTATACAAAAAGATTAGACAAGAATAAGGTAAAAATATGTATATATATAATGGTACTTGATTTGGGGTCAAAATATAATTCTAATAAAGTATGAGGGCTTGGCTCAATTTACAAATTAGAATACCTAATTTAGTTAAATTAGGGTTAGGGAAAAAATAATTCGGTTTAGGTTCCTCATTTTTGAATTAAAAGACTATTAATTGAACAAACAAAATGGGAACCAGAAATCTAGGGTTTTGAACGATCAATTTATAATTTAAGAGTTAATTAATTCGTATTAAGGTATTAGAAGTGATTCCTAAGTTACTGAGATCGATTAGGGTTCGCATGACTTCGATCATGGCACGTTCTCAATTCTAAGGCTGAAATTGCAAGTAAACGAGGAATCGATGGTTTTCATTCAAATAATTCAAAAATAAGGGTCTTATTGAAATTACAAAATTTAGGGGCCTCACAATTTTTGTTTTAGAAAAAAAAATTTAGAAATTTGTTTGAAAAAATGAAAACTAATTTGATAAAAATAAATATCAAAACAATATTTTTAAATTTTGAAAAATTATTTCTGGCCTTCCAAAAGATAAAGTTATATTAATATTTATTTTTAATTTTTTTTATTTCTTTCACTAAATAAATTTTTTTTTTTTTAGAAAAAAATTCTAAAACAAGTTTCTAAAAACCAAACTAAACATGACCAATGTGTTTGGAAATGTTTTTTTTTAGTTAAATAAATAATTGTGAGAAAAAAAAATAATTAATTGATATATATAATATGACATTTTACTAATAGAATTGAATTTGTTGAATTTTTTAATTTTGTGTAAAGGAAAAACAAGAATGTAATACTTAAGTATATTCTAGAGCTTTAATCCCCAGCTCACAAAGGAGAGAGAGGGAGAGAGAGAGAGAGAGAGAGAGAGAGTTGGTCAAACAATGTATTGGTACGTGAGTTTATAATTAATCTTTCGGTATATAGGTCTATGCCTTGAGAAGAGGAAAATTTGTTAGTAGGTTCAGCGTTGCGTTGTCATATTTTTCATAAATTATAATTCATTATATCCTTTATATTCTTTAATCACTCAACACAAATTTATGAGTCATATCTCATTCATCAATCACAATATCATTAGAACTCCGCGTGACAATATCTCACGACCAATCAATAACTTGTGTGAGAAGAGGGAATGCAGGTCATTGTCTTGAGAAAACAAAAGGATCCTTGGAGAGGTAGGCCTCTGTCAATATATCATGACAGATTTATATGTATGGTAGTGCTACATGCACCAATTAGTGTACATACTAGTGTATCAACTAGTGTTATAATATTATTATTGACCACATGTATTATACAAGTTACAAATACCCAAAACCATACAAATGATGCCACATCATCTGTTAGTACAATAGTGTGTACATTAATTGGTATATATAGCATTATCCTTATATGTATTATATAATAATTTGGGCAAGTGTGGTGGAGTGGATTTTTTTGCACTTAGCCCGACACTCGATCGCAAATTCAAGAAATTTCAAGCATATGGACTGCAGCTGATTGAACAAAGGTCAAAATTATCTATAGAAAAAATGAAAAATAATATGTCATGCCCCCCAAATTTTATTTTTCAAAGATATTATCAAAACTTTTAATTCAAATCTATTTATTAAATACATTTATAAATATAAATAACCATTACATTTTAGTAATAGTAATATTGTTCTCTGTCGAATAAATACAACAACAATACATACCAAGATTAAATTGAAATACTCTTATCTCCCACATTACAATGAACATCTCTCATTTACACTTTGTCATATAAAAGAAAATAAACTCCTCAAATCTTTAATCCGGTGTTCCTAACTTCGTTCTTGAAAATGGTTAAAATAGATGGGATGAACACGAAATCCATTAGAAATCCTCCATGATTCTCAACAATAAGATCTTTAGATAAATGTGATCATAGATGCTAAAGAGTGATACATACATAATTAATGTGCTCTTTTCATAATCAAAATACAATATATATAGATCACACCATTCTCATTAAGCAATCCACGAAAAACTTTCAAAGTAAACTCTTTTGTTTTTTTGTATCTTTCAGGTATAGTTTTCAAACGTTTTTGTCAAAAACCCTTATTAACATTATTTAGATGTCTAAATATAGAAACGAGTCATTTTACTACAAGTCACAACAAACCATTACCCATTATAATCCACATAAGATGAATCTACACCACCCCATATATTCAACTTTACACAATTAAGATTATTCACTTCCCATTATCGCAATCACACGTATAGATCTTATTATAATCATTCCACACAATCCAATTAGAAATCGGCTCTATTACCAAGTGTAGACACCCCATTTTTGACTGTCCTCAAGACTTGGACGTCATTGTTTGAACACTCGATGATCATCCATGCTCGTGTTCGTTTTGAGTTCCCGAAGGTCTCGGCTGCGCGCCTTGCCGTAGGATCTCTTAACTTGTCTGTTTTGTGCTTGGTTATGGACCAAGGACTTGTGGTTTTTCTTCTGAAGGAAGAGGGTGGCTTGTTGGCCATCCCCTCAACCCATCGGCTAAGGCATGATGCCATCGGCCTTGTTTCCTTTCCATCGGCCAAAAGTGTTGGCCGGTCGGCACTCTTTTTGGTCAATCGGCACTCTTTTTGGTCGATCAACCATATTTTTGAGCCGAGACCTTTCCATCTACTTTTTCCAGATATTTTGTGCCAGCTGTGACAGCTGGTATGTACAATTCTCATCCTCTATACACGTGTATGGAGGGATTTGTTTCAAGACTCAAGATTGTTCAACAAGCTTGAGAATTGAAATTCTATAAGAAGGGAGCCTCCCCTCCCTTTCCAGAGGTTCTGCGAATGGCATATAGAAGTTCTATATATCTCTCTCTATATTTGACCTCTCTCTCTTGTTTTACCTTTGTTTGTGCTCAAAAGTATAGAATCTTCATACTATTGCACACAAACACCTAGCAATACACCATCCTTTTATTGCTGAGGTACTAGGGAGTTGGTTTTGGTGTTCTTGGGTTGGTTTGAACTCAGAAAAATTGCCGGAGTGTTCTTGAAGGTGTTCTTCAAGGGTGAGTAAGCTACCTTTTAATCCCCCATTCTTGCTTAAGCTTTTAGACCTATTTTCATATTGTTTTAAGCTTAACTATAAACTACAAAAAGTTCTTATTTTTCATGCTTGTGAAGTTTTCTTAAGGTCACTTTTTGGTTGGGGGTAGTCTACCCCCTCTTAGGCCTTGTTTGGCCTTGTTTTGTGCCTTCCCTTTTGAGCTTTGGAACCATCTTGTTTTGACCTTCTCACCATTGAAATCCAGAGGATTTTTAGTGGTGGAGAAGTGGTTTTAGAGTCTTGAATAGGAGAGGGACACCCCCCTCTCCTTGTGTCTTGTTTGCTAGTGTAAATGGCTCTTATTAGTAGCATGTTTGCTTAGCATGTTTTGGCTTCATTTCAGCAAGTATTTGGTGTTATTTTTCCATGCTATACCTCTGTCCAAAGTTGGTTTGATAGCCTCTTACATGCATCATGCACTTGTAGTATAATCCTCTCTATCGCCTTAACATGCACCTTGCATTTAGACCATCATTCTTGCATGTTTTGGCTCAACTCAAAGAAGCTTTTAGTCATGTTTTTACCATGCTTGAGCTCTGTTTTGTGTTGTTTTGATCATATATGCCATGCTTTGTATAGCTACAATGCATTCTAGCTTGTTAGCTTTGAGTGTCCAATTCATTAGCATGCATTATTTGGACCATTTTCATGATTTGACATCATTCCATATGTGATTTCAGTCCATGTAGTGTAGCCATACACTTGCATTTGTCATCCTTTCAATGCTTTGAAGAGTTGGTGTTTTATGCCTCATGAATGGATCGTTGTGCATGCCTCCATGCTTAGGTCTTTAGGATGCCATCTCAATGGGTTTTTGGGCTTATTTTGGCATGCCATAACTCTAATTTTCATTGGTTAAGTCATGCCATATTTGGTTGTAATAGGTGTAGTGTAACACCTCTTTGTTAGCCTTGCATGCTTCATGCTTTCGGTCTTTTGTTCTAGCTTGTGTTGGCTAGGTTCGAGCATGATTTTGGTCTTGTATTGACTTGCCCTGGGACTGTTTTGGTTGCCCTTGGCCCTTTGGGGCTTGCTTTGTATAGCCTTGGTGTAATCCTTTTTACTAACTTCAAGCTTTGAGCTTTCTTCTTGCATGCTATACTTGCATTGTTTGGTTGATTTGGCATCATTCCTAACATGATTTCAGAGCTTATGGTGCTATCACATATCCATGCTTGTCACTCTTTAAGTGTGCTTAAGAGTTGCATCTTCATGCTTTAGTCCTTAGGCCAATTGGCATGCATGCTTGTTTTGCGTTTTATTCCATCATTTCTTAGCATTTCGGCCACTGTTTTTGGTATGGCTGAGGCCTATCTATTTTCAGCATAAGTCCATGGATCATGCGGTTTGTGTGTTGTTGTATGCTTATCGCATTGCATCTTGTTGCATGCTTGTTGTTGGGATTGTTGTTGCATGCTTATTACATTGTATGTTTGCATGTTTAGGTTGCATTGCATTTGGCATGCTTGTCACGTTAGCCTTGTGTGCATGTTTGAGTCATATTGCATTTGGCATGCTTATATTCCATTGCATGGCTTTTCCATTGTTGCATGCATTGCATTGTGTTTGGTTTGGGGTGTCAAACCAAACACGAGGACCGAGGGACATTTCGTACTTGAAGTGACGAAACGTGCCTCAATCCTCGGTTGCTGACACTCTTGATCTAACATGATAGAGTTTAAGGCATTTATATGTCTTTGTGCATTCATGTGATATTGATTTGTGCAACTCGGTCTCTTTGGCCATCATGTATCGAAATGCGTGATTGATGGCTCGAGAGTCAAGCACTGCACTCCTTTGAGTCTCAAACATGATAAGGGGTGTAGTTGCACAACATTTTCTTGCAAATGTATTGCCATGCCCTTGTTTGTCCTCTGCTACAGCAAAAGGAGTTATCTACAGGAAAATATGGCCGATCGGCTATCTTAAGTGCCGATCAGCTAGAAATTTTTCGTCGATATCATCAAAATTGGCTGATGGACTTTGTTCTCTGGCCGATGGTCTCATATTTTGGCCGATGACCCCTCAGCATAGCCATGAAGTGGTTCAGAAGCATCACAGATATTTTCACAGTTCTCAGAGGTGCAGAACAGTGCAAACAGAGGCAACATGAGCCATGGCAACGGGTTTCCGAGCGAGGCGATCGAGCATGCATCATTCAATCATTCCGAAGCAGAGCTGTGGCAGCCTCTTTGGTTTCATACTTAGTCTGTTTTGTAACTTAATTAATTTGCTTAATTAGTTAAGGTTTTGTAATAATTAATTAGCTAGGGTAGTTGATTAATTAGTTGATTTGTATTATTTATTCGGACCCTCCGTCGAGAGGGCGAATTTTGTAATAAGTGTTCGTGAGTGTGTGAATGTCTTCCAACCCCATGTCTTTCTCCCTTTTACTTAACTACTTTCGATGGTTAGTTCTAGGTCATATTTTGATTAGCATTCCTATGCTCTCATGTTTGCATCCATTCATCTGTATTGCATGCACCGGGCTCGGCGCATCATACTAACTGCATTGTATTTCAATGCCGATTTGAATACATGAGTATCAAGTTGCATCTCATATGCCATCTTAGAATAGTCGAGCCTATCTCTAGTTGTATTTTGCATGTGTTGCATTAGCCATCTTAATATAGCTAGGATCGTGCATGATTTCTAACTAGCTATTGTTTTGGCTCGGAGTACTAGGTAAGCTTTTATACTTTAGCATCTTGCATGTGTGTGAGTGATTGCCATGATAGCATGCTTGCCATGAGGCTAATTGCTTATATGATATAACTGCCTGAATGCCTGTGGGTGAAGGTTAGATTACTTGAATTGGAACAATTCATCGAAATGCGAGTTTTAAGCCCACTTGAGGGTGGCAAATCATCATGTTTTCTACGCCCACTTGAGGGTGGCAAATCCACGTCTTAGCCTACTTGCGAGTAGCACCTTCAAACCATTTTCAAACAAACAAACATGAGATGTTTTGTTCCAACTTTGGCGATCTAGTCTATACTTGTGTGTTGTGCACATCACATAGTAATTCTAGGCTAATAACCGAAATAAGAACGCATGTGTTTTCAAAAACAACATATCATGCTTAGTACAAGCCGATCTTTGGTCGAGCGAGCGGGGGTGCTCATTGTATGACCTTCCCCTCTCGTACCCAAGTTCTCGAGCCGAGCCGAGGCAACTTTGGTGATGATGGACACGTGACCTTAGACACGAGTCAGAGTTTCCTAAATTCCCCCAAAATAAAATATTTAGGTGGCGACTCTGTATCTGGCAAAGCAGTCCATGTTTGGCACTTCTTTATAAAAATCAGTTTTCCAAAACGATTTGCCAGATTTGGACTCTTTGGTGATTTATCGATCTTGGATTGCACTTTGCGAGATTAGATTCGGAATCGTGATATTGAGTCCGAACTATAGTATGCTAATGAACAAAACGGATTTCGCGCCATTTCGCACGCGGAGCCGGGACGTTCGGGCACGTCTACACCAAGCCACGTCATCATAACACAAGATTTTCTAGGCGCTACTCTGGAAGGAATACAGAACCTCTGTTAAGCACCACACTTTACTGGTCATGAGTCGGAAGGAATGTGGAACCTCAAGCTTTACCGGTCACAAGCCGGAAAGAACACGGAACCTCATGCTTTACCAGTCACAAGCTGGAAGGAACACGGAACCTCCACATGTCTCAACAGACCACACACTTTATCGGGCGTTACTCCAAAAGGAAGGCGAAATCTATATTAAGTGCATTGCTTTACCGGTCACAAACCGGAAGGAAATAGACCCTTAATCCAATACCACCATCTATCAATTCATCATGTTATTCTTTTTTAAAATTCCACGAACAATTTCATTCGTTTTCCATCACACATTAATCCAACAAAACACCCACCAAAATAAAAATAAAAATAAAAAGGTCATCTTTAGAAGCATTCACTGTTCTTGTATTCCAATTATCTCTTTACTTTCCCACATTATCATTAAGTCTTCATACACAGTTTCACAATATTCTAATCATCGTAGATTATCCAAGATTACTTGATTTAATTACCAGCCTTAATTTCTTCAACATAACCCTCCTTTACAATAATCATTTTTCCCAACCACTAATTATCATTATTCATACTTCATACTCATTTTAACCAAACATAAACTCAATTTCATGAATCAAATATCAATTGAAACATTTCTCATATCAACATAAATTACACAACTAGGGTTAGTCACAAATAAGGACTTTTTACTCAAAGGCATAAAATCTTGTTCTAACAATTTAAAACTTCTCTACTCCAAGTTAATCTTGGATTTAAGTCCTCTATTTTGAAAACCCTAACTTTCTCTGCATGCATTTATGAAAATCCCTCAAGATGAGGTTTTGATGCAATAGGAATCTACCACCCATCTACCTATAAGAAAATATTGAAGAGAAGCAAAGAAAATCCCTACCTCTAACAAGAAGAGAAGAGACTCGAAATTTCAACTTCTACAAAATAGCGATCCCCTTGGAAAGATAGAAAGCCCTCGGCGTGTTCTTCATTTTGATATAAGGAACATGGGGTGAAAAATGAGAGGAAGGAGATATAAATCAAGCTTGAAATCTTGAAACCCTCAACAATGGTGGAAAAGGGGAAGAAAAGAGAGAAAGAACAAGAGAAAATGAAGAAAAGTAGACCACAAAGTGACTTTTAAAGACGCTGATTCTGAACAGACCGCTCGAGCGCACTTTCCTTCGTTTGAGTGAAAGAGATTGCTCGAGCAAACTTTCCATCACTCGAGTGGTAAACGCAAGGTCTCAGAAGTTTACAGAGCAGAGCTACAGTGAAAATACTGGGAGTTCACATTCTACGCTCGAGCAACCATTCTTTCGCTCAAGCGGTCTCGCCTGCAATCCTGCGAGATACTGGGAGCTACAAATCACTGCTCGAGCAACCAAATAACTGCTCGAGCGGCCACCCAAAAATAGCTATTACATAATACATAGCATAAATAAATGGATTTGGATATAATTTTTATACTCAAACCGAATCTATGGATCATATGGGTGAATTAGGTGCCTCTATTAATATTTTGAACAATTTCCAACAGTAGGATAGAACTATTAAAAACTACCCATACTCTTCAAAGTACAAAGGCTCTGTTGTATGTTTCCATGGAGAGAGAAAAGAGAAAAAAAGTTGACAGAGAGACTAGAAGAAAGAGACTAGCAAATTTGCCATATGGTTGAATTAATTTCACCAATATAATACATTTATTAGAATAAGAGTGCTATAACCACCCACAGCTCTATCTTTCAAAGAGATGAGATATTCACACTTATCCCTAGGATAGGTTAATTCAAGTCCACTTTGATTGAATCTCTCTTTATGGTTCTTGGGTCATGCCACTGTGGGCGACCCATCAGTTACGGGCTCTAAACCCAACCTAATTTCTGACATCTCCCACTCGAACATGCGCTGGCATGACACCACACTTCCTTTATCTCAATCTATCTATCAAACACAATCATAATAGCTAATGGACTGTGCGACCACTGAGAACACTTGCATGTGGGAGCTCTACACTAGAAACTCAAAAGAGCCAACATAAAGACATTAACCCGAAGGCAAAACTAGTGTCTCATATACCCCAGACTAGGGTTGTTCAGAATTTTATTCGACCTGAAAAACTTAAGCTGACCTATCTACCTGCGGTCGATTTCGAACATTGATTCGGTTGGAATTGGATAAGAGAATACAAAAGTTTGAATTCTCGGTTGGCTATCGAGTCTCAAGTAATTGTATTCATTGAAACCGACCGACCGAAATTTTATAATAAAAAAGTTAGAGATGCATAGGTAAATGCACCATTCTTTCTTTGTCATTATTATCTTTTTTTCTTTTCACATAGGACCCTGTGATGAAAGAGCTAGTTCTTTACTTTTATTTAATTTTATATGGAACTAAAGAACTATTATTTAATTTTGTATGGTACTTGCATGTTGTTGGTAAGAGAGCTAGTAGCTCTTGTGGAGAGCTAGCTACCAGTCTTTTCATTTCAACTTTTTTTGATATTTATTTTTGAATAATGTTATATATACTAATTGATGTACTAATTAATGTATTAATAGATTATGTGATATAATTTTAGAGGTTTTAAATATTTATAATTTGTATAATAGATGAGGTCAATAATAAAGTAATAATGTTATAATATATATTGATATACTAATTGATATACCAATTGATGTACGTAACATTCCGTTTATTTATTTATTTATTTTTATCTATTCTTACTTTTATTTAATTTTGTATAAGATTTATGTTTTCTTGATAAGAGAGCTAGATGTTCTGTCACAGACTAGTCTTTTTGTTTTTTTTAATTGTTTTTGTATATTGCTTTCTCTCTCTTCACTCTGTTCTGTTACAGAGCAGTCTTTTCATTTTTTTTTATAATTATTTTTGTATATTGCTCTCTCTCCTCACTCTGGCCTCATTTGATTCATTTTCATCTTTCTCACCCTCTTTTGTGAGATGCAAGTATATCCTCTCTCATCTCTTTCATTTTATTTTCAATCTTCATCGAATACATTGATCACTACTTCGCCATTGCTACAAGATCCATGCCGTCCACTGCTACAAGATTGCTTCGTTGTTTTCATAGTTTTTTTTTTTTTCTCTGGTATTTTCTCTCACCCTTTCCTTCCTTTTTCAGACCTCCCCCTCACCTTCCTTTTTCAGACCTCCTATACCCCTCTCAGATCTCCTCTGACTCTATGGACGAGGGTTATTTGCAACACCACCATCCACTTAACCAATCAACCCCCAGTTTCTCTTGCTTCCTCTCATGTCCCTATTTTCTGTGTGCACATCGACTGATTTCAACCGTGAAAACCATGGCCTAATACTTTGTAGATTCGAACAGTATTCAATTAAGAATGAATGCCATTTCTCTCCACCCGAAGAGGTCGGTTTGGTTGCCAGTTTGACAGCAAACTCGAGCCGTCTCAACTCGTGAACAGCCCTACCCCAGACTCATCCAATTACACCGGTCTCAAAACATCTCTAATCCCTCAAATGAGTATGTTGCACCCTCTCAAATATTGCAATATATTCACGCTCAATCCTCATATCGTACAGAGCAATGTGAGTTGCTAGCAGTGAATATACAATAGAGGTGTAATACTAGATGATCTTCCGTTCACCCTTATGCCGTTTAGTTTAGCATCGACCGCTTTCCCAGTGATGTCCCTTAAGCCCAAATCATGCATGACTGCAGGCAACATACCAAACTAACAATACATCAACCCCTTACCTTATGACATAATCAAAGGTCACAAAAGGGTACAAAAATGAAAGTCTTATCAATAATGACATGTAAGACTCACACGATGAGGAAGTTGGGATCCATTCTCTCATATCATTACTCGGTGGCCAGGCATATGTAGTATGAATACATGCTATAGTGGAGTAACTACTCTAAAGAGTAATGTCATACTCGATACAACATATAGATCTTAGTCTAGTCGCTCTTAAGCATGCGAGTTACTTTCTAATGCCTAACCCAAATTCTTTATTTACTCGCCTTCCAAGCGCCAAATGAGATCTCACATCTGGCTAATCATAACAGGCATTACATAGGTAGTGGGCACCAACATCTATATTTAGTCTTCCATAATACCTCATCTTAGCTCCAACCAAGGAGACATACATAGTGGATAATTTAAGCCTCTCTTGGCTCTAAATAAAATAAATTACTAGTCTCATCCTCACTTGCTCCCAAGAGCCAAGGGCGATTGCTCGTGTAAGTGAGCCAATCTTGCCTACTGACATCATCATTTGCTAATCATTACGCTACAAACCATAATAGCATCAATATCTCGTAATCTCACAAAAGCAAGCGATCGACAAAAAGACACAACCATAGTTTGCACAATTCTAGATTCCAAAGGCCCTATCAGCATCTCTTGCAATAAGCATATACAACAAAATCCACCATGTGTGCCTCACATAAAGTGGTTAAAGATCACTTCCTCTTACGCAACTATCTCTCTAAAGACATTTTGGTGACTAATTTGCATTCATCCAAGGTGCGCCCAATTAGTGCATAGAATCTTACAAGGGGCAAATTTATACACTGCTAGTAAAGCAGCCTATCCATAGTCTAATGAGTAAGGTTAAGGCCTAAAATATTCAGTTGATCATCTACAAAAGATAATAGTCATCATGCCGAATATGCCCACATAGTGTGCTTCTGGTTCCCACAACAAAAGGTCAAAGAATATAGGTCATCTATTTCTCTCTTAGACAATCTGAGGATTCACTCAATAGCTGCGACTCTAGCTGGTACTGACAGGTAAGTCAATTGGTTTGTAATTTTGCATCTAGAATCATTCTAAGGTATTCCTTATATAAGTCATCAAAGACAAATAAAGAATTATCTCAAAACAATCCCTAAGGATAATACATCCGAGTATATAAATTGCATCGTCCATGTTTATTATGTCTAAAACAGATGACTACCAACTCTATAATGACTAAGTAAGGAAAAACTTCTTTTGAACCATTGATTTTGCTTCAGTGGCCTTCATCGATCATCATTGACCCATCATGGCTCGATGAAAACTAAGAACCACTAATTGGAAAACTGCTTTAGGTCATAAAAGATTTATTGGAACTAGCAATCTTTTGCGCTTCTAATTTTTCTCCATAAAAGCATAAGGTAAATCCCTACGGATCTACTTATCCAATTCTCCAACGAGAAGTTGGGTCACAATGTCCATAATGTAAAGTTTCGAACTCATATCAATCATAGCCGAAGTCGAAGTAAACCTCACTTCCCAGGAGGAAATCTTCTCACAGTCTACACCTTCATCGATGGTGCGCCTTTTCGGTATCTAGCGAGCCTTATGCCTCTAAAAATAACTATCCAAATTGCGCATAACTTTAGAATAGTTTTGTGTCATAATGGAAAGTCAACCAAATTCTAGAAATGGTTAATCCTCAAAGACTTCATCTTAAAATGTGCAACATTGATCCACTTTATAAAAACACAGGACTATAGAGACTTTGGCACTATTCTAGGCTCTTTATTATCTTGCAGAGCAATCATGAATGTTTCCCTCTCAATCACTAAGTGATGACGTGAAAAATTTTCACATTCGCTACCACGCAATTAAAAATTTAGAGTATTCCCCTCTAATGGAGTTATCCACTAGCAGGCACATCACTTCCACTATCCCTAGGATATTGAAAATTTCTTTTCATTTTTAACTAGGCTATATAAAGCGTCATACTTAGAATTCTCTATCTTATAGAGTTCCAAAACTCTATTCACATCACCTCTGCTAAGAAAACTTTATGTGACCAAATGCGCCAATACAGATGCCCTTTTGCGGCTTTCTAACTTACTTGTGCATAGCTGTTGCAAACAAAGTTGCATATTCACATGAGAGCAAGATGCCACAAGCAAGTGGGACAAGAGGGCCTACTCTAACCATCTATGCCATCCTCTCGTCAATGACTCATAACTAACTCATGTTCACTAGATCACAAAAGGATGTCATGGAGATATCAAGGGCGCCTAAGTCATAAATTTAACTAGTAAGTGCTAATCCCCTGCATGTTCAAGTCAATTTTATTCTCCATACACTTTACTGCATCTAGTTGAAACATGATGATATTCCTCTTGCCATCTCCATTTCTCACTTCGTAGCTAGTTGCTCCTAATTCTACTATCCACAGAAGGAGAGAAAGCTATTAAACTATGATTGCTCCTAAAGCAACTTAAGTGCGAATTAGGGTAAAGAGTGGAATTCAACATAATGCTCTCACAAGTGATGCGTCAAATTCTTAGAGTCATAACAACCAACTTGGTTTGACATTTTAATTACTATGCTGCAACATTCGCTTATTGATAAACACCATTCAAAGGTGTTAGCCTAGCGAAGGAATCATACAAAAAAAACCTCCTCATGTCTCACACATAAGTGTGGAAACAGTAAGTGTCTAGACTTAAATAAGTTGGCAGTGCTAATGGATTTTGCAACCATTAGGTGCTATTTTTCTCACTTAGTGTTAATAGATTTTGCAACTTCCAAGTGCTAATCTTTATCTTCAAGTGACACTTCAACGCACACTATCATAGTGCGTGCAATTTTGCTCCATCCACTTCCATTAGCTGGGTAGAGAGCAAAACACTGCTCGTACTGGCTGCTCATTTTACACTTAATGACTAACTCATTTAATCTCGCATTTCTTGGATGACATGACTCTTTAATGTTGCTCTATCCAATAATGCAACATTATTAAAAGTCAAATGACAAAGCCAATCCACGTAGCTCAATAATCAGGATCACATCTAGATGTATTGAGGGCTTACTAATCTCACAACTCTAAACTCGCCAATCAAAACTGCTTAGCATGCCACTAATCATAGCTCACACATCAGTTTTTATTACACCAAACAAGGCAACAAAAACCACAGCGACGTTGAGTCAAGTTTCCTTACTTTGGCTCAACTAAGATCTAACCTAAAATCTCGAAGACTTCTGCTCTTCTAAAGAATAGGATTTCATTGTTCAAAATTGAACATCTCCACTAAGTATAGGTCAACCAAATTAACTTCCAAAAGCTAAATCAATTAGAGGGGGAAAAAATGGGCATTCAGATTAATTTGATTGCATATCACAATATAATTTTGCCACAAAAAATCTAAAATAAATAGTGACAATATTACACAAGTCGCAAGATTGAAAATCCACTATACTAGTAATCATCTTTTGCGCCACAAGTGACAATTATTCAAAATTTAAATTAATTCACGCGTAAAATATTAGTTTTGGGAAGTAAATCTATAAATATTTCTCTCAACCAAACAACCTCCCACTAACTATGGCAGGTCTAAAGCATGATAAGATATTTAACTCCACATGATAACATCTCAATATAATTCATAAAAGAAAACATGCTAGAACATTTAATCATGGAATTAAAATTCACCAATGTAAATAAATCATGCTATTTAAAATAACAGCATACTATAAGTTCTAAGCATTTAAAATAACTTAACATGCTCTGTACAATATTTAAATAATGCCATAACAATTTTTTATAATTTCTGTAATTTTTTTGAATTTTTCTAGAATTACAACTAATGAATAATTACACAAAAAATCAAAAATAAATATTATAGAATTTGAAAAAAAAATACAACAATCATACCAATAAATAAGCTTGCATAACAGTAGCCTACTGTAAAAATTTCAAACCTAGAATCCAAGTCATGCTCCCCCAAAAGCAATTTAATGTATAAAAAATTGAATTATTCATTAATGAAAAATATTTTATTTTTCAATTTTTTTTTTAACCTTTAACATATTGTAGGAAAACGAATTATGAGTCCAACGGAAAAAGTCATATAACTGTTTTGATTTAGACCCGATCCATTTCTTGCTTTTGAATTCGGGAATCCATGCCCTTAATTGTTGTTCTTGCCATTTTCATCTTGTTGTTAGTCAAGTTTGGTTGTTTGGGAGTTATTGTTGTGTTTGGGACAAGTTGGGAGTTTGTTTTTCATAGAGTTGTTGTCCAGTTTTCTTCTTGTTCGCTCCAGTGGTGTTTTGATCACTTGAGTGGTCTTTGAAATCTCTTGGCATTTTTACAAGTCTACAAAACTTTTGGAAGTAGAGTAATTTTGCTCAAGCAGTGTTTCTTGCACTCAAGTGATCTTTTACAGATTTGAACTTCTATGAGGGGGTCATTGTGCGGTCGAGCCGTGTTTTGGTCACTCGAGCCATGTCATTTATTGTGTCTAATGCTCGAGTAGTGTTTTGGTCGCTCGAGCGGTCTGTAAGTATATCACATCAGGAAAAGGGAAATTTCATCACTTTTTCACTCCCTCTCTCTCTAAAACATTCTAAACCCTAATTTCTTCTCTCTCTCTCTCTCTCTCTCTCTCTCTCTCTCTCTCTCTAGTTCTTGCTTAAAACCTCAAATACACCGTCACCCATTGATTTCTCCACCTTAGTTCCTTGGAGAAAAAGGTAGAGCTCATAAAAAGCTTCAGTTTAATTGGGGAGGATGTCTTTTCAACTCCGTCAAAGTTTCATCCTTGCTCTCATCTTCTTATAATCTTAAGGTAGGGATTTCTACAACCTTTGGTATGATTTTTACCCTAGTTATTTGTTCATTGAAAGGATTTATTGATTTGGGGATTTTGGGTTAAACCTACGCTTTGATTATGAAATATAAAATAAGGGTTCTTAAGAAGGGTTGTGGGGATGTGTTTATGGTTGAAATATGTTAAAATGTTGGATTTTCTTTACTTAAATGTGATTTTGAAAGTAAAATGGGGCTTTGTTGAAAACTTATTCATATTTGGTTATGAAAGAAAAGGGAAAGGAGGTTGGGTTTGGAAAGGATGAAATGAATATATATATTAATGACGATGGTGGAGTTGGATATGTAATATCGCTTCCATTTTGGAAATAATGAGATTATATATTTTGTTAGAAATTATCTGTTGAATAGAAATACTTGTTTTGAGCTATTGGTAGATGATAGCTTTGATTGTTGTAGAAATTGCAAGAGGATTATGTGAATTGAAACTAATTATTCATACATCTTGCACTGAGCATTGTTTCATACTTAAACATTGATAATGTATTGTTTTGAGAAAAAAATGGTGTATACCTTGGTGAATCTGATTAGGGGGTGTGGTTGTGGTTATTGTGTTGGCCTGTGTGTCTTTGGTAAAATTCTAGAAACCCCATGTGGTTAGGTGCCGATCCTTCTAAATAGTACCAGTAAAATGGCTTTGGTAGTGCTTGCATAGCCTACTGGCAGACACGTACCCAGAGATTCCCAGTGTGTTGTATCCACTGCCTAGTTTTCTTATATAAAAGGTTACTTTTATGAATTGATATATAATCTGACAGCACATTATTTTGAGATGGAAATGTGAAACATTTGACAAATGGTACGCATGTGCATTAACCTCATGACTTTGGTATGATTCATATATTGCGTTGAAGTATCTCTACTTGGCTTTAGCTCACCCTATGTTGAAAACAACTTTCTGGTGTTGAGGGTATGACTCCACCAAGGATATAACTTGGGATAGGAGTGTAAAAATGGCCTGCGGCCCGTGGGCGGCCTGAAACCAGCCCGCGGCCTGGGATGGGCCCGGCCGATTTAGGGCATGTTGGGCTAGGGCCCGAGCCCCTAGGCCTGGGTTTGGGACATCATTTTGAGCCCCGCCCATGGCCCAGACCATTGTCCCGCTTAAGGCCCACTCAAGGCCCAGCCCGCCTAAGACCCAGTGTCTTTTTTGGTGGAAAATAATTAAATTTTGGTAGAATTTTTTTTTAAAAAAATGGTCAAGCCTGCCTAAGCTCGGCCCAAGCCCAAGGCTAGGCCCAGGCCCACCGGGTCAATCTGCCCAAGGCTTGAATACTCCCTGGGCATAGGGTTAGGCTTAGGCCTAATTTTTTGGCCTGTGGACTGGTCCGAATTTTGGCGGGCGCTCACGAGGCCTAACATGGTCCAACCCGGGCCTGGGCCTAGGTGGGCTAGGCCGAGTTAAGCGGGGCTAGATTTACACCCCTAACTTGAGAGGACTTGGAGCGAAGAGCTTCTTTTTGTTTCTTTGATGTAATTACTTTTGTACAAGCCTTGGGCTTTAACTGTATTTGAGTTGAACTCATTTTGTTGTAACGAAGCATTGACTTGGAAAGATATAGCCATTAGGGCATAAAATTATTTGATTCTCCTTTTATTTCTATTCATGTGCACATGTCATATGTTATAGATTTAGGATCTAGGATTAATGAATGTATACATGCATATGTCATCTTTTGTGTGAACAAGGAGTATAAATGGAAATATTAAATATGATGTTATTCATCAATTCTATGAGATTTTATGATGGGGGTTATTATTATTATTATTTTGGGGCATTACAACTAGGTATCAGAGCTACTAGGTTTGAATACTTTGGGATCGTGGGATGTGGTTTTACCACAATGGATTTATCTCGCTATATGATATTAGAAGTAGACTTGTCATGCTATGTGATAACATGTTTATGTGACTGATAAGTATGGGATTTAATTTCTAAAATATTGATTGGGTGTACGAGTTTCTAGAAGTCCTGCTAGAAAAGCACTTGATCACTGCTATTTCTAACTGGAACTCTGACAATGTTGCTGAACGATCATTATCTAGAAAGGAAATTCATTTGTGCATATGTGATTAACAGCTTATGTAGAGTGAATTATTTGTTGCCTACCGTATTAGGATGTAAGTGAATTAGTTTCGGCACATTTGTAAATGTGCTAATCTATTGTGTTATCTTTATTAGGATGTTGGGACATGGATGTGGTAGTGGTAGGCAAGCCAGGCCTGGGCGGCATGAGGTGCTGTTACCGGATGATATTTCGGCGCAATAGGAGGGAGTTGGTCAGGCCAATGTGGCTGAGCCAATAGGTCAGCAAACCATGGGCGCTTTGGCCTGCGAAATAGCTGGAGCTTTGCGGGAATCCATGGACATTCTTAGGGTTGAGAGTCAAATTCAGGACCATGTTGCTGAGACAGGGTCATTTTTTCTGAAGAGGGAGTTCTTCTAATCAAATCCGGATGAGTTTATTGGGGATCCTAGGGAGCCACTAAAGGCCAATGAGTGGCTTGAGTAGATAATGAAGACGGTCGAGATGCTTGGCATCGAGGACGACGGGTTGAGGGTGACCATGGCATCTTTCCAGTTGAAGGGAGATGTGGATTAGTAGTAGAAGAACGCGCGAGGGTGCATTGGGGTGACTTGGGAGGCTTTTGTCAGCGGCTTTCAAGACAAGTTTTTGCCTTGAATTACTACGGAGAAGTTGAGAGACTAGTTCCTCAAGCTCAAGCAACTGAACACACATATAGCCAAGTTTGAGGCTACTTTTACTAGCCTTTCTAGGTTTGCACCCGAAGTTGTAGAGACTGAGCAATGCCATTGCATTGAGTTCGACAAGAGGTTGAGAACCGAGCTCCTTTTCAAAGTGATTGGGTCTATGATTAGGGATTACAGTTGCCTTGTGGAGGCTGCAGCACACTTAGAAACTATGATCCAAGTTGAGGGGGAGCGGATGAGGGGCCCTAGGCAGATGAGTCAAGAAGTTCAGAGGGAGGTACGGGATAACAAAAGGCAAAAGGGTTTTACCCCACAACAATTCCAGGCAGCACAGTTTAGATCTACCTTTCTTGTACCAAGTTCTGGTTCGGGGAGAGGTAGCCAGGGTAGAATCACTTGTTTAAAGTGTGGTCAGTTAGGCCACAAGTCTGCAGTTTGCCTGTAAAGAGAAGGAGGGCAACAGTCTACACCGTCTTCAACTCGTCCTTAGAGCTAGAGTTAGGGAAGAGGGCAGCCGCCTACCTGTTATCAGTGTGGGTAGTCAAGGCACTTGAGGAGGTTTTGACCTCAAAAAGATGGCACATCTAATGCGTTTGGTTCGAGACAAACATAGAGCCATCAACCTACCCATTTAGCTTAGGCCTTGAGGGCCAATCAGGAAGCCTCTTTGTATCAATCCATGTACCAGACCTATGCTCCGAGGGGTGAGCAGAGACCCTTAGGGCATGTGTATGCTATTACCACGCCGAATCAGTTGCTAGCGCCTTCTATTGTGAGAAGTAAATTTTTGTTGTTCAACTCTATTGCTAATGTATTGATTGATACTGGTGCATCTTATTCCTTCATTTTATCTGGATTGGCATCAGTTTTAGGATTAAAAGTGGCTCGATTAGCATCTCCGCTCAGGGTAGAGTCACCAGTTAGGGGTAAAGTTGTCTTGGACCGGGGGTGTCACGGTTGTGAGATAAAGGTTGCCAGTCACTAGCTGCTTTTGATCTTGTGTTGTGAGAAATGTTGAGTTTTGATGTCATCTTAGGCATGGATTGGTTGTCTTCATGACGTGCCATTATAGATTGTTACTATAGGAGAGTTACGGTGTGCACCTTAAGTGGTGAGTGTTTTTATATTTTAGGGGACCAAGCTGATAAAGTTTTGTCACCAGTGTATGACTTATGTGGTCGGGGTGAGCTTAATTTCCTCCTTGCAACCTTCTTGGGTAATGAGAGTGATGTAGTCTGAGTTAATTTATTGAGAATAGTTTGTAAATACCCAGACATCTTTCTTGAAGATCTTACTAGTCTGCCATTCCATTGAGACATTGAGTTCTCCATTGACTTAGTACCCGGTAGGGCACCAATTTCCATGGCACCGTATAGATTTGCACCCGCTGAGTTATACGAGTTAAAGATTCAACTCCAAGAATTGTTAGATAAGGGTTTTATCCGCCCTAGTACATCGCCTTAGGGAACACCAACTCTCTTTGCTAAGAAGAAATATGGCACATTGCGACTGTGCATCGATTACTAGAAGTTGAATCAAGCAATTGTTAAGAACAAACACCCATTAACACGTATAGATGATCTGTTTCACCAGTTGAAGGGGTCTCGTTGTTTTTCTAAAATTGACTCGAGATTAGGTTATCACCAGTTGAGAGTGCAGGAGGAGGATATTTAGAAAACGGCATTCGGTATGCTATATGGCCATTATGAGTTTTTAGTGATGCCTTTTGGGCTAACCAATGCACCGGCTTCGTTTATGGATTTGATGAATCGAATCGTCCGTGAGTTAACAGACCGTTTTGTGATTGTCTTTGTTGACGACATCTTAATCTACTCTTTCTTTGAGGAGAAACACAAAGAACACTTGCAAGTTATACTTGAGTAGCTTAGAGCACATCGGTTATATGCTAAATTTGGGAAGTGTAAGTTCTAGCTAAAGAAAGTGAAGTTCTTAGGCCATGTGGTATTCGAAGAAGGGGTGATTGTAGACTCTCTAAGATGGATGCAGTGCAAGATTGGGAACAACCTAAGAATGCCTTTGAGATCTGGAGTTTCTTGGGCTTAACTATGTATTACCGGCGTTTTGTGAAAGGACTTATCTAGATTGGCCTTACCATTGACTAGATTAACGAGGAAGGGAATTAAATTTGTATGGAGTGAGACTTGTGAAAAGTCGTTTCAAGAGCTTATGGTTAGACTCACTGTAGACGTGCTCGAACGTCCCGGGAAAATCCCGTTTTGTTCATTAGGCATAATACAGTTTGGACTCAAATGTCACGGTTCTGAATCTAATCTCACAAAGTGCAATGCAAGATCGATAAATCACCAAAGAGTCCAAATCCGGCAAATCGTTTTGAAAAACTGATTTTTAGAAAGAAGTGCCAAACATAGACTGCTTTGCCAGATACAGAGTCGCCACCTAAATATTTTATTTTGGGAGAATTTAGGAAACCCTGACTCGTGCCTAAGGCCACGTGTCCGTCATCACCAAAGTTGCCTCGGCTCGGGAACTTGGGTACGAGAAGGGAAGGTCATGCAATGAGCACCCCCGCTCGCCCGATCAAAGATCGGCCACTACTAAACATGATATCGAGTTTTTGAAAACACATGTGTTCTTATTCCGGTTATTAACCTAGAATTACTATGTGATGCGCACAGCATACAAGTATAGACTGGATTACCTAACTTGGAACAAAGCATTGCATATTCGTTTTGAAAACGGTTTACTACTCGCAAGTAGGCTAAAACACGAATTTTTGCCACCCTCAAGTGGGCTTAGAAAACATGGTGATTTGCCACTCTCAAGTGGGCTTAAAACTTGCAATCAATGAATTGTCCCAATTCAAGTAACCCAACCTTCACCCACAGGCATTCAGGCAGTTATATCACATGAGCAGTTAGCCTCATGGTAAGCATACTATCATGGCAGTCACTCACACACGTGCAAGGATGCTAAAGCATAAACACTTACCGAGTACTCCGAGCCAAAGAAAGAAGCTAGTAAGTAATCAATGCATGATCCTGGCTATGTCAAGAATGCCTAATGCAACACATGCAAAATGCAACTAAGACAGGCTCGACTATTCTAAGATGGCATATGAGATGCTACAGATAACACGCATTCAACTTGGAATTGAAATATGATGTAGTTAGTATGATACGCCGAGCCCGGTGTATGCAAGACAGATGAATGGATGCAAACATGCGAGCATAAGGATGCTAATTGAAACATGCCCTAGAACTAACCATCGTAAGCTGGTAAATGAAAGGGAGAAAGAAATGGGGGTTGGAAGACATGCATCACACACACGCACACTTATTTACAACATTGCCCTCTCGGAGGAGGGTCCGAATAAATAATACAACACCAACTAGCTAATCTAAGCTAATCTAATTAAGCTAGTTATTACACAACCAAAATGAATAATAAATTACAGCTAATTATTACACAACTCTAATTAATTAACAAACTAAGTAAGTAAGCAATTAAACTAGTATGCAAACTACATGAATGTGGACTGCCTCAGCTCTGCCTTGAATGATAAAGGATGCATGCATGCTCGAGTTGCTTTGTCGGGAAATCCATCGCGATGCCCCGGCTTGCCTTTGTTTGCAATTGATTTCAGAGACTTGCACCAAACTCCAGAGAGATGAAACTCCACCCTGGGAATCTGTGGGAAGGTTGCCGACCAGCCATTGGCCTTGGAGACCACCTGCCAACCACTTTTGTGGTGAAAAAAACTAGAAAAAGTGGTCGGCCAGACACTAAACCTGGTTGGCCGACCAGTTTCCTCTCCTGGTTTCTGGTTTTCTGCAACAAAGGCAAAGAGAGAGGCACAGCAAAGTATTTGCAACACATGTGTGCATAACCACTCTCCCTATCATTGCATAAGCTTAAAGTAGTGTAGTCCTCGACCTTCGGGCCACCAATCACGCATATCGATGCATGATGGCCGAGGAGCCGAATTGCACGACTCAATGCGAAATGAATGCACATGCAAGCACCTAAAGCCAACAACTCCGTCATGGGTAGTCAAGAGTGTCAGCGACCGAGAATCGAGGCACGTTTCGTCACTTTGAGTACAAAACGTCCCTCGTTTCCCGTGTTCGAACTAACTCCTATTCCGAACACAATGCAACAAACAATGGCATGCACGATGCGACTTTAAGTATGCAACCTAAATGCTATGCAACTAAGTGATGCAAACATGCAAAGGAAGACATGCAAACATACAACTAGCATACACAATGCTATGAACTAAAAATGGCATACTCAATGCACGTGGTACTTAGCATACACAATGCACCTAAGAACTAACATACACAATGAGATGAACAAGGCATGCACAATGCAATGATCAATCATGCGACAATGTGGCATACTCAATGCTACGGAATACAATGGCATACTTAATGCAAAAATGGACTTAAACCAAAATGAATGGGCCTCAGCCACACCCAAATTAGTGGCCATACATGATGAAAATGAGGCAACAAAACACATGCAAACATGCAAGATGCAAGGGTCCAAAGCCTAGGGCACAAGATACAACTGTATGAAAGCATGGAAAGGATGAAATATGGCATATAACAACACATGTTCCAGCTCTAAAATGACATACAAAATGGTCCCAAATCATGCAAACAACTCATGTTATACATGTTGAATGGCTCAAATACCGAAACTAGTGAAGTGCATTACACTAGAGGTATGCAAAGCAATGCCCAAATGAACAAACCAACCCCAAATAGTCCCTATGCAGGCCAAAAACAGTGGCAAAATGGACTAAGATGATGGCTTGAAATACACAAAAATGAAGCTCATGCAATGGCCCACAAATGAGGTATACAAGCACAACTCTCAAACGCATTTAAAGAGTGGAAAGCATGTGAACATGGCACAAGTATAGGCTTTGAAATAACATGCTCAATGATGCCAAGACATGGAAACACCTCAAGTTAAGCATGCAAGGGGCTCCAAAACTCAAGGCTAGGCAAGGATATTACACTACAAGTATGCATGGCAAGCATCATTCGACCAAGAGGCCTCAAAACAGAGCTAAGGCAGCCCAAAATATGAATAAAATCAATTTTAAGTATGGCCAAAATATGCTAGAATCAATGGCCAAAACAACATGCAATGTAAGCTAGTGAGCATGGTTTACACTACAAGCATGTGAAGCATTCAAGAGGCCACCAAACCAGCCAAAGACTGAGCTATGATATGCCAAAGAATGACCAAAAACCCACTGAAACATGACCAATACATGCAAGAATAACATGCTGCTTTGATAAGCTATGAAGAGGATTATTCTACACATGCAAGAGGCAAACATGAGGTGACCAAACCAGCCCTAGACAGAGTCTAGGCTGGTCCTAAAAGTCACTAAAAATGGCCTGAACCAAGGCTAGGAAGTATGAAAATATAGGCTCCTTGGAAAGGCCAAATATGCAAACAAAAAAGGCCAAAAGAGAGAGGGTCACCCCTCTCTGATTTTGGCCCTCAAAATAGCATGCCAACCACTGAAAATCCACTGGATTCCAGTGGCTAAAAGGCCAAGCAAAGGTCAACACAAAGGCCTTAAGGCATGGCTCAAAAAAAGACTAAATGAAGTATGAAAGAGGGTAGATGACCTCCAACAGGAAAATGGCCTTAAACAAACATGAATAATACTTAAAAATAAAGCTTTTTTCAGTTGACAACAAACCTCAAATAAGCATGCAAATGAGGCTAAGAGGAGGATCAATATAATGCTTAAAAAGGGAGAAAATGAGTTACCCTTGAAGCTCAACAAAGACAGCAACTTCTGGACCAAAACCCCAGCTCCTTAACCTCTGAAAATGACCTCCAAGAACCTTGGGTTGATGGTGGAAGTGTTAGGCTATGAGGTATGGTGCAAAAGGGTCAAGAACAATACACTTCCTAAGCCTAAATATAGAGACAAAGAGAGAGATATGTGTATGTGCCTTAACCAAAATCTGAACCCTCACAAAGGAGGGGGAGGCCTTCCTTTATAGACAAAGGAGGCCAAAGCTTCTCAAAGAAGCTAAAAACCAAGGCCAAAGATCCCCCATACACGTGTATAGAGGATGCAGTCTGTGCCTTCCAACTGGCACAGCTGGCAATAACTCATAGAGACAAAACTAGAGGGAGCAGGCCGACCAGTTAAGGTGGTCGGCCGACCACTTCCCTTGGTCGGCCGACCAAGGTAAGTGGTCTCCCTCAAGGAAAAGTGGTCGGCCAGCCCATTTGATGGTCTCCCAACTGAATACAAGCTAGTGGTATGGTGGGAGACCAGCAAATGTGGCTCAAAAATCAAGGAGACCAGTTTCCCGACAAGAAAATCGACTGGCGAAAAAAGAAGTGGTCTCCAAGAGAAAAGGTGGTCTGCCACCCTTGTACCACCTTCCAAACAATGAAAACAAGGTTCATGCTAAAAATGAACCAACATCGATGCAAAACGAGGGTTCGGGGGGCAAAACGCGCGGCCGGGTGCCATGAAAACAAGCTGTTAAGCACCAAAAGTGGTGTGCGACCACAAAGGTGGTCTCCCGGGCTGCAGTGTCCCTCTAGATAGAGGAAACAAGGTGTGTGCCAAAAACCGTGCCAAACGGAGAATGTTAAGCGGTCCCGAATCGAGGCGCGCGGCCGACGGCTCTGAAAACCGAAGACTGGTCTCCAAACGAAAACAGTGGCCTGCGACCACGAAAAGTAGCCTACGGCCACTGAGAGATGGTCTACAAGACCTCTCCCTCCCTCTGGAAAGAGAAAGCAAGACCTGGTCCGCAAACCGAGGCAAAGCATAAAAGGGTCCCGCGGTCTGGGGGTAAGGACCTCAGCCGAAACTCTGAAACCTCAGAACGAGCACAACATGTGCAATCACCGAGCGCTCAATCGATGACATCTGAGTCTTAAGGTCGGTCAAAAATGGGGTGTCTACACTTACTAATGCTCCAATGTTCATTATTTCAAAGAGGGGTTTCGGTTATTCAGTTTATTGTGATGCATCTCAGGAAGGTTTGGGTTGTGTATTGATGCAAGAGGGGAAAGTGGTAGCATATAGCTCAAGGCAGTTGAAAGCACATGAGAGAAATTATCCTACTCACGGCCTAGAGCTAGTAGTGGTGATTTTTGCCTTAAAAATCTCGAGGCATCACCTATATAGCGAGAGATTTGAAGTGTTTTCTTATCACAAAAGTTTAAAATATTTGTTTTCACAAAAAGATTTGAATTTGAGGCAAGGGAGGTGACTAGAGTTTATGGAGGATTATAATTTTGAGTTACACTATCATTCGGGAAGGCCAATGTAGTGGCCGACGCTTTGAGTAGGAAATCAGTAAGCAATATAGCTAGTATTGTCATCTAGGAATGGGAGATGTTGCGCATAGTTGGCAAGTTTGACTTGCATCTTGGAAAGTCTATCGAGTTAGTCATTTTGTTCACTATAGTTAAACAACCTACTCTAGTGAGTCGAGTTATAAAAGCACAACAGTGTGATCATGAAGTAGAGGCTATCCGAGAGAAGATATGTAGTGGAAAGGTAGAGAAGGGCTTAAATGTGTATTATGACTTGAGTGTAAGGTATGTAGACCGTCTTTACATGCCAGAATCTTGTAGAGAGGAGGTACTCTGAAAGTTCCACTATTCACGCCTTACGGTACACCTGGTAGGAACAAAGATGTATCACGACCATAGTCGTTAGTTTTGGTGGAGAGGGATGAAGAGAGGTGTAGCCTTATTTGTTTCGAGGTGTCATAATTGTCAACAACTGAAGGTTGAGTATCAATGACCAGTGGGTTTATTACAGCCCTTATCTATAGCTGAGTGGAAGTGGAAGCATGTCACGATGAATCTGTTGCCGGTCTTCTAAGAACCCAACTGGGTAATGATGCTGTGTGGGTGATAGTCAACTAGTTAACTAAATTAGTACATTTTGTATCTATGCACATGAGTGACTCTGTAGATTATCTTGTTAACCTTTATGTTAGGGACATAGTTCGACTTCATGCGGTCCCTATGACCATCATTTTGGATAGAGATCCACATTTCACAGCTTAATTGTGGTAGAGCCTACAAAATGCCTTGGGCACTAGATTGATGTTTAGCACCACCTATCATCCTGAAACTGACGGGCAGTCCAAACGAACCATTCATATCTTAGAGGACATGCTTCGGGGTTGTGTTCCCAATTTTAAGGGGTCGTGGAAGAGGCATTTACTATTGGTGAAGGTTGCTTATAATAACAACTTTCATTCGAGTATTGGTATGGCAACGTTTGAGGCCATGTATGGCTAACTGTGTAGATCTCCAGTGTGTTGGGCTGAGGTGGGTAAGCACATATGGTGGGTCCTGAACTAGTCCGGGAAATGATGGAGAAGGTCGCGCTTATTCATAAGAGGTTGGTTTCAGCTCAGAGTCGCCAGAAGAGCTATGCTGACCATAGGAGAAAACCTTTATCTTTTGAGGTAGGAGATCATATATTCTTGAAAATATCACCGAGGCGTGAGTTGAAGAGATTCAGGAAGAGCAGGAAGTTGTCTCTTAGATTATAGCCCTTAATTCCAGTTTAGACCCAACCCATTTCTTGCTTTTGACTCCTGGAATCCATGCCCTTAATTGTTGTTCTTGCCATTTGCATCTTTTTGTTAGTTGAGTTTGGTTGTTTAGGATTATTGTTGTGTTTGGAACAGGTTGGGGTTAGTTTTTCAATAGAATTGCAGTCCAGTTTTCTTCTTGTTCACTTGAGCAGTGTTTTGGTCCCTCGAGCAGTCTTCGAAATCACCCATCATTTTTACAAGTCTGCAAAACTCGAGTGGTGTTTCTTGCGCTCGAGCGGTCTTTACGGGTTTGAACTTCTTGAAGGGGGTCATTATGTGCTCGAGCTGTGTTTTGGTCGCTCGAGCAATGTCACTTATTGTGTCTAACGCTCTAGCAATATTTTGGTCACTCGAGCGGTCTGTACGTATATCAGATCATGAAAAAGGAAAATTTCATCACTTTTTCATTCCCCCTCTCTCTAAAACATTCTAAACCCTAATTTCTTCACTTTCTCTAGTTCTTACTTAAAACCTCAAATACACCCTCACCCATTGATTTCTCTTCCCGATTTCCTTAGAGAAAAAGGTAGAGCTCACAAAAAGCTTCATTTTAATTGGAGAGGATATCGTTTTTGGCTCCGTTAAAGTTTCGTCCTTGCTCTCATCTTCTTATAATCTAGAGGTAGGGATTTCTTCAACCTTTGGTATGATTTTGACCCTAGTTATTTGTTCATTGAGAGGATTTAGTGATTTGGAGATTTTGGGTTAAACCTACAGTTTGATTTTGAAATGTAAAAGATGGGTTTTCAAATGGGTTCTTGAGAAGGGTTATGGGGATGTGTTTATGGTTGAGATATGTTAAAATGTTGGATTTTCTTTACTTAATTGTGATTTTGAAAGTACAAGGGGGTTTTCCTAAAAATCATTGATATTTGGTTATGAAAGAAAAGCGAAAGTAGGTTGTGTTTTGAAAGGATGAAATGAATATATATATTGATGATGAAGGTAGAGTTAGATATGTAATATCGCTCTCATTCTGAAAATGATGGGATTATATCTTTTGTTGGAAATTATCTTTTGAACAGAAATATCTGTTTTGGGCTATCGATGAAGGATAACTTTGATTGTTGTAGAAATTTGATGAGGATTAAGTGAATTGAAACTAATTACTCATACATCTTGCATTGAGCATTGTTTCATACTTAAGCATTAAAATGTATTGTATTGAAACAAAATGTGTGAATAACATGGTGAATCTGGTTATGGGGTGTGGTTGTGGTTATTATGTTG
Source organism: Camellia granthamiana (assembly GCA_036172215.1). NCBI lineage: Eukaryota > Viridiplantae > Streptophyta > Magnoliopsida > Ericales > Theaceae > Camellia > Camellia granthamiana. Next base: position 71,658,685 of record CM069915.1, on the reverse strand, counting down.
GCCCGTGTGTCCTTGGTGAAAGTCCAGAAACCTATGCAGTTAGGCGCTAATCTTCTTAGTTAGTATTGGTAAAATGGCTTTAGTAGTGCTTGTATAGCCTACTGGCAGACGCGTACCTAGAGATTCCCAGTGTTTTGTATCCACTGCCCTGTTTTTTGATATAAAAGGTAATTTTCATGAATTGATATATAATCTGGCTTTACATTGTTTTGAGATGGAAATGTGAAACATTTGACAAATGACATGTATGTGCATTCACCTCATGACTTAGTTAAGATTTATATATTGTGTTAAAGTATCTTTACTTGGCTTTAGCTCACCCTATGTGGAAAACGACTTTCAAGTGCTGATGATATGCCTCCACCAAGGACATGGGTTGAGAGGACTTGGAGCCAAGTGCTTCTTTTTGTTTCTTTGATGTAATTATTTTTGTACAAGTCTTGGGCTTTAACTGTATTTGAGTTGAACTCATTTTGTTTTGACCAAGCATTGACTTGGAAAGATGTAGCCGTTAGGGCATAAAATTATTTGATTATCCTTTTATTTCAATTCATGTACACATGTCACATGCTATAGATTTAGGATCTAGGATTTATCAATGTATACACGCATATGTCATCTTTTGTATGAATAAGGAGTATGAATGGAAATATTAAATATGATGTTATTGATCAATTCTATGGGATATTATGATGTGGGTTATTATTATTATTTTGGGGCTTTATAAGTCATGCTTCAATCAAAATTATATTGAATAATATAGAAGCAATTAACATAGTTTTGAATTAAAAAACAAACAGAGCCTTAAAACAGCTGCAAGCATCTAGCTCCTTTTGCGGCTCAAGGCGGCTCGGCTCAGTGCTTACATCAGCATGTGTCATAATGACATCAGCGTGCACGCCATGATGGTGTCAATGCACATGTAAGCCTCCAATGCTTCAACTCTCACCTGAAACTAGTGTTTCAGTTTTCTCCTCAACCGTAAGTCGAAATTAGGCTCATAATAAACTGTTTCAAAGATCTCGAAACAAGGATTCCAAATATATAATTTTTACAACATGAAAATGAAGCATGTAAAAATGACATGCAGTAAAAGTTACGAAAATCAAATATAAATCTTCATTTTTCTCAAAATATGATCGTCCGATTTTTTGCAAAACTTTGTAGATATGATCTACATTATATGAACCACAACATATATGAAATTCAGGTCGATCAGAGATATTTTAAAAATCATCAATTTTCTTACATAAAAAATATATATACATATTTTAATATTACATACATTGTTTAAATCATATTTCATGAATAAAAAATACAAAAACACTCAACACTACACAACGAAAATAAATTGATTCGAGCATACCTTTTACGCTCAAACCGAATCCACGGATCATGTGGGTGAATTACGTGCCTCCATTGATGTCTTTGAACAATTTCCAACAATAGGTTAGAACTCCTAGAGAACTACCCACACTCTTCACAGTACAAAGGTTTTGTTCTGTGTTTCCATATGAGAGAAATGAGAGAGGAAATTGGAGAAATAGACTAGCAAATTTCCCATACGGTTAAATTAGTCTAACCCATATATTACGTTTATTATAATGGGAGTGTTATAACCATCTACAACTCTATCTCCTAAAGAGATGAGATAGTAGGTCATTCACACTTATCCTTAGGATAAGTTAATCCAAGTCTACTTTGACTGAGTCTCTCCTTATGGATGTGGGGTCATGGCACCATGGACGACCAAATCGGGTACGGGTTCTAAACCCAACCCAATTTCCATCATCGTCCATCATGTATTTGGGCTAGGTAGGTGTAGCTAGTTTTTTGTGCTCCTCGGAGGTGTTTAGTCTCCTCAGGTACAATATCTCGACAATTCGGACTCTCGTCGTTGTGAATCTGGTTTCACAAGTGCAATGTGAAACATAAAAATGAATGAGAGTCCAAATCCGACGACTCTTAGAAAATCCATTAATCATCAGAGATGCCAAAAATGGACTGCATTGCCAGATTTCAGAGTTGCCACCTAAATATTTTTGGGAAATTTAGGAAACTTGTGACTTGTGCCAAAGGCCACTTATCCGTCATAACCAAAGTGTCTCGACTCAAGAACTTATGTATGAGAGGGGAAGGTCATAAAATAAGCACCCCACTCACCCGATCAAAGATCGACCTCTACTAATCATGATGTGAATTTTATAGACATTAAATGCTCTCATTCTGATTATTAATAATGCTAACATTACTATGTGAAGCAAACAAGTATAGACCACGTCACTTACATTGGAATGTTTTGATTTCATGTGATTTTGAAATAGTTTTTGAATATGTGCTACTTGAATGAAAAGTGAGCTCATATGTACAATAATCAAAATCATTCTAACTTAAGCAAAATAGCTTTCAACCACAGGCATTCATAGAGATATTTCAATTAAGCGAGTAGCCTCATGGTAGTATGGTTGACATGGAAACAATCACGCACATGCAATATGCTAAAGCAAAAATGTTCACCTAATACTCAATCGAGGCAAGCCAAAGAAAAGAAAATAATTAGAAAAATGCACAACCCTAACAATGTATATGACTAATGCAACACATACAAAATGCAACTAATAAATTCGGCTACTAAGATGACATGTGAAGCAACTCAAAGTATAAGGTAGCGCACATAATTATTTAGGAAGTAGTAAAACATTATATATGATGAGCCAAATTTTAATGCGTGCTAAAATGGATGCAAGGCATTGTAATGATATGAAATGAAAACATGCTATTATATACAACCACGGTAAGCATGTAAATAAAAGGGAGAAAGAAATAGGGGTTGAAAGACATACAAATATTACAAGTTTCCCTTTGCATAAGAGGGTCCGAATGTCCTAATTAACTAATTATTACAACACCAAATAAATTAACTAATTATTACAAGTCCAAATGAAAGCAACTAATTAATTACAAATATTAATCTAAAGGAATTAAACAAAAGACGGGGAATCGCATGCACACATCAAAGAACATCTTTCAGAAACCTCTCTGTTTGCTGCCAGAAAATAGTTTTGTTTTGGCCTTAAGATCTGCTCTGTTCTTCCAATCAATAGTTTGTTGTTTGCACACTCTGAAGCTCGGTCGACCACAATGAGGCCCGTCCGGATCTAATTAAAAATGGTCGTGCCACAGCTTGGCTTGCTGAAAAACCATCACTGTTGTACAAGATTGTGGTCGGTCGGCCGGCCTCCTGAACTGGTCAGCCGTGCAAAAGACTGGCCGGCCGCCCACTAATTCTAAAGAAATACCTTCGGCACCAGAACTGAAATAGAGCAAAACATAGGGTTTTTGAAGGATGTTCATCTTTCCTACTTTCTCCTGTCATCAAGAATTCTCAAGGAGAGAGTAGGTTTGTTGCCCAAATCATCAATCATTGCAAATGTGTTACATGATGAGCTTCGAAAGCAAAAGGAAAAGACTTACAAAAAAAGTGCTATGCTTCTTACTACCTTCTTATCATGAAATTTGTCAAGGAAGAAGTAGGCATGCTTCACTCACAAATCAAGTCACAAGATAGTACATGATGATCAGAAAGCAACCAAAATGAACAAAAGTAACAACTCAAAAAGTGTTGTCAACTTATCTCCCTACTCATGGAATAAGGATGAAACATCCATTTACATGCTTCAAAGTGGAACTAGGAGAGAGTTTTCAACACTTCTCAATAAAGAGCTCTTTAGGAGCAACAAAGCAAATAAGAAAAAACAACAACAAACAAACTATCTATCAAAGCTTAAACACACAATTTGTCAAAATTGTTGACAACTCCTTCTTTCATGGAACAAGGATGAGACATTTATTTTCATTTTTCAAAAATGATTGATAAGAGATTTTTTCAACACTTCGAACACATAAGCTACTACCTAGCTTCAAGGTGGACAACAATAATATGAAAGCAAGAAATTTACACTAGATAAGCAAAGTTGTGGTGGGGTGGCTAAGCCTTAGCTCTAATCTTCCCATGACCACAAGGTTCCAAGAGACATAATGAAAGCTAAAAATGATCAACTCAACGGATTGGCTGCTATATCCTAAACACGCCAAATCTGAGAGGACTTACAACAACAGAAATATGATATGTAAAGCATAGGAAGTAAGAGCACAAGTAGTGGGAAGGACTAGGACTCTTTTATAAGCCCATGTTCAATTCATATCACACACAAAAAACCCAAAAATAGTACTAAAAAGGTATTGAAATTTACCAAATAAAGGGAAAAAAATGAAAGAAAAACAAAGGGGTGCTCAACAAGTGAACTAGCCAATGAAAGGGTGGCTAGGTCACTCACTTTTAACAAAGCTTTAATTACATTTTAAGCTTAAAAACAGCTCCTAAATCAATATGAAAGTACAATAAAAAGAGAGAGAAAAGTTGGTTGAAGAGTTCAAAGATCACCTCTTGAAAGAGAGGGTGTTCTTCTTAGTTCACAAACCACAAGCTAAACATCTGAGGGAGCTGAAATTGTGTTCAAGAATCTCAACAAAGGCTTCAAGTTCAAGCTTATAGGGTGTATCTATAGTGCATGTATATTGCAAGACGGTAGAGAAGATGTGTTGGACAAGCTATAGACACTTGGAGATTTTTTCTAACCCCAAACCATGAGGGGGGGTATGGTATTTATAGAAAAACAACTTCTCATGTTGGAAATATCTGTAAAGAGACAGCTAGTCCAAGCATGTACATGGGAGCAATTGGTAGCTGTCAAAATATCTACTACGTTGAACATGGCAGGTTGGCCATGAGGATGTATGACCAACCCAAAAAAGTGGCCTGCCTGTCTAATTTTGGTCTTGCTACCTTTGAGATCCAACCGGTCCAAAATACCCACAGCCGGGTCTAAATACACATGGCCAGGTCTAAAGTTTGAAAAGAGGATTTTTAAGGGTCTAAAACATTTTAGCCAAAATGGGTGCAAGGTTTGGATTTGAAGCTCAAGACTAAATTCTTTTGCTGAAGATTTGAACGATTACATCATATGATATTTCATCATCAAGTGTTCAGAGTGAGGCGTCCAAGTCTTAAGAGAAGTCAAAATGGGGTGTCTACAGTTGCCTCTCTTTGACAGAGCTCGAAGTTGTTACATGACGTGAGTGAATGCCAAAGCCTGAAGACAACCCATTTGACAAGGCCATAAGGCTTGGGCAAACAAACAAAATGTAAATGCAATTGGTTGAACTTGAAAGCTACCTACGTATCCCTTTGGAAGGAATCAAACTAGCGTAGTTCAAAGGCAGAATGCAAATGATACACAATGTAACGAAATAATCAAATCACAAGCAGTGCCTACCATACAAATATCATAAAGGAATAGAGATGCAAATCAAACTACGTTTAACAAAGAAAAGGTGTCGATACCCTCAAACCACAATTCTTGTAGAATAGGTGCGTATACATGCAGAACTATGCCTTTCGCTAAAAGAGTACAAGTAATTTGATGGTATGATATAAGTGAGGAATGATCTGCTAGGGAAAGATAATGATCCTAAATGCTGAATGCAACAAGACAAAGTACAATGCAATGAATGCAGTGGATAAAGTGAATAAGGGGCGCAAGCCGAACTACGTCTTACCTACAAAAGGCATGGACACAAAACAAACCATGTCTAACACAGAAAAGGTGCAGACATCCTCAAAGCATAATTTTTACAGAATAGGTGCCTACACATGCAGAGCTATGCTTTAACATAGTAAAGGTATGAGCATATGCCAAACTAAGCGTAACATGAAAAGGATGCAGGCAATAAAATGATGTAATGGATGTAATGGATAATGTAGTAGTTGCATGCGATAGATGTTATATGTAATGTGATAAAGGTAATAGATAATAATGGATATGTAGCAGCTAGGAAGTAGTGCCTTAGAAAGCACCTTACAAGGGTAATTAGCAAGGTCTCACCTTATGCTGCTAGGGTTCTTTCTCTTCTTCTTGGTTTTAGGACTTCTTCCTTCATCTTGCGCTTCCAAACCATGGGTACTACTTTCCTTCTTGGCTATGTTTGCAACTGTCCCTATTCTCCAACAGGGTGACAGATTAGGTTGGTTCAGCTTCCAGAATTGAGGTGCCTACAAGCTACCTTAACCTATGGGGCTGCCATACAGATTTCAAGCAGATGATACACCCTTGGGTATTTAAACCAGACTTTAGTCTTGGAAATGTTGAACCTTTGCATTCTAGGCCTCGGCCACTTGTACTCTAGTTTCCACCGTCTCAGTTGGTCTCCTAGAAACTCACTACAAACACAGTCAGGTAGCCATATCGGACTGCCTGAAGTCGTTCGAGCGCGACAAACACCAAAGGAATTGCACCTTTAGAGGAGTTAAGGTCTCATAGACCCACTGAGTGCACAAGATAGTACGGGTGAGGTGCACAAAACAGTACGATGTAGGTGCACAAAATAGTGCGATGCAGGTTCACAAAATAGTGTGATGCAGGTAAATGCACAAAACAGTGCTATGCAGGTTGCACAAGATAGTGCAATGGAAAGTGCGCAAGACAGTGCTGTGTAGAGTGCACAAGATAGTGCTATGTAGGTGAATGCACAAGAGAATGTTGTGTAAGTGAATGCACAAAATAGTGCGATGCAGGTGCACAAAACAGTGTTATGTAGACTACACAAGACAACGTGATGCAAGGTGCACAAGACAGTGCTGTGTAGAGTGCACAAGATAGTGTTATGTAGATGAATGCACAAGACAGTGCTATGTAGGTTGCACAAGATAATGCGATACGAGATTAGTGCACAAGATAGTGCTGTGTAGGTTGCATAATATAGTGTGATGTGTAAAGTGAAATGAGCAGTATGTAGAGTAGTGCATTATGTACTTTATGAAATGAGTGTAGGGAAAGTTGCCATAATTTATTGAAATGTAATCAAAAAACACTGTGCTCAATGAAATTCTATTATTACTAGTACAAAACAAAGTCAAGAATAGGAGCAATCAATCATCCAATTCAAATCACCCAAAATGTATGAGCTTGCATGCATAATCCAAAACACATGTATTAATCAGAGGGAAGATGGCAATCCCAAGAGAGTTTTGAAATGGTCGAAGACAACTTTTGTAAGCTGACTCATATCAGAGTCATCATAGGGGTGAGCTCATCCTAACCTAGGGGAAAGTGCCCAACAAATGGCTTTGAGTGGACTAAGAGAAAGGTCGGGTTCATGCCCCTTGTTCAATGGATGACCCGATCAAATGCACTGAAAATTGCCCCTAGTGTCTAGTCACTAGCCATCTTTTTAACATTATGCAGGAACGTATGATGGGGATCATCAGATCTTGGAATGGTTGCCAACCAATGAGACTCATGCTTCTCTTCTGTCCCGGCATGTTGAGAACTTAATCTAGTCTCCTCCAAAGTAGTGATGGATTCCTCACATACACTTTGCAATGATCATGGACGTGATGCCCCTTGTGTGGGCACTCTTAGCTCGTTTATGAATTCCACACATGGACTTGTTTTGAGTTTGGAGAGAACATTCATGTATGGAATTTGACCATGCCACTCTGTTGAACTTAAGCAACAAACACTATGGTGACTCGATGAAAAGCGCAAACTAAGACAAATACTGGGCATGACATAGTAGACCTTACAACTGACCTGAAAGTAGAAAAGGACTCAAGGTGACTGATCATTCAGAGTGCCCCTAGTATTACTTATGCTCCCTTTAAATCTCAATTTTGCAAAACCTGAGTTTCGATTCTTTTTTTTTTTTACTCAAGTTAGAGATTCTACAAATAAGTTCAAGTATTGAAAATTTCTCCACTTGTTGATTCAAGCTAGTGCTTCCTTACCCAACGCACATATGTGTAGCAAGTACGTGATATGCACAGCGGTTGGTGTAGCTCATGGATTGATGTGAAGCTGATGATGTGAATTGGGCAAGATGATCGAGTCAAGATGGATGAGATGGATATGGTTGAGACCGAACTTTAGGATGAAGTTGCCTACATATCCCAAGAATGGGAATTAGGCCAACGTAGTTCATGGTTGAGGTTCACTCGAGTGTTGACACTCTCCTTTTGCGCTCTAACTTTTGCCAAAGTCGCCATTTTGGGTTTTCAACCTTGCGAGCTCTATTTGTTTGATTTCTCATTTCTCATGCTCTAACTTTTGCCTAGGTCGCCGTTTGGGTTTTCAACCTAGCGAGCCTCTTAAGGATAGTGTTACAACATTTGCGGTAAATTTGATCAATAGTCGTCCTTGTCCTAACACTGAAACTAGCTTCACCTTGATTTGAGCTTGGTTCTCCATTCTCTTATGTATGTCTTCTTCTATTCTTTTGCTCCATTTTCAAAGTTGGTTCTTCTCGCCATGTAGTACCTCATCGTATTGGCCTCCCCGAATTCAGACAAAAGTTTCATTCCTCATGGTTGATTGGATTTCATTTTAATGAATACCCCTAACTTGATGGTTGACTTCTTTTCCCATTTCTTTTTCTTTTCCTTTTTGTCTTCTCTCTCTCTCTCTCTCTCTCCCTCTTTTCTTCTTTTTTTTTGCTTTCTTTTTCTTTTTTTTTTTTTTTTGGTTTCTTTTATCCTTTTCTCTTTGAAGTAATTAAAACACCACAGGGAGAAATTCTATGTTTGTGAGGTCTGAAAGTCATCTTGTGCTTGTCAAAATGATCGCTCAAAGGTGAAAAGAATCCCCAGGACAGTGTAGAATACCACACACAATTCTGAATTTATCTTCACAAGTTTGCAAAAGAAACAGCTTAAAATTTTGAAATCATAAAGGACTTTGCGCCGATAATTCAGAATCCACTCAAACTATTTGGGGGATCCTTCTCAACACTTGAGCTTATTAATGGAATCTCATTCAAAAACTAAATTCGAAGCTTTTTTTTTTATTATTTTTAAAAAGGTCACACATGCATTATTGTAGGCACAACAAAATGATCAAAAACTCTACTCTTTTTTTCTTTATTGGAAAAATGACGAAGACCTGAGGGTACACGAGAGCGACTCAAAGGAAGAGACTCCATTGATGCAACAATGCAGGAAAAGACAAAGAAAATAAAACTCTAAGCTTGACTATTTACAGGACATAACTCAAAACAAAATTAGCACCTCTGAGACACAAGGGGTTTTCAATCTCCAAGTCCAATGGCAAAATTCAAGAAAAACTTCAAGTAGCCCATGAAAGGGTCCAAACTTGCTTTCAATTTAGCAATACTAACATCCACGCCCAGTAGGATTGATTTCAAACTTTCAAACTGAGTATCACAAATTGAGCTTCACAATTACCCTGATTGTCCCCACATATCTTTTTCACCAAAACAACTTCTTTTCCGCACCATCCCTCTAGTTTATAAGGTCCTTCCCAAGTGTTTTTGACAATTTCCCTAGCTGAGACCGAGGTTCATCATTTCAACCATCATTGCTGGCATCTGTTAAGGGAGCCCACTGCTTCATCAAGCTTGAACTCACCAAGAGTGAGTAAACTTTCCATCTCTCCAAAGATTTTGTTCCTTTTGCTCATAGCAGAATCGGAAGATTCATGTATGAACACAATGGGTTTGGGCTCATTGGTGGGTATGATGTCTTGGCTAGGGTAATGGTTGGTTGTTGGTAAGTCGTGGATGGGATTTATGTTATGGAGTGGCAATCTATTGCGGTCAGGAAAAGGGTTTTTGACAACTTTGGAATTTTCAGTCGGGGTGATGACCTTTTTGTCAATCAGGTCTTGAATTTTGATAGTGAAAGAGAAAACAACGATTAGTATGGTGACCGTACTGCTGATAGAATGTGCAATATTGGGTAAGGTTATGTCTAGGTGGAAGAGGGCTAGGGAGAGGTCAAGGATTGAGAGGTTTGAGATGCCCTTTCTCCATTAGTACCTTCAAGGCACTGGTTGGGCTCATATGGAGATGGGCAAAGGTTTGTTTTTGGGAATAAGAAGCACTAGGTTGAGAAACATTGGCAATTGGGTTGGTAGGTGTTGGCTGGGTGTTCATAGGCTTGGGACTAGAATTATGATGGGTTGTTTCTGGTAAAGCATTCCTTTTCAGGGCTTACATCCTGCTTCAAAATGCTCCCAACCTGAGCGACAAAAGTGTCATCCACAGTCTTTGCAACTACTACAAGCACTTGCTGCTTGTTTAACCCTTTGACCTTCAAAGTCTCAATAGCCCACCAAAGATGTGCATAGGGATCAATACTTGCCCTGGCCTTGTTCTTGCCACTTGCTTCAGCTTGGCCAAAGGATTGGGCGGCTATATCGAAGCACGGCCTATTTGTTGTTGATATGTCATCACCCAGACTTAAGATAGCTTCGGGTTGGCCCTTTCCAACTGCAGCTCACCTCAAGATTGGGATGCTTTTTGACGTGAACTTTTTGGCATATGAAGTGGTCGATGATGAAGCCAAGACCCTAAAGGCTAAATCTTCCATAGTTCTCTGAAGATCTTCAATCATGCTCAACAACTCAGGAGTAACTGGTTTGGCCGTTAGTGCCCGCAGTGTATTTGAACTGACTTGGTCTTGATGAATTGGTTAGGTTGGATTCTTTGGAGTAGGCTAGACTGGAATTGGGCTATTGTAGAGTTCTAGTTTCGGGTTTGAGATGATTGGGGATCAAGTGCATCCATCATACACATGTCCTTGCTTTCTGGAATGAACACCTTAGGCTTGGGTAAATGGGTTGGGTGATGTATATGCTGGGGTTGAAGGTAGGTGGTAGTGTATGGATAAGGTTCAGATTTTGAGGAGGAGCGATCATAAACGGGAAGTGGGTTATTGGTTACATTGGGTTCTTGAGGTGGAGCTATCGTTCGGTTGCCAATGAGATTTTAAACCTTACAACGAAGGTGGTAGCAACGATCGGTGTCATGATTGCGCTACTGATGGTACAAACAGTATTGGTTGGGGTTATGTCTAGTAGGGAGCAGGTCAGGAAGAAGTTGGGGATCGAGAGGTTTGAGATACCCTCTTTACATCAAGACTTTTAGTGTGTGGGTTAGGCTCATATGGAGGGGGTGAAGGTTTTGCCATGAGCTCAGGTCGGGCCGGCTATTTGTGGATTGGTATTGGCAAAGGGGTTGGCAGTTTTGGGATTGGTGGCAATAGTATTGATTTCAGTGGTTTTAGGAATAGTGTTATTACTAGCATTGGTACTCCTGGAACACACCATCGTTGTCGGTTCGCTTGTTCTAGAAATAATCCCTTTGTTAAATATGCTCTCAATCTGAACCCCTAATTCATACAAGTCTTTAAAGGTGAATAGTTGGATAGCTATGATCTTCTACAACATATCGGGCTTAAGATTCTACACTATTATCCGAACTTGCTCCTTCTCCAGGGGCATGTTGGTCATTCGTGCAGTATTCGCCCTCCATCTCGCAACAAAGTCTATGAAAGGTTCTTTGGCATTTTGAGAAGTTGCCTCTAGCTCGCTAATTGTTACCTCCATCTGGGTATTGTAGGAACATTGATTAACAAATCCCTCATATAGTTCTTCCCAGTTTCGCTTGGTCAAGTCTTCCAGTTTGGCATACTAGATGGCTGCCACATTTGATAAGGTCCTTCCGAATAATGATAATTTCTAAACCTGCATGAAGCCCATTAGTTTCAAGACATTCGAGAAGAGACGAACATGGACAATAGGGTCTTCACTTCCATCAAATTTGTCAATGTGCAGCATTTTGAACTTCTCTAGCAATCTTACAGAAGCCTCAGTATAACCATCTTCAATGTCTGGGATTGAATTGAAGCCTTAAGATTTCTTAAGCATCTTCTCCAGCTTGGTGATTTTTATCATGGTAGGATCAATGTCATTGATGTCGAAAGAAGAAGCACTCTGTGAGGCTGTGCCAAAGGCCTGAAAGCTTAAGCTTAAGCTAACACCTCTTGAGGATTTGGGGCCTGGAGATTTTTAGCTGGCGAAGGTGGATCGAGGTTCGATGGGGTAGATGGGACTAGATGTGTGGTAGATGCCCCAGATGGGCGTTGCATTTCAGCAATGGTCTTATCCTGCACAACAATTCTCTGGTTTAGTGTATCCATGGTTCTTTGAAAGGCCGTTATCATGGCCACAAATTCTTCTAGACTATGTGCCATCACGGGCCTGCCGAGTTGGCAATTGGGGAAATGGATGGGTGTAACCTAAGAGCTAATTAACAAAATTTTGACACGGTTACACTTGATGTATCTGAATTGGATTAGTCTAGATGGGTTTGACTGGATTAGGCTTTTTAGAGTGGGTCTTTTGGTATTTGATGGATCTTTTATGAGCTGGCCTTTGGGGATCAGATGGACTGGACCTTTGCTGAGCGGGTTTTTTTTCTGGGATTGGATGGACTGTGATGGGTTAAGGCTTTTTGGGTCGAATTGGGTTGGACCTTTGCTGAGTTGGGTACTACTCTTTTTTTGGTTCAGACAAACATAGCATTAAAAACAAATGCCCCATCAGATCAGGATACTGGGTGTGCTAGTCAAAAACAAAGCAAGATACAATTTTTGGCCCTGGTTCTGGTCTTTGCTAAAAATTCACCCATATCAAACACAAACCCTTGAATTTTGACCCAAATTTTGATTCTGATATAACCCTCAAGTTTGAAATGAATCACCTCAACATTAAAACTCTCTAAGGATTACATCACACATATCCAAAGATTTCACATTTTGCACAAAAGCATTCAAGACACCCCTATGAGAGGTTAGGGTTTTCCTGTCCTAGCTTTCGAATGATCTAGAGTTCCACTAATTCAAATAAGCGATATCACAACAACCTGAAAAATGGGAGAGCATCCTGCCCTAGTATGAAGGTCACTAGAGCTCATTACATGCACTAGGCTGATTGGTCCAAAAGGATACCTCAGCAAGATTACCTAATATACCTCTCACACGTAACACTGAGAAGTCAAAAGAGGCTCAAGTGGTACGGTGATAATCCAGATCCAAGGGTTGTATTTCCAACATGGCAGAGCCCACAACTGGCTAGCCTTTTGGCAAGCCGTCGAGGAATAGCCTTTGTAGGCAAGCCATCCAGGAATAGCAGATGGAAAACACAGTGACTTAAGAGCACCATGCAAATGCAATGCAATGAACATATATATGTTTATAAAACATCACATCATGAAGTTCAAGTCAAGTTCTCTAAATTCCTAGCATAGTCGCCAGAAACTATAGCTGGTTTTTCGTGCTCCTCGTAGGTGTTTAGTCTGTTTGGGTACGATAGCCTACAGTTTGGACTCCTGTGGTTCTAAATTTGGTTTCACAAGTACAATGTGAAACAAAAAAACAAACAAGAGTCCAAATCCAGCAAATCTTAGAAAATCCATTAATCATCAGCGATGCCAAAAATGGACTGCATTGCCAGATTTCAGACTTGCCACCTATATATTTTTAGGAAAGCTAGGAAACCTGTGACTCATGCCAAAGGCCACTTGTCTATCATAACCAAAGTGTCTCGACTGGGAAACTTAGATATGCGAGGAGAAGGTCATGAATTGAGCACCCCACTCACTTGATCAAAGATCGGCCACTACTAATCATGATGTGAATTTTATAAACATTATATGCTCTTGTTCTGACTATTAATAATGCTAACATTACTATGTGAAGCAAACAAGTATTGACCACATCACTTACTTTGGAATGCTTTGATTTCATGCGATTTTGAAATAGTTTTTAAATATGTCCTACTTGAATGAAAAGCAAGCTCATATGTACAATAATCAAAGTCATTCCAACTTAAGCGAAATAACCTTCATCCACAAGCATTCATAGAGATATTTCAATTGAGCGAGTAGCCTCATGGTACTATGCTTGACATGGCAACAATCATATACATGCGATATGCTAAAGCAAAAATGTTCACCTAATACTCAATTGAGGCAAGTCAAAGAAAAAAAGATAGTTAGAAAAATGCACGATCCTAACATGACATGTAAAGCAACTCAAAGTATGAGGTAGCGCTCATAATCATTTAGGAAGTAGTAAAACAGTATATATGATGAGTCGAATTTTAATGCGTGCCAAAATGGATGCAAAGCATGGCAATGATATGAAATGAAAACATGATATTGTATACAATCATGGTAAACATGTAAATAAAAGGGAGAAAGAAATAAAGGTTGGAAGACAAACAAATATTACAAGTTTGCCCTCGCACAAGAGGGTCCGAATGTCCTAATTAACTAATTATTACAACACCAAAGGAATTAACTAATTATTACAAGTCCAAATGAAAGCAACTAATTAATTACAAATACTAATCTAAAGGAATTAAACGAAAGGGCATGCGCACATCCAAGAACATCTTCCGAAAGCATCTTTGTTTGTTGCTAGAAAATAATTTTGTTTTGGCCTCAAGATCTGCTTTTTTCTTGAAATCAACAATTTGCTATTTGCACACTCTGAAGCCAGGCCGGCCCAAAATGAGGCCGGTCGGATCTAATTAAAAATGGTCGTGCCTTAGCTTAGCTTACTAAAAAACCACCATTGTTGTACAAGATTGTGGTCGGCCGGCCTACCGAACCGCTTGGTCGTGCAAAAGACTAGCCAGCCGACCACTAAATACCTGGTATGATAGAATTGAAATAGAGCAAAACATAAGGTTTCCGAAGGATGTTCATCCTTCTTGCTCTCTCCTGTCATGAAGAATTCGCAAGGAGAGAGTAGGTTTGCTGACCAAATCATCAATCATTGCAAATTTTTTGCATGATAAGCTTCAAAAGCAAAATGAAAAGACTTGGCTAAACACACAAAAAAGTGCTATGCTCCTTACCTCCTTCCTATCATGAAATTTGTCAAGGAAGAAGTAGGCATGCTTCACTCACAAATCATCAAGTCACAAGATAGTACATGATGATCATAGAGCAACCAAAATGAACAAAAGTAACAACTCAAAAAGTCTTGTCAACTTATCTCCCTACTCATGGAATAAGGATGAAACATCCCTTTTCATGCTTCAAAGTGGAAATAGGAGAGAGTTTTCAACACTTCTCAATAAAGGTGTCATTCCAATACTTGCCTGAAAGCTATTATTGTACGCAAACTCGATTAAGGGTAGATATATCTCCCATAACCTCTTGAAGTCAAGGACATAAGTCCAAAGCATGTCCTCTAAAATTTGAATAGTGTGCTCTGATTGCCCATTGGCCTGAGTGTGGTAGGCAGTGTGCTAAAAGTCAACTTAGTCCCCAAAGCATCCTAAAGGCTTAGCCATAATCGAGCCATAAAATACATATCCCTATCCAAAACTATAGTCACCAAAACCCCGTGAAGTCAAACTATGTCTTTAATGTATAGCTTGGCAAGATAATCAACTGTGTCCCATGTATGCATAGGAATGAAATATATAGACTTGGTTAGATAGTCAACAACTACCCAAACGATATCATTACCCCCGTCGAGTTCTAGGAAGTCCCACAACAAAATCCATAATGACATATTCCCACTTCTACTCGGCTATAGGCAAGGGTTGCAACAAACCCATCGGTTTTTGGTGTTAGACCTTAACTTGTGGACAAGTCAGGTACTTCGACACAAATAATGCCACATCTCTCTTCATCTCCCTCCATCAAACTGACAACTAAGGTCATCATAGATTTTCAGGCCTCTCGAATGTACTGCAAGGCATAAATGGTGAAACTCTCGATTCACCTCCTTTCTACAAGACTCTGGTACAAACAAATGGTCTAAGTTCTTTACACTTAAATTGGAATGGATGCTCAAACCTTTTTCTTCTTTCCCATTGGAGATTCTCTCTTGGATAGTCTCCACTTCTCAGCTATGTTGTTGTACTTATAAGACTTTGCTAATCAAGGTAGGTTGTGCAATCACGCTAAACAAAGTAGGAACCTCACTAGACGTGCCAAGATACAATTCAAACTCACCAATATCCCCTAATATCTCCCATTCCCAAATAGCAATATTCACTACACTACTCACAGATTTTCTATTCAAAGCATCGGCCACTACGTTGGTCTTTCCTGGTTGGTAACGTAATTCAAAATCATAATCCTCCATAAACTCCATCCAACTCCTTTGACGCAAATTCAATGCCAGTTTTTGAAGAATTCATTGGCGACAAAGATTTTGTAGAAGAGCTCAAAAAGCTACGATAGGCATTGATTGATGTTGGAATTCTTATCTCTTGTTGACTTTACTTGTAATTTATAGATTTAGGGTAATATTGTTTGTAATATGTCTAACTCTGATGTATTATTATTTACTTTTGAATGTGTAACCTTAGCGGAACCCTACATTTCTTTGTTATTATATCCGTTGATGTCCCTGGGGTGTCACATGTGGGTCTTTTAGAGGTCGGGAATCCAAGGGTTTAAGATGACCTTTTTTTGTGAGGATTTGCAAGGCTTTGGGCAAGGTCATACGGAGGCGACTAAAGGTTTGACTTTGTATGTGGCTATTTTTTATTCTAGAGGTATTGACAAAGGGATTAGATAAAGCCGACTGAGTATTCATGGTATTAGAGTCATGATGGATGTTTCAAATAGACTCTCTTTTTTCATGGATGGATCTTCATTTGCTTGTCAATTTTTGCCTCTTGGTGCCCTCAATTTAGATTCCCACATCGAACTTCTTTGCATAAGCTCCCATATGAACATTAGTATTGAGCAACAAAACTTTTATCCATAGCCCTCTCAAGAATTGCATGGATTTGCTACTTGTTCAAACCTATTGATTTCGAAACCTCAATAACCCATCGGAGATGTGCAAAAGAATCAATGGCTCCCCCAAAACACGTTCTTGTTACCTGCTTTGGTCTTGTCGAGGAAACCAATGGCTAGGCCTATGCAAGGCTCATTTGCATTGAATACGGCATCATTAAGGCTCAAGGTGTGTTTAAATACTATGTCGCATAGAGCTATCTCCTTAGTATCACCATTAGTCTTCATAATAACTTTGGATTTGGGTTGGCACATCTTATCTCTAAATTGCCCCACAGTTAGAGGACCCCTTAGTGCAAAATTCCCAACATGGGATGTAGTCAATAACGGAGTTAGAACCCTGAAAGTTAAATTGGCCATAATTCTTTGAAGGTCTTCAGTCATTCTCATCATCTCGACAGTGGTAAGTCCGCCCATTCGGCAAATTTGATACACTTGACTTGAATTGGGCTAGATGGGCTAACTAAGTTGGTTTTTTTTTTTTTTTTTTTTACCTGAATGGTCTTGTCTTGGTGAATTGAATTGGATTGGGCCTTGCAGGGTTGATTGGACTTGGACATTCTAAGTTGATTGGTCTTAATTTGGTGAGCATAACTAGATTAGACCTTGTTGAATTTGTTGGCCTTTTTTTTTTTTTTTTTTTCAGTTGGATTAGGATTTTTCTAAGTTGGATGGGTTGGACTGGTTTTAGGTTGACTGGGATTGATTGGACTTTTTTTCTTCTCTCTTATTTTATTTTATTTTATTTTAAGTTGGGAATGACCGGGATTTTTATGGGTTGGATTGGGACTCAGCTTTTTTAGGTTAAGCTGGGCTATTGGGTTGGACTTTTTCTGAGTTGGATTGGATTGGGAGGTTTTTTGGACATTTTGTGTTCTTTTTCCTGGGTTGGGCTTGGTATTTTTTATTGGTTTGGATGGATTAGGTTTTTTTGGGTTGGATGGACTCTGTTTTTTTTTTTTTTTTTTGGTTGGGCTTTTTTCTGGATTGACTAGGCTATTTGGAATTAGCTGGACTGGGCTCTTTTTTGGATTGGATGGACTAGATGTTTTTTAAAGGACCGACAAAAGTATTTTGGTTCCAGCCTACTTGACTTGGTCAATCCTAGCATCAAAGAAAATATTTATCAGATCATGGTACTAGAAATTATGGGATCTCCCAGAGGGTATTCGAGCATGCCTGACAGTTAAAACAGTGTCTGGTCTCATGAGTGTGCAATATGAAACGAATGAGAGTCCAAATCTAGCAAATCCATAGAAAACCAGTAATCACAAGAAATACCAAACATACATCATCAAACCTGGAATTGCCACCTAATCTTTTAAAAAACTAGGAAACCCATGACTCGTGCTAAAGACCATTGTCTGTTATACAACTAAAGTGTCTTGGTTCGAGAACTTAGGTATGAGAGGATACATATCTCATGTCATAGCACATATCTTGAAATTAATGTCATAGTACATATTTCATGTCGTATCACATATTTAAAAATTGATGTCGTGGTTACATATTTGATTTGGTAATCTCTGTCATAGTACAAGTCTAGCAATTGGTGCATATTTCATGTCGTAGTACATATTTGGTTAGTGAAGAATCTCCTAGATCATAGCATGTCATAGTACATATTTCTAGAACTATTGCATGTCTCCGGTAATTTGATAAAGTTTTGATCCTTCTTAACTCATGGGACTGACATGATTTGGTATCATAATTTCACATATTTCTAATCACACTACGGTGTGTATTATTGTTTCGACTTTGCTTTCCTCGTGTATTCACAGAATACACACACATGGAGAACTTGGAAACAGATTAAAGGTATTGTCTTCTCTCCTTCTTCAACTATTGTATGCTTGGATGAATACTTGAGTGCTTGTTGCACACACTCACACACGTATGAACTATTGCACAACCATTCTCAAACTTTACTGATCTGATTCCTTGCATCAAGGATACGTAGGCAACCTATGGGTTCGATCATTTGCATGAATGTATGGAACTGCTATAAATTTTATAGCCTTGTCAAATGGCCTGGTCTTAAAGCTTTAAAATTCATTCCCGTCACCAATGACTTCTCGAGTTCTGTTAAAGAGGGGGAACTGTAGGCAACCCATTTTGACTGATCATTAGGACTTTGGTGCTTGAAATGATTCCCAATGATGAAAGGTATCATAATTTCAACCATGGAGATGGTTGAAGTTGTTAGAGTTGTTGTATTGCCATTTTCGTACCAAAAATCATTTTTTTTTACCAAAATTACCATTTGTTAGTTCGTGTTGAGGCTCTATTTTCACCCAGAAAGAGTTGGAATTTGGAAATTTCAATTTCACACAAATTGGATCTCTTTGAATTAGCTTTTCAACTCCGCTTGATTCATCTCAATCTGATGTCGGATAAGAAAGCTATGCCCAAAATATGAAAAGCTATCAAGGATTTCTGTCGGCACATGCCTTGTGCATGCACACATCCTTACAATGGCAGCCACAGATGCATTTTCTTCTTGTGCATGCACACATTCCTAGGGCGCCGCATATGCCATGTGTGTGCTCATATTCTTTCGATACACCTAGATTTTTGGGTGGCGCCGCTAATTAGCAATGAGGGAACTCTAGGGCAACCTTTCTTAATCCCCAAGCCTTTGTTTTCCTATAAATACACCCCCTCTTCCTCCCTTTTTAAGGGATGAATCCTTTGAAAAATTTTAGAGAGCTTTTCAAGTGAGTTAGAGTTGCAAATACACCAACCTAGCCCCAATTCCGAAATTCCTAACCCTAATACAGCAGTAAAGCAACTTCAAAAGGTAGAACTTGTGTTGAAGAAAATCAATGAATCCATTGCCAAAGCTTGAGGGAAGTATTCGAGCAAGTTTCCTACCTTTTTTCTCGCGCTCTTCAATTTGATTATCAAACTAGAAGCATTGTTCTTCTTTTCTTTTAATTCCATCATTTTTATTATGTTGTTCATGTTAGGTAATGGTTAGATAGTTTATATACTATTATGGGATCATGTTAGATTAGTTTAGTTTTGGCTTTGTTAGGCTTAATTCATAATTTTTGTATACTTCTCATGTTATTCTAGGATGTTTTAGTTGTTGTATATCCATGTATATTAATCCGGTAAATTCATGCATATTAGTTTAAGATTTTCTATGTGTTACGTGTTAGTTTGTTGCATATTCACCATATTAGTGCCTAATCGGGTTATAAGATCATATTTTGTGTATTAACATGTTTAGAGTTCATATTTTTAATATAATGCATGTAAGATGCTTGTGAGGGCATCAGGATAAATTTCCTTGTTCTTCGTAGCACATGCTTGTCTTTGTTGCATTTTTTTTTTTCAATAATCCAAGTTATGTGGCTTTTCTTGCAAAATTATATATTTTGGATGCTTTTATGAATATTATTTATTTTAGATTGAGTTTATGACCATGATTTATTAAAAGTCTTTTTTTTTTTTTTTATGGAAAATCATCATTATTTTCAAAAGCATGGGTTTATTCTTTAATTTAAGATAAATGATATTTATCTTTTATTCAAATCACATAGTTTTAGGGTAATAAGGGTTTTAGGCTTAAAATGGATTGTATCAAATAATTAAACACTAAAATCATAAATAGAAAATGAGTAAAGGTCAATCTTCAAATTGGATAAAATGGGGGTATTTTCATTCAATGATATTCCCCTTTTGTACCTTAGCTCCCAAACCGATAAT
Source organism: Camellia granthamiana (assembly GCA_036172215.1). Taxonomy (NCBI): domain Eukaryota; kingdom Viridiplantae; phylum Streptophyta; class Magnoliopsida; order Ericales; family Theaceae; genus Camellia; species Camellia granthamiana. The sequence continues at coordinate 71,638,285 of CM069915.1, read as the reverse complement.
CTCTAGTTATGACAAATCAAGTACTTAAGTTAGTTTCATTGTTAAAGGTTTTTAATTCTCTATAAAATTAAGTGGTGACTCTATTAATGTGGGATAAAGTAGGCACAACATTTGAGGTGGAAATGTATCTAATACCCAAAATGGCATGACGTCCACATATATATGTAAACAATACATATTATTGTATATCGTCCCTTAGCCAAATGTATAGTAAAGATACCGAAACGGACCTTTTTCGGTCTTTATTTACATTTATGTCATTTAAATACAAGTACTCTATATATGTAAATAATACATATTATTATATACCGTCCCTTAGCCGAATGTATAGTAAATACACCAGCACAGACTTTTTTTTATCTCTATTTACATTTATGTTATTTAAATAGCAGTGCTATATATATGTAAATAATACATATTATTGTTATATACCATCCCTTAGCCAAATATATAGTAAATATACCGACGCAGACTTTTTCGGTCTTTATTTACATTTCAGTCATTTAAATATCAATATCCTATATATATGTAAATAATACATATTATTATATATAGTCCCTTAGCCAAATGTATAATAAATACATTAGCGTAGATTTTTTCGGTCTTTTATTTACATTTTCAGCACTATACATGTCCCTAGCACAGTGTACAATAAATATACTATTGCCCGGACTTCTGACAAGCTAACTTCTAACTTATATATATTATTATACTATATTACCCATATATTGGGCTAGGTATATTAATACCAATAACCATCCACTCACCATCAGATGCACAAGTAAATTAATAAACATTGCAATCAACACATTCTCATCCATACATTGGGTTAGGTATATTAATAACCACCTATTCATATCAAGCTTGCAAGCAAATTAATAAACTTCATAATTAAAACATTCTCATCTCTGCAAGCAATAAATTAACAAACAAGTAAACCAATCATTGCAAAACCAAAACTCATGCACTCTAATAGGTTTTAGCAAATATAGGGAAAACAATACCAAAAGGGTGATGTAGGGTGCTTAATTGCTTCCCTACTCGTAATAGGAAACCCTGAACTCATTTTTTATTCACACAAACCATTAACGAGAGTTATTGAAATAAAACAGGCCCCACATTGGCAAACAATCTATATATAAGTACTAATTCATTAAAAATCTATTTTCTAGGTGACCTAACACACCTAAACTCTATGTTTGGTGGTGACTCCGAATAAATCTTTCAAGGGTCTAAGCAAAAACAATAAAATTGAACAATATTTCAAACGTCGCTATTAAAAACTTAGATTTTTCCCAAAAGCTATTTAAAATAAAAATCCAGGTGTGATAGTTAGAAGCAAATCAATCAACAATTCCAAAGATCTTTAAAACAGAATCAAGAAAGAGAGTAGAGATAGGTTTATAATGAAAATACAAGAATGGAAGTAGGGATTACCTCTACATGAGTAGAGATAGGGCCCAAACTGATCACAAGCTCTAACCCAACCTCCCTCTGATCAATAGAGTTCTTCTAACATCAAATTATCCAAGCAAAGGTATAGAAAGTAGTCTAAAATTCTCACCAAACTCTCTCTTTTAGTATATTTGATTAGTGATTGGAGAGGATTAGGCATTAGGGATGTTGATTAAAATTTTGGATTTTCCCTCAAGAGGGGTGGTGATTTTATAGGCATTTGGGGCTTAGAATATACCTCTATATCCCATGGATCTGGATGACATATTCCAAGATCCTTGGGACACATCACAAGAATGCTACTTGGCTGATGTCAAAGCAAGTTGTGACGAATAAGACTTGTTCGTACAGAACGAAGTAATCTGATGCATTCCTAAAAAAATGCTCCGGTAAAGGAAAAAAAGACCCAGAGACGCTTCCATGGATCAAAGTTGTTTGGCTCGTTTCTTGGAAAATATTTAGTGGATCAAGAAAGATTTGGCACGCATCCACTGGCCAAAATCATTTGGCATGCTACAGAAAAGTTGTCTGGCCGAGTGAAACTTATTCGGCTGACTTTCTTGAAAGGTTTTTCCTATTTTCTCATTCATTCTAGCTTCCTAGGCTAACTCTTCTAAAAAGCGAATCAATCATGTTTTGGAAAGTACACTGCTTAAAAGGGCCAAAATGAATGAAAATATGTAAGTTGCCTTGAAAACATTTTGAAAATCAGTTTGAGGGTTCAGAAAATGTTTTGCCCAAAATAGGTGTAGAGAAGGTTTAGTTCTCTCTTCATCCCTTAGTTATTGCTTGGAATGGGCTTTGGTGTCTTCATTGGGAGCTATTCGTAGAGCATCCAAATCTTAAGGTCAGTAAAAAATGAGGTGTCTACACATACTAAAATCAAAGTTTTAACACTTTTCAGCATTGGGAAGCATTCAAACGCCTAAATCTTATGATTAGTCAAAATAGAGTGCGTACAGTGAGCATTATAACAATTTAAAAAATATATATATATAGTGAGCAAGATAAAACTTTGAGGAACATTCTTGTTTGGCCGTATTTTTATTTTTCTATTATTTATTTTTTAGAAAAATTGTAGAAAAATGAAAACAATAAAGAATAATTGGATAAAAAAAAAGGGAAAATAAAAAATAGGACAAATTACACTAACAGTTCCTGTAGTTTATGGCTTATATCACTTTGATCCCTGACCTTTTAATTGTGATACACTGGACTATAAATTTTAAATCTCGTTCCAAAAGAAAGGATAATTGAAGACATTGTTGCTCCATTTAGAGGGTAAAACTGTCAATTAATAAAATATAAACTAGTTTGACAAAAATAAATATCAAACAATCATTTTTAAATTTTTAAAAATTATTTCTACTCATCAAAGATAAAATTATATAAAAATGAAAAATCTTTTACATTTTTATTTTATTTATTTTTTTACCAAATTAATTTTTAGTATGTGTTTGGAAGATGATCATGTAATGAGTGGTTGATTTTGTTAATATTTTTTTGATAGTTATCATGTAATAGACGATTATTAGGCTTTCGATCGATATGTTTAATATATGAAACATTTTCAGTTTTTGATTTTTTGATTTAATGGATTAGTTTAATAATGATATCAAAGTTGTTGCAATGTTTGACTTTTGAAAAAATAAAAACTAATTTAACGAAATTAAATATCAAAAAAATAATAATTTCTACCCTCCCAAAAGATAAAATTATATAAAAATGATATCTTTTTAATTTTTTTTCACCAATTTAAATTTTAATTTCTTAGAAAAAAATTTTGAAAATAAATTATGAAAACCAAATCAAACAGAACTTTATAACAAAAAAAGTTTTAACATTATTCATTTAAAATAAAAAAAAAGCCATTATATTTCAAACAACACATTAGTTAACCAATGCAAAATAAGTTGTACGATGACTTTACCCTTTAAATGGAGCAACAATGTTCTTATTTGGAACGAGATTCAAAATTTAGAGTTAAATGTATCACAACTGAAAGGACATGGACTAAAATGATAGAAGCTCCAAACCATAGAGACTGTTAGTATAATTCTCCCTAAAAAATAATTGACAAAATTATAATATTACTCGTCACATATGTTGTCACATTTCCTCCTCTCTCTCTCTCTTCCTCGTCTCTTCTCTCCCCCCCCCCATCTCCACTTGTCTCTTCTCTCCCCTCCATCTCCAGTCGACAATCACCCCTTTTCCGCCTTCTCTAACCACCCACCAAACCATCTCCACACCTGTTGATCCCGACCCTCTTCAACTCTTCCCCTAACCCCCTTTCACATCCCTTTGTCGCTGCCACTTTCATCATCATCCTCATTCCCAACTCCCTTTGATCACCACTTTCAAAATATATATATATATATATATATTTTGAGTACAAATCACATTGCCTAACAAAATTCAGTTCTTTCTTGATCCTTAAAAAGTCATATCCAATCAAATTTACAATTTTACCCTTATAATAAAAAAAATTAATGTTTGTTGAACAAATATTGATTAAAGAAAAAAAAAGTTATATAGCTTTATATACGGGAAACATCAAAATGAGTTGTTCAGTTTATAATCTAATATGAAGGGAATGGCTTCCCTCTAGTCCAATTACGTACTGAAAGGTATTGTTGGGCCTGTGGGAGTTCACTACGGGTCCCGTTTCGATAATTAGAACCGTTGAATGTGTAGAACTCATCGAGTACTATATATCTATACAGAATCACGTTGTATTGGATATCGATAGTTATGTGATCAAATCAGTTTTGTACAAAAAATGGACGGTGAAAAATAAACGGCTTACAAAAATCTAATTTGATCACATAGCTATCGATATATGATCAGCGTGATTTTTTACAAGCACATATTACTCGACGAGTTTTACACATTCAACGGTTCGGATTATCGAAACGGGGCCTGTGGTAACCCTCCACGAACCTAATAGTATCCTGTAACCCAATCATGAAGACATTCCCTAATATAAATTTGAGGGAATCTTATTGAATTTTTGGTTGTCGTGACATTGTCAATCATTCTGCACTAGAATATATACTTTTGAAAAACTCTTAGGTATGGATGCAATTTTATTATATAATTTGTGATTTGAGTTATATATTTTTGTAAGATGACTTATATAAATTTATGAAAATTTACGTGAATTTACAAATTTTAAAATTTTTATAAATTCATGCCAATTTCTCTTCAAAAATAAAAATAGAAATAATTGTTTGTCCAAATAAACCAATAAGAATTTCTTGGTCACTTGGTCCCTATCTTGAAAATAATAATGAAATTAAAAACGTGTTTTTGATCCAAGTAAAGTTATAAGAAATCTGTCTAACTAAAATGCTTCAAAATTGGGTTAGAATGTGAGAAAGAATTGGAGCATTATCTGGAGTCAGTTACACAAAACTGATTTGAGTAACAACTTTTACGAATGATGAGCAGAGACTTTGTTGTCAACAACACATAAAAACTTTATCTTTCTCCATCCGCAAGTAATGTGCACGGTGTTCTTTGTTATCAGTTCTTGTGATGTGCAGTGAGTGTCTTGTAGGCAACAATATTAGAGTTTTGTGTTTCATGAAAAGAGAAGGAAATTCAGTGACACACATTGATTGAAAACTTTGAAAAGAGAAAAGGGTCTTTGGAGGAGTTGTTTGGTATAACTTTGTCTTCACCATATAAATGACAATAGGTTTCACCGGCTTTTCTAGCTTTCCGGTGAGTCGAGTGATTTTCCAGCCTACGTTGCCACTTATTCTCATTGATACACGTTCTTCGCCATCTCCGGAATCCGGCTTCATTTCACACAAAAGGTTGGAAACCTTCCCCTACCTTGTTTGTGTCATGTAGAGAGATAGATTGTATTTTAATAAATACCAACATTCACTTTTATTTGTCTTAGTAACTTTTTAATTTGGATGTATAAAAAAATTAAAGATAGACCAATTGTATAGATTATAGATTATGGAAAATATATAGATACACACAACTCACAAATAAAGCAATATTGTGATCTTCCGCTGCATGGAAATTGTTTGCAATCTGTATTCTAGCTACACGACGTATGATAAGAGAAGATACATGTCCCTAGTCCCTAGTCCCTAGTCCCTTTTTAGTTTTTGGCATAAAAATATCAAAGTAACACAAAAAAATATTTATATGTATATATAGAATGGTATGGTAAATTTGTATCCATTTATTTGAAATTGAAAGGCCCATTAAAATTATTCCACCATTATCATTATCTTATCATTATGATGGGGTTTTCTATAAATTTTGTTTTTGTTTTCTTTTAATTATAAAAAATAAAATAAAAATTTATAGCCATTTGTGCAAAAGTACATCAATTATTCGAGGGTGTTATTGTAATTTTATATAATTAAATGCAATTTGTACAAAAATAGAGGGTAATTCTATTTTCACACGTCAACTTTTTTTCATTTCAAACATTGAATGAAACAATTTTGTCCTAGAATAAAAATATGAAAACACTCTTAGATTCTTTCACCCAAACTTTAATTATAAAATACCACAATCATCCTTCATCGTCAATTTCACCTCTCTCATTTGATATCCCCTCATATCGCTTCTTTCTCCATTTTCCTGCGACCACCTTCCACCATGAACCATGCACTTCCACAAACCCCCCGCTATGAATTACCCACTATAACATCCCAAATTTTGAGCCGTTAATAAATCAAATAAACCCCAATTTTACAATTCCCAATAACTACTAATATCAAATATACAAATCATCTTCGAAATGATTACACAAATGTTTCCAAATATATATATATAGAGTGGTAGGCCCAAAAACTCTAACTCAAATAATCTCTTTAGCACTTCCAATTTGATCGCCACTAAATTGTTTTGCACCTAAAAAAAAATTAATTCGAAAAATATATAATACGACAAGAATAATAAGGCTCAAATAGAAAATAATCAACAGAAATCCAACAATTATGACATAACACAAATGATTCGAATTGAATTAACAAACAATTAACCAAATTGTATAAAGAAGTAAACTAATATATGATAACTTGTGCAAGAACAAATACGCGGTTCTACTTAGTATATAACCAGTGATTGGTCTTACCTACCTCACTCAAGTACAATTGCTTATCTAGACATATCAGTACAAGCTACTCGCAGGATCTACTCGATCTATGTATGGAGTATTTTTATGTCAGTTTGTCAACAAATCAACATTTCAAATACAAAGTAACTACACAGAGTTTAATCAAATAACTAGAATAATCAAACGAATCAACATAGAATGATTTTATAGAATTTATCAAATGATCACAATAATTAAGAGGATTACAAATTAGAAGTAATTAAAACCAAAAATAAATAAATTTGCAAACAGATTTAGAGAGAGTATATTGCGTACCACTCAAATTATCTCAACCCAATTTCCTCTGTCAATTCCCAAAAATGGCAAATTAAAATTCTAACACAAGGTATGTAAGATTTGACAAAATTTACAATTTTTCTCTTTTGTAAAATTGCTAAATCTCACTCTAAATACTCTCAAACTAAACTCAAAATATTTGTAACAACAATTTGGCCAAGGTAGAGCCCAAGTAGGGAGCTGAAAGAGTCTGAGAGAATGAGTCAATTTATAGGCAAAGAGACTTGGAGCCAAAGAAAAGATTTTAAAAAAAAAAAAAAAAAAAAAATGACAATGAGACGAAGGAAATGAAGGTTGGCATGTATATCAATCAAAAAGGACAATAGGTATGGAGAAAGGAATAGCGATGGTCGGCCAATTAAGATTTTATTTTATTTTTTTACTTTTTTATTTTTTTTGATGCTTAGAACACTCCCAAGGCAGGATTTTTAAGATCCACCCTTATTAGCCAAACTAGAAGAAGCTAGTTAATCCACTTAAACCGTCGGACTTTCACTTGAGTAGTAGGAGATTAAAATCTTGGTCAATAATGAGAGGAGCAAACTCCGTTCCTAACTAGGATGATATTTTTGTTTTCTTGGTGAGGAAGAAAAATGATGAATGGAAAAAAAAAAATTTGAAAAAGAGATGAACAACAATGAGGTGGACATAAAATAGATAAAATAAATATAAGGAAATAAATTAGATTCTAATCTAAAAATCTCACCGCTATCTAAAATAAAATACCAACACCTCTTATTAAAATATTTAATGCCTAAAAAATACAAGATTTAACACCCACTTTCAAAATTGATTGTAGAGGTCTACGATGGAAGGGGTAAGTAGGGAGTGGCAGTGATGGTGGTGATGGAGGATTGAGAGTGCTAACAATAGCGACGAAGGAAGGGTAGGTGAATGGAAAAAAAATTAAGATTTTAAAATTGAAGATGAGAGTATTATTGAAATAAATAGATGTGTACTAAGAATTTATATTTTTTTAATGTACATACTGAAAAGGTGTTAATAAGTGTGCACTAAACAAAATTGGTATATGAAAATGGAATTACCTAGAGGGTGAATAGCATGAGCCCCCTTGTTTTGGAAGTTCTTTGCAAAATAAAATTGAAGATGAGAGTATTATTGAAATAAATAGATGTGTACTAAGAATTTATATTTTTTTAATGTATATACTGAAAAGGTGTTCAATAAGTGTGCACTAAACAAAATTGGTATATGAAAATGGAATTACCTAGAGGGTGAATAGCATGAGCCTCCTTGTTTTGGAAGTTCTTTGCAAAATAAAATTGAAGGTGAGAGTATTATTGAAATAAATAGATGTGTACTGAGAATTTATATTTTTTTAATGTATATATTGAAAAGGTGTTCAATAAGTGTGCACTAAACAAAATTGGTATATGAAAATAGAATTACCTAGAGTGTGAATAGCATGAGCCTCCTTGTTTTGGAAGTTCTTTGCAAAAGTTTCTTTGTGTATTTGATTCTTGAAACTATACGTTCATGTGAGTTATACTTTAGAAAAATGTTATAAATAGATTTTTTACTTAATTTTCTTATTACTTGACGCAAAGATTGCAAGTCTCATATGTATTTTTTATTGTAGATCTAGTATATAACATTACTCTTATACTAATCAAATAAAATAAAAAATGTTCAGTGATTTTTGTTCCCAACATACCAAAAGATGCAAATGGGTTGATTTTCCATGACTTATGGGAGAAGTAAACTTGATGAGATTAAATAAAATCAACATTTTAAATTTTTTATTTTTTTTAAATTCCAACCTATTATGAGAATTGACATAATAAGAAGAAAGCTTGTTCTATTGTTCTCAGTTAGAACAAAAATATATTTTTCATTTGATCCCATTAAAGGTGAATTACAACCACAGCATTTATGAAATAACTTAGTATTACTTGTTTTGTTTCACAACAAATGAAATTAAACAGGACATTATTGTAACACTTCTGTTCATCATTAAAAAAAAAAAAAAAAGGTCACAAACACACAGCATTCACCTATTTAAATTAGTTTGCAAAATGTGTGTGTATTGTTCGAAAAAAGTTGTTTATACCTGCTTCTTATGCTTAGTAACATATGTGTATTAATCAAAACTCAAGGAAATCATAAATTCAGAAATGAAATTGAGAAAAAGTTTTTCATCAATAAATATATTTATCCAAAACTTGTTGAAGAAAAACTGTTAGAATGAGAGAGGGTATCATTTTCATGAGGTAATAAAATCCCAATTAGAGAGACAGAGTGATTGAATAGATTTATGATCTAGTTTGTGGTGCATACTACTCTTCTATGCAAGCCTTTCTTTGCTTTCCTTCCACCAGTATTTTCTTCATATATTTCTCTGATAAATAAATATTTGTTTTCATGGAAAAGGTAATTTTGTCAATGACTCTCTCTCTCTCTCCCCTTACATGTTGTCATATATATATATTCTTCTGCTCTCACGCCATTCATCCCAATCTTCCCTTTGCCAAGTTTCTTTTAACCACACTTTTCAAGCTTTCCAATGTTAATCGCCTGTGAGTTCTCTTCTTGTGAGGAGTACTTATTTTTTTTGTTTTTTTTTTTTTTTTTTTAATGAATTTAGTAAGGCTTGTCATTAAAGTCGTTGGTTGCATGAGTTCGAGTCACAAAAACAGTCTCTCTATAAATGAGAGTAAAGTTTGGAAGATTTTGCAATCCCCAAACCCTGCTCTAGTAGGACCTCGTGCATGCAATTTTATTTTATTTTATTTTATTTTTTATTTTTTATTTTTTATTTTTTAAATATTGGGAGTATGTATCATGGAATGCAACATCTTTTCATTTTACAATATTATATTGTTGTTCTAAGTCTATGTTGTGTTGTTGTATGTGGTGGAGTCATCATGTATAAAATCATTATTTCTCTTAAATTTTACAATTTTCCACTGTAGTTAAAAGATTTTTTTGATATACTTAGCACAAGCATGGCCTTAAAACTTTCATTTTCTGAAAAAATCGTATGATAACATGTTTCTTTGTAACCATCCTCCCTTGTTAACTAATTTTTTTTTCCTTGTTATTTTTCAGAGGAAACCTCAAACTGATCCAATGGATTCTCTTAACACCACCAATGAGATCGTGGTAAAGGTTTGAAATTAACAATTTTTTTTTTAGAGCAAAAAAATTTGAAAGATATAGCAAAATTTATTATTTAGTAAGATCAAATTCTGAAATTATGGGGCTGGATTTGGCAGCTGCATAGTTTTGGTTGTTTCTATTGGATGCTCTTTTATCTGTCTAGTTCTCTTAGTTTGTTCCTATTGACTAAATTTTGCCCCAAATGTGCTTTTTAATGGACTTTGGGACTATTTGTTCTCTCCTAATTTCTAACATAAGCATAGTTCTTCATATATTTGTGCATTTTATCAATAATTATTAAATGTTTTTTAGTTTCCAAAGTAGCCTTCATGTTTCCTATTTTGGGCATAGTTTCAACCATTTATTCTTGTTTCATTGTTACAGAGAATATGTTGAATTTTTTTTCCTAAACTAATTATTTATTTCTTGATTATGATGAGTGAACAAGTTAAGGACATGCCTCAATATCATATTCCAGGCTCACCAAGACATTTTTTTTATTGTTTATGTTTCTTTTCGAGTAGTTGGATCCTCATCGGATGACTAGAAGAAATTGTGAGCAATATTTGGATAATTTTCTTGGGAGTCCACATGAAGAATATTAAGGAGACACTTGATGACTATCTAGTATTAGATTAGGAGAGATTTATTATATACCAACTTCTTAGGCTAATGAAACCATTACAATAGTTGAGAATATGATATATACATTGTTTTTAACTTGCTACAAATGATGATTTCATTTTGTAAACAGGAGAGACTAGAAGATATTCACCTTACATCAGAACATGAAGAAACAAACTGTAGTGAGATTAATGAACAGAAGACGATGAGCAGGTCCCTTAGTAATGCGGGCTGCGTTAAGAGAAAAAGCATAGGAGGTTGGAACTATGCAATTGTCTTACTAGGTACTCAAAATGATCCTTTATTCATGTAGCAGACGCCAATTGACTAGGACATATGGTTTGCGATTCTGGTTTGGTTTGATTTGATTTGGTTGTGGAAGTTCATATTAGTTAACAATAACCATAGCTAGGGATACAAAATTTTCCATTAAAGGTAACATAATGCAGTGCTATTAGCACTGCGTTCATTCTGGACACAACGCTCCACCAATATGAATGTAGTGTTGACAACTTCTCTATAAAAAAGACAATTGAATTTGTAGCATTTTTTTATTAGTTAATGTGCTAGTTAAACATAAAATTTTCTTCTCCTATGTGGTGTAGCAAATCAAGCCCTTGCAACACTAGCTTTTTTTGGTGTTGGTGTGAACTTGGTATTGTTCTTAACCAGAGTCCTTGGACAAGACAATGCCAGTGCAGCCAACAATGTCAGCAAATGGACTGGGACTGTCTATTTATGCTCATTGATCGGAGCGTTCCTCAGCGATTCCTACTGGGGTCGATACCTAACTTGTGCCATTTTTCAGTTAATCTTTGTGGCGGTAATATTATTAACTACCAGAGAATTGAACTTACATTTCTTTAATCCTGGAATTGCTAACTAATTAAGCTAGGTACTTTAATCAGGGTTTGGTTCTATTATCTCTAGTCTCTTGGCTTTTCTTGCTCAAACCAGAAGGTTGTGGTGATGGAAAACAAATTTGCATACCCACTTCTTCAATAGGCACTGCCCTATTTTACTTGGCTATCTACTTAGTGGCCTTTGGATATGGAGGACATCAACCCACCATAGCAACCTTTGGAGCAGATCAATTTGATGAGAAAAATCCTAAAGAAAAAGTTTCAAAAGCAGCTTTCTTTTGCTACTTCTACTTTGCACTAAATGTTGGCTCTCTCTTCTCAAATACCATTATGGTCTATTATGAGGATAATGGTAGATGGACACTGGGGTTTTGGGTATCCACAGGATCTGCTGTTGTAGCTCTGCTGTCATTTCTATTGGGATCCCGTGGATATAGGTATGTTAAGCCATGTGGCAACCCTTTGCCTCGTGTCACTCAAGTATTTGTTGCTGCAACTAGGAAATGGAATGTAGTTCCAGCTGATAAGAATGAATTGTATGAGTTACAAGGATCAAAATCTGCAATTAAAGGAAGCAGGAAGATTCTTCACAGCGATGAATTTGGGTGAGTATTCAAATTTCTCATTACATTATCGTTGTTGCTGTTTTTTATTTTATTTTATTATTTTTAATATACACACACACATATATATATATGTATGTATATATTTTTTAATGGAACACTCTACCTTCATATAAATTAATTACCATAATAATCTTGTGGTAAAAGAGGTTAACATTGGAGGGTGGCTTGTTCAATAAAAAGGGATAAGACTGCATACATTTTTCATTCACCAAACTCTACTTTTGCATGAGCCTCATGCATTGGACTATCCTCGTTATAAAAGAGGTTAACATTGGTCATATAATAATCATTGGCCCAGAATAAACGTTGGATTTCTTGTTGTTTGCTTGTTTCTTAATAGGAACATATTGATTTATTAATTTGATGCTTATATGATGTTCCATGGATGATGCATGGTCAGGTGTTTTGACAAGGCAGCAACCTTGACAGAGAAAGATCAGGGTGAACCAATAAACCCATGGAGACTATGTACAGTTACTCAAGTAGAAGAATCCAAATGCATTGTAAGAATGTTACCCATTTGGCTATGCACTATCATATACTCAGTTGTTTTTACTCAAATGGCTTCACTATTCGTCGAGCAAGGCGTGGTAATGAATTCCACAATTGGAAATTTCCATCTTCCAGCAGCAAGCATGTCCGCTTTCGATATCTGTAGTGTCCTTATTTGCACTGGCATTTACCGCCACGTCCTAGCGCCGGTAGCTGGCAAACTTAGCGGAAACCCTAAAGGCTTAACTGAGCTTCAGCGAATGGGGATCGGCCTTTTTATTGGAATGCTAGCCATGGTTGCAGCTGGTATCACTGAGATAGCAAGGCTAAAAAATGTGATCCCTGGTAACCATTCAAGCTCTTTAAGCATATTTTGGCAAATACCTCAATATGTGCTCGTAGGGGCGTCAGAGGTATTCATGTATGTAGGACAGTTGGAGTTCTTCAATGGGCAAGCACCGGATGGGATAAAGAGTTTTGGAAGCTCACTTTGCATGGCATCAATTTCTCTAGGGAATTATGTGAGTAGTATGCTTGTTAACGTGGTAATGGGAATAACAGCAAGAGGTGATAAACCAGGTTGGATACCGGAGGATCTAAATAATGGTCACATGGACCGATTTTACTTCCTAATTGCTGCCTTAACTGCTGCTGATCTTGTGGTCTATGTTTTTTGTGCAAAGTGGTACAAGTGTATCAATGTTGAGGAAAGCGATATGGATCAAGTTGACAATGATGAACAAGCAGAGGAAGAAGAACAAGTGCTTAGTAGAGTCTGAATAAACTCTAACCAATCTTCTTTTAAAGAATAGTGGAGAACCATTCGGAAGCATCCGGTGCTTGCCATTGAAGCGTTCTTGTTCAAGTTTTTTTGGGTTGTATTTATTGTTATCAGAAGCATTCGTTGCACCATATATTTGTTTAATTATTCATTTATCTAAAAAGGTTTGATTGTGTAGGTACTTCAGAATCAATCAATAGCCTGTCTGGTACCACTATGTACTTTCATGTACTTGCTAATTGGCTAGCTCTTGGGGTATATGATATGAAATCTGAATTTTAGAATTTGTGTTTCAATCCTCATGTCAGATATGTTGAATAATAAATAAATGGGTAAGACTATGGTACACGTCTCTCAATAGGTGTGTACCATATACACCTTTTTTGATCCGCAAAAAAAAAGGACTTTATTGATGGAAAACATGAAAAATTGCATCAATAAAGAGGAGCTTGGAGTTATAACAAGCTCCAACTTCCTAGTTGGTGAGAGACCAACAAACAGAGAAAACAGAGCAAAGAAAAACAAATCAGCAAAAAACAAAGCAGAGCTAAGAGCAACACATCAGCAAAACAGATCAGCCTTGAACTGCAACAGCCCTTCCAAGCACCAAGAGCAACACATCAGCGAAACAGAACTCAGGCAGAGAGACAGCCAGCACTTTAGATAATCTACACTACCTTGAACTACACTGCTAACAATCATTCCAAGCACATTGCCTTGAACTACAGCAGCCCTACATTCAATCCAAGCACCAAGTGCAACAACAGGAACCAGCAGATCAGTACCAGCAGACCCACCAGAGCATAGAAAACACAGCAGGAACCAGCAGATCAGGAACCACCAGACAAAGCTCCAGACTGAAACCATAACTTTCAACCTCCATTCCTGAAACAATACTTCACCTGTGGCAAATTAGAGACCAAATCATGAATAGAAAAGTCTACTAGAGTGTGTGATGCTTTAAGCCACATAGCAACTTGAACCTTCACTAATTCACACAGAGCTTCCAAGTTTGGTTGAGAGCCGTTAAAAACACAGTCATTTATATGCTTCCATGTGGACCAGAGAGTGGCCAAAGGTATAACCATCCAGATTTTCTTCTCCAGCTTCTACATTCTACATCCAGACCACCATTGCAATAAACCTTGCACTGAACCTGGCAGCACCCACTGCAATCCCCACCAGTGTATAATGTCAGACCAAAGCAGCCACACAAAGGGGCAGAAAAGCAGAATATGTTCCGCTGTTTCAACCTGATTATGGCAAAACACACAGCCAAGGTTATAAGGTGTACCATATACACCTTGTAACTAAAGAAAAAAATAGTATAATTTTATATTTTTTGAATCATAATAAAGGAAAGAAAGAAAACTATAACCAAGGAGAAATCTACAACGTGCATCTTTTTGAATGGTGTACATACTAAAAAAGTTATTTTTTGTAAAGAAAGTTATGATTTTTATAATGAAAGTTACCATTATGGGAAAGACTATAGTACACACCCCTCAAAGGGTGTCTATCATGTGCATTTTATAACTAAAGAAGAAAATGAAATAACTCCATACTTTTTGAATCATAACTAAAATATTAAAAAAAATCTCATAACTAAATATCATATGAGGCATAACCAAAGATCTCATGTGTCATAATTAAAAAAAAAAAAAAAAAAAAAAGAAGAAGAAGAAGAAGAAGAAGAAGAAAATAACATAATTAGGGGTGCATTAATTCACCCCTTTCAAAGGGTGTGTATAGTAATACACGATCTGTTTTTTTTTCATTTTTCCAAATACACAATCTTTGCTACTCGATAGATCTCTTGTCAAGACCCGAACCTATCCCTAGAGGTTTGGATCGTAACTGTCTAGTAATCATGAGATTACCTATGGCCTCAGACACAAATTCGAAATATAATTATATATATCGGGCCAGAAGCGGAAGTAGGATAATGTTATGAATAAAAATTGACCATTGAGTTGTACATACATGACATGTCGGAATACTTTAAGTTAATAACCCACATTCAAAATACGTTTGTACAAATATACGTCCATTCATTCATGACTTCATGACTATCACATAAGAGTATCATTCATAAACTTACAAAACTTAAACTTCTTGAAATCAAAAGATGGTCAAGCATGACCAACAAAAACAAAAGACAAAAGCCTCATCAGAGAGGCACCCTTGGCAAACTTCACAAAACACGGTTGATCTTCCACAAGTTCACTAGGGCTGGACATCTCACTGCTTACCTAGATACATATATAACGGAGTGAGCTAGATCCTAATGAATAACATCAAAGTAAATGGGTTACATGAATGAGTTCTATTACATAAACATATTTGTTTTCACAGCACATTCCTTCATAACGGAACAACCTTTGATCCAATACATGACAGGACGACCTCTGGTCCAACATATAACAGATGTACATAGCAGAACATAACATAACTTAACGGAACGACCTTGTGTCCAATTGATTACAGTTATATAATGACCATTTGGTCAACACATAACAGATATCGACTTATCAGATAACCAGAATGACCTTGGATCTACCTTATCAGATATACAAAACACCTTATCAGATATCTAACATGTTTATACTTAATCAATTCCATTAACAGATATCATATTGATCGAACAGATAGAAGCTCATTCATACTCACAAAATCATAAGTTTAGAAAAGTTTACCACATTGGAAACATTTAGAAAATAGCATATAAGAAAGTATCTTTACTAAGATATTACTCATAGCAATTAGATTGTTGACACGTCTCTGTGGATCAACCTACACAATACATAAACACATACTCATATTGGAACACATTGCTTAATCGAATCATTCTTAACTTATCCAATTCCGTTAAGTCTAATTCTAACTCATTAATTCATTTGGGAGGCTTAACTCATGCTTAAAAATACTCAGAAAGATATGAGAATGAAGACATGAACATAATATAACTTTTCAAAATATGCTGAAACATGATAGTTTGCTCAGGCGGTCCTTCAGTCACTCGAGTGGTTTGCATGGTCTGCAAAAGTACTGGATGCTCAAAATCTATGCTCGATGGTCACTTGAGCCATGTGAAAAATAAATTGAGGTCGCTCAACCGGTCTCTTGGTCGCTCGAGCAATGTGCAATGCTTTGCAAAAATATTCAAAGCTCTTATTGTGTGCTCTATTGGTGACTTCATTGCTCGAGCGATGCGATTGGATTCTAGGTTTTCAAAACATGAAGAAAAATGCACCAAACTTAATCCCAAAGCAAAAACTATTGCGTGGCTTGTCCAAACACTTAGAAATACTTGAAAAACATGAATATGTAGTCAATTTCAAACCCTTAGCTCAAATCTTCTCGACTTCCACAAAATTCAAGCTTAAAACTTCCTAAATTCTTTACAAATGGAACTCAAACCTCTATGCATGTATGAACTTGTTTCAATTCTTCTTCTAGAACTTTTAAAACATGAAATTGAACTTCGAAAACCCTTTGAATTATGAATGCATGAATGATTTAACTCTCAATTCAAACATAAATAACAAACCTCATGCTCAAAATGATGAAACTCTTCATGTTGATGCATGCATGTATGTTCTAGCTCCAATTTCATCATCCTTCAGCTATTTCTTGTGTTTAATCTCATTATCTTCTTGAATTCATATGTTAGGTGAGTTATCATCAAGAATTGAGGTCGAATTTCATACCTAGAGCCTTGAATTACAATTATTCTAGCAGACACTTCAGTTCCTCTCCTTAGTTCTTCAATCTCCTAGCAAATTCTTCAAGCTCAAGCTTTTTCTCTCTCTAAAATTGAACTCTCTCTCTCTCTCTCACTAAGGTGTTCTCCAGCAGATTTGAGCTCAAAACCATCCATTTAGCTCTCCATAACTCAAATATATACATGTGATTAGCTTAGGATGCTAATTAAGGATTAAGCTAAGTAATTACAACTTAAGTTAATTAATCAAAACTTAATTTACAAAATTGAATCAATTTGTAATCAAACTTCCCAAAAGGTATAAAAACTTATGATATCCTAATTAAACTTATCAACTTTGGTGTCTAAAGTCATTGAGGCCTTCAATTTCAGATTTAAAGTAGAAATCACAATAGGTAATTCATCAAATGAACAAACATGAACTAATTACACACCAAACACATAATTAGCATTCAAAATTAAATAAACATAAGTATATTACATGGTGGGGTTATCACATCTCTCATCATCAAAGAAACTTCTCTTTCTATCTTGAGCTCTATCGCAAAACTTCCCTCTCTCTATCTCAAGCTCCAAATCAAATTTGAGATCTACAAGCTTCAATATACAGTAGATCTATCTTCTTCTATTTTTCTGCATATTTGATGTGTTTGTGTGTGTGTGTCTCTCTCTCTATATATATCCCTACATATATATATAGATGTATATATATTGTAGATTTATGAAGAACACAATAAGTAATTCACGTTTTTGTTTGATAGGCCTACACATTGTCATGGATGGATCTCTCATTATCATTTTGTATCAAAACCTTGGGTTTTCTTCTCTTTCTACATCTCGGTCCCTTCTTCTTCTTCTTCTTCTTCTTCTTTTTCTTCTTCTTCTTCTTCTCTCTCTCTCTCTCTCTCTATCTCTCTCTCTCTCTCTCTCCATTTGAGTGATTTTAGGTTCATTCTAACAATTTTTTCTAGTATTAAGTTGAATAAAATTTCAACCAAGATAAAGTTCAAATTATCTTGAAGTCAGTTCATTTCAAAAATTGAGGTTTCGATTTTGTGTTTTAAATTATTTTAGATGTATTTTTGGTGTTGAATATGTACGTTTCTAGATGAAGATTTGTTAATGCAGTGATGACTATATCTATTATATAATTTGTTGATAATAAACTTTTTTTCGCTATTGTATGGAGTTATTTTAGGTTTAAGCCTATGATTAAGTTGAGTATATTTCGTTGAATAGAGTTTACATCATTGATATGGAATTTTGATGATTTTTATTTTCATTGATTGTGCTTTGTTATTGAAATATTGATTCCTCTCTCTCTGTGAAATATTGAATATGGAGGTATTGTTATATATTAGTTAGATATGTCTATATCAAAGAGTTTGAAAGATACCATAATTATTTGGAAACATAGCTTTGTTTTATTTTTCTCAAATGGTGTTTCACTTGTTGCCTCTTTAGATTGGTAGGCGGATGTTTAGGCAAGGGATTGAAACTGGCAACCGTAATGGTGACATAGAGCAACGTTGGGTGGGTTACTTGTGGTTTTGTTTCTTCGGGATAGTGACATAGAGCAGTAAATGAATTCTTTTTTGGAAGTGAAAAAGATCGATTTTGTTATAATGACAGGTCCAAATCTTTTATAGTTCTATGTCAACATTGAGGTTGTCAAAAAATCAAACTAGGTATCCCATAAAATGTCTGTAAGAGGCCATATATTCTTTACCATTAGATGTTGGAGGAATTTATCCACTCATGTTTGTGATCATGACGAGGAGGGTAAGTTCATTCTCTATCTCTTGATCCTTTGAATTTGATGATAGAGGAGTTTTACTCTTTCATACTCACTCTTGTGATGATGAGAGTTTACTCATTCTTGTTGTTGGAAGGCCTATATGATCATGCTAAATTCCATTTTCTTACGTCTCTCTCTTTTTTCTTTTTTTCTTTTTTGTGATGAAGAGAATGGAATCATCTCATCTTGTTTTCATTTTTTCACTTGATATTTTGGAGGGAGTTTACACTTCTCATGTTTATTTCCATGATTAAGGAGGCAAACTTGCTCCATTTACTTAAATCTTTTACCTTTGTGTGGAAGAATTTACTCTCATGTTAACTTTTATGATGAAGAGAGTAGACTCATCACATTTATCTTTGATTTCAAGTTTTTATTCGTTTTAGTTGTAGCTTCTTTTGAATTGATAGATATAGCTTGTTGTGATTCTTTCATTGTTGCTTCTTTGATTATCTTGCTAGTTAGCTTTTTTTTTCGTATAGCTTCTATTTTGATTTGTTTCTCTTTATCTCTCCTTCTTACTCATGCATGCTTCTCTCTCTCTCTCTCCCCCTTGTATTTATTCATGTTTCCCATATGATACCTTGCTTCATGTTTTCTTTATCATATTTTATTTATGATTGGTATCAATGTTTATGCATATTAAGCTCGATTCATTGCATCTTTTAGTTTAATTGCTTCTGTGTGGTTTGTGAATACTCCCATGCTTGAGATGGTTACATGACATATGATTTCATGAGTGTCATTGCATTTAGTTCTTTATATCTAGGATCCTGCATGTTTTCTAACCCTTTTGGGCTTAGCTTGGTGTTGATGAGTACTAGGTGAGCTTATTTTATCGTTGCATCTTGTTTGTGCATTCTTCCTTTACTATGTTTAGCATGCAACCATGAGGCTATGTGCTTACTTGAGATATCTCTTTGTTTGCTCATTGGTTGGAGATTATTTTGCCTAAGTTGGAATTGTTTTGATCTCTTTATATGTGAGTCTCATTCTCTTTCTTTTGAGTTGCTCCTTTCAAAATCATAAGAGATCAAAATGTTCCAAAGTATATGATTCAGTCCATACTTGTTTGCTCCATATAGTAAATAATAATTGGGATTTGAGCATATTTTGGTAATGAATCTCATATCAAGAGTTAGTAGAGGCCGATCTGTGATAGGGTGTTCAATTCATAACCTTCCCCCCTCATACCTAAGCTCCTAAGCCAGACTTTCTATTTGTGACGGACAATGGCCTACATTGGCACGAGACAGGATTTCCTAGTTTTCACAAAAAAGATTAAGTGGCAACTTTGAATCTGGTGACGTGGTCTGTATTTGACATTTCTTGTTATCGAGTTGTAAATTGTTGTTATTTCAATTGTTGGTCAGTTCATGACCCAATTAAGACTGTTGTGGCAATACAAGTATTCAGTTTTCAGTATCAAGTTCAACCTCATTTTCATGCAATGCGGTGCTCGTGATGCAAAATACAACACTTTTTCAAATAAAAACTGGTTTTCATTCCGATCATGGTTGTTTTTACAAAAGAGCAGTACAAGTTTTTAAAGCAAATAAAACATGTCTGAAGCTTCACAATGTGCTAAAAACCACAAACAAAAAGAAACTAAGCAAAAATGCATAAATCAGAGCTGGATGCCTTAGGCCCGAGAAGCCCTCTTCGTCCTCTTCCTTGGGGGAGAGGACTCTGGGGCACTGTCTCCGTCAGCACCGTTGTCTGAATCTGGACTAGAGTCTGAACTGGAGAAATCTCCGCTCTCTGACTCGGAGCTCGCCTCGGCATCACCCCCACTCTCGGAACCCTAGCCGGCGTCATCATCTTCACTCTCAGATGACTCTAAATGCTAACTTGCTGCCTCCTCAGAGTCGCTCGTCTCAGCATCATCATCACTTAGAATGGGCTCTGAAAGGCCACTCCCGTCTTGGGTGCCTCTGGCTCTGCCTCGGTCGCGTGCTGGAATCTATCTCTCTCTCTCTCCTCCCTATTGCTGGAGGAGGTACTACTACTGGAGATGCTGCAGCTCGTGTCGTCGGTATGGGTGGGATCTGAAAAGATAGTTGTTTCGTATCAATTATAGCATGTGTATTAGATGTAAGCATAGTATGCAGAATGAGTATATGCAGAAGTCAGATACAATGTGAATACAGTATGCAAGTGTAGTGTGCCAGATGTGGTCTATCAATACAATGTATCAGTGCAGTTTAGGAAATTTTCAATGTCAATGTCAGTGTCAGTGGAAAGTTGATGCTCGGAATGGAAAACTGAAGAAATTACCTGAACACCATAGAGGCTGAATAGCATCTCTCTCCTCTGTATCATATCCATCAGCGAGGCTATTAGCTCGAGGGCGCCTCCTGTATACTCGATTGATGCCTGCAAATGTATTTGAATGATTAGTATCTGCCATAGATATATTTGAAATAACATATGGAGTGCAAGTGCTAAAGTGTGGTTTATATCGGAGTCGGGCCTCGGACCCTGACAAGCTCATGACCAGCTGCTGCAGGCTCAATCGAGATCTGGTAAGCCTCCCCTGTGTGTCGTCAGCAAGTCAGTGTAGTGGGGAGCTCTGGCCAATCAGACCTCCGCCCCGCTCGAGAAGCCCCTCTGTCTTGGGCCCTGCTCACCCAGGTCACTTTGCGCCTTGCTCTTGCGGCAAGAGCCCCCGCATCCTCATCTCCACAAACAACTTTTAGGGGTAGCATCAAGTGTGTCAGGATGAAATCTGCATAGTCGCCCTCCGCTCGGAAGAAGTCGACGTCAGGGCCCACTATGAACTGGATGACCTCCTCAATGAATAAGCTCTCTATGGACCGCATGGACTCTAGTGGAGCCATCGGGATGACCGAGTCCGGCACGCCCATAATCTGGCGCATGAAACGCTCACCCAAGAACCAGGCCCGACAAACCGGACCCTCAAGCAGAATGTGATAGCAAGAAACGGCCCAGGCGCTGGCAAATTGACCCCAGACCCCCCTGGCATCAAGGCCCACGGCTGCCATGTGATCTGTAAACAGGAGTTGTACAGGTTATTAGTTGTTGTTAGTTGCTAAATGTGTGAAGCAAAACAATTTCAAAGCATAAATGAAATGATTGTGTTTTGGATTACCTCATGGGTGCCTACTGTGTTGAAGTACCGCTTGAAGAATGTGAAAGGCTCGCGAGTCCTACAGCGAAGCTGACTGTTTTATATCCGTGAGTAGGGTATCGTCTACGAAAGCTCCACTACAGTCTCCGGGACGAGAGTCGGAAAGTATGTGTATACCCATAGCTGCAGGGAAAAGGCAAGGGTATGTGATCAGTATAGTATTGAGCAGATGCAGAAATTGTAAAGCAGAGAGCATAGTGTATGAACAGCGTTTGAGCAGATATAGAAATGCGAAGCAGAATGCACGTGTGTTGAGATAAATATAAAGCAGAAACTGTAAAGCAAACATAAAGCACAAAGAGGGAACTGAGATGTGTACCTCCCAAGCTCGCTAGTAGCCTCCAATCAGGTCTCCCCGTAGACGGGAGGTAGAGCTCATATATCCATGCAGTGTGGTGAGGCTAGCTCCACCCCAGTCGTAGAAACGAACTCAAGGAAGGGTCACCAGGGCACTCAGCAAAAATAGGCCAACACTATTCCACCTGTTTGAAAATAAGGTGTTACCGAAGATGAACATCAAGAAGCCCTTGGCATACTACTCAGTCTCCTCTATCATCTCGGGCTCCGTCCCTTTGAATCGCTCTGCGAACCAAGTATATCTCACCATCCCCGTCCAGTATATAGGTGGGTATGCCCCTAGCAGCTCGAACCAGGCTGCCTCCCACTCCTCCATATCTGTGTCAGTAGGGATTGGATCACCCCTTACGTCTAAGTTGGTGATCGTGGCAAAGTCGTAAGGAGTCATCGTCATCTCCCCTACGGTGGAAAAGTGAAAGGAGTTGGTGGTATCCTACTACCTCTCCACTAGTGCTCCCAGAAGGGGGCGACTCGCGACGACCCCGAGTCAAGCCAGAACAAAAGAGGCCGACGCCTGCCTTGTCGATGATGTCTCGAACTCCAGCTGGGAGCTCATCATACCAATCTCTAGTGGTCGTAGCACCGTAGCCTCTGAAGGTGCAAGACTCGCCCTGTGGCAGAAGACAATGCATCAGGTATAAGGAAGTATATCTGAAATGCATCAGATGAAGACAGTGCATGAAATGCAATCAGATGAAGACAATGCATGAACTGCAATCAGATGAAGGCAGTGAATGGTCAGATATAAGGCAGTGTATGCAATGCAGTCAGGTGAATCCGAATACAAGCAGTGTAGGAATTGCAAGTATTTAAAGGCAGGAATACATGAAGCAGAAATACATAAAAACAAAGTTCTTACCTTAACAGCAATGGCCAACAAGTGAGACTCTGTCTCCCTCAACAAAAGGTCCTCCGGTGCATCGCGGGCGAACACAGTGAAGCGTCTAATGCCTCTAGAAGTGGGCAGTATGTGTGTTTGTGGGTGATATCTCACCGGATCGAAAGGCCATAGCCTCAGTGGTAGTGGCTCTGGCTCGACCTCAGGCTCAAACTCCGCCTCTAGGTCAACCTCAAGATCAGCTATCGGCTCCTCTACCTCTGGCACCGATGGAACTACTGGGAGAACCTCCGAAGGAGCCGTATCCTGAGAAACATCGTCTATGATTTGAAAATAGGTGCGACATGGGTGAAAAGTGAAGAAAAATAAAGAAAGAGGGTAAACTTGGAAAAAGTCAAACCCTAGGAAAGAGAAAATGGAGGAAAAAGTCAAAGCCGGGAAAAGTGCCCAAAACTCGAGAGAAACTCGAGGGGAATAAGCCTAAAATGGTGGAAATAAGGAAGGAAGCACCGAAATCAAGTTTTAATCGGTTCAAAGTGAAGAGAACAAAGGGGATTTAGCGAATCAACTTCACGTAGGGTATTAGAAAACGCGTAAAAAGTGCGAATCTAGAGAGAGAGGAAGATGATTTTTGGACAAGGGGAAGTAAGGAAATGAGCCCTAGTGGCTCATATTTAAAGGCCCAAGCCGAATTGCCCAATTTGCCCTCAATCTGCCATCGATGGCCAGCAAGGCTCATCGATGGCTGGGAAGGACCATTGTTGGCTAGCACCTGGCTGGTGGCACTCCCTCATGGTCGGCAGGTGGCCAGCAGCTCTTCTAGGGTGCTTGATACTGTTTTGTGTCCTTGGTTTCCAAAAATTGAAGGGATTGTTCACTGTTGAGTTCAGAATGCCTCTGTAAAAGCTCGAAACTGTGTTTTCAGCATGCGATGTTCGTCGCTTGCCAGGATTAACGAGGTGTATCCTTTAAACAAATTGTAATTCTTTCGAGAGGTGAGTCGAAAGTTGCCTTTGATTTTGTTCTCGTCAAATCATGCTTTGATATCTTGCATAGAATGTGCATGTCCTATTTGTTGTTGCATGAAACATGTACTTCTCTTTGTGGCATAGAATATGCATCTCATATATCTTGTTGTAAGATGTGCATCTCACGGGAATTGCATGCTCATCATGCATTTCTTATTCGCTGTTACATGGAACGTGCATTTGCTTTTACGCATAGAATATGCTCTTGTTAGAATATGCTCCTATTACCAATCGTGTATAGAATATGCTTATGCTTTTGTTTCTCTCATAGAACATGCCATTAACATTGTGTCTTGGTTGTATGTATTGCATAGAACATGCATTCCTACTATGTTGCATTTGTTAAGTCTCTTTCCTTCACATGTACGATATTGTATATACAGTTCATTCAGAGGAGTTCCAAGTTAAATCATTTGTGCCTTTCGAATCACATCCTTTCCCCTTTTTCTCCTCTCGCGTGAGACGCGTTAGGATTGTTACGGTTAAAAACATTCAGGTGCGTCCCGGTGTTCACACCACCTTTTCTCCTCTCGCGTGAGACACGTTAGGATTATTTCGGTTAAAAACATTCGGGTGCATCCCGGTGTTCACACCACCTTTTCTCCTTTCGCATGAGACTCGTAAGGATACCTCTTTGGTTAAAAACATTCGAGTGCATCCCGGTGTTCACACAACCTTTTCTCCTCTCGCGTGAGATGCGTTAGGATTGTTTCGGTTAAAAACATTTAGGTTCGTCCCGATGTTCACACCACCCCTTCAGTTAAAAACATTCGGGGTGCGCCCCTGTGTTCATACCATCCCTTCGGTTAAAACCACTTAGGTACGTCCCGGTGTTCACACCACCCCTTCGGTTAAAAACACTCGGGTGCGTCCCGGTGTTCACACCACCCCTTTGGTTAAAAACATTCGGGTGCATCCCGGTGTTTGCACCACCTTTGGTTAGAAACATTCGGGTGTGTCCCTGTGTTCACACCACCTCCAAAATGTTGACACCTGGCTTCCACTCACTGCCTTATCTTCTACAAAAGGTTGAACTTCGTAGTTTCTTCATTTCAGCTGCAAATTCTTCACAAATGGAGCCATTTTTCACCAAAAAACTCTCTAATTGGATTGCGACTTTGGATGGCTCGGAAAAGGTGAATTTCTAGGGTTTCGGCATAACTGCACTATTCCCGCTCAGCCGTTCTTCATTTTGTTTTTCGTTCCTTCATGTTGTGGCTAGATGTTAGAACCCGATTACACATGTCTTTAGCTTCGGGGGACAAGAGATATGCTCGACAATCTAAGAATTTCAAGTGTTAATGGAATCCCAGCGCGGCGAGAAAATCATACCTTAGTCCCATTTTGGCCACATCCAAGCTTTGGGACGAATGTGTGGGCTCACTCCTCATGAAGCTCGATCCTTAGTTCACAACAAAGAACTAGATATTCCCAGCCTGATCCATCGATTTTTTGAGGTTGGCAACCGAGGTAATCTTTTTTGGCGGGGTTTTCGGCAACACACCCTTTGCTTGTGCATGTTAGCTCATTTCCTTCTTGCCCCTAGCTTTAGCAGATCTAGCATTTGGCTCATCGAAGTGGCGCAAGGTTTGAAAGAGGGCAAGAGTTGCATTGGCTTGGTGCTGGCCGAGACTTTGATGGGCTTAGACGCCTTCCATCGCGTGAGAGACAAACAAATTCGCGAGGAGTCCACTACTTCTTCAGGTAATGTTTCCACCCTCTCTAATATGTGTTTCTCATATCTCTTGGCAATCGTGCTCTATTTTTCTCTCAAAACCCTTTTCTCACTTTCCTCTCTATTCTTTAATCTCTCTTTTCTTTCATCCTTCCCTAGATATGGCTAATGGACAAGCTGAAGGTAGTGGATTCTTGCCCCGTATACTTAGCCCGAGCATACTTTTTTCCACCAACAGCTAGTGAATTTCCCGAATGAGGGATGGTGATGCCACTAGATGTGCAACAAGTCTGCTGCTGACATTGCTTAGCATTGTCCCTGGCTTAACCTAACCAAAATGAGCTACAACATGACTCAGCAACCTGGCATTCAGCTGATTGGCCTTACACACTGTGTATTCTACTTTCTGTTCTAGTTTAGATGTCATTTTGGACATGATCAAACTTGCCCAAAGAATGGGGTAGAGTTCCCGGTTTTATTCCCAATCCGAGGTTCACATTTGACTAGGTACCTCACAACTTGGAGGACGAGAGAGCTTTTGGTCCCTACCCCTAGTTTCAGTTATGTCCTTTCTAGCGAGTGCTTGACTTGGCTTGAAGATGAGGCACAAGCCAGGGCCACTTTGGCATTAGAGGCTTCCATAAGCGTGAGCGGGGGATGTAGGAGCACCTGACTCATCTATGCCCCTAGTTTATTGCTTTGATCTGTAGTTTTCAAGTTTTATGAATGTAATAAAAGCAACTTTGATTTGTATCGAGAGTTGGAAAACTTTGTATTGAAATCAATGAAATTAAAGTTGTGAGCACTGAAAATTTTTCTTTTGGTCCAAAAATGGTCTAAGTTGGAAAAGGTAAAATTTGAGCAAAAATCAACTTTTATCAAAAATTTTCAAAACCATTTTTGATAAGGATCACCACTTGACGCACATGGAATCTATCCTCGAGATGTATAACCCTGAATCCAAAGATAAAAAATTGCCCCTTGATTGAATAGCACTGTTCAATACTGTAACCAGCTTTTCTCTTAGAGTAAAGATCACAACTGAACTTTCAGATAAAGAACGGACAAAGATGACCTGATCAACACATGGACAGGACGGTTGAGTTGGGGCCGAACTTTAGGATGAAATTGCCTATGTATCCCGAAGATTAGAATCAGGCCTTACGTAGTTCGATTAGGGTTCACTCCAGTATTAACTCTCTCCTTTTGCGCTCTGACTATTGCCAAGGCCGCCCTTTAGGGTTCTCAACCTTGCGAGCTCAATTTTTCTTTATTTCCAATTTTTTTGTGCTCTAACTTTTGCTTAGGTTGCCTGTAGACACCCCATTTTTGACCGCCCTTAAGACTTGGGCACCTCAGATTGATTACTTAGTGATGAAGGCTATGCTATGCAAAGGTTCAATTTCTTCGGCAAGGAGAGCTTCAAATCCCAACCTCACACCCAATTTTTGGACCAAAACTATTTTGACCAAAATGGTTTTAGACCTTAAAACCCTATTTTTCAAAATATTTTTGAAAATTCTTCTACGCTGTTCCGAGGCTCGTATTTCGTTAAATGTTGTGCTTTTCGGTAAACCGAGCAAGGACAAAGTGGGAAAAAAATGAAAGAGAGGTGAACTCTTTGCAAAAATCTTAAAAACACCTTATTTAGAGTTTTGGAGTTGAAGAAAATTGGAATAGAGGGAAGAAAACTAGCTGAGGAGAAGTTAGGCATGAATCTGATTAGGACCGAAACTAAGTAGTCTTCACTAAAACAAGCATATATTTTTTGTGCACTTGGAATTTTGATGTGAGGACGCCACCATTGGAAACAAGACTTTCGGGGCATCAATTTAAACTCAAGAAGGACCTACAAAGGAGTCCAGATGAAGGAGATATGCCCATTTGAATTTGGACCTAGAGAGTAGATTTTTCCGGTTGGCCAGAGGTGGAAGTTGCTGGCCATGGATGGGATTTGCCGGCCATGTACCAGCCATGAGTGTTGTTTTCCAGATAGAAATGGATGTTTTCCAGCCATCAATGTTGGCTTGCCGGCCATTGGTGCAAAAAGGCAGTTTTCTGCAGGTATTTGTCCTCCAGCTGTTTCTAGTTGTCCTTTTTGAGATATTTTCGAACTGAAGCCATATATTTCTATATATAGAGGGCATTCTCTATTGTTTTGAAGGTTGGAAAGATTTTGGGAGCCTCTCTCTCTCTCAAATTCTCTCTCTTTGGATTTCTCTCTCTCTCTTGAACCTTTGTGCATACAAGTAGAGATACACTTCTAGTTTGCCTATCAACCCTTAATCAAACTTGACCACCTTTGGGCTGAGGTCTCTTGGAGTCTTTTTTGAGCTCTAGAAGGAGGTTTGAGCTTGGATTTGTGCCTAAGTTCTACTTTGCTTTAAAGTTATAACACTTACCTTCTTTAAGCTTGTTTTGCATACTTATTTTCCCAACTTCTTCTACTATTTTTGGCCTAGTTTTCAACTGTAAAAACCTCTATTTTTATGACCTAAACATGGTGGTTTGAGGCTATTTTGAGTTGAGGGCTTGTCCACCCTTTTTGCTTCTTAGCCTGTTAAGCTTTTGTGCTGTTATTCACCACTTTCAAAACAAATTTTTTGGGACTCTTAACCACTGAATCTCAGAGGTTTTTAGTGGTAAAAACCTTGTTTTGAAGTCCAAAATTGGAGGGGATCCTCCCATCCTTGTGTCTTGTTTGCATGCCTAGATAGCTTCATGAGTTAGCATGTTTTTCTAGCTTAATTTAGCTTAAGTCCAGCATGTTTTTGCCACTGTTTTGACCTATTTTAGCTCTGTTTTGGGTTGGTTAATTCAGTTGAGGCTTGTATTGCATAGTTGTAGGGTTAATTCCTTCACTAACTTAGTGTTTTAATGCTTTGATCATCATTGTTTTGAGTTGAAAGCATGTTTTAGTGTTGTTTTGCACTTAATTCCAGCACTTAAAATCTCTGCAACCTCCCTCTTTGCTTCACTCTTTTATTTGCTTTTGAGAGTCATTTCAAACTTGGGATCTTTTAAGCTTAAGATTGAGGTTATGCTTAATGGTTTAATCCTTTTTGAGGGTTCATTACCAACATCACGATCTCTCTCATGCCTTAAACTACCCCTAGGTTGACACTTCTTTCACTTTAGAGAACACTCACTTTTGGACTTAATTGATTAAAGAATGAATCAGTAACTAAAATGAGTGAGCAAAAAATGGCAAGTAAAAGAGGCAAGATAAGCATCTTTCGTGTTGCATTGCATGTGTTCAAACCGGACGTTAGTTTGAACACAAGGAGAATGGGACATTTCATACTCAATAGTGATGAAATGTGCCATTTTCCTAGGTCTCCATTGCCCTTGATCATGCATGATAGGGTGGTGGTCATTCGAGTCTTATTCGTGCATTTATTGAACTTGTACAACTTGGATCTTTGGCCATCATGCAATGAAATTGCTTGATTGGTTGTTTTGGATCCAAGTGTGCCACTCCTTTGAGGTTTTGAGATGATAAGGAGGGGTACAGTACAAACATACCCTTGGAAAAACCTTCCTTTTGCTCTGTTTGTGCTTCGTTCCAGTATGGTGACCTAGAGCATCAGTGGCCGACAGTGCCTCATCAATGGCCGACAAGGCTTTATTTCTGGCTGACACGGCACCCTTTTGGCCTGTAGAGGGCCAGCAGTAGCCATCCATGGCCTGTAGACCATTGATGCAATCCTCAACAGAGATTTGGTAAGTTGGAGCAGAAAGATCCTGGAAGGTGCTTGACCCTGCAGACAAAACCTCTCGAGAGCATAATGAAGGGCATTTCGGGGCAAAAACTGAGCATGTGCATTCTTCCACTTCCCAGGGCAGAGTAGTGGCAGTATAGTTTAATGCCTTGCATGATTAGTTAGTGTACATTTGTTTTAATTAATTAGTTTACTAGTTGATTAAAGTGTTGTAATAATTAGTAATTAGTTTTGTAGACGCGCCCTCGTGGGGGGCCTTGATGCTACTACAGTTCGGACTCCCCTTTTTGTTTGTGGTTCTAAATCTTGAACCAAAGAGTCCAACTCTGGCAAACCGTTTTGAAGAAAAACAGATTTTTTGAAAGGTAGTGCCAAACATGGACTGCTTTGCCAGATTACAGAGTCACCACCTAAATATTTTTTAAAATGGAAAATTTAGGAAACCCTGACTCGGTGCCGAAGGCCACGTGTCCGTCATAACCAAAGTAGTCTTGGCTCGGGAGCTTGGGTACGATCGGGGAAGGTCAGCTATGAGCACCCCCTTTCGCCTGGTTCGAAGACCGGCCTCTACTAACCATGATATTCGATTTTGAAAACGTTATGTGTTCTTATTCCGGTTATTAGCCTAGAATTACTATGTTATGCGCACAGCAAACAAGTATAGACCAAATCGCCTAAGTTGGAACAAAACACTACATGTTTGTTTTGAAAACGGTTTGCTACTCGCAAGTAGGCTAAAATGCAGGTTTTGCCACCCTCAAGTGGGCTTTAGAAAAGATGATTTTGCCACTAACTAGTGGGCTTAAAACTCACAGTTTTTAATGCATTGTCCCAATTTAGGTAATTCAACCTCCATCCACAGGCATTCAAGCAGTTATATCACATAAGCAGCTAGCCTCATGGTAATCATGCTATTATGGCAACATTCACACGCATGCGATATGCTAAAGCATAAAAGCTCACCTAGTACTCCAAGCCAAAACAGAAACTAGTTAGTAATCATATGCATGATCCTAGTTCATGTTAAGTGGCTAATGCAACACATGCAAAGAATGTAATCTAGACAGGCTCGGCTATCCTAAACATGGCATATGGAATGCTACAAATAGCATGTATTCAATTTGGAAATCGAAAAAAACAATGCAGTTTGTATGATGTACCGAGCCCGATGCATGTCAACAAATGCATGGATGCACGCATGCATTGCATAAGGTATGCTAATTTAAAAAATGCCCTAATCTACCATCATAAGCAGATAAATAAAAGGGAAGAAAGAAATGGGGGTTGGAAGACATACAAACCACTCACCCACACTTATTACAAATTTGCCCCCACTCGGAGGGACCAAAATAATAATACAGATTAATTAACTACGCAAACTAATTAAAATATTACAGTCCAACTAAATTAATTAATCTAATTAAAGCAGTAAACCGCCTCGAGATAAGGGCCGGATGCAACGCATGCTCGGGACTTGCTCGGAATTGCACTGCCATGCTTAGGTTGCCTCTGTTTTCCCTGCTTTGCATCAAAGAAGACTGCCAAAGTCTTAGGAGTGCCTCCCAGGACACTGAGGGACATCATCGGCTGAGTAGGACTTCCACCGGCATCAGCATGAGGTCACCGGCACAAAATTCATCCATCGGCCATCAATAGACTGCCGGTCGGCACTAAATACTGCCGGCCGGCACTGAATGTCTGCAGAATCTGCAACTCACAGCAGCAGAGGGCAAAAACTTGCATGGCAATGTAATTCCAACAATGTGTGCACCAATCATGCCCCTTATCATATTTGTGACTCAAAGGGGCATGTGCCTCGATTCTCGGGCCACCAATCACGCATTTCCATGCATGATGGCCCAAAGAACCAAATGTGCAACTTCTATTTCAAATGCATGCAAACCAAACAAACACACAAGGGTGCTAAGCCTCTATCATAACTTGGTCAAGAGGTAGAGCATGCATGTTTATGTGATGCAATCCTAGACATGTCAACTAGTATGCAATCATGCCAATGCAAAGGAGCATACAAGCTAACAAACATACAAGGCATGAAACACCAATGTCAACCATCAAGTATGCAAGGTGTAATGTGGGTGTCCAAGCATGCAAACAAGCATGTGACTTCATTCAATCATGTTAGTCCTAACATGCATTTACTTACCAATACATTACAACACTCAAGGAGCATATGCAAGCAACAAGAGGATGGACTTGCACATAGGTTAGGCAGCTCTAAATAAGCCTAAAATCAGTGGCCAAATGCCATAGAAGTGAAGGCTAAGATATATGCAATACATGCACACATGCAAGCATACATAATCCAACATTTAGGCATAAACAAGCAACTCTTAAGAACACTTAAAAGAGGCTAACATGGACATATTAACATGCATATATAAGCTTTAAAATCATGTTGGACATGGTGCCAAACCAAGCAACAAAATAGACTAAGCATGCAACAAATGGTCCAAGCATCCAAGGCAAGCCAAAGGAGACCTAAACCATGGCTAAGCCAACCAAGCCTCACAAGGCCAAGAAGGCTTAAAACGGGTCTAAGGCAGCCCTAGACCATACAAAAGGGACCTCCTAGATGGCATCTAAGTGGCTCTAGAGCAAGGCACACACAATGACCAAATCATTAGGCATACAACATATGCTTTCAAAACTTCAAAGAGGCATGCAAGGCAATCATTCAAGCATGTCTAAGGGACTGAAATAGCATGCTGAATGGTTCCAAACCACCGAAATGATGCAAGAAACACAAGCTACACATTCACATACTTGAGGCATACAAACCCGGCAAGCCACAAATACAAAGGGGCTATACTAAACATGCCAAAATCAATCCAAACGACTATGGACAGACCTAGGTCATGGAAAAATAAGCACAAGACGTTCATAAGTCTAAGCCCAAATCACACTCGAACAAAGGCTAACCACCTAAGACATGTTAAAGGCATTACAAGGCATTACATGGCAACTATGCTAAGCATGCATAAGGGACCAAAACCAACATGATACAAAGTTATAATATGGCAATATGAGCACAAAATACAGCCATGGCATAACCAACAAACAACCAAACATGGGGCTCCCTCAAGAGGCAAAATAGGTCCTTTTCAAGGAAAACAAGGAGAGGGGGTGACCCTCTCCTTCTTGGGACTTCAAGGCATCATCTTCACCACTGAAATCCCTCAAGATTTCAGTGGTGAAGAGACCCCAACACCAAAATCCCGGAGCTCTCACAAAATAGCACCAAAATGAGGCCTTTTCAAGGCCTAAGGTTGGTCAAACCTCCCCAAAGCACAAAACACTCTTAACCAACAATAAAGAGGACTAAAAGACAGAACTTTTTTGTATTAAATGCTAAGCACAAAAACAGTTCTAATCTATGCAAAAATGGAGTGCAAAAATGGGGTAAAAAGGGGTAGTTTCTTACCCTTGAAGACCACCTTTACGAAGGTTGATGTTGTTGCTTCCTTAAGCTCAAATCCAACCAAAAACTTCAAGAACCAGCCCTTAGAACCTCAGTAACCGAAGGAAGGTGAAACACTAGGTGCTTGTGTGCAATAATATGGATTAAAGCACCTAGTGTAGAAACAAGAGAGGAAAAGAGAGATAGTTTAGATACACAAGTTCTAACCTAGAACCAGAGCTTCTTCTCTGTCTTTTCTCTCTAAAAATGTCTAATTTTTCTAACCCTTGAGCCAAGAGAAGAGAGCCCTCTCTTATAGGCAACAAAGCTTACAAGCTAAGCAAACCAAAGGCTCATCCCTCCATACACGTGTATGGAGGGGAAACAAATGCTATACAGCTGCTTCAAAATATCTCAAAAAGCAGCTGAACAGTAGTCAGCAGGGCAAAATTGTCATTTTGACAAAATTGACTGCCGACCGGCACAATATAGTGCCGATGGCAACACCAACTAGCCGGTGGCCTCTATCCACTGCCGGTGGTGTGTGGGGATGCCTCACAAGGCATTCCCTGCCCCTCCAAGGCAAAGCACAAGTGTTTGGTGCAAAACCAGACACAAAACGGTCAAGTTCGGAGGTCCTGAGGCAAGGCACGTAGCCGAGAACTCCGGGAACTCCAAACAAACACGAACATGGATAATCACCGAGTGTTCAAGCGGTGACGTCCAGGTCTTGAGGACGGTCAAAAATGGGGTGTCTACAAGTTTGCTAGTTATTGAATTGGTTTGTAATAATTAGTCTAATTAGATTAATTAGATTAGTTTAATTAGCTTAGCTTAATTAGCTTAGCTTAGATTAGCTTGGCTTATTCATTCAGACCCTCCTTCGTGAGCGCCCAATGTTGTAATAAGTGTGCATGCGTGTGTGCATGTCTTCCTACCCCGCATCTTTCTCCCTTTTATTTAATCGCTTTCGACGGTTAGATTAGGGACATATTTTGATTAGCATACATTCATTTGTCTTGCATGCACCAAGGCTCGGCGCATCATTCTTTGAATACATGTTTAATAGCATGTTATCAAATTGAATCATATGTCATATTAGTAGCTGAGCCTATTAATTGCATATTGCACGTGTTGCATTAGGTATCTTGTATAGCTAGGATCATGCATCTTTCTAACTAGCTTTTGTTTTGGCTTGGAGTACTCGGTGAGTTTTATGATTTAGCATACTTGCATGAGTGTGATTTCCATATTACCATGTTTCGCATGCTTGCCATGAGGCTATGTGCTTAAATGCTAAACTGCATGAATGCCTATGGATGAAGGCTTTGTTTTTTGAATTGGAACGATTCAACGAATGTGAGTTTTAAGCCCACTTTGTTGTGGCAAATCATGTTTTATGGCCACTATGTTTGGTGGCAAATCCGTATCGTTAAGCCCACTTGAGGATGGCAAATTCAAACAATTTCGCAAAACAGACATGACCTGAAATGTTCCAATTCTTGCGATGTAGTCTATACTTGCTTGTACGCATCACATAGTAAGGCTAGTTTAATAATTGGAATAAGAACACATAACGTTTATAAAAGAACATATCATGATTAGTAGAGGCCGATCTTTCATCGGGCGAGCAGGGGTGCTCAATTCATGTCCTTCTCCCCTCGTACCTACGTTCCCAAGCCGAGGCAACTTTGGTGATGACGGACATGTGGCCTTCTCACGAGTTAGGGTTTCCTAAATTTTCCCAAAACAAAATATTTAGGTGGCGACTCTGTATCTGGGAAAGAAGTCCAATTTTGGCATTATTTGATTTAAAATCGACTTTCCAAAAAGGTTTGCCGGATTTGAACTCTTTGGTGTTTATTAGTTTGACATTGCACTTGTGAGACTAGATTCAAAACCACGGCAGTCTGAATTGTGAGGCCTTCTTTTCAAACCCTTTCCGAAAGGCGAGGCGTGGAAAAATGCGAGTCCATAGTTTCTGGCGACTCTGCTGGGGATTTAGAGAACTTGACTCGAACTCATGATATGTTGTTTTATTTACACTTATGTGTTTCTTTGCATTTGCATTTGCATTTGCATTTGCATCGATGCGCATAAGTCACAGTGTTTTCCATCTGCTATTCCTGAACGGTTTACCAAAGGCTTGCTTGGAAAAGCTTGCCAAAAGGCTGACCGGTTGCGGGCTCTGCCACGATGGGAACACAACCCTTGGATCAAGACTACTACTGTACCGTTTGATCCTCGTTTCACTTCTCGGTGGTAGGTGTTAGAGGTATATTAGGTGGTCTTGCTGAGGTACCCTTTTTGACCAATCGACCTAATTACATATCGGAAAACATAGAGACTGTTCCAAACTAGGACATGTTGTTCACCTGAATGCAGGAATTGTACGAAACCGCTTGTTTTGTGTAGTGAATCCCTAGCTCCTGATGAAATTAAGACAGGGTAACCCTACCCCATCGTAGGGGTGTTTTGTCTCTCACGTGCTGGTATGTGCATTACAGTGAAACTGTACAGGGATGTACATTTCAGTTACAAATGTGGTATCTATTTTGGGGCAGAATTCAGTAGAGAGCACAGTTATTCAGCTATGCTCATATTTGTTCTGGTGAAACCAGACTGAGATGCTGTCTGTTTTCTCTTTTGCTAGGTAGTCCTGAAACCATAGCTTTAGAAGGCTCTAATATCCCCCAGGTACTCTGGACTTGTGTCGATACACTTTGTCAAAGTCGGAGATTTAGTTCAAGGGCAACCAGTATTCCTTCGCCCATAGCAAGACAAAAGAAGGGCCAGACAAGGCTCACTGGTTCAACTAATCCGACAGCCACCAATTAGATCACCTTTGTTACACTCAGCAGACTCGTGATGGCACAGAGTCCGAAGGAAGTTGTGGCCATGATAGCGGCATTAAACCAGGGAATCGCCATGCTGGATGAGACCAATGCTAAAATGCAGTGCCCATCTGGGGCACCTACCACACATCCAGCCTCGGGACCCCAGCCAAACTTTGACCCACTTCCACCAACTGAAGATTTGCAAGGTTTGGATCCTCTAGAAGGGTTGGCTCAAGCTCAGGTTTTGCAGACCCCTGGTGCAACCTAATGAGGGCCTTTTTTCCCCTTGATATTAATGATCTCGATCTGACCTCAGTGAAAATTGTGAACCTTGAGAAGCAATTCAAAAAGGCATAAGGCCTTAACTCCATTCCCGACATTGAGGATGGGTACACCGAGGCTGCTGTAAAGCTCACAGACAGATTCAAAATGCCACACATTGACCGTTTCGACGAGTCTGGACATCCTATGGTACATATCCGGCTTTTCTTGGATGTCCTAAAACTGATGGGTCTGACTAAGCCTCAGAAACTCTCTGTATGGAAGAACCCTGTCGGGCATTGCAGCCACTTGGTACGCCAAGTTGGAGGATAAAGTGAAGCAGAACTGGGAAGAGTTGGTTGAGGCCTTTGTAGATCAGTATTCTTACAATACCCAAGTTGAAATGACCGCTCAAAAGCTTGAAGCAACCCACCAGAACCCTACAGGATCTTTTGTGGAATTTGTTGAAGGTGGAGAGCAAAGGCAGCACAGATGACAAATCGACCTCCTGAGAGGGACTAAGTGCGGATAGTGGTACACAACCTTGAGCTTGATATGTTGTAAAAGTTAATAGTGGCCCCACTGTTCACTTTCAAAAATTTGCATAAATTAGGGGTTCAGATCGAGAGTGTGTTCAACAGCAGGATCATTTTCAGAACAAGTGAACCAACAAGAAGGGTGATTTTTGGGAGTACCAATGTTGGCGGTAGCACTATTCCCAAACCCATTGAAATCAATACATTTGCCACAGTTGACCCTTTTGCTAAATCAAGCCTACAAACAGCCAGCCTAGCCCGAGCTCAAGGTAGAACTTTCACTCCCCTCTATATGAGCCTAACCAGCGCACTAAAAGTCCTGATGGAAAGAGGGTATCTCAAACCCCTTGATCCTCAACCTCTACCTAACCCACTCCCTGCTAGACATTACCCTACCAAATACTTCGTGTATCATCAGCAGTGTGGTTATGGCACCGATCGTTGCTATCGCCTTTGTCATGAGGTCCAAAATCTCATCGACAATCAGACGATAGCTCCACCTCAAGACCCTAATGACCAAGTACCTCATCTACACCTCAATCTAATCCATACACTACCATCCACCTACAATCTCAGCATATACATCACCCTAGCCCATTTACCCAAGCCTGAGTTGTTCATTCCAGTTAGCATGGACTTATGCATGATAGATGCACTTGAACCCTAAACATCTCCAACCCATGAACCCACTACTTCTGAGGTGATGAGCATGATTGAAGATTTGTAGAGAACTGTGGTAGATTTAGCCGTTGGGGTTTTTGCTCCATCATCGACCACATAACATGCCAGAAATTTCACGCCAAAAGGCTCCCCAATCTTGGGGCGAGCTGCGGTTGAAAGTGGCGAACCTAAAGCTATCTCAGGTATGGACAATGACATGTCGACAACTGGGCTCCGCTATGATATAGTAACCCAATCCCTCGGCAAAGTGGAGGCAAGTGATAAGAACAAGGTAGGGGCAGGCATTAGTCCCTATGAACATCTTCAGTGGGCTGTTAAGGCTTTGAAGGCTAAAGGACTGAACAAACAGCAAGTGCTCACAGTTGTTGCAAAGACTATGGATGACACTTTTGCCACTCAGACTCAAGGCATTTCAAATCAAGGGGCAATCCAGGAAAAGGGATGTCGTACCAGAAACACCCCTTTCAGCTCTAATCCTACACTCAGAAGAGATCATCAAACCCAGTTAGCACCTACAAACCCCTTTGCCGGTACATCCAACACAATTCCACAAACCTTGAGCCATCAACCTCGAGGCCAAAGGGTCTTCACCCCGCTTTACATGTCCTTATCCAAAGCCATGGGCGTGTTGATCAAAAAAGGCCATCTTAAACCCCTTGAGTCTCGGCCTCTCTAAGATCCCCTTCCAGCTAGCCATAATGCTGCCAAGTATTGTGTCTTCCATCAACAAACCGGTTATGACACTGACGGTTGTTATCATCTTCGCCATGAAGTTGAAGATCTGATTGACAACGAGGTTATCATCGCACCAAGTCCTACAAAGTCTATCGGTACTAGATCAATGAACTTAGGGTATAATGTGACTATGTGATCGGGGGATGAACCACCTGCTGTTGGCGCTCTTTTTACTACAGATATAGCGGATGGCATGCACTGTTTTGAGTAATGTGCAAATGTTGTTTATTTACTTTCAGACTTGGGTATTGAGTCATTTATGTTGTGTTGTATTAAGTCTGTCTTGTTATATCGAGTTAGTCTTGTTATGTTAGAGTCAGGTGATTTCAGGGGTGTTACCTCGGACATCACTTTCTTGTTTTGTGTTTGTCTTTTCCACTCTTTCTTTTGAGTCTGTTTCTACCATTAAGCCAGTTGAGCCAGAAGATCTGAATGAAACGGCAGTACATTTTCACCTACTTTTTCTGTGCCTTTAAGTCATTGCATTGACCACAATTTTTCAAAACTTTTCTAAACTGTGATAAAAACAAAAAGGGAGGAATTCCTCGGGATTTGCAAAAATTTGATCAACTGAGAGAAAGAGAGGCTTGCTAAGCCCTTAATGAATGAGATCATGTTTGTTAATGTGAGTATTGAGAAGGATCCTGGCTTGATCCAAATTGGTTCTACATTGTCTTTACAAGAGCCTGAGCGACTAGTCGATTTATTAAAAGATTTCAAAAAATGTTTTGTGTGGTCCTGTGAAGACATGTATGGAATTGATCTAGAGATTGTGCATCATAGGATCACGCTCGGCCTCGAGACTCGACCCCTTTTGCTTTCAAACCTGGAACTTTGATTCAAAATGTTCAACGATTAACCAAAACATAAGGCTTGTATGGCCGAATTGGAAACAACCCTTGAACTAGAGGCAAGAAGGTCAGATCGAGAAGATCAGATGTCATCAAAGGAAGCTTGCAAAGCTAGATCAGAAATAGCCCTTGAACTAGGGGCAAAAATGTCAGATGTGCTCGAAGAGTCAAAGATGAGTCATTCCGCAAACCAATGAAGACTTGCAAGAAAGCCCAATCCCAGAATTGGAAAGAAGAAACTTTTTGCTAAAGGGCAATTGAGTTCCTATCCACAACACTAGGGGCAAATTCAGACCTGATTGGATGGACTCCTATATCATCAGGGAATCGCAACCATTCTCCTGGATTCAGATGGCTTCGAGATCTCAAAATCGATCAACATGGACAAGTTAAACTTTTCTATCCTTGAGAGGCTCACTTGGCCGAAAACCCAGAAGGGCGACCCAAGCAAAAGTTAGAGCAATTGAAAAGAAAAAAGAAGAAAAGAACAAAAATGAAAAAAAATGGAAATGAAGAAAAAAGAAAAGAAAAGAAGAAAAAATAAATGAAAAACATAACTCGCAAGGTTGAAAACCCAGAAGGGCGGCCTTGGCAAAAGTTAGAGCACAAAAGGAGAGTGTCGACACCCAAGTGAACCTCAGCCCTGGAACTACGAACGGCCTGATTCCCATCTTTGGGATACGTAGGCAACTTCATCTTGAAGTTTGGCCCCAATCATTTTCAGCCTGCTTGGCTCATCCATGTTGATTGGTTTATCCTTGTTTAAGCTTGGCTATCTTATCCATGTGCAAATTGGCTCGTCTTCATTCAAAATCAGTTGTTCTATTCCGTTGGAAGATTCAACTGCAAGACAATTCAAGTTCGGATTTGAGATTGTGCATCTCAAGAGTAGATTCCTTGTTGGTTGAGCAATGACCATTTGCAAAAACAGTTTTTGAGAATTTTTAATGAGGTTGACTAGTTTTCTCGAAAATTATTCTATTTTTTCAAAACTGGACCATTTCTTAGACCCAAAGAGAGGAAAATTTTCAGTGTGCACAACCTGACTTGCATGATTTCAAATAAGAAAATTGAATAAGCATGTTAATCTAATGCTCATATTGGTCAAAATTGTTTTAGTAGAAAGCCAAAAACAAAAAATGGTCAAAATGATGAACTAGGGGCACAGTTGAGTTAGGTTTTCTGTCTTTTCCCCCTTTATCAATGTACTCGCCAGAAAGGGCACAACTGTAGCTAACAACAGAGGGCTAAAAGCTCTCTCATCCTCCAAGCAGCGAGGTATCAAGCGAAGTGCGAAGCGCGAAGCATAGACTAGAAATGGAGCGGGATATTCGACCCCCCTCATATAGACGGGTTTTATCATACCCAAATTGGCGTCTGACCCGGAATGAGGATGTAGAAAATGCAATGTATGGAACTAATCAATTGTATATCTGGCCGGTGGGACATGCTGTAACTCACCTCGGTGAAGTTAAGTCAAGTGCATCGTCAACCGATGTCAGCTGCAGATCTGCTGCACATCCAGTCGCACCATAACCCCTCTGTTTGAGAAACTCACTAGTTGTGAGCGAAAGAAGGAGAATCTAGTAGAATACTAGGGGCAAGAGCTTATAACTTCCTACTTATCCATTAACCACCCAGGGAAGGGATAAAAAAATAAGAGAGATTAAAGAATAGAGAGATGTGCGTTGAGAGGAAAAGTGAGGAAACGACTTTTTCAGAAAACTAGAGATTGAGTGCCGTAGTGATGTGAGAATCACAAATAAGAAAGGGTGGGAAACAATACCCAGAGAAATAGGTTCCTCGTGAACTGAGAGGTCTCTCGCCATTGGAATACATTCGAGTGATGTGTTCGTTGTTTTTGTTTGTCTCAATTCTTGTTTTGAGTCATTTCGAGTGTAAATAGATGTGTTTAGGTTGTTTTACCTTCGTTTGCTCTTTGTTGAGTCATTTTGACTGTGGTCAGTCGTAGGCTCAATACCTAGTTAAGAACTCATTTCTCAATTTCAATTTCAAAAATAAATCATTTTGTGCTCAGAGTGTTGTGCCATTCTCCACATTTGTACAAAATAGGATCCTTTCTATCATAAACTGCAGGGTTCAACCCAGGTCATATGAGAACAATTGAACTAGGACCTATCTAAAACTATATAGGTTCCAGACTGCAAAGCAAAAGAAAATAGGGAAAATTTGGAGCATCTTAGTGTGTTTCAACTTCGACAAATTCTGAGACTGCATTCTAGGTGCACCTTCTCAGGCCTCGCCTTTCTCTGGAGTATGAGTGCATCTTGACCCCGAGTTTAAGCCTGCTTCAAGTCAGAATGGCAGTCCAAGCAGCACTTGTGGTTTTCACATGCAGATGTTACCCCTCGCCAATATGAACGAGATGTATCCTTTTTTAGCTGAGCATGTTGCAAAGTCCTCTGAGAGGTAAATTGGAGGCACCAAAGTACATATTTGATGTCCTTCTATTGCATAGAATATGCTTGTCTCATGCATAGAATATGCTCGTCTCATGCATAGAATATGCTTTCAATTTTGCATAGAATAGGCTCGTCTCATGCATAGAATATGGTTTCGATTTCGCATAGAATATGCTTTCATTCATGCATAGAACATGCTTTTGATTTCGCATAGAATATCCTTTCATTCATGCACAGAATATGCTTTCAATTTCGCATAGAATATTCTTGTCTCTTAGAACATGCCTTCAATTATGCATAGAATATGCCCCTCTCTCACATGGAATATGTATGGTCGTTATATTGCATTGTGAACCAGTTAGTCATTATGTGCATCTATCGCACAATAATCTCACTTCTGTGCATCTATCGCACGATAATCTTGCTCAGTACATTTATCACACAATCACACACTTTGCTCGCACTGTTTTGTGCATTTGCTTTGTTCGCACTATTTTGTGCATTTGTTTTGTTCGCACTATTTTGTGCACTTTGTATTTCACTCACACTATTTTGTGCAATTTACACTCGCGATGTCTTGCGTATCGCACTATCTTGTGCATTTCATTACATGCTCTCATCTTGCATAGAACATGCTCTCATCTTGCATAGAAAATGCTCATATCTTTTGCATAGAACATGCTCTCATCTTGCATAGGAAATGCTCGTATCTTTTGCATAGAACATGCATTGCTCACGCAATTTTGCGCACCTTACTTGCACTTGTTTGTGCATTGCATCGAGCTATTTTGCACACCTTACTTGCACTCGTTTGTGCAATGTATCGCACTATCTTGTGCACCCTGTATTGCACTATCTTATGCACCTTGTATCGCACTATCTTGTGCAAATGCATCGCGCTATCCTGCGCATTCACCTTTGTATCGCACTATCTTGTGCACCTGCATCGCGCTATCCTACGCATTCACCCACTGTCTTGTGCAAACTTTCATCGCACTATCTTGTGCACCTCGTATCCCACTGTCTTGTGCAAAATTTCATCGCACTGTCTTGTGCACCCTGTATCGCACTATCTTGTGCATTTCATCTTACATCGCACTATCTTGTGCACCTTGCAACGCACTATCTTGTGCATTTCATCTTACATCACACTGTCTTGTGCACCTCGCATCGCACTATCTTGTGCACCCCGCATCGCACTACCTTGTGCACCTGCATCATGCTATCCTACGCATTCGCCATGTATTGCACTATCTTGTGCACCTTGTGTTGCACTGTCTTGTGCATTTCACTTTGTATCGCACTATTTTGTGCATTTAACCCATATCGCACTGTCTTGTGCACACCTGCAGCGCACTGTCTTGTGCACTTTCACTCGCACTGTCTTGTCCACCTGTATAGCACTGTTTTGTGCATTCACGCTGCTTCGCACTGTCTTGTGCACTCACTGGTCTGGGAGGCTTTAAATCCTCTAAAGGTGTAATTCCTTTGGTGTTTGTCGTGCCCGAACGACTTTCGGTGGTCTAGTATAGCCACCTGCTTGTGTTTGCAATGAGTTCCTAGGAGATCAACTGCGACGGTGGAAACTAGAGTTCGAATGGCCGATGCCTAGAACGCAAAGGTTCACAATTTCCGAGACTAAAGTCTGGTTTAAATACCCAGGGGTGTATCCTTGGCTTCAACTCTGTATAACAACCCCATAGGTTGAGGTAGCTTGTTTGTGCCTTAATTCTGGATACTGACCCAACCTAGTCTATTACCCAGTTGGAGAATAGGGAAAGTTGCGAACATAGCCAGGGAGAAAAGTAGTACCTGTCGAAGAACAAAGAAAAAGCAGAAGATCTCCAACAGCATAAGGTGAGTCATCGCCAATTGTCTCTGTAAGGCATCACTTCCTAGCTGCTACATCGCATTTATTATCTATTGCATCACATTATGTCTATTGCATTGCATATAGAATTTATTGCATACATCTATTGCATCATACCACTTTATTGTTTGCATCATTTCCATGTTAAGCTTGGTTTGGCATGTGCCCATACCTTTTCACGTTAAAGCATAACTCTGCATGTGTACACACCTATTCCACTAAGAGAATTGTCGTCTAAGGGTTTTGGCACCTTTTCTGTGTTAGATGTGCTTTGATTTGTGTCCATGCCTTTTCTAGGTAAGATGTGGTTCAGCCTATGCCTTATTCACTACATCCATTGCATCTATTGCATCGTATTTTGTTTTCTTGCATTCAGCATTTAGGATCACGATCTTTCCACAGCAGGTCATCCCTCATTGATATCATCCCACCCAATTACTTGTATTCTTTCTACGAAACACATAGTTCTGCATGTACACACACCTATTCCACTAAGAGAATTGTAGTTTGAGGGTTCCGGCACCTTTTCTGTGTTAAACATAGTTTGATTTGCATCTCCATCCCTTTATGGTATTTGTGTGGCTTAGCACTGCTCGTGGTTTGATTATATTATTGCATTGCATTGTATATCATTTTCATTATTTTGTTGCATTGTGTATTATTTTGCATTCTGCCCCTGAACTACGCTAGTTTGATTCCTTGCAAACGGATACGTAGGCAACCTTCAGGTTCAACCAACTGCATCTGCATTTTGATTGTTTGCCCAAGTCTTACGGCCTTGTCAAAATGGGTCATCTCTGGGCTTTGACATTCACTCACGTCATTTCATGACTCTGAGCTCTGTCAAAGAGGCACAACTGTAAACACCCCATTTTTGACTGCCCTTAAAACTTGGGTGCCTCAGGTTGATTACTCAGTGATGAAGGCTATGCTATGCAAAGGTTCGATTTCTTCGGCAAGGAGAGCTTCAAATCCCAACTTCAC
The DNA here is from genome assembly GCA_036172215.1 of Camellia granthamiana. Taxonomy (NCBI): domain Eukaryota; kingdom Viridiplantae; phylum Streptophyta; class Magnoliopsida; order Ericales; family Theaceae; genus Camellia; species Camellia granthamiana. The sequence continues at coordinate 71,594,007 of CM069915.1, read as the reverse complement.
ACCCCTTTTTTGGACCAAAACTATTTTGACTAAAATGATTTTAGACCTTAAAACCCTCATTTTCAAAATATTTTTGAAAATTCTTCTACGATGTTCCGAGGCTCGCATTTCATTAAATGTTGTGATTTTCGGTAAACTGAGCAAGGACAAAGTGGAAATAAATGAAAGAGAGGTGAACTCTTTGAAAAAATCTTTAAAAACACCTTATTTAGAGTTTTGGAGTTGAAGAAAATTGGAGGAGAGGGAAGAAAACTAGCTGAGGAGAAGTTAGGCATGAATCTGGTTAGGACCGAAACTGAGCAGTCTTCACTAAAACAAGCATATCTTTTTGTACACTTGGAATTTTGATGTGAGGCTACCACCATTTGAAAGAAGACTTCTGATGCGTCAATTTAGACTCAGGAAGGACCTACAAAGGAGTCCAGATAAAGGAGATATGCCCATTTGAATTTGGACCTGGAGAGTAGATTTTTCAGGCCGACCAGAGGTGGAAGTTGTTGACCATGGATGGGCTTTGCCGGACATGTGCCGGACATGAATGACCTTTTCTAGCCATGTGCAGTGCAGGAATATTGTTTTTCGGCCAAAAATGGATGTTTCCCGGCTATCAATGATGGCATGCCGGCCATTGGTGGAAAAAGGCAATTTTCTGCAGATATTTGTCCTCCAGCTGTTTCCAGTAGTCCTTTTTGAGATATTTTCGACCTGAAGCCATATATTTCTATATATAAAGGGCATTCTCTATTGTTTTGAAGGTTGGAAAGATTTTGGGAACCTCTCTCTCTACAATCCTCTCTCTACAATTCTCTCTCTAGATTTCTCTCTCTCTTGAACCTTTGTGCATACAAGTAGAGATACACTTCTAGTTTTCCTATCAACCCTTAATCAAATTTGACCACCTTTGGGCTGGGGTCTCCTGGAGTCTTTTTTGAGCTCTAGAAGGAGGTTTGAGTTTAGATTTGTGCCTAAGTTGTGCTTTGCTTCAAAGGTATAACACTTACCTTCTTTAAGCTTGTTTTGCATACTTATTTTCCCACCTTCTTCTACTGTTTTTGGCCTAGTTTTCAACTGTAAAAACTCTATTTTTATGACCTAAACATGGTGGTTTGGGGCTAGTTTGAGTTGAGGGCTTGTCCATCCTTTTTGCTTCTTAGCCTGTTAAGCTTTTGTGCTACTATTCACCACTTTCAAAACAACTTTTTTGGGCCTCTTAACCACTGAATCTCGGAGGTTTTTCAGTGGTAAAAACCTTGTTTTGAAGTCCAAAATTGAAGGGGTTAGCCTCCCATCCTTGTGTCTTGTTTGCATGCCTAGATAGCTTCATGAGTTAGCATGATTTTCTAACTTAATTTAGCTTAAGTCCAGCATGTTTTTGACTTTGTTTTGACCTGTTTTGGCTCTATTTTGGGCTGGTTAATTCAATTGAGGCTCGTATTGCATAGTTGTAGGGTTAATTCCTTCACTAGCTTAGTGTTTTAATACTTTCATCATCATTGTTTTGAGTTGAAAGCATGTTTTAGTGTTGTTTTGCACTTAATTTCAACACATACAATTTCTGCAACCTCCCCCTTTGCTCACTCTTTTATTTTCTTTTGAGAGTCATTTCAAACTGGAGATCTTTTAAGCTTAAGATTGAGGTTATGCTTAATGGTTTAATCCTCTTTAAGGGTTCATTACCAACGGCAGGATCTCCCTCATGCCTTAAACTACCCCTAGGTTGACATCTCTTTTGCTTTAGAGGTCACTCACTTTTGGGCTTAATCGATTAAAGAATGAATCGGTAACCAAAATGAGTGAACAAAAAATGGCAAGTAAAAGAGGCAAGATAAGCATCTTTCGTGTTGCATTACATGTGTTCAAACTAGACGTTAGTTTGAATACAAGGAGAATGGGACATTTCATACTCAATAGTGATAAAATGTGCCATTTTCGTATGTCTCCATTGCCCTTGATCATGCATGATAAGCTGGTGGTCATTCGAATCTTATTTGTGCATTTATTGAAATTATACAACTTGGATCTTTGGCCATCATGCAATGAAATTGCTTGATTGGCGGTTTTGGATCCAAGTGTGCCACTTATTTGAGGTTTTGAGATGATAATGAGGGGTACAGTACAAACTTACCCTTGGAAAAACCTTCATTTTGCTCTGTTTGTGCTCTGTTGTAATATGGTGACTCAGAGCATCAATGGCCGGCAAGGCTTTATTTCTGGCCGGCAAGGCACCCTTTTGGCCAGCAGAGAGCCGGCAGTAGCCATCCATGGCCGGCAGACCACTGATGCAATCCTCAGCAGAGATTTGGTAAGTTGGAGCAGAAAGATCCTGGAAGGTGCTTGACCTTGCAGATAGAACCTCTTGAGAGCATAATGAAGGGCTTTTCGGGGCAAAAACTGAGCATGTGCATTCTTCCACTTCCCGCGGCAGACCAGTGGCAGTATAGTTTAATGCCTTGCATGATTAGTTAGTGTACATTTGTTTTAATTAATTAGTTTACTAGTTTATTAAAATGTTGTAATAATTAGTAATTAGTTTGCTAGTTATTCAATTGGTTTGTAATAATTAGTCTAATTAGATTAGTTTACTTAGCTTAGCTTAGATTAGCTTGGCTTATTCATTCGGACCCTCCTTCGTGAGGGCGTAATGTTGTAATAAGTGTGCATGCGTGTATGCATGTCTTTCAGCCCCGCGTCCTTCTCCCTTTTATTTAATCGCTTTCAACGGTTAGATTAGGGACATATTTTGATTAGCATACATTATGCTCGCATGTTGGCATCCATTCATTTGTCTTGCATGCACTGAGGCTCGGCACATTATTCTTTTAATACATGTTTAATCGCATGTTATCAAATGGAATCATATGTGTAGACCCGACTTTCTTCGCGCGCCCCCCTTTCGGAGAGGCGCGAATTGGTCTTACTACAGTTCGGACTCCTATCACGATTCTGAATCTAATCTCACAAAGTGCAATGTCAGACTGATAAACACCAAAGAGTCCAATCCGACAAATTATTTTGGAAGATTGATTTTAGATCAAATAATGCCAAAACTAGACTGCTTTGCCAAATTACAAAGTCGCCACCTAAATATTTTATTTTGGAAAAATTTAGGAAACCCTGACTCGTGCCAAAGGCCACGCGTCCGTCATCACCAAAATTGCCTTGGCTCGGGAACTTGGGTACAAGAGGGGAAGGTCCTAAAATGAGGACCCCCACTCGCCCGATCAAAAGATTGACCTTTACTAGGCATGATATGTTGTTTTATAAACATAGGTATTCTTATTCTGATTATTAGCTAACTTTATTATGTGGCGCACACATACAAGTATAGACTAAGTCGCGAGAATTGGAACAAAACAACTCATGTTTGTTTTCAAAAATGGTTTGAAAGTGTCACTCCCAAGTGGGCTAAAGCGCGGATTTGCCACCTTCACGTGGGCTTAAAAATATGATTTGGCCACTTCACAAAGTGGGCTTAAAACTCGCAATCGTCAAATTGTTCCAATTCAGGCAATAAAACCCTCATCCACAGGCATTCATACAGTTAATCATTTAAGCACATAGCCTCATGGCAAGCATGCAAAACATGGAAACACTCACACTCATGCAAGTATGCTAAAACGTAACGATTACAGTGTACTCTAAGCCAAAACAAAAACTAGTTAGAAATATGCATGATCCTAACTATGTTAACAATGCCTAATGCAACACATGCAATAATGCAATCAAATAGGCTCGGCTATCTAAGATGGCATATGAATGCAACAATTTGATACACGTATTCAAATAAGTATTGAAATACAATGCAGTTTGTATGATGTGCCAAGCCTTAGTGCATGCAATACAAATGAATGATGCAAACATGTAAGCATAAGGTATGCTAATCAAAACGTGCACACGTGCAAGCATAAGGTATGCTAATCAAAACGTGCCCTAAACTAACCATCGAAAGCGGTTAAGTAAAAGGGAAAAAGACGTGGGGTTGGAAGACATGCACACACACACGCACACTTATTACAACAATACGCCCTCGTGAAGGAGGGTCCAAATAAGCTAAGCTACAGTAAGCTAAGCTAATCAAACTAATCTAATTAAACTAATCAGACTAATTATTACAAACCAATTGAATAAAGAAATAGCTAAGCTAAGCTACTTAATTATTACAACACGGAACTAATTAGCAAACTAATTAATTAAATTACAAAACAAATGCTAACTAACAAGTAAAGCATCAAACTATGTTGCCTCAGCAAGTTGAATATGCATGCACTTGGTTTTTCGCCTCGAAAAGCCCATTGGTTTGCTCTTGAGAGGCTCTGTTTGCAGCGTTACTCCAAGAACTTTCTGCTCTGCCTTACCAATTCCATGCTGAGGAATGCACCAGTGGCCTGCCAGCCATAAGGACTTGCTGCCGGCCATCTGTCGGCCAACATTGGGCTCTGCCGGCCAACAATGAAGCACTGCCGGCCAATGATGAAGTACTGTCGGCCACTAGTGTGCTGATTCACCAAATTGCAACAGAGCACACACAGAGGAAAATTGAGGGTTTCTATAGGACATGTTTGTACTGCACCCTCTCCTTATCATCTCAAAACATCAAAGGAGGGGAGCTATTGGGTCTAAAACCACCAATCAAGCATTTTCAATGCATGATGGCCAAGGATCCAACTTTTACACATTCAATAAATGTACAAAACAAAGACTCAAGTCCACTACCTCATCATGGATGATCGAAGGCAATGGAGACGAAGGAGATTGGCCCATTTCATCACTTTGAGTATGAAATGGACCAATCTTCCTTGTGTTCAATATAACGTCCGATTGCACACAATGTAATGCACATATAACATGCTTATCTTGGTCATGTTTTACTTGGTTCATTTTATTTACTCATTTTAGCATTACCAAGCCATTTTTTACCCGATTAAGTCCAAGTGATTGTCCTCCAATGAGAGAGAGGGTTAACCAAAGGATAGTTTAAGACATGAGAGAGATCATGCCTTTGGCTAGGAGGAACCTTCAAAAGAGAGTTAAAGCCATTGAGCACAAGCTCTATCTCATGCTTAGACACAACCTAAGGTTAACCAACCCTCAAAACAAATAGAAAAACGAAGAAATGAGGGAGGTTGCAGACTTTTTTAGTGTTGAAATGGCATGCCAAATAATGCTAAAACATGCAAGCAACACATGCACATGTTCCAAAGCTAAAAGCATAAAACTAGTGAAGAGCATTACATTAGAGGCATGCAATATCAAACTCAAATGATTAAACCAGCTCAAAACAGAGCTTAAACATGCCAAAACAGTGGCCAAAATATGCTGAGATGGAAGCTTAAATGGCAAGAAAAACATACTCGCATGTTTTCTCATAAGCAAGATACAAAGCACAACTCTCAAAAGCAATGAAAGAGTAACAAAAGTGAGAGTGTGATAGAGTTATACACACTGAAATTACATGTTAAATGATGCCATATCATGCAAACAACTCAAATAAAGCATGTTAGAGACCTTAAAACACAAAGCTAGTAAGACAATTTACACTACAACCATGCATAACAAGACTCATATGACCAAGAAGGCTCAAAACAGAGCTAAAGCATGCTAAATCAGTGGCAAAAACACACTGAGATCAAGTCTCAAATAGGTAGAAAAACATGCTCACATGCTAGGCCATCAACACATGCAAACAAGACACAAAGAGGGAAGGCCACGCCCACCTATTTTGGACCTCAAAACTAACTTTTTACCACTGAAATTCCCCTAGAACTTAGTGGTTAAAAGGCCATGAAAAGGTTGTTTCAAAAGCTTTGAAAGATGGCTCAAAAGGCTTTACAAGCCAAAGAGCAAAGGGAGGAAACCACCCCCTAACTAAACAAGGCTCAAACCATTATTTTAAAACCTTAAAAATAGAGTTTTTTTAGAGGTTAAAACCAGCCTCAAAGTATTGTAAAAAGGCGGCCAAACACTTAACCAAATAAAGCTTAAAAGGGACAAGCTTATACATTTGAAGCATAGCAACAAAACAGCTGAAATTCTGAGCCAAAACCAAGCTCAAGACCTCAAACCAAGCCTCATAGAACCTCAGCTCCAAGGTGAAGGTGTTTGGTCAAGGTTCTTAGAACAAATGTGTAGAGAATTCCCATTTTCAAGAACAAAATCAAGAGAGAGAGGATTCTAGAGAGAGAGAGAGAGAAATTTTTCTCACAAAATTTTGTAACCTCTCACATGCAAGATGTCATGACCCAAAGCCGCCCCTATGGGTTAAGGACCTAACGGGCCAATAATCAAGGGATTACTTACGGCCTCAAACAAAACAAGACATATCTCATTAGAGTAAAGGGGCCAAACGGAAGCAAATTTAAAACTTTTGTCCATAGAGCTGTGCTTACATGGCACATCATAACAGTCCATATATATATACCTGTTAATAACTCACATCAAAGGGGTAATAACACAAAGTTTTCTACATGCAGGATCATTCAAGTCTAAGTCAGTCAAACCCAAAGTTTATAAACAAAAGTAATCCAATGTTTTCGCCGATATAACAAAACTATATCAAAAGAACAAAAGAGGCGAAGACAAGTCTCGTGCATGAGACGTTTGGGCTGACTCTTCAAAACCTTGACTGTTTCTCACATATTTCATGGAGGCTGGGTTTGGACATCCCTTGGCTCACCTACATACACATGAATGAGCGTGAACGAAAGCCCAGTAAATAATATCAAATAAAGAAGGTATACGAATGAGATTCACACATATCAAACGACCTTTGGCCCATTTAGTATACTATTTCGTGCATTATTTAGTACATTAGATGATTCAAGCCCGAACATATCAAACAGCCTCTGGCCCACTACGTCCTTAACAAACGGCCTCAAGCCCAAATCATTGAGGCCCAACGACCTTTGGCCCAATCGTCCATGTCAAACGGCCTTGGGCCCAATCATTCATATCAAATGGTGTCCAAGGGCCTTTGGCCCAATCATTCATGTCAAACGGCCTTTGGCCCAGTCAATTGTATCCAACGGCCTTTGGCCCAATCATTCATGTCAAACGGCCTTTGGCCCAATCATTCATGTCAAACGGCCTTTGGCCTAGTCAATTGTATCCAACGGCCTTTGGCCCAACCATATGGCATGACAAATATTTGTCCACAATTCAATTTAACAAACTTATAAGACTAATATGGAAACAAGCATTTGGACAAATAACATACTTCAAATATCTTTACTAAGATATTACTCACAGTGTTTTGCTGATGGATTTGCCTTGGAGCTCGACCCTACACATTACATAACACATATGGGTCACAATTGATTCAATCTGTTCCTAATTCATACATCCCTCTTAGGCTTCTTTCTTAATCTTTTAATTCATTCATAATGCCCAATGCATGCCTAAGAGTACTTAGAAGTGAAAGAGAACGGAAAATGAAACACAGAACACCTTTACAAATTTTCTGAAACAGGGGTCCCCGCTCGAGCGTGGGTTCCACCACTTGAGCGGACCCTCATGGTCTACAAAAATATTGGTTACCTCATTTCTACGCTCGAGCGTGAATTCGAACGCTCGAGCTGAATGTCACACTACATGGCTCCCCGCTCGAGTGTGAATATCCCCGCTCAAGCGGACATCCATGTCTGCAAAAGTGCTGGGAACCAGCATTTCACGCTCGAGCGATGACTCCCCCGCTCGAGCGGACATGCTGGATTCTGGGTTTTCCAGAATTCTTTTTGAGCTTCAAACATGCATTCAATCCAATGTAACTTGCATTTCATGGTTCAAGGCTCACATATACATTTACTAACATGCTATAAACACCAAATTCACTACATCACAAGCTCAAATCCCATGAATTAATCACATGCATGCCCCAAATTACACCAAACTTATTCCCAACACAACAAATTCATGCACCCAAACTCATTCTTCTATGGATTATATTTGCATGTGGAATCTAACTTCCATTTTCAACTCAAATGATGTAAATGATGATCAAGGGCATGAATTGTCATCAAGATTCTACATGGATTATATATTTCAAGCTTAATCATACAAATTCATGGAAATTCCTTTCATGCATGCAATTATTGACTTCAAATTTATTAATCACAACTCAATTCTTGTTCTTGATCACATAACAAGCTAGATCACAAAATGACAAGCTTATACTCATGAACTTACACTTAAACATTTAATCTCATAGCAATTCAATGCATGCATGTACATACAAGCTTCCAATTCAAAAAATACATCTCAATTTATGTTCTTGATCACCCAACTAGCTTGAATTATAGAAAATTACCAATTACTCACCTAGAAGCTCAATCTTCCCAAATTGTAGTTAATTCTTGAAGTTAAGTTTCCAAATTCCCAAACTTGAGCTAAGATACACAATTCTCCCTCTTCCTCTCTCTAGAGTCGGCCCCTCTCTCTCCCTCTCTAGAGCGTGACTTCAATTTGAGCTCAAAACAAAATGAAATAAGAGTAGATGGACCCCTTATATGGGCTTCCTTAATCAACTTTGATTAGGATCAATTAATGGTGCTTAATTCAACCAGTTTAAACTAATTACCTCATTCCGAATTAGTTTTCAATTAAATTTCACCATAGGTTCTAAAAATTATGCTAATCACAATAACGTGATCAATTTCGGTTTTGGTGGCCGATAAGGCCTCCAATTTAAATTCTAAAGCAGATAATCAAACAGATTTTTCTACGGTGAACAGATAGAAATTCAAAGCCACGTATAGTCGTATACATGGCACTCAAAATCACAATCTTAATTAAGATTAATTAGCGTAATACGGACCAGGGTTATCACAGTCTTCCCCCCCTTTAGGAAGTTTGGTCCTCCAAACTTATTTTACCTTCATCAGGAAAGAAATGTAGATAGTGTAGTCACTTTTTGTCTTCTTTTCCTATGTAGCATCCGTCCCATAGTGTTCTTTCCATTCCACTTTCACCATCGGGATGGACTTGCTTCTCAACTGTTTCACTTGTCGGTCAATGATTCGTTCCGGCCATTCTGCGTATTCTATATTTTCATCAAGAGCTATCTGGTGATAATCAATCACATGAAATAGATCTCGGAGATAACCCCCCAACATCAACACATGAAGCACATTATGGATTTGCTCGAATCCCGGTGGCAAAGCAACTCGATAAGCAACTGGACCAAGCCTTTCCAGAATTTGGAGCGGCCCAATGTCACGGGGCAACAATTTACCTTTCTTTCCAAATCTTACTTGGCCCTTCATCGGCGCCACACGAATAAACACATGATCGCTGACCTCATATTCATGAGGTCTTCTTCAAACATCCGCATAATTCTTTTGTCGACTCTGTGCTGTCTTGAGCCTTTGCTGAATAATTTAGACTTTCTCATAAGTGTCTTGCACAATTTTCGGGCCCAAGAAGAGCTCTCTCCCCAACTTCTGTCCAACAAATTGGTGATCTACACCTTCTACCATACAAAGCCTCATATGGGGCCATACCGATGCTGGAGTGGAAGCTGTCATTGTATGCGAACTCTACGAGTGGCAGATAATCTTCCCAACTCCCTTGAAAATCCAAGGCACACATCCTTAGCATATCTTCCAAAGTCTGTATTGTCCGTTCTGATTGTCCATCTGTTTGTGGATGGAATGTGGTACTAAACCTCAATTCTGTCCCCATAGCCCTTTGCAAACTTTTCCACAATCTAAACACAAATTTCGGATCTCTATCCGAGACAATAGATACTGGAACTCTGTGTAAACGAACAATCTCATCAATATATATAGTAGCCAGTCTATAAGCATCAAATGTAGTTCTAACAGGTAGAAAATGTGCAGATTTAGTCAGTCTATCAACTACAACCCAAATAGAATCCATACCTCAAGGAGTCCAAGGTAGACCAATAACAAAATCCATAGTCACATGTTCCCACTTCCATTCAGGAATAGGGAGAGGTTGAAGTAGACCGCCTGGTTTCTGATGTTTAGCTTTAACTTACTGGCATTAAAGGCATTGAGACACATATTCTGCAATTTCTCTCTTCATTTTGGGCCACCAATAACTTTGTTTCAAATCCCGATACATTTTGTTATTTCCCGGATACATAGCAAATACTGACTTATGAGCTTCATCAAGAACTCTTCTCTTTAACTCGGGAATGTTCGGATTACACAATCTATCTTGGAATTTCAGCACCCCATTTATCACACTATATCCTGGTCTCGGATTCGTTTCAAATTCATCAACTATCTTTTTAAGGAATTCATCCTCCTTCTGTTTCTGTTTAATCTCCTCAAAGATTGCTGGTTCGGCTGTAATAGTGGCTATCAATCCGCCCTGTTCGCACAACACCACTTCAATCTCGGACTTCTCGAAATCTTGCAAGATTTCTTTCTATTCAGTAAGCAAGCAAGCCAAATTCCCCATCGATTTTCTGCTCAAGGCATCAGCAACTGTATTGGCTTTCCCAAGGTGATACTGAATCTCAAGGTCGTAGTCTTTTATTAATTCGAGCCATCTTCTCTGTCGTATATTTAACTATTTCTGTGTAAAGAAGTATTTCAGACTTTTGTGATCCATGTAGACTTTACACTTTGCCCCATACAAATAATGCCGCCAGATTTTTAGAGCAAATACAACTGCGGCCAATTCTAAATCATGTGTTGGGTAGTTTTTCTCATGTGGTCTCAATTGCCGAGAGGTGTATGCAATCACCCTTCCGTTCTGCATTAATACACAACCCAAGCCTTTATAAGATGCGACACTAAAAATTACAAAGTTTTTCGTGCCTGATGGTAGTGTCAAAACTGGTGCGGTGGTCAGTCTTGTTTTCAGCTCATGAAAGGCAGATTCTCTTTCGTCATTCCAAACGGTTGCCCTTTGCATGTCAGTTGGGTAAGAGGCACAACTATTTTCAAAAAATCTTTCACAAACCTCCTGTAGTACCCAGCTAGGCCCATGAAACTGTGGACTTTTGTTACATTTGTCGGCATAGGCCAATCCATAATCGCCTCTATTTTCTGTGGGTCCACTGAAATCCCCTCTTCGTTGATAACATGCCCTAAGAAAATAACTTCATCTAACCAAAACTCACATTTCTTTAGTTTGGCAAATAATTTCTTTTCTCTAAGTGTTTGCAAGACAGTTCTCAAATGATGTTCATGTTCAAGTCTATTCTTTGAATATATCAAGATATCATCAATAAAGACCACAACAAAATCATCAAGGTAAGTCTTAAATATTCGATTCATTACGTCCATAAATGCTGCAGGAGCATTAGTCACCCCAAATGGCATAACAAGAAATTCATAATGGCCATACCTTGTCTGAAACGTAGTTTTCTCAACATCTTCTGCTTTCACTTTCAGCTGGTGATACCCGGATCTCAAATCAATTTTCGAAAACACTTGTGATCCCTGCAACTAGTCAAACAGGTCATCAATACAAGGGAAGGGATATTTATTCTTTACTGTTACCTTATTCAGTTCTCGGTAGTCAATACACAAGCGCAAGGTTCCATCCTTCTTCTTTACAAATAATACCGGTGCACCCCATGGTGAAGTACTAGGTCAAATAAACCCTTTATCTAGTAAATCTTGCAACTGTTCCTTCAATTCTTTCATTTCAGCAGTAGCCATTCTGTAGGGAGTTTTAGAAATAGGCTGAGTGCCTAGCACAATTTCAATAGTAAACTCTATCTCTCTGTCCACTAATTCTCCTGGTAATTCACTTGGAAACACATTTGTGAATTCACTAACAATAGGGATGCTACTTGTAGACCGCCCGAATTCCGCTCCGCACGCAAGGGCGCGAATTGTTGTTCTAGCTACTACAGTTCGGACTCATGTCATGGTTTTGAATCTAATCTCACAAAGTGCAATGTAAGACTGATAAATAACCAAAGAGTCCAAATCTGGCAAATCGTTTTGGAAAATTGATTTTAATCAAAAAGCACCAAACATGGACTGCTTTGCCAGATTTCAAAGTCGTCACCTAAATATTTTGTTTTGGGAAATTTAGGAAACCCTGACTCGTGCCTAAGGTCATGTGTCCGTCATCGCCAAAGTTGCCTCGGCTCGGGAACTTGGGTACGAGGAGGGAAGGTCATGAAATGAGCACCCCCGCTCGCTCGATCAAAAATCGGCCTTTACTAACATGATATGTTATTTTTGAAAACACATGTGTTCCTATTCCAATTCATTAGCTAGTTTACTATGTGATGTGCACAGCATACAAGTATACACTAAATCGCTCAAGTTGGAACAAAACATCTCATGTTTGTTTGTTTGAAAATGGTTTGAAGGTGCTACTCGCAAGTAGGCTTTGACGTGGATTTTGCCACCCTCAAGTGGGCTTAGAAAACATGATTTTCCACTCTCAAGTGGGTTTAAAACACACATTTTGATTAATTGTTCCAATTCAAGCAATAAAGCCTTCATCCACAGGCATTCATGCTGTTAAAACACTTAAGCAGTTAGCCTCATGGCAAGCATGCTAATCATGGCAATCACTTACACACATGCAAGGATGCTAAAACGTAAACACTCACAGTATATTCCGAGCCAAAACAGAAGCTAGTTAGTAATCAATGCATGATCCTAGCTATGTCAAGAATGCCTAATGCAACAGATGCAAAATTGCAAATAAGATAGGCTCGGCTATTCTAAGATGTCATGTGAATGCAACTTGATAACATGTATTCAAATTGGTATTGAAATACAATGCAGTTTGTATGATGCGCCGAGCCCGGTGCATGCAAGACAGATGAATGGATGCAAACATGCTAGCATAAGTATGCTAATTGAAATGTGCCCTAAAACTAACCACTGAAAGCAGATAAGTAAAAGACAAAAAGACATAGGGTTGGAAGACATGCATCACACACACGCACGCTTATTACAACATTTGCCCTCTCGACGGAGGGTCCGAATGAATAAGCTAAGCTAGCTAAGCTAAGCTAATTAACTAATCTAATTAAACTAATTAGACTAATTATTACAAAACAAAATTAATTAACTACTCCTAGTCAACTAATTATTACAAAACGAATCAATTAATTAAACACATTAACTAATTAATTACAACACTTTTATAAATAAAATAACAATTTACTCCAAGTTAACAAAAGCACTGAAATGGCCTCGTGACGAGGGATGCACGCATGCTTGGTCGGCTTCGCTCGGAAATCCACTACCGTGCCTCATGATGCCTCTGTTTGCACTCTTTTGTACTTCTGAAAATTGTGCCAATTCCCAATATGCTTCTGATCCATCTTAGGAATATGCTGAGGGGTGGTCAGCCAAGAGGAATGACCATCGACCGAAGTTAATGGTCATCGACCACTTTTGATAGTCGATCGGCAGCCTTTGATGGCCAGTCGGCCACTGTTTCCTGCAAATTCTCCTTTTTCTGCAACAGAGCACTAACAGAGGCATGACCGTTTATTTGCAAGAAAATGTGTGTGCAACCACACTCCTTATCATGTCTAAAGCTCAAAGGAGTGTTGTGCTCGGCTCTCGAGCCATCAACCACGCATCTCAATGCATGATGGCCAAAAAGGCTGAGTTGCACAAATCAATGTTAACGAATGCACACAAATACCACATAAGACTCGATGAACCTCCACCTTATCATACATGATCAAAGGTGTCGATGACTAAGAAATGAGGCACGTTTCATCACTTTGAGTATGAAACGTGCGACATTCCTCGTGTTTGGATTGACGTCCAACCCAAACACAATGCAACACACAACATGCTAACACAATGTAATGCAACAACATGCAAACAACAATGCAATGCAACAACATGCAAACCACATGAACATGGCAAGCGCTATGTAATGCAACACTCAATGGACCAAACCAATCTCAAACGAGCTTCATGCATGCCAAGACAATGGCCAAAAACATGCTGAAAATGAAGTCCAAGAACAAATACAAGCGTGCATACACATTGGTTCACAAACAAGACATGAAGACACAACTCTCAAACACATTGAAGGAGTGGAAAATGTGAGAGTGTGGCAATGAAATATGCTCTGAAATCATGTAAGAAATGATGTCAAATCATGCACATCACACAAGCATAGCATGCTAGGAGGCTCAAAGCTTAAGGCTAGCAAAGGGACTTGCACCATAGCCACATTAAGCAAGCCCCAAAGGGCTAAGGTGACTCAAAATAGTCCCAAGGCAGGTCAAAACAAGGCCAAAACATGCATGGACTAGAGCTAACACATGCTAGAATAAAAGGCATGAAGCATGGAGCATACATGGCCAATGAGGAGGATTACACTACACCTATCAAAATCAAACATGAGATGACTTTACCAACAAAAATCAGAGTTATGGCAGGTCAAAATAACACCAAAAATGCACTGAGATGGCAACCCAAAAGCTTAGGCAAGATGGCATACATATTGGCTCATATTTAAGGCATAAAGCACAACCTTTCAAAAGCATTGAAAGAGTGACACATGTGAGAGTATGACCACACTACACACACTGAAATCATTTACCAAATGATGCTAAATCATGCAAATAGCCCAAGCAATGCATGCTAGTGACTTAGAAACTCAAAGCTAGTGAGCAAGATTGTACTATGGCTATACAAAGCAAGGCATACATGACCAAAACAACTTCAAACAGAGCTTAAGCATGGCAAAACATGAGTAAAAGCTTGCTGGAGTGGAGCCAAAAGCATGCTAAAATGATGGTCCAAAGCATGATGCATGTTAAGGCTATAGGGAGGATTGCACTACAAGTGCAAGGAGTATGCAAGAGGTAATCAAACCAAGCCAAAACAGAGCTATATCATGTTAAAATAAGGCCTAAGGCATGCTGAAATGGAGTCAAAACATGCTAGAAAGACATGCTACTTTAATGAGCCATCAACACAAGCAAACAAAAGAAGAGGAGGGGGAGACACCCCCTCCTATTTTGGGGCTCAAAACACACTTTCTACCACTGAAAATCCACTAGATTTCAGTGGCTAAAAGGCCAAGAGAAGGTGATCTCAAAGGCCTAAAGAGGTAGCACAAAACAAAGCCAAACAAGGCACAAAAGGGGGTAGACCACCCCCAACACCAAAGATGCCTCAAACAAACACTTTAAGCACTTGAAAATGAAGCTTTTTACAGTTGAAAGTTAAGCCAAAAGAAGCATGCAAATATGGCTAAGTAAGCTATGAAAACAAAGCTTTAAAGAGGTAAGAGACTCACCCGTGATAAACCACTTCAAGGCAGCAACTTCTGAGGCAAAAACCAAATCAAAACCACTTAAATGCAACCTCCAAGAACCTCAGCTCAGTAGTGAAGGTGTTTCACTAGGTGTTTGAGTGCAAAAGTGTGAAGAAATGGCACTTTTGAGCACAAACAAGCACAAATATAGAGGGAGAGGAAGAAATATAGAGAGAGATATATGTTTTGTATCTCTAATTTTCAGAACCTCAGGAAAGGGAGAGGGACCTCCCTTCTTATAGAAATCCAAGTCTCAAGCTTGTTGAACAAGCTAGAGGCTTGGTTCAATCCCTCTATACACGTGTATGGAGGATGAAATCTGTGCTCCCCAGCTGTCATAGCTGGCAAGAAAATATCTGCTAAAGCAAATAAAAAGGCTTCGGCCAACAAACAAGGCCGACCGGCCAAAAAGGGTGCTGACCGGCCATCAAAGGTGCCGACCGGCCACCACTGATGGCCGATGGAAAGAAGGAATGGCCGATAGGCATGAGGCCTGGCCGATGGGTTGTAGGGCTGGCCAACAAGCCACCCTCTTTCCTCAGAAACAAAACCATAAGTTCTTGGTCCACAACCAAGCACAAAATAGACAAGTTGAGAGGTTCTAAGGCATGGCGCACAGCCGAGACCTTCAGGAACTCAAAACGAACAGAAGCATGGATGATCATCGAGTGTTCAAACGATGACGTCCAAGTCTTGAGGACGGTAAAAAATGGGGTGTCTACACTACTCAATTCATTAGTCACAATTTGTTCAGATAACACACAACATAGGTAACCCTGGCACCCCTTCCTAATCAATTTACATGCTTTCATTACAGATATTAAATAAGGTGAGGCACTACCCCATTACCTACAAACACAATTTCTTCCTGTTCCGGTGGTTTAAACACAACCCGTTTTGTTACACAATCAATGGTGGCACAATATTTAGTTAACCAATCCATGCCCAGAATTACATCGAAATGTCTAAAGTTCAAGGGCAATAACTCTACATACAGAATAGCATTCCCAATATGCATGTCACAAAACCAATATACAGATGCACACAACACTGATTCCCCGGATGGAGCACACACACATAGCAAATATGGTAATGGTTCTAGAGGTCTACTCAGTCTAGATGCAAATGCACAAGTTACGAAAGAGTGCGTTGATCCAGAGTCAATTAACACAAAAGCATCCTGATTGCATATAGGAATAGTACCTGAGACAACGGCGTCAGCATTCCATGTATCACCCGAAACAAGCGCAAAAACTCGTCCTTGCCTCACGGCATCTCCGGTAGTAGTAGATCTCATAGTATTCCTTGGTTTTGGGATTGACGCCGTTGAGCTAGCAGCTAAATTTCCACTGTTTTGATTGCAATCTCGGGCCATATGCCCCGTTTTACCACATTTAAAACAAGCCCTTGACATGCGATAACAAACTCCCCGGTGCCTTTTGCTACAAATATTGCACATTGGAGAGGTATCTCGGGAAGAGTTAGAAGTACTTGAGGAGCCTATATTTTGCTTCTTTGAAAATTTCTTCTTTGGAAAGAAGCCCTGTCTTTTATTACCTTTCCAGTCAGTTGTCGATTTGGCCTGTCTAGCTATGTTAGCTTCTGATATTATGGCCCGGTCTAGCACCCCAATATAGGTTTCCAGCTTGAGAACATTCACCCTTTCTAAAATGTCACTTCGAAGCCCACCTTCAAAATGCCTTGCTTCTTATAGTTGGTATTGATCACATGTGGTGCAAACCTGGCCAATTCAGTGAATTTGGCCTCATACTTGGTTACTATCATATTGTCTTGTTTCAGTTCCATGAACTCCGATACTTTCCTATCACGGACACACTGAGGGAAGTACTTATCGTAGAAAACTTCTAGGAATCTCACCCAGCCAATGTCTTTATGATTCTCACGCATTAATATCCACCATCTTCTTGCTTCATCTTCTAGCATAAAGGTGGCTAAAAGTACTTTCTGTGTCTCTGAACAAGGAAACACCTCAAACAACTTTTCAATGCCGAGAACCCACGCCTCGGCTTTTAACAGATCTAATCCCCCATGAAACTGTGGTGGTTTCATTTTCTTAAACTGTTTGGTGAGAGCTATTATCCGGTCATAAATCTGTAAGTCTAGCACAGGAGGTGCCGGAGGTGCCGGAGGTGGAGGTGGAGGATGTGGTTGCTGCCACTGTTGTTGTTGCCTCAATGTTTCTGCCATTTCCTGAATCAATCTTTCCATCCTATCCATTCTGGCAGTAGAGAACTCTTATATTTCATCACCTCTTGTTCTCACCATCTGATTAGACTTGCATTATTCTCTATACAAAAGTTTCACAAGTATGCATATACTAAAGAGCATACATATTCACATAATTCGCAATGTAAGTAAATCACAAACATATAGCACATAATCATTTATTTCAAAGCATTTAAACATAGTCTCAATGTTTACAAATTTGTACTTATCACGTGAATGCATCCTAGATCTTTTCTAGATGCTTATTGCTCTTTTGGACAAGTGTGTGAGTTATTAAAACCTGGCTCTGATACCACTCTGTCATGACCCAAACCCGCCCCTATGGGTTAAGGACATAACCGGCCAGTAATCAAGGGATTACCTATGGACTCAAACCAAACAAGACATATCTCATCAAAGTAAAGGGGCCAAACGGAAGCAAATTTAAAACTTTTGTCCATAGAGCTGTGCTTACATGGCACATCATAACAGTCCATATATATATACCTGTTAATAACTCACATCAAAGGGCTAATAACACAAAGTTCTGTACATGCAGGATCATTCAAGTCTAAGCCAGTCAAACCCAAAGTTCACATACAAAAGTAATCCAATGTTTTCACTGATATAACAAAACTATATCAAAAGAACAAAAGAGACGAAGACAAGTCTCGTGCATGAGACGTTTGGGCTGACTCTTCAAAACCTTGACTGTTTCTCACATATTTCACCGAGGTTGGGTTTGGACATCCCTTGGCTCACCTACATACACATGAATGAATGTGAGCGAAATCCCAGTGAATAATATCAAATAAAGAAGGTACACGAATGAGGTTCACACATATCAAACGGCCTTGGGCCCATTTAGTATTCTATTTCGTGTATTATTTAGTACATTAGGCGATTCAAGCCCGAACATATCAAACGACCTCTGGCCCACTACGTCCTTAATAGATGGCCTCAAGCCCAAATCATTGATGTCCAACGGCATTTGGCCCAATCGTCTATGTCAAACAGCCTTGGGCACAATCATTCATATCAAACGATGTCCAACGGCCTTTAGCCCAATCATTCATGTCAAACGGCCTTTGGCCCAATCATTCATGTCAAACGGCCTTTGGCCCAGTTAATTGTATCCAACGGCCCTTGGCCCAATCATTCATGTCAAACGGCCTTTGGCCCAGTCAATTGTATCCAATGGCCTTTGGCCCAACCATATGGCATGACAAATATTTGTCCACAATTCAATTTAACAAACTTATAAGACTAATATGGAAATAAGCATTTGGACAAATAACATACTTCAAATATCTTTATTAAGATATTACTCACAGTGTTCTACCAGTGGATTTGCCCTGGAGCTCGACCCTACACATTACATAAAACACATGGGTCACAATTGATTCAATCCGTTCTTAATTCATACATCCCTCTTAGGCTTCTTTCTTAATCTTCTAATTCATTCACAACGCCCAATGCATGCCTAAGAGTACTTAGAAGTGAAAGAGAACGGAAAATGAAACACAGAACACCTTTACAAATTTTCTGAAACAGGGGTCCCCGCTCGAGCGTGGGTTCCGCCCCTCGAGCGGACCCTCATGGTCTACAAAAATACTGGTTACCTCATTTCTACACTCGAGCGTGAATTCGAACGCTCGAGCTGAATGTCACACTACATGGCTCCCCGCTCGAGTGTGAATATACCCGCTCAAGCGGACATCCATGTCTGCAAAAGTGCTGGGAACCAGCATTTCACGCTCGAGCAATGACTCCCCCGCTCGAGCGGACATGCTGGATTCTGGGTTTTCCAGAATTCTTTTTGAGCTTCAAACATGCATTCAATCCAATGTAACTTGCATCTCATGGTTCAAGGCTCACATATACATTTACCAACATGCTATAAACACCAAATTCACTACATCACAAGCTCAAATCCCATGAATTAATCACATGCATGCCCCAAATTACACCAAACTTATTCCCAACACAACAAATTCATGCACCCAAACTCATTCTTCTATGGATTATATTTGCATGTGGAATCTAACTTCCATTTTCAACTCAAATGATGTAAATGATGATCAAGGGCATGAATTGTCATCAAGATTCTACATGGATTATATATTTCAAGCTTAATCATACAAATTCATGGAAATTCCTTTCATGCATGCAATTATTGACTTCAAATTTATTAATCACAACTCAATTCTTGTTCTTGATCACATAACAAGCTAGATCACAAAATAACAAGCTTATACTCATGAACTTACACTTAAACATTTAATCTCATAGCAATTCAATGCATGCATGTACATACAAGCTTCCAATTCAAAAAATACATCTCAATTTATGTTCTTGATCACCCAACTAGCTTGAATTATAGAAAATTACCAATTACTCACCTAGAAGCTCAATCTTCCCAAATTGTAGTTAATTCTTGAAGTTAAGTTTCCAAATTCCCAAACTTGAGCTAAGATACACAATTCTCCCTCTTCCTCTCTCTAGAGTCGGCCCCTCTCTCTCCCTCTCTAGAGCGTGACTTCAATTTGAGCTCAAAACAAAATGAAATAAGAGTAGATGGACCCCTTATATGGGCTTCCTTAATCAACTTTGATTATGATCAATTAATGGTGCTTAATTCAATCAGTTTAAACTAATTACCTCATTCCGAATCAGTTTTCAATTAAATTTCACCATAGGTTCTAAAAATTATGCTAATCACAATGGCGCGATCAATTTCGATTTCTGTGGCCGATAAGGCCTCCAATTTAAATTCTAAAGTAGATAATCAAATAGATTTTCCTACGGTGAACAGATAGAAATTCAAAACCACATATAGTTGTATAAATGGCACTCAAAATTACATCGAACACATAATCACAATCTTAATTAAGATTAATTAGCGTAATATAGACCTGGGTTATCACACAAGAGGATGGCCTCTATATATAGAAGATACAAGAAGCCTTCAAAGAAATCCAGCCATCCATGTGCAAGTAGATGGGTCAATCTATGCAAACAAAATATCACAAAATATCTACTAATGCATTGGTGGCTGGCCGGCCATCAGTGATGGCCAGCAGTGGCTCATTGATGGCCGGCAGGCCAAGATGCATGGCCGGCAACACCCAATCATGGCCGGCAATTCACCACAAACAACAAGTTGGAAGGACCAAAACATGGTCCAAAAATGAGAAAGAATGGATGCAGGGTTTGGAAAGCTCAAACCTGTGGCGTTCCGCCGCAGATTTTGAGTGCTCAACGAGCAATAACACTTGTCACTGGATGTACCTGCAAGGACATCCAAGTCTGGAGGACGGTCAAAAATGGGGTGTCTACAGTTGCCCTTCTTTGACAAAACTCAAATTTACAAAGACGACGTGAGTGAATGTCAAAGCCCAGAGATGACCCATTTTTTACAAGGCCGAAGACTGAAACTGACATTCATGATAACAATATATAGATGTGCCCACAGGCTGGGGCAAAATGCAAATGACATGCATGATGCAAGAGCATAACTTACGATTATGCAAAGAAAGCTGTAACGAAGCATTTGAATGCAAGTATCATGCAAAGAAAATGTGACATTTTAAGCAAACCAATGAGGTATAACAGTCTCACACATGAGAAAAAGTGAGCCAATAAACATGCCACGAGTGAGAATCACCAACCGAACCGCCTTTCACACAGAAAAGATATAAGGAAATTATTCAATCTTAACTACATCATGCAGAAATAGCCAAAAACAACTGTCAGGCATACCCGAAGTCTCAAACAAAACACATCCTAGCACGTCACACGTGACAGGAGAAAAGGAAGCGGCAAAAAACACCGAAGGGCGGTATAAACATCGGAACACGTCCCAATGTTTCTAACCAAAATAAAGTATAAACATCGGGCACACGACCCAATGTCTCTAACCAAGAACAAAATGGTATAAGCATCGGTTACACGACCCAAACGCTTCCAACCGTAAGGGAGGTATAAGCGTCGGGCACACTGTCCAAACGCTTCTAACCGAAGAGGTGGTATAAGCGTCGGGCACACATCCCAAACGCTTCTAACCGGAGAGGTGGTATAAACGTCGGGCACATGTCCCAAATGCTTCTAACCGGAGAGGTAGTATAAGTGTCGGGCACACGTCCCAAACGCTTCTAACCGGAGAGGTGGTATAAGCGTTGGGCACACGTCCCAAATGCTTCTAACTAGAAGGGAGGTATAAGCGTTGGGCACACAGTCCAAACGCTTGTAACCGGAGAGGTGGTATAAGCGTCGGGCATCTGTCCCAAACGCTTCTAACCAAAGCAAAGTACAAACATCAGGCACACAATCCAATGCTTGTAACCAACGGGAGGTATAAGTGTTGGACACACATCCCAAACGCTTCTAACCAAAGGAGTGGTATAAACACCGAGTGCACAACCCAATGCTTCTAACCAAAATAAGGTGTGGTGTAAACACCGGGCGTACCCAAATGTTTCTAACCAAAGCAACGTGTGGTGTAAACAACGGGCGTACCCGAATGTTTCTAACCAAAGCAAGGTGTTCAAAGGACAAGAATGATCTTACCCGGAATCCCTCTAAATGAACCGTACATACAATATTGTCTGGTTGCACCAGCTTCAAATGAACCGTACATACAATATTGCACATGTATAAGAAAGAAACTTAACAGGTACAATGCCATGTAAATGCATATTTCATGCAAGATAAATAACTGTAGCACAAATGTTAGAGGCATGCGTCTATGCACAACACGCAAGAAACAAAACAGAGACATATTCTATGCAACATGATCAATGACACATATTCAATGCAACATGATAATGCAAGTTCTATGTAACAATGCAAAATGCATGCTTTATGCAACGATAAATGCAATGCGCATTCTATGCAACGACAAAAGTGAGTGTGCTAAAGACAACTCAAAGGCTACCTCCGATTTACCTCTCGGAACAGTTGCAACATGTTAAAAAGTATACTCCTTGTTCGTGTTGATAAGCGATGACCATCGTGCATTAGAAATGCATTTCCGAGCTTCCGTGAAGACATTCTCAGTCAAACACTGAGCATACCTTGTACTTCTCAAAATTCAAGGACACAAATCAAATAAACAGAGGCATAGGAAGCTTGTGGAAGCCTATCGGCCATCAGGGGAGGCTGCCGGCCCCTTGCCGGCCATCGGTGACCACTGCCGGCCACCAATGAAGCAGTGCCGGCCATCGATGTGCCACTGTCGTCCATCGATGGAAGATTTGGACAATTTTGTCTTTTTACCCACGGGTCTTTAAATACATATCTCTAAACCTCATTTCCCCACAAACCCTTGAATGAAAATCCTTTTTCTTGCTCTCTAGGTGCTCATTCTCTCTAGATCCGCGCGTTCCACGTGTTTTCCAACACCCTAAAAACATTTTCTTTGCTAAAACCCTCTTGTTCTCTTCACTTCGAACCGATCAGAATTTGATTTCGACGCCTCTTTCGTCATTTCCACCATTCAAGGTTCATTTTTCTCGAGTTTCTCCCAAGGTTAGTACACTTTCCCGGGTTTTGACTTCTTTCACTCTCCTAGGGTTGACTTTTTCAAAGTTTCACCCTTTTTTGCATTTTTGCTTACTTTTGCTTCTCTTGCATCCATTTCCGATGGCAGATGATGTCCATCATGATGGGGCCTTCCACGCGCTTCCTTCGGTAGAGTTTGTGGCAGAGTTTGAGGCCGAGCCAGAGGCATTACCACCGAGCATACGTCCTTTTGACCCAGCGAGGTATCATCCAGAGACTCATGTAGTACCGACTGCGGGAGGCATCAAAGCCTTCACTTACTTCATTGAGGATGTGCCAAACGACCTTTTATTGAGAGAGCCTGTGTCTCACTTGTCAGCTATCGCCATAGAGGTACGAACTTCACTTTTCTGCAGTACTACCTTTAAATGTTTGCATTACTTGCACTGTTTTGATCTGATTGCATTGACTGCCTTGATCTAGTTGTATCTCATACATTACTGCTCTACATTCAACTGTACTTTCCACTAAACTTTTATTACTTGATCTAATTGCATCATATGCATTGCCACAGGACGGATCTCGCTCCTTCAGAGGCTATGGCACAACGACAGCCCAAGATTGGTACGATGAGCTGCCAGCCAGGGTCCGCGACATTATCGATAAGACATGCTTTGGTCTGTTCTACTCCAGCCTGACGCTGGTTGTAGCGAGCCGCCCTCTCTTAGGGCCTTTAGTGGAGAAGTGGTGGGATACCACCAACTCCTTCCATTTCTCCACTACAGGGGAGATGATGATGACCCTCTACGACTTCGCCATGATCACTGGCTTAGGCATGGGAGGTGATCCGATCCCTCTCGACCTTGACATAGGAGAGTGGGAGGCTGCATGGATCACACTGCTTGGGGCATGCCCACCGATACTTCGGGCAGGCATGGTCAGATATAGTTGGTTCGAGGAGCAGTTTAGAGGAGTTGAGCCCAAGACGATTGAGGAGATAGAGCCGTATGCCAGGGGCTTCATCATGTTCCTTTTCGGTACCACCTTGTTCTCAAACAGGTGAAATACCGTAGGCTTGTATCTGCTGAGCGCATTAGTAGTACTCCAGCGACTTCAATTCTATGATTGGGGCGGAGCCGGCCTCACTACTCTGTATGGATACATGAGCTCGACCTCTTACATGAGCGGGACCTTGATCGGTGGCTACTGGCGGGCCTGGGAGGTGCATAATTTAGTTCCCCCTTTTGCTTTACATTTTCTGCTTAGCATTTCCTACTTTACATTTGTTCAACGCACATACTGTCTACTCTGCATTCTCTATATCTACTCATGCACTTTATGCTTTCTGCTTCGCATTTTCTGTATTTGCTCATATATTGTAAGCTTTCTGCTTTGCATTTTATGTATTTGCTCATACACTGTATCAATCACATTTTCCCCGCAGCTATGGGTGTACACATACTT
The DNA here is from genome assembly GCA_036172215.1 of Camellia granthamiana. Classification (NCBI taxonomy): domain Eukaryota; kingdom Viridiplantae; phylum Streptophyta; class Magnoliopsida; order Ericales; family Theaceae; genus Camellia; species Camellia granthamiana. The sequence continues at coordinate 71,569,584 of CM069915.1, read as the reverse complement.
CCCAGCTCTTGCTCCAGAGCCTATAAAGGAGACCCCAACGATAGTCCCATTTTCTCGGGCATACGACGGCCAGCTCCGTCGTAGAACCCGGGAAAACTTCATGTTTTTTCGTCAGTACTTCGACACAGTCACGGCGCACGAGGTAATCCAAAGCAAAGTCATTCCACTTTTCAATCAACTTGATAGACACATTAATCAATTGACAACGACTGATCATCTATTCATTCTCTCATTTCAGATCACATGGAAGCCGTGGGATATGATACCCTCGGGGCTCAGATTCCCGTACGAGACAGCTAGGGTCACCACTCGCCATCATATCCTCCTCGAGGGCTCGATCTGCCAGGCTTGGTTCTTAGGCGAGCACTTCGCACGCCATAGTTTAGAACTGCCTGCTCCATTCATACCGATGGCGCCTTCAGTATCTATGAGAGAGACACACAAACTTTCTGCTGATGAGGTGATACAATTTATGGTACGGCTAGAGGCGGACTACTTTTGTGTGGAGGGCGACTACGTGACCTTCATCCAGACATATCTGATACCGCCTCTGATCGGCATCCACAGAGGTGAGGAAGCAGGAGCTCCAGCTGCGAGAGAGAGAGGCAGAGGGGCCAGAGTAGCCATGACCTGTGGCAAGAGAGATCCTGGAGCAAGACAGGGGCTGGGATGGCCAGAGTTGCCTACTTCACTGACTTATCGGAGACGTTCCAGGGAGACTTGCCAGATCCCCATTGAGCCTGCACCAGCCGGGCATGCGCTTGTCGGGGTTCGAGGCCCGACTCCAGTATGTACCAAACTTTGCATTCTGCATATTTACTTCATTTCAATTATGCTTTATAGAATACTGATCCCTTCAATGCACTTGCAGGCACCCATAGAGTACACAGGGTAGGCCCTTCAGCTAGTGGCTTCCTTGACAGAGATCGTACAAACGAACCTGGATCTGCTCAGCCTCTACAAGATTCCGGTAATTTTCCTTCAGTTTGCACTTCATGTCATGAAGTTTTTTGCTGACACATTAGCATTTCAACTGTTCCACACTATACTGATCTAAAACATTGCACTAAAACAATGCATCGATACACTGTTCCCATACACTGCGCACGGCATACATACACTGCATTCATTTATTACTCACGGCACATAATCTTTTGCATCTAATACACACCACAACTAATACATCTTAACAAACTGCCCTTTTCAGATCCCTTTCCAGACCCTAGCTCCACCGGATGTCCCAGCAAGAGCCACCGCAGGACCTTCAGTACCTCCCCCAATAGCAGAGAGGAGAGGGAGACAGGCTTAGACACACAGCGGAGGTAGAGTTAAGGGCATCCGCAGCAAGAGTGGCCCCTCAGAGCCCATTTTGGGAGATGATGACGACAAGACAAGCGAGGAGGAGGGCAAGGCAGTGAGTCCACAGTCAGAGTCATCTCAGGATGGAGACGATGATGCCGACTCGGATTCTGCCAGTGGCGAGGCTGGAGAGACTGAGGAGGGCTCCAATTCAGACTCTGATTCAGCTTCAGATAGCGGTGTTGATGGTTACAGTGTTCCAGAGTTTGCTCCGCTGACAAAGAGGACGAAGAGGGCCTTTCGAGCTTGAGATAGTCAACACCGATTTAGATGCTTTTTGCTTTGTTTTCTTTTTCCTAGTAGTGTTAGCACATTGTACAGCCTTAGGCAATTTTATTTTTATTGAAAACTTGTACTCTTTTGCAAAAAGAAACCATGATTGGAATGAAAATCCAGTTTTGGTTTAAAAAGTGTTGCACTTTGCATTCTAAGCATCACATAACATCACACAGCATGAAAATGAGATTGATCTTTGTTTGAAAACTGCACACTCAAATTGCATTGTCTTAATTAGGTAGTGAACCAACTAACAACTGAAAGAACAAAACAACTGGATAAACAACATAAATACAACTCGATAAGTAAATCGCAACAACTCGATAATCAACATACATACAACTCGATAAGCCAATTGCAACAACTCGATAAACAACAAAATGCAACTTAAATAGAGCCAGATGATTACAACTTGAACAAACATGCTCAAGCCCGAAAAGAACCAAAATAAGACCTCGAAAGGTGCCAATAACAGAATAAAATAGTTGAAAACAACTGAATCTTCACACAGGAGATTAGTGAGAATGAAAGGGAGGCTGACGGCCATCAATGTGCCCTTGCCGGCTATTGATGAGCCTCTACTGGCCATCAATGAGCCACTGCCGGCCATCGATGAGCAGTACCTCTGAAACGTTGACACTTGTCCTCCACTCACTGCCTTATCTTCTACAAAAGTTTCAGCTTAGTGGTTTTTTCATTTCAGCTCCATTTTTGCCCCAAATGGAACCATTCTTCGCTGAAAAACTCTCCAATTAGATTGCGACTTTAGATGGCTTGGAAAAGTTGAATTTCTGAGGTTGGGCTAAACACACTATTCCCGTTGAGCCGTACTCCGCTGTGTTTTCCGTTCCTCCATGCCGCGGCTAGATGTTGGAATCCGGTTACGCACGTATTTAGCTTCGGGGGACAAGAGGTATGCCCCACAATTGAAGAGTTCCAAGCTTTGATGGAATCTCGGCATGACGAAGAAATCTTGCCCCAGTCTCGTTTTGGCCACATCCAAGCTTTAGGAAGGATGTGCGGGTTCACCTTGCATGATGCTCGATCTTTGGTTCACAACGGGGAGTTGGACATCGCCAATCTTATTTATCGGTTTTCCGACGCCGGCAACCGTGGTGACCACTTTTGGCAAAGTTTTCGGCAACATGCCCTCTGCTTGTGTATGTTGGCCTATTTTCTTCTTGCCCCTGGCTTCAGAGGGTCTAGCATTCGCTTGATCGAAGTTGCCTAAGGCTTGAAAGAAGGAAAAAGCTGCATCGGGTTGACACTTGCCGAAACTTTGATGGGCTTGGATGCTTCCATCGTCGGGAGACAACCAAGTTCGCAGGAAGTCCACTACTACTGCATGTAATGTTTCCCACCCTTCTCACATGTGTTTCTTACATCACTCAGCTCTTAGGCTCTGTTTTTCTCTCAAAACCCTTTTCTTACTTTTCTCTCTACGTACAACTTTTTATTCTTTAATCTCTTTTATTTTTCGTCCCTCCCAAGGTATGGCTGATGGATAAGTTGAAAGTAGTGGACGCTTGTCCTGCGTATTCAGCGCGCAACTATTTTTTTCGCCCACGGCCAGTTGACTTTCCGAACGAGGGATGGTGGTGCCACTGGATGTGCAGCAGGTCTGCCGTTGACATCGCTTGGCGTTGCCCTTAGTTTGATCTTCCTGAGATGAGTTACAGCATGTCCCGACGGCCCGGCATTCAGTTGGTTGGCTTAACACACTGTGTCTTCTATTTTCCATTCTTATTCCGGCGTCAGTTCGGACATGACTAGACTTGCCCGAAAGAGGGGATAGAGTACCCAGCTTTATTTTTGATCCGAGGCCCACAGCTAGCTCGGTATTCCACTGCATGGAGGATGAGAGAACTTCTGGCCCCTGCTCCCAATTTCAGCTGTGCCCTTTCTGGTGAATGCATAGCTTTGCTTGAAGATAAGGCACAAACTGGGCCTACTTTGCCATCTAAAGCTTCCACAAGCTTTGGGAGAGGATGCAGGAACACCTGACTATGCCCCAAGTTTATTGCTTTAATCTGTACTTTCAAGTTTCCTTTTTGAATGTAATAAAAAAGCAACTTCAATTTGTATCGAGAGTCGGAGAACTCTATAGTGAAATCAATGAAATTGAAGGTTGTGGGTATTGAAAATTTTTCCGTTTTGGTCCAAAAATGGTCTAAACTGTAAAAACATTAATTTGAACAAAGTCAACTTTTATTAAAACTTTTCAAAACCATTTTTAATATGGATCACAACTGGACATGCCCAAGATCTGTCGTTGAGATGCACAACCCCAAATCTGATAACTGGAAAGTTGCCCCTTGTCTGAACAGTACTGCACTGGAGATCACAACCGAACTCTTGGATGCAGAAAAGACAAAGATGACCAAAACAATCACATGGACACAGTTGATTTGGAAGTGTTTATGGCTGGACTTCAGAATGAAGTTGCCTACGTATCTCAAAGATGGGAATCAAGCCTTATGTAGTTCGGTTCGGGTTCATTTGTGTATTAGTACTCTCATTTTGCGCTCTAACTTTTGCCAAGGCCACCCTTTCTGGGTTTTCAACCTTGCGAGCTCAGTTTTTCTTATGTCAAATTTTTGTGCTCTAACTTTTGCCTAGGTCGCCCTTTCGGGTTTTTGGCCTAGCGAGCCACTCAAGGATAGTATTTCTTCAACTTGTCCATGTTGATCGATTAGGAGAATTCGAGGCCATCTAAGTCCATAAGAATGACAGCTCCATCCAACCAAATAGATTTGATGATGTAAGGACCAGTCTAATTAGGTCTGAACTTGCCCCTAGGGTCGTGGATGGGAGCTCGGTTGTCTTTGAGCACCAAATCCCCTTCTTTCAAATTCCTGGACTTAACTTTCTTGTTAAAAGCCCTGGCAATCCTGTGTTCATAACCTTGGACGTGGTACAATGCTTTCAGCCTTCTTTCATCGAACAACATAAGTTCCTCAAACCTACTCTGCTGCCAATCTGCTTCCGCTATTTGGCACTCAACCATAACCCGCAACGACGGAATCTCAACTTCAATCGGCAAAATAACCTTCATCCCATAAACCAAGGAATACGGAGTTGCCCCAGTAGAAGTCCGAATTGATGTTCTGTAGCCCTAGAGAGCAAATGGTAGCTTATCTGGCCAGTCCCTGTAGGTTTCCACGATCTTCTCTAGAATGTGCTTGATGTTCTTGTTGGCGGCCTCAATAGCTCCGTTGGTTTGTGGTCAATATATGGATGACTTATGAAAAGCCACGTTGTATTTCTCCAACAAGTCAATCACTTCCTTCTTGAAATGGGAATCTTTATCCGAGATGATCTCATTCGGGACCCCATAACGACAGATAATGTTATTACTCATGAACTTAGCTACATGCAACACTTTCAGCACTGCATAGGATTGGGCCTCGACCCACTTTGTAAAGTAGTCTATCGCCACTAGGATGTTCTCATGCCCGTTTGACCCCTTTGGAGTAACTTCCCTAATAACATCAATCCCCCAGACTGAAAATGGCCACGGTGAAGTCATGTTGTACAGCTTCGACGGTGGGATGTTCATGCGGTTTGCATGGATCTAGCATTTGTGGCATCGCCGAACAAAGCCAACACAATCCTTCTCCATGGTTGACCAATAGTAACCTTGTTTGAGAATCTTCCGAGCTAGCATCACTCCGTTCATGTGCGATCCGCACTCTCCTCCATGGATGGCCTCCATTAGGCGCTTTGACTCTTCAGCATCAACACACAGTTTATGCATCCCAAGATGGCCTCGTTTGTACAATTTACCCCCGCAGATGATAAACTGAGCTGCCATTCGCCGTATTGCGCTCTTATCTTTGGTATTTGCCCCTGGCGAATAAGCCTCCTTTTCCAAGAAGTTCCAGATGTCATGATACCAGGGGTTTTGATCTTGTACTTCATCTATTGCAGCAATCAGCTCATAGGCCGGCACATACCTCTGTTCAATAATGATTGGACGTATCCGGACTCCCAAAGAAATGCCTATCATGGAAAATAGAGTTGATAAGGCGTCAGCGAACCTGTTGCTCTCTCTTAACAAATGGGTGAAGGTTAACTTCTCAGACCTGGAAATTAGAACGTCCAGGGTTTGGTGATAGATTTTCATCCTTTCTTCCTTAACCTTTTAGTCTCCTTTCACTTGAGACACAACCAGGTTCGAGTCCCCAATGACGTCCAACTGTTTTGCCCCTAGTTCTAGGGCAGCTTCCAATCCAGCGATACATGCCTCGTACTCTGCTTCATTGTTTGATACCTTGAACCGGAGTTTGAAGGCTAAGGGTATGTGGGAATTGTCGGGTGCTATCAGCAACACCCCTATCAAATACCTGTACTGATTAGACACTCCATCAAAGTACATAGTCCAAATCTCTTCTTCGACCTGCAGAATGGCCTCATCTAGGAACAGATACTCTACTGCTTCGTTTCCCTCCACTGGGTGATCAACTAGGAACTACGCTACCGCTCTCCCTTTCACAGACTTGCACGTCATGTACTTCAAATCAAATTCGAAGAGAAGAAGCAACCAACAAGCTGGCCTACCCATAAGCGCTAGTTTCTCGAAGAGATATTTGATGGGATCTAATCTCGAAACTAGTATTACAGAGTGAGCTAACAGGTAGTGCCTCAACTTCCTGGTAGCCCATACCAAGGCCAGACAAGCCTTTTCCAATGGCGTGTAGCGGGTCTCATATTCCAGCATCTTCTTGCTCAGGTAATAGATAGCCTTCTCCACCTTATCCTCAAATTCCTATGCCAGCATGCAGCCCATTGTTGTGTCGGTTACTAACAGATATAATATCAACGATTTTCCCGGCTCTGGCGGTGACAACACGGGTGGATTCTGTAGATACTGCTTGATCTGCTCGAAACCAACTTGGCATTGGTCATCCCATTGGAATTTCTTTCCTTTCTTCAGGAGACCAAATAGTGGTTCACAAGTCAAGGTTAATTTTGTAATAAACTGTCTTATGAATTGCACTTTACCCAGAAAGCCTTGCACCTCCTTTTCAGTCCTTGGTGGTGGCATTTCTAAGATAGCCTTGATCTTGGAAAGATCGACTTCGATGCCTCTTTGTGTAATCAAGAACCCCAGCATTTTCCCTACTGTAACACCAAAAGTACATTTCTAAGTATTCAATCGCAACTAATACTCTCTGATCTGTTGGAAAAATTTCTTCAAGGTGGTGTAATGGCCCTCTCTTTCCCTAGACTTGACAATCATGTCATCCATGTACACCTCAACCTTTTTCTGGATTATATCATGCAAAATAGTGGTCGCAGCCTGTTGATAAGTAGCCCCAACATTCTTCAAACCGAATGGCATCACCCTGTAGCAGTAGGTTCCCTAGGGCATGGTAAAGGTAGTCTTTTCCCTGTCCTTGGATGCCCTCAAGATCTGGTTGTACCCAGAAAATCCATCCATAAATGAGAGCAGCGTGTAATAACCCTCACCACTGATTGCCGATTAACTAACGATTACTGCTAAACTGAGACTGATTATGATAAGTAATTGGACTGATTAAAATACTGAACTGACTGACTGAAATCTGGAACTGATTTGATTAAGTATATCTGTTGAATTGCCTTCTATCTGTTTGACTGTTTAATTATCTGTTCATGTCTTTGTATTTAAACTACAAATCGAAGGCCTTATCGGCGGCCGAATTTGAAATTGATTGATGTTTTATGATCAGTAGGATTAATGTGAATTTATGGTGTAATTATCTGAAAATTGATTTGGTATGATTAACTTAGGTTAAATATTGATGAATTGCATAGTTTGGCTTAATCACCATAATGCCATTGTGAGTGGCCACTATCTACACACTTTTGAGATCATTACATTACACTCAAACAAACACTTCATCAGCCATTTTGAGCTCCTAGCCGACTATGGTGAGAGAGTGAAAGGAAAGGAGTGTTTTCAATTTGACTTCATAGAAGATTGGCATGAAACTTGAAGGAATTGAGGTGTAGAGTGCATATTTGAGCTTCTAGTCTTGCATTGAAGACCTAAGGTAGAGTAACTACCCTCTTGTTCATGAATTTAAGTGATTCTTGCATGGTCTAGACCATAGTTGAAGTCTTGAGCCAAGTTATGGCTCTTAAGTGTTAAATTATAGCTTAAATCATGCATGCATGTTTGTATTGTTGGGTTTTGAGTTGATTTCATGGCAAAATGATACATGCATGCTCATATTTATATTTAAGACCATGATTTCATCTTGTTTTGAAGGGAATTGGCTCATTAGAGCATGTTTTGAAACTTTGAATTGATTTAAAGTCATGCATGTCATGTTTGGATCAAATTCTTGAAAATTGGTTTGAAATTGGATTTAATTAATCTACCCTTGGGCTTTGATTTTACAAATTGAGTTTTGAAACATGTTATTCTATGTGTTTATGAATGTTTTCCAGAAATTTAGCCCAAGAGGATCGAATTTAGTGCATTAGAACTTGAGTTTAAGCTTGAAGGTGCAATCTGGGTTTTCCAGATTTTGCACTCTCGCTCGAGCGGGGAATTCGAGCATCCAGTACTTTGCACTGTTTGATGTCCGCTCGAGCGGGGTAATTGACGCTCGAGCGGTACCTTGTGTCTTATGCTAGAGCGCGTGTCGAGCGCCCTATCGAGCGTGATTTTCACATATCCAGTACTTTTGACTGTTTTGCAGACCGCTCGAGCGTGGAAAGTGACGTTCGAGCAGGAACCTTTGTCTGCATGTCCGCTCGAGCGGAGTAATCTACGCTCGAGCGGGACCTCAGTTTTCTGAAAATTCTGAGAATGCTTTTAAAGTGCATCTTGGCATCCTCTTTCCATCCTAGGCATTCCTAGGGCATATGTGAGGCATCTTAATGAGGATATAGATGTAGAACACACCGAGGCAAATTAGGGATTAAGTTATTATCTTTCCCAACTATGTAGCTTAGTGTATGTTCAATTTGTAACTGTGTAGGGTTGGCATCGGGAGACACGCTCTAGCTTAATTGTAGCCCAGAACTCTGTGAGTAACAATTGTGTAAAGATATGTTCAAATATGAATATCTTCTGATTACTGAACTGTATTGTTTTCTGAAACGACACTGTTAACTGAATGAATGTATGTCCTATATTCTGAACTGTATTGTGGCATCCGTGGCAACTACTGTTTACTATTACTGCTACTGTTACAGAGATCTCTGTCGGTTCCCTTGTTGAAACCATTACTGTTTACTGATTGATGGCCATCACTTACTGTTCGGTCTTCTAAGACCTATTGTTTACTGTACTGCTATGCTAATGGATGTACCACATATGACTGTTTAACCGAATGACTGATATACTGAAATAATGAACTGTTTTCATTACTGTAAGGACATTCATTCTTAACCTCTTTACGCATTATGTTATTCACTGGGCTTTAGCTCACTGCTCATATATATATGTAGGTGTACAGGCACCAAACCGTGGTTAGAAGCATCGGGGTAAACTCCAGTTTTGTCAAGCCAACCACTGTGCCTCACTGTGAGGTTCCGAGCCTGTCAAGCTTTGGCTTAGGGGTGTTTTTATTTCCCCCGTCTGTCTCTATGTCTATTTGTAATCCGTATAGACTGATAAACTGTACTGTACTGTTTAATAGGGATTAAGTCCCTGTTCTGAATGTTTGTATATAATGTACATACTGTTTTGTCACTGACGGTATATATGCATGAAAAGTCTTTTTGCATACAGACTGTCACAGCTCATTGGACATTGTTCATTTACTGTTTTGGCTTCCGCCATGCCCCTGTACTCTGTTTTACTGTCTTACTGTTAAGCAGGCCTTCGGTAATCTCGGATTACTGGCCGGTTATGGTGCTAAACCCATAGGGGCGGGTTTGGGTCGTGACACAGCGCATGCCCCGCGGTGAAGTCCACCAATTCGTCGATGTGTGGTAGTGGAAAGTCGTCCTTCGGACTGGCTTTGTTCAGATCTCTGAAATCCACGCACACCCGAATTCTGCCATCTTTCTTCGGCACTGGAACAATGTTAGCCAACTGTAGACGTCCCCGAACGTCCCGGGATAAATCCCGTTTTGCTCATTGGGCTTACTACAGTTCAGACTCAAATGTCACGGTTCTAAATCTAATCCCGCAAACTGCAATGCGAGACCGATAAATCACCAAAGAGTCCAAATCCGGCAAATCGTTTTGAAAAATGACTTTTTAGAAAGAAGTGCCAAACATGGACTGCTTTGCCAGATACAGAGTCGCCACCTAAATATTTTGTTTTGGGGGAATTTAGGAAACCCTGACTCGTGTCTAAGGCCACGTGTCCATCATCACCAAAGTTGCCTCGGCTTGGGAACTTGGGTACGATTAGGGAAGGACATTTCATAAGCACCCCCGCTCGCCCGATCGAAGATCGGCTACTACTAAGCATGATATCGAGTTTTTGAAAACACATGTGCACTTATTCCGGTTTATTAGCCTAGAATTACTATGTGATGCGTACAGTATACAAGTATAGACTAGGTTGCCTAAGTTAGAACAAAGCATCGCATATCCGTTTGTTTTGAAAAGGGATTGAAGTTTGCTACTCGCAAGTAGGCTAAAACACGGGTTTCGACGAATTATTCCAATTCAAGCAACCCAACCTTCACCCACAGGCATTCAAGCAGTCATATCACATAAGCACATAGCCTCATGGTAAGCATGCTATCATGGCAGTCACTCACACGCATGCAAGGATGCTAAAGCATAAACACTTACCGAGTACTCCGAGCCAAAGAAAGAAGCTAATTAGAAAACATGCATGAATCCTAACTATGCTGAGATGCCTAATGCAACACATGCAAGAATGCAACTAAGATAGGCTCGGCTATTCTAAGATAGCATATGAGATGCTACAGGTAACATGTATTCAACTTGGAATTGAAATACGATGCAGTTAGTATGATGCGCCGAGCCCGGTGCATGCAAAACAAATGAATGGATGCAAACATATGAGCATAAGGATGCTAATTGAAACATGCGCTAAAACTAACTATCATAAGCTGGTAAATAAAAGGGAGAAAGATGTGGGCTTGGAAGACATGCATCACACACATGCACACTTATTACAAAGTTCGCCCTCTCGCGGAGGGTCCGAATAAATAATACAGAATTGAATTAACTAATTATTACACAACACTAGTTAATTAACAAATTAACTAAATTAGCACGCAAACTATGTAAAATAGGCTGCCTCAACTCTGTTTTGAATGATAAAGGATGCATACATGCTCGAGTCGCCTTGTCGGGAAATCCATCGCGGTGCCCCGGCTCGCCTTTGTTTGCAATTGATTTCAGAAACTTGCACAAAGCTCCAAGGAGATGAAACTCTACCCTGGGAATCTATGGGGAAACTGCCCACCAGCTATAGGCATTGGAGACCACCTACTGACCACCCTTGGTGGTGAAAACTAGAAAAGGTGGTCGGCCTGCCAGAAAACCTAGTCGGCCGACCAGTTTCTTTTCCTGGTTTCTGCATTTTCTGCAACAAAGGCAAGAGAGAGAGAAAGCAAGGTATTTGCAACACATGTGTGCACGACCACTCTCCCCATCATTGCATAAGCTCTAAGGAGTGTAGTCCTTGATCCTCGGGCCACCAATCACGCATCTCGATGCATGATGGCCGAGGAGTCGGATTGCACGACTCAATGTGACATGAATGCACATATAAGCAACTAAAACCAACAACTCCATCATAGGTGGTCAAGAGTGTCGGCGACCGGGAATCGAGGCACGTTTCATCACTTGGAGTATGAAACGTTCCTCGATTCCCGTGTTTGGACTAACTCCTATTCCAAACACATTGCAACAAGTAGAATGGCATGGCATGTACAAATGCAACTCTAGTATGCAATCCTAAATGTAATGCGACTAAGTGATGCAAACATGCAGAGGATGACATACAAGCATGCAACTAGCATACACAATGCTATGAACTAATCAAGGGCATACTCAATGCACATGGATTATATGGCATGCATACACAATGCACGATGGACTTAAACCAAGATGGATGGACCTCAGCCGCACCCAAATCAGTGGCCAAACATGATGAAAACAAGGCAATGACACACACACAAGCATGCACAATGCAAGGGATCAAAGCATAAGGTACGAGATACAACTCTTCAAAAGCATTGAAAGGATGAAATATTGCATACAATGGCACAAGTTCCAGCTCTGAAATAACATGCAACATGGTCCCGAATCATGCAAACAACTCATGTTATGCATGTTGAATGGCTCAAATACCGAAACTAGTGAAGTGCATTACACTAGAGGTATGCAAAGCAATGCTCAAATGACCATACCAACCCCAAACAGTCCCTATGCATACCCAAAATAGTGGCAAAATGGACTAAGATGATGGCTTGAAATGCACAAAAATGAAGCTCATGCAATGGCCCATAAATGAGGCATACAAGCACAACTCTCAAACGCATTTAAAGAGTGATAAACATGGGAATATGGCAACCTTCTATGCTCTGAAATATCATGCTCAATGATGCTAAAACATAGAAACACCTCAAGTTAAGCATGCAAGGGGGTTCAAAACTCAAGGCTAGGCAAGGGTATTACACTACAACCATGCATGACAAGCATCATTCGACCAAGAGGCCTAAAAACAGAGCTGAGGCAGCCCAAAATATGAACAAAATCAGTTTAGAGCATGGCCAAAATGTGCTAGAATCAAGGGCCAAAACCACATGCAATGTAAGCTAGTGAGCATTGTTTACACTACAAGCATGTGAAGCATTCAAGAGGCCACTGAACCAGCAAAATACAGAGGTATGACTTGCCAAATAATGACCAAAAATCCACTGAAACATGACCAATACATGCAAGAATGACATGCTCCTTTGATAAGCTATGAAGAGGGTTATTCTACACATGCAAGAAGCAAGCAAAAAGGGACCAAACCAGCCATGGTCAGAGCCTAGGAAGGTCCTAGAAATCACCAAAAAGTGCCTGAACTAGGCCTCCAAATGGTATAAACATATGCTCCTTTGGTAGGCCAAGAATGCTAGTAAACAAGACAACAAGAGAGAGGGTCACCCCTCTCTGATTTAGGCCCTCAAAACCATATGCCCACCACTGAAAATCCATTGGATTTCAGTGGTAGGAAGGCCAAGCAAAGATTAAATCAAAGGCTATATGGCATGGCACAAAACAAGGCTATTTAAAGCATGCAAAAGGGTAGATGACCTTCAACACCAAAATGGTCTTAAACAAACATCAAAAGGACCTCAAAACAAGACTTTTTTCAGTTGATAATAAATCTCAAATAAGCATGCAAGTTTGGCTAAAAGAGTGATCAAGACAATGTTTAAAAAGAGGGAAAAGGAGTTACCCTTGATGCTCAGCAAAACCAGCCAACTTCTGGACCAAAAACTCAACCTTTGAGACCTCTCAAGACCCTCCAAGAACTCAGTAACAATGGTGGAGGTGTTGGGCTATGAGCTGTGGTGCAAAGGGCCAAGAACAAAGCACTTTCTAAGCCTAAAATATAGAGACAAAGAGAGAGATATATGTTTTTGCCTTAACCAAAATCTGAACCCTCACAAAGGAGGGGGAGGCCTTCCTTTATAGGCAAAGGAGGCCAAAGCTTCTCAAGGAAGCTAAAAAACAAGGCCAAAGGTCCTCCATACACGTGTATGGAGGATGCAGACTGTGCCTTCCAGCTGGCACAGCTGGCAACAACTCACAGAGACAAAACAGGAGGGAGCAGGCCGACCAGAAAAGGTGGTCGGCCAGCTAGTTTTAGTGGTCGGCCGACCACCCTAAATGGTCTCCCAGAAAAAAAGGTGGTCTCCAGGGGTAATTGGTGGTCTCCGCACTGAAAGAAAGCCAGTGGTGTGGTGGGAGACCAGTAAATGTGGCTCAAAGACCAAGGAGACCAGCTTCCTGACAAGAAAATCGGCTAGCGGGAGAAAAGTGGTCTCCAAGGAGAAAAGGTGGTCTCCCACCCTTGTACCACCTCCCAAACAATGAAAACAAGGTCCATGCCAAAAATGAACCAAGACGGATGCAAGACAAGGGTTCGAGGGTCAAAACGCGCAGCCGGGTGCCCCGAAAATAGGCTGTTAAGCATCGAAAGTGGCGTGCGACCACAAAGGTGGTCTCCCGGGCCACAGTGTCCCTCTAGAGAGAGGAAGCAAGGTGTGTGCCAAAAACCATGCCAAACGGAGAAAGTTAAGCGGTACCGAACTGAGGCGCACGACCAACGGCTCTGAAAACCAGAAACTTGTCTCCAAACGGGAACAGTGGCCTGCGACCACGAAAAGTAGCCTACGGCAACTGAGAGATGGTCTACTAGACCTCTCCCTCCCTCCAAGAAGAGAAAGCAAGACCTGGCCTGCAAACCGAGGCAAAGCATAAAAGGGTCCTGAGGTCCGGGGGTAAGGACCTCAGCCGAAACTCCGAAACCTCAGAACGAGCACAACATACGCAATCACCGAGCGCTCAATCGATGACGTCTGAGTCTTAAGATCGGTCAAAAATGGGGTGTCTACACCAACCAAGTAGGATAGTCAGATACTAACAGGAACCCTATATCTATCTGCTTGGTGACCGCTTCCTTGATTTTCAGAGCCCAATCCGGGCGTATTCTCCGAAGCTCCTGCTTGACGGGTCGAGCCTTAGGGTTAAAAGGGATCCGGTGCTGTACAATCTCAGGATCGATTCCAGGCATGTCTTCATAGGACCACACGAAAACATCTTTGAAATCTTTTAATAAAGTGACTAAGCACTCGCGTTCCTCTGAAGACAATGTGGACCTGATCTGGACCGGACACGGACCCTTCTCAGTACCAACATTAATTGAAGTGATTTCATCAACCAAAGGTTTTACAAACCTCTCCTGCTCTCGATCAATTAAATGTTTCAAAATCGGAGGAATTTCTTCCTCGTCGTTTTCATCAAATTTTTGAAAGTCCCGATTAATGCAATAAACGAGCGACACAGAAAAGTACTCAAAAACCACAGCGGTACCATTCTCATTAGCAATTTCCAGTTCATCTGATTCTTCGATTACAACCGACTCAAAAGAAAATGAAAAAGATGACCTGGACAAAACAACGGCATCCGAGTTATCAACCCCAGGAATACCGGACTCTGACTCAGAAGAACTAAAATCTGATTCCGACTCCACAGACTCTATGGAATCAGATTCCGGTTCACTACCTGACCTATAACTGCTAGACAAAAAGCCTTCCTCGTATTGCCAGACGAGGGAGGGTGCGATAGATGTATCCAAAATGTCAGAAGATCGGCTCACAACCGGTTGATCTCCAATCATGGAAACAGAGAAATCATCCCCCGAGCACTCCGGTATGATCTGAGGATCTAAGAGGAGACAAGCCAGCACTACTCCCAGTTCAAGTTCTGTGCCATTGGACTCATCCTCTTTGCACTGTTCAGCCTCAGTTGTTGGGTCAGTCTGCTCTTCTGCAACTTCATCCCTTAGCAACTGTAAATCAAAAAAGATCTCAAAGCTGGGCAAACGCCGCTTCTCTGAATTCAGCTATGGCTTCGGAAAGCCGCAAAACGGGAAATTTTCCCCCTCCCAGACAAAGCAGCCGTTCAGGGTTCCTTGGATAGGTCTATGCACTAACTCATAGTGCTTCCCAGCTTGTTTAGCCTTAGCTCTTCCGACTGTAGACGCGCCCGAATTAGGCTTACTACTACAGTTCGGACTCAATGTCATGGTTCTGAATCTAATCTCACAAAGTGCAATGCAAGACCGATAAATCACCAAAGAGTCCAAATCTGAAAAATCGTTTTGGAAAACTGATTTTTATAAAGAAGTGCCAAACATGGACTGCTTTGCCAGATACAGAGTCACCACCTAAATATTTTGTTTTGGAAAAAATTTAGGAAACCCTGACTCGTGCCTAAGGCCACGTGTCCGTCATCACCAAAGTTGCCTCGGCTCGGGAACTTGGGTACGAGAGGGGAAGGTCATGCAATGAGCACCCCCGCTCGCCCGATCAAAGATCGGCCTGTACTAAGCATGATATCTTGTTTTTGAAAACACATGTGTTCTTATTCCGATTATTAGCTAGAATTACTACGTGATACGCACAGCATACAAGTATAGACTAGATCGCCTAAGTTGGAACAAAACATTGCACATTTATTCGTTTGAAAATGGTTTGAGGTTTGCTACTCGCGAGTAGGCTAAATCGAGGATTTCAATGAATTGTTCCAATTCAAGCAATCCAACCTTCACCCACAGGCATTCAGGCAGTTAAACACTTAAGCAGTTAGCCTCATGGTAAGCATGCTTTCATGGCAACACTCACACTCATGCAAGATGCTAAAGCATAAACACTCACAGTGTACTCCAAGCCAAAACAAAGAACTAGTTAGAAATCAATGCATGATCCTAGTTCATGTTAAGATGGCTAATGCAACACATGCGAAAGTGCATCTAAAATAGGCTCAGCTATTCTAAGATGGCATATGAAATGCATCTTGATAACATGCTGTTTGAACACGTATTCAAGTAATGTATTGAAATACAATGTAGTTAGTATAATGCGCCGAGCCCGGTGCATGCAAGACAGATGAATGGATCCACGCATGCAAGTATAAGGATGCTAATTGAAACATGCCCTAAGACTAACCACTGAAAGCAGGTAAGTAAAAGGGGAGAAAGAAATGGGGGTTGGAAGACATGCACACACGCACGCACACTTATTACAAAATTCGCCCTCTCGACGGAGGGTCCGAATGAATACGCTAAGCTAATCTAAGCTAAGCTAAGTAATTAATCTAATTAAGCTAATTAGACTAATTATTACACAGCCAGAATAACTAGCTACAACTAATTATTACATCACTTTAACTAATTAACAAATTAATTAAGTTACAAACAACAAATGCTAACTAAAAAGTAAACATTTAAAATAAGCTGCTCCAGCTCTATTTGAAGAAGAAAATGATGCATGCTCGCACTCGGTTTCTTGCCTCGAAACCCCTTCTGGTTGCTTTCTTGAGGCTCTGCTTGCAGGGTGTCCTCAAGAACTAGTTGCTGGATCTTACCAAAACCAGGTTGAGGAATGCACCAGTGGCCTGCCAGCCATGAGGAGCTGCTGCCGACCACCATGCCGGCCAAAGATGATATACTGCCGGCCAAGGATGAGGGGGTGCCGGCCAACAATGAGAAGCTGCCGGCCACTAGTGTGCTGTGACACCAAGCTGCAGCAAAGCACAAAATAGGGGAAAGGGAGGGTCTCCCAAGGGTATGTACGCACTATGCCACCCCATATCACCTCAAAACATCAAGGGAGAGGCATAATCGGATCCAAGACCATCAATCTCGCATCTCGATGCATGATGGCCAAAGATCCAACTTGTGCAAATCAATGTAAAATGAATGCACAAATAGGACACCAAGACCATCCCCTCATCATGAAAAATCAAAGGTAATGGAGACTAAGGGAGATTGGCCCATTTCATCACTTCAAATATGAAATGAGCCAATCTTCCTCGTGTGCAATACGACATCTGATTGAACACAATGCAAAACATGCAAGCAACATGAACAACCTAACAAGGCTAATGGCATGCTCAATGCACAATGCTAAGAACAACAACTAGCATACACAATGCTAAATGACAACTAGCATATGCAATGCAATGAACATGGCATACACAAATGCAATGAACTACATGGCATACACAATGCTATGAACTACATGACATACACAATGCTCAATGGACTTAAACCAAAATGGGTAGACCTCAGCCATGCCCAAATTAGTGGCCATAACACCCAAACAAAGGCACCAAAAGACAAAGCACGCACGCATAATGCATTGGCCAATCAACTAGGCTTAAGAGCACAACCCTCAAGAGGGCTCAAGAAGTGATAAATACGGAAGTGTAACAACACTAAATGCACTGAAATTAAGTAAGAAATGATGCCAAATCATTCAAACAAACACAAGTATAGCATGCCAAGGTTCTAAAACATGAAGGCTAATAAAGAGGACTGCAAAGAAGGCATGCAATACATGGAAAATATGCATGAAGCAATGATGGACAGAGTTGAAATAGGTCTAAACAAAGACCAAAATATGCTAAGATAGAGGCTCAAGGACCTAGGCATGCGAGCATACGAGCTAGGCCATAAATTAGGCAACAATGCACAACACTCAAAGGCACTCAAAGCATGAAAGAAGTGGGAACATGGCAATGCTATAAGCTCTGAAATGAATATTAAATGATACCAAATCATCTAAATAGCTCAAAGATAGCATGCATGAGTCATTAAAACACAAAGCTAGCAAGGCCAATTGCACTACAGCTATACAAAGCATGACGCATATGGCTAAGGCAACCCAAAACAGTCCTAAAACATGTTAAAATGAGTCTAAAACATGCATGGAAGGAAGCCAAAACATGCTAGCATGAAGGGCATAAGGCATGATGCATACAAGGCAAATATGGTGGATTACACTACACCTATTAAGACCAAGCATGGAATGACTTAACCAACAAAAAATCAGAGTTATATCATGGCAAAATAACCCCAAAAACACATCAAAATGATAGCTCGCAAGCTTAGGCATGAAGGCATATGCAATGGTTTATGTTAAGGCATAAAAGGGGAAATCCTCCAACGTATTGAATGAGTGATAAATGCAAGTGCATGAGCATGAAACATGGACTGAAATAACATAATAAATGATGCCAAATCATTCAAATAGTCCAAATAAAGCATGCTAATGGACTTGGTGCACAAAGGTAACAAGCTAGATTGAACCATGGCTATACAAAGCAAGTCATGCATGGCCAAAAAAACCTAAATCAGAGCTAAAGCATGTTAAAACATGGACAAAAGCTTCATGAAGTTAAGGCAAAAACATGCTAGAATGACATGTTAAAGCATGATGCATGTTAGGTTAATTCATGAAAATGCACTACAAGTGCAAGGAACATGCAAAGGCCAACCAAACCAAACCCTAACAAAGGTATGACATAGTAAAACAAGCCCAAGAACATGCTAAAATGGACACAACACATGCTAGAATGATAGGCTACTTCATGAAGCATACAAAGCTAGTTTGTGAGATTTACACTACAAGTGTATAAACCATGCATGGAGTGACCAAAGCAAGTAAAAACAGCGACATGCCTCTGTAAAATAACCACAAATACTAGCTAAGATATGGACAACACAAGTCTAACAAAGGTGCTCAAACATGAGGTATATGAATCTAGTAAACACAATACAAGGAGAGGGGATGACCCTCTCCTATTTAGGACTCCAAAACCACCTTTCCACCACTGAAAATCCTCTAGATTTCAGTGGTAGAAAGTTCATGCAAATGCTTCAACAAGAGCCTAAAGGGATGCCTCGAAAGAAGGCCTAACAAGGCCTATGAGGGGGGAAGATCACCCCAAACGAAAAAGTGACCTTAAACAAACTTCTCAAACATGCAAAAATATAACTTTTTCCAGTTAAGAGTTAAGCTCAAAAACGTATGCAAGAAGGGCTAAAAGCTTAAACAAAAATGGGGGATCTAAAGGTTAAAGACTCACCCTTGAAGACCTTCTCTACCACTGCAACTCCAGCCACTTGTTTGAGCTCAAACCAGCCTAAGAACACGAAAAACAACCTCAAGAAGCCTCAGCAACACAAGCAAGGTGTTTGAGTGTGTGTTTGTGTACAAAAGTGAGACAAAACTACACTTTTAAGGCACAAAACCAAAGCAAAAGAGAGATATAGATACAAGACTATATCTATCACTCCAACCTCTATTTTTTGAACCTCTGAAAAGGAGGAGGAGCCTCTCCTTATATAGAAGAGAGGCAAAGCAAAGCTTGTTAAACAAGCTTGGCAAGAGCTTCATCCCTCCACACACGTGTATGGAGGGAAGATGAGTGAAAACCAGCTGGCTCAAAAGATCTGGAGCAAAACCTGCTGAGACAAGTGTTCTGTCGGCCATCAGTTGTGGCCGACAGTGGCTCACTAATGGTCGGCAGGCATCATCAGTAGCAGGTAGGGGAAAAAGCAAGGCCGACAGTGCCAAAAAGGGGCCAACAGTGCACTATGAAGATCAAGCTAGAAGGGCCAACACATGGTCCAAGAATGGGGCAGGAAGGATACAGGGTTTGGGAAGCTCAAACCTGTGACGCTCCGCCGCAAAAGTCGAGTACTCGACGAGCAATCGAACTTGTGGCTGGATGTACCTGCAAGCACAACCAAGTCTTGAGGACGGTCAAAAATGGGGTGTCTACACCAGCCATTTCCTTTCCTTTTCTTACCCAATCCCCTTTGGTAGGCATGTAACCTAGACCAGAGATATGAGGGTTGTGTGGCACTTCGGCCAATGCAGCGACGCCCTTCCGGCCACTCCTTCCCAATCCTATCCCAAGCACATGTTGAAGCTTATTCATGAGGTAAACAGATTGTGCACTGACATACAGTCCCTCATCAACAGCTAAAATATCCTGCACAACCCGAGCCTCAGCCAAGGTGAACCCAGACAGGAAGACATCCTCCTCGCCGTGTGCAATTTCCAAGATCGGCGTAGTAACCTCCAATGGTGGATGTATGGAAGAGTTCCCAAAAACAATTGCTACCCCCTTCCCATGGGGGTACTTCGGCATCTGGTGCAGGGTGGAAGAGACAGCCTTCACTTGGTGCAGCCACGGCCGTCCAAGGAGTAAGTTGAAGGTGGCTGGAACATCAAGAACATGAAACTCGATGTCTGGTTAGGCCGAGCCAACCTGAGTTCTAATCTGCACTGTCCCCATCACTTTCCGGCTGGTATTGTCATAAGCCCGAATCACCTGGGCTGTTGGTACAAAATCTGTGGGCTTTAACCCAATAGCATAAGCCGTACGCGACGGACACACATTTATGGCAGACCCCGTATCAACTAAGACAACTGGTATCCACTTATCCTTACACTGCACAGAGATGTATAACGGCTTGTTGTGCTCGGAGCCCTCAGGTGGTAATTCTTTATCTGTGAAGGTCAAAGTCGGTGAAGCGCCACCAGGGAACACCAATCCCACCAACTGCTCGAGGGTTGTATCAGTAGAAAGCTTAGCCTTGTCCATTACTGATAGGACAGCTTGTCTATGCACCCGCGAGGCCATGAGCAGTCCCCAGATGGAGATGTCTACTTGAATCTTTTTCAGCTGCTTCAGTACAGCTTCCTCCTCTAGCAGTTTGTCTTTCTACTTCTCAGCTTCCTTGTCTTTCCCTGATGCCTCTGGCTGGTCCAGGTGTGGGGGCTTAAAGTACTGCCCACTCCAGGTCATGTGCTCGACTTCTTCACTATACCATGTATCATCCGAGAGATTCTGTCCCCAGTCCTCATCAATATGGGCCAGACGCAAATCGTCGTCTTCCCACCACATTCCCTCAGCAACCGACAAACTATTGTCCGATTCCGCTGTAGTTGTTCCTGTGTTCACAACACATTCTGTCCTCGCAGGGGCCTTGGCTTTTGTAGCCCTCTGATCAGTCTCTACCTTTTCTTGTTCGAACAACTTCAGCATGGCCTCTTGTTCTGAGTCTGCTGTACAAATGCTACTCAATTCCCGAGCACAATTCTTCATACCGATGCTCTCCGGCAACTTCTCTTCATTGTCGACCATTTCGGCCATTGCAAACGTTCCTGTTTCCGACTATCACTGTTTTAGCTAAGACCCCTCATCAATATCTGGCTCATCACTAAGCCACCTTGTATTGTCTGTTGATCCATTCAGGTCAAACCAGTTGATGCTCATATCCCCTAGATCCCGCTCATCGAAGAACTGCAGATTAGCAATGTCCTTCTCAAGCTCTGCTAAATCATCCAGCCCCTGACTTGGCCCGTCTTTCCGGACTACATTCACCTCAGTTTTCCCTGGCAATTCTACCCTCGGCTTGGCCTGATTAGCTGGCGCAATAAAGCAGCAAGGGTTGTATGCTTCCTCAATTAAGCTTGTAGAGCCCTCACGCGTTCCCTCTTTTATCACAACCACCACCATGGCTTCAGGTTGGGATATTGACGTACTCATCATGCATAAGTATGTGCATTCTGGGATGAACAACGCCGGCTTAGGCAGGTGGGAGGGAGTGATATATATGATGGGGTCGTATGGGATGGCCATTGTTTAGATCAAGTTTACTTGCCTGGGTGGAGGAGGGGGTTGGTTATGTGGTGGCATTTGGCTTCTCAGGAGGCGCTATCACTTTGTTGTCGATGAGATCTTGAATCTCATGACGAAGTCTAAAGCACAAATCAGTACCATGCCCATGCTACTAATGGAAGGCACAATACTTGGCTGGGTTGTGTGTAGGAGGGAGGGGATTTGGCAATGAGCGTGGTTCCAGGGGCTTCAGATGCCCTTTTCTAATCAGGACCCTCAAGGCCGCAGACAGAGACATGTAAAGTGGGGTGAAAACCCTCTAGCCCCGAGGTGGGTACTTTGCTAGTTGTGAGGTGGCTCTAGATGTGCCAGTAAAGGGTGTGGCTGTTTTTGGTGTGGTGGCGACCATACCCATATCAGAGGCCCTCGCAGCTACATTGCTATTCGTAGCTGCATTTGAACTACGAGTAAAGGCCCTCTTGGGCTGCTCTTTCTCCTGGTCAATTAGACCCTGTTTCATAGCATCTTCTATCTATACCCCAATCTCATAAAGATCAGCAAAGGTGGAGAGGGGTAAGACAATCATCTTCTGCAACAGCTTCGGTTGCAGATTTCGCACAACCATTCTTATTTGATCTTTCTCAACTGGACTAGTGGTCATCATGGAGGCCTTGGCCCTCCACTAGGTGACAAAGTCGGAGAAGCCATCGTTCAGCTCTTGCCTAGTTGCCTCGAGATCACGAGTTGTGACCTCGATTTGAGTATTGTACGAATATTGGGCAATGAAGGCCTCGGCCATCTCCTCCCAATTCCTCTTCACTGAATCCTCTAGTTTAGCATACCAGATGGCCACAATACCCGGCAGGGTCCCACCAAAAAAGGATAGCTTTTGTAGTCTAGTCAAGCCCATCGGCCGCAGAATATTTGAAAACAGCCTCAAGTGGACCACAGGATCCCCCGAGCCAACGAAGCAGTCTATGTGAGGCATTTTAAATATGTCCGACAATGTCATCGCCTCCGAATCTGTGTGGCCGTCCTCTATGTTTGGGATTGAGTTAACTCCCTGAGCTCGCTTGAACAACTTCTCGAGCGTGCTCACTTTCAAAGTAGTAGGATCAACCTCAAACTCGAATGGTGTATCCGTTGGGTAGGCCGGTGCTTTGGAGGTCTGAGGTGGGACTGACCCCGCTGGGATGTCTGTATTCTCCTGGACATTTGCTGCATCCCTGGGTATTGGAACCCTAGGTGGGGGGTGGGTGCGAAGCAGATGCTGCTACTTGTTGTGGCTGTTGTTGTTGAAGCCTAGCAATTACTTTAGTCTGCTGGGCTACAACCTCTGTTTGACGAGCAGTAACTTCTGCTTGGCGAGCAGCGTCCCGCTGCATGGCCTCGATAGTTTGCTGGAGTTGATGCATCATTTCCTCTATACTGACTGAAGGGTACTGATATGACAGAACCGGTATATATTCCCTCTCTGAGGTAGAAGCAAAAAACTGAACTTCACTGAGCACAGATAACTAACGAACTGGTGAATTATGCCGAACTCTCCTCCGTCTCGTAACCGGGGGTAGCGAAGCAAACACCAGTTGTCCTCTCACAAGATCCCCATATCGATAAAGCCTCCTTACTCTGGTCCAAAGTGCTTGGAGGGTAACTGCCTCATCGGAAGCAATGATGAAAACACTACCTTGCAAAAAGAAAAATAAAGCGAAAAAAGAAACAACAATTAGCAAACGCACAGCATTTCGGCTTAGATAAAGACAACACACAGTTGAAATTATAAGCTGGACAATCTGTACTCCAAAACTGACTTCTGCCCCCAAATTTTCTACCTCAAAACTGATATTCTCAAACACTAATGTCCTCAGACTGATACCTAGACTTGCAACTGATACATACATTCCTGTAGAGACACACCCTAACAGCACATATCAAGCAAGTGAGAGCCAAAACACCCCTATGGTGGGGTAGGATTTCCCTGTCCTAGTTTCGTCAGGAGCTAGAGTTTCACTACGCATGCATGCGGTTTCAAAAAATCCTGTATTTGGGTGAGCAACCTGTCCTAGTTTGGAACAGTCTCTAAGGTTTCCGATATGCAACTAGGTCAAATGGTCAAAAATGGTGCTTCAGCAAGACCACCTAATATACCTCTCGCTCCTAACACCGGGAAGTGAAAGGAGGATCAAACGGTATAGTGGTAGTCCAGATCCAAGGTTTGTGTTCCCATCGTGACAGAGCCCGCAACCGGTTAGCCTTATGCCACACTTTTCCAAGCAAGCCTCCGGCAAACCGATCAGGAATAGCAGATGGCAAACACTATCACTTAGGCGCACCAATGCAAATGCAATGCAAAGAAACACATAAATGTAGATAAAACAACACATCATGAGTTCAAGTCAAGTTCTCTAAATCCCTAGCAGAGTCGCCAGAAACTGTAGACCCGACTTTCCTCGCGCGCCCCCCTTTCGGAGAGGCACGAATTGGTCTTACTACAATTCGGACTCCTGTCACGATTCTGAATCTAATCTCACAAAGTGCAATGTGAGACTGATAAACACCAAAGAGTCCAATCCGGCAAATTATTTTGGAAAATTGATTTTAGATCAAATAATGCCAAAACTGGACTGCTTTGCCAAATTACAGAGTCACCACCTAAATATTTTATTTTTGGGAAATTTAGGAAACCCTGACTCGTGCCAAAGGCCACACGTCTGTCATCACTAAAGTTGCCTCGGCTCGGGAACTTGGGTACTAGAGGGGAAGGTCTTGAAATGAGCATCCCCGCTTGCCCGATCAAAAGATCGGCCTGTACTAGGCATGATATGTTGTTTTATAAACATATGTGTTCTTATTCTGATTATTAGCTAACTTTACTATATGGCGCACACATACAAGTATAGACTAAGTCGCGAGAATTGGAACAAAACAACTCATGTTTGTTTTTGAAAATGGTTTGAAAGTGCCACTCCCAAGTGGGCTAAAGCGTGGATTTGTCACCCTCAAGTGGGCTTAAAAACATGATTTGGCCACTTCACAAAGTGGGCTTAAAACTCGCAATCGTCGAATTGTTCCAATTCAGGCAATAAAGCCTTCATCCACAGGCATTCATGCAATTAATCATTTAAGCACATAGCCTCATGGCAAGCATGCGAAACATGGCAACACTCACACTCATGCAAGTATGCTAAAGCGTAACGCTTACAGTGTACTCCGAGACAAAACAAAAACTAGTTAGAAATATGCATGATCCTAACTATGTTAACAATGCCTAATGCAACACACGCAGTAATGCAATCAAATAGGCTCGACTATCTAAGATGGCATATGAATGCAACAATTTGATACATGTATTCAAATAAGTATTGAAATACAATGTAGTTTGTATGATGCGCCGAGCCTCGGTGCATGCAATACAAATGAATGATGCAAACATGCAAGCATAAGGTATGCTAATCAAAACGTGCAAACATGCAAGCATAAGGTATGCTAATCAAAACGTGCCCTAAACGAACCATCGAAAGCGGTTAAGTAAAAGGGAAAAAGACGTGGGGTTGGAAGACATGCACACACACACGCACACTTATTACAACAATACGCCCTCACGAAGGAGGGTCCGAATAAGCTAAGCTACACTAAGCCAAGCTAATCAAACTAATCTAATTAAACAAATCAGACTAATTATTACAAACCAATTGAATAAAGAAATAGTTAAGCTAAGCTACTTAATTAGTACAGCACTCAACTAATTAGCAAACTAATTAATTAAATTACAAAACAAATGCTAACTAACAAGTAAAGCATCAAACTATGTTGCCTCAGCAAGTTGACTATGCATGCACTCGGTTTTTCGCCTCGAAAAGCCCACTGATTTGCTCTTGAGAGGCTCTGTTTGCAGGGTTACTCCAAGAACATTCTGCTCTACCTTACCAATTCCATGCTGAGGAATGCACCAGTGGCCTGCCAGCCACCTGCCGGCCAACATTGGGCTCTGCCGGCCAACAATGAAGCACTGTCGGCCAATGATAAAGTACTGTCAACCACTGGTGTGTTGATTCACCAAATTGCAACAGAGCAAACACAGAGGAAAATTGAGGGTTTTTCTAGGACATGTTTGTACTGCACCCTCTCCTTATCATCTCAAAACATCAAAGGAGGTGAGCTATTGGGTCTAAAATCACCAATCAAGCATTTTCAATGCATGATGGCCAAGGATCCAACTTTTACACATTCAGTAAATGTGCAAAACAAAGACTCAAGTCCACTACCTCACCATGGATGATCAAAGGCAATGGAGACAAAGGAGATTGGCCCATTTCATCACTTTGAGTATGAAATGGACCAATCTTCCTTGTGTTCAATATAACGTCCGATTGAACACAATGCAATGCACATATAACATGCTTATCTTGGTCATGTTTTACTTGGTTCATTTCATTTACTCATTTTAGCATTACCAAGCCATTTTTTAGCCGATTAAGTCCAAGTGATTGTCCTCTAATGAGAGAGAAGGTTAACCAAAGGATGGTTTAAGACATGAGAGAGATCATGCCTTTGGCTAGGAGGAACCCTCAAAAGAGAGTTAAAGCCATTGAGCACAAGCTCTATCTCATGCTTAAACACAACCTAAGGTTAACCAACCCTCAAAACAAATAGAAAAATGAAGAAATGAGGGAGGTTGCAGACTTTTTTAGTGCTGAAATGGCATGCCAAATAATGCTAAAACATGCAAGCAACACATGCACAACATGTTCCAAAGCTAAAAGCATAAAACTAGTGAAGAGCATTACACTAGAGGCATGCAATATCAAACTCAAATGATTAAACCAACTCAAAACAGAGCTTAAACATGCCAAAACAGTGGCCAAAATATGCTGAGATGGAAGCTTAAATGGCAAGAAAAACATACTCGCATGTTTTCTCATAAGCAAGATACAAAGCACAACTCTCAAAAGCAATGAAAGAGTGATAAAAGTGAGAGTGTGACAGAGCTATACACACTGAAATTACATGTTAAATGATGCCATATCATGCAAACAACTCAAATAAAGCATGTTAGAGACCTTAAAACACAAAGCTAGTAAGGCAATTTACACTACAACCATGCATAACAAGACTCATATGACCAAGAAGCCAGAAAACAGAGCTAAAGCATGCTAAATCAGTGGCAAAAACACGTTGAGATCAAGTCTCAAATAGGTAAAAAAAACATGCTCACATGCTAGGCCATCAACATATGTAAATAAGACACAAGAAGGGAAGGCCACCCCCTCCTATTTTGGACCTCAAAACCAACTTTTTACCACTAAAATTCCCCTGGAATTTAGTGGTTAAAAGGCCAAGAAAAGGTTGTTTCAAAAGCTTTGAAAGATGGCTCAAAAGGCTTTACAAGCCAAAGAGCAAAGGGAGGAAACCACCCCCTAACTAAACAAGGCTCAAACCATTATTTTAAAACCTTGAAAACAGAGTTTTTTTAGAGGTTAAAACCAGCCTCAAAGTATTGTAAAAAGATGGCCAAACACTTAACCAAAATAAAGCTTAAAAGGGACAAGCTTATACCTTTGAAGCACAGCAACAAAACGGCTGAAATTCTAAGCCAAAACCAAGCTCAAGACCTCAAACCAAGCCTCAAAGAATCTCAGCTCCAAGGTGAAGGTGTTTGGTCAAGGTTCTTAGAACAAATGTGTAGAGAATTCCCACTTTCAAACACAAAATCAAGAGAGAGAGGATTCTAGAGAGAGAGAGAGAGAGAAATTTTGCTCACAAAATTTTGTAACCTCTCACATGCAAGAGGATGGCTTCTATATATAGAAGATACAAAAAGCCTTCAAAGAAATCCAGCCATCCACGTGCAAGCAGATGGGTCAATCTGTGCAAACAGCAATAAAAAATATCACAAAATATCTACTGATGCACTGGTGGCCGACCAGCCATCAGTGATGGCTGGCAGTGGCTTATTGATGGCCGGCAGGCCTCATCAATAGCCGGTAGCACCCAATCATGGCCGACAGTTCACCACAAACAACAAGCTGGAAGGACCAAATCATGGTCCAAAAATGAGAAAGAATGGATGCAGGCTTTGGAAAGCTCAAACCTGTGGCGTTCCGCTGCGGATTTTGAGTGCTCAACGAGCAATCACACTTGTCACTGGATGTACCTGCAAGGACATCCAAGTCTTGAGGACGGTCAAAAATGGGGTGTCTACAATATGCAACGTTAGTAGCCGAGCCTATTAATTGCATATTGCATGTGTTGCATTAGGTATCTTGTATAGTTAGGATCATGCATCTTTCTAACTAGCTTTTGTTTTGGCTTGGAGTACTCAGTGAGTTTTATGCTTTAGCATACTTGCATGAATGTGATTGCCATATTACCATGTTTTGCATGCTTGCCATAAGGCTATGTGCTTAAATGCTAAACTCCATGAATGCCTGTGGATGAAGGCTTTGTTGTTTGAATTGGAACGATTCAACGAATGTAAGTTTTAAGCCCATTTTGTTGTGGTAAATCATGTTTTAAGCCCACTATGTTTGGTGGCAAATCCGCATCTTTAAGCCCACTTGAGGGTGGCAAATTCAAACCATTTTCGCAAAACAAACATGACCTGAAATATTCCAATTCTTGCGACGTAGTCTATACTTGCTTGTGTGCGTCACATAGTAAGGCTAGTTTAATAATCGAAATAAGAACACATAACGTTTATAAAAGAACATATCATGATTAGTAGAGACCGATCTTTGATCGGGCGAGCGGGGGTGCTCACTTCATGACCTTCCCCCCTCGTACCTAAGTTCCCGAGCCGAGGCAACTTTAGTGATGACAGACACATGGCCTTTGGCATGACTCAGGGTTTCTTAAATTTTCCCAAAACAAAGTATTTAGGTGGCGACTTTGTGTCTGGCAAAGCAGTCCAATTTTGGCATTATTTGATTTAAAATCGATTTTCCAAAAAGGTTTGCCGGATTTGGACTCTTTGGTGTTTATCAGTTTCACGTTGCACTTGTGAGACTAGATTCAAAACCGCGGGAGTCTGAATTGTGATGCTTTCTTTTCAAACCCTTTCCAAAAGGTGGGGCGCGGAAAAATGCAAGTCCACATCGCCCTTCCGAGTTTTCGGCCTAGCGAGCCTCTCAAGGATAGTATTTCTTCAACTAGTCCATGTTGATCGGTTGGGAAAATTCTAGGCCATCCAGGTCCATAAGAATAATAGCTCCACCCAACCAGATAGTTTTGACGATATAAGGGCCAGTCCAATTGGGTCTCAACTTGCCCCTAGGGTCATAGATTGGAGCTCGGTTGTCTTTCAGCACCAAATCCCCTTCTTTGAGATTCTAGGACTTAACTTTCTTGTTAAAATCCCTAGCAATCTTGTGTTGATAACCCTGAACATGGTACAATGCTTTCAGTCTTCTCTCATCAAACAACATTAGTTCTTTGAACCTGCTCTGCTGCCAATCCGCCTCTGCTATTTGACACTCAGCCATAACTCGCAGCAACAGGACTTCTATTTTGATTGGCAGAACAGCTTCCATCCCATAAACAAGAGAATAAGAAGTTGCCCCTGTAGACGTCCGAATTGAAGTTCTATAGCCCCAGAGTACAAATGGCAATTTGTCTGGTTAGTCCCTATAGGTCTCAACCATTTTCTGCAGAATATGCTTGATGCTCTTGTTGGCGGCCTCAACAGCTCCATTGGTTTGCGGCCGGTATGTAGATGACCTATGGAAAGCCACATTGTATTTCTGCAACAAGTCAATGACTTCTTTCTTAAAATTGGAGCCATTATCTGAAATAATCTCGTTTGGGACTCCATAATGGCAAATGATGTTGTTTCGAATGAACTTAGCCACATGCGCTGCTTTCAACACTGCAGAAGACTGAGCTTCCACCCACTTCGTGCAATAATCAATTGCCACCAGAATGTATTCATGCCCATTTGACCCTTTCGGTGTGACTACGCCGATGGCATCGATTCCCTAGGCTAAGAAAGGCCATGGTGAAGTCATGTTTTACAGCTTTGACGGCGGGATATTCATGCAATTGGCATGAATTTGGCATTTGTGGCATCGCCGAACAAAACTGATACAATCCTCCTCTATAGTAGACCAGTAGTAACCTTGCCTGAGAATCTTCCAGGCTAACATTACTCCGTTCATGTGCACTCCGCACTCTCCCCCATGGATGGCCTCCATTAGGCGCTTTGATTCCTCTGCGTTGACATACAACTTGTGCATTCCCAGATGAACCCTCTTGTACAGTTTACCTCTGCAAATGATAAATTGAACGGCCATCCGCCGTATTGCCCTCTTGTCTTGGGCTTTTGTCCCTGGTGGATAAACCTCCTTCTCCAGGAAGTTCCAGATATCATAGAACCAAGGGTTTTGATCTTGCGCTTCGTCTATTGTGGTGATAGTCTTGTAGGTCGGCGTATACCTCTGCTCAATGATGATCGGACGCATCTAGACTCCAAATGTGATGTCTATCATGGAAGATAGAGTTGATAAAACATCAGCGAACCTATTGTTCTCTCTTAGTAGATGCGTGAAAGTCAACTTTTCTAACCTAGGAATCAGAACGTCCAGGGTTTGGTGATAAATCTTCATCTTTTCTTCTTTGACCTTCCAGTCTCTATTCGCTTGAGACACAACTAGGTTCGAGTCCCCGATTACGTCCAACAATTTTGCCCCTATTTCTAGGGCGGCTTCCAAACCAGCGATACATGCCTCGTACTCTGCTTCGTTATTGGATACCTTGAACCGGAGTTTTAAGGCTAAGCATATATGAGAATTGTCGGGTACTATCAGCAACACCCCTATCCTATAACCTTATTGATTAGATGCCTCGTCAAAGTACATTATCCAAATCTCTTCCTCGACTTGCAGAATAGCTTCATCTGGGAACAGGTATTCTACCACTTCATTCCCTTCCACTAGGTGATCTGCCAGGAACTCCACTACAGCTCTCCGCTTGACAAACTTGCGGGTAACATACTTCAGATCAAATTCAGAAAAGAGAAGCAACCAACGAGCTAGCCTACACGTAAGCATTGGTTTCTCAGAGAGATATTTGATGGAATCTAATCTCGAAACTAGAATTATGGAGTGAGCTAACAAGTAGTGCCTTAACTTCCTGGTAGCCCATACCAAGGCTAAGCAAACTTTCTCCAGCAGGGTATAACGGGTCTCATAATCCAGCATTTTCTTGCTCAAGTAGTAGATGGCTTTCTCCACCCTATCCTTAAATTTCTGAGCAAGCATGCATCTCATCGTTGTGTCCATTACTGATAGATATAGAATCAAGGGCTTCCCGGCTTTAGCGGTGACAACACAGGTGGATTCTGAAGGTACTGCTTGATCTGCTCAAAAGCAAATTAACATCGATCATCTCATCGGAACTTCTTTCCTTTCTTTAGGAGACCAAAGAGTGGTTCATAAGTCAAGGTTAATTCTGAAAGAAACCGTCTTATGAATTGCACTTTACCTAGAAAGCCTCGCATCTCCTTTTTCAGTCCTTAGTGGTGGCATTTCTAGGATGGCCTTGATTTTGGAAGGATCTACCTCGATGCCCCTCTATGTGGTCAAGAAACCCAGCATTTTCCCTGTTGTGACACCGAAAGTACATTTCTACAGATTCAACCTCAATCTGCATTCTCTGATCCATTGAAAGAATTTCTTCGAGGCGGTGTAGTGGCCCTCTCTTTCTTTGGACTTGGCAATCTTGTCATCCACGTACACCTCAACCTCTTTATGGATCATATCATGCAGAATTGTGGTTGTAGCCCGTTGATAGGTAGCCCTAGCATTCTACAATCCAAACAGCATCACCCCGTAGCAATAGGTTCCCCACGGCATAGTGAAGGCGATTTTCTCTCTATCCTCGAGTGCCATCAGAATCTGGTTATACCTCGAAAAATCCATCCATCAACAAGAGCAACGCATGGCCTGCGGTGAAGTCCACCAATTCGTCAATGTGCGGTAAAGGAAAGTCGTCCTTTGGACTAGTTCTGTTCGAATCCCTGACATCCACACGCACCCGACTTCTGCCATCTTTCTTTGGCATTGGAACAATGTTGGCCAACCAAGTCGGATACTCAGATACTAGAAAGAACCCTGCGTCTATCTGCTTGGTGACCTCTTCCTTAATCTTCAAAGCCCAATCTGGACATATTCTTCGCAACTTCTGTTCGATAGGTCGGGCCTCGGGGTCGAAAGGAATCCGATGCTATACAATCTCAAGATCGATTCCAAACATGTCTTCGTAGGACCACACAAAAACACTGATTTCATCAGCAAAGGGTTTTGCAAACCTCTCCTCCTCTCGATTAATCAAATTTTTCAAAACTAGAGGAATTCCTTCCTCATCGTTTTCATTAAAATTTTGAAAGTCATGATCAATGCAATAAACAAGAGGCATAGAGAAATACTCGGAATCTACAGTGGCATTCTCATTCATAAGGTCAAGCTCATCCAATTCCTCGATTACAACTGACTCAAAAGAAAAAGAAAAGGACGACCCGAACAAAACCTTGGCATCCAAGTTATCAACCCTAGGAATATCGAACCCAGACTCAGAGGAACCAAAATATAATTCCGACTCCACAGACTCTATGGAATCAGATTCTAGTTCACTACCTGACTCGGAACTGCTAGACAGGTAGCCCTCCTCCAGCTGCCAAATGAGGGCTGGTGCGTCAAATGCATCCAAGATACTGCTAGAAGGCTTCACACCCAGTTGGTCCCTAATCATGGAAACAGTCAGGTTATCCCCCAAACTCTCTGAGTTGATCGGAGGATCTGAAAGGAGACATGCCAGTGCTGCTTCTACTTTAAGCTTGTTGCGGTCAAAATCACTTTCTATGCCCTTTGCAGCTTCGCAGTCGGTTCAGCCATTTCCTCTGCATCACTGTCTTGCAGCTGCAAGTCAAAGAAAATTTCAAAGCCAAGAACTCGTTGCCTCTCAGAATTGAACCAGGGTTTAGGGAAACCGTAAAATGGAAAGTCTTCTCCCTCCTGAACAAAATAACCATTCAAGGTTCCCCGAATTGGTCTATGCACAAGTTCATAGCGCTTGCCGGTCTGCTTAGCTCTGGCTCTGCCGGCCATCTCTTTTCCTTTCCTAACCCAATCTTCTTTGGTGGTTGTATAGCCAAGACCAAAGGCATGTGGATTATGTGGCACATCAGCCAATGCAGTAACGCTCTTCAGGCCACTCCTTCCCAGCCCCATTCCTGGCACGTGTTGGAGTTTGTTCATGAAGTATACAGATTGGGCGCTGACATACAAGCCCTCATCAATGGCCAAGATATTCTGTACTAGTCGGGCCTCAGCCAGGGTAAACCTCGAAAGGAAAACATCCTCTTCGCCATGCATAATCTCCAACACAGGTGTAGTGACCTCTGGTGGAGGATGTATAGATGAATTCCCGAAGACTATGGCCACCCCCTTCCCATGGGGGTACTTCAACATTTGGTGGAGGATAGAAGAGACAGCTTTCACTTGGTGTAGCCAGGGTCACCCAAGTAGTAAGTTGAAAATGGCCGGTATATCCAGGACATGGAATTTAATATCCTGTTGAACTGGGCCAACCTGTACTCTAATCTGTACCATTCCCATTACCTCTCTGCTGGTATTGTCATACGTCCAAATCACTTGGGCTGTGGGCACAAAATCCCCCGGTTTCAGGCTAATAACATAAGTCGTGCGACAAGGACAGACGTTGATTGCTGAGTCGGTGTCGACCAATACCACTGGTATCCACATTCTCGGCATTCTACTAATATATATAGAGGCTTGTTGTGTACAAAGCCTTCCAGCGGTAGTTCCTTGTCTGAGAAGGTTAGAGTCGGCGCAGTGCCTCCCGGGAAGATTAATCCCACCAGTTGTTCCGGGGTAGTGTCGATGGACAACTTAGCTTTATCCATCGCTAACAGTACAGCCTGTTTGTGCACTTGCGAAGCCATAAGCAGACCCCAGATGGATATGTCAGCTTAGATCTTTTGCAACTGTTTCAGCACCACTTCTTCTTCCAACTATTTTTCTTTCTTTTTCTTTACTTCTTTGTCCTTTCCAGAGGCTTCAGGTTGGTCCAGATGCGGTGGTTTCAAATATCGGCCACTTCTCGTCATGTGGTGACCTCTTCCACATACCAAGTGTTGTTAGAAAGGTCTTCACCCCAATCCTCATCAGTATGAGCTGGGTGTAGGTCGTCGTCATCCCACCAGATTCCTTCAGCAGCCGACAAGCATTTGTCCGGTTGCGCTTGAATTATTTTCTCGCCACAAATCTCCCCCACAAGTTGTTGGGCTTTTCCAGCTTTCTAGTTGTTTTCACCCATTTCTTGATCAAAACGTTCAGTGCGGCTTCCTGCTTTGTATGTATAGTGCTAACAATGCCCAATTCCTGAGCCATTTGTTCTACACCGGTGTTTTCTGGCAGTTTACCCTTTCCATCAGCCATTCCAGCCATTGCAGCAGTTCCCGCTTTCTGTTCTTCCAGCTTCAATTCAGTTCCCTCATCTCTATCGAGTTCATCACTTAGCCACCCAGAATTGTTTGTCGACCCGTTCAGATCAAACCAATCAATATGCACGTCCCCTTGATCTTGCTCATCAAAGAACTGCAAATTGTCTATGTCCTCCTCCAGCTCTGCTAGGTCATCCAAACCTTGGCTTGGGTCATCCTCTCGAACTACACTGACCTCCATTCCAGCCGGCAATACCACTTCGGGCTTAGCGTGATTCATTGGCACAATATAGCAGTGCGGGTTGTACACCCTTTCAGATAAGTCCTTAGAGCCCTCAGGCAACGGACTGATATTCTCCACCAAGACTGACCTCCCTTTATCTACCATTGTCACCACCACTGGTTCAGTTTAGAGTGTAGACGCGTTCATCATCCACAAGTCTGTGTTCTCAGGGATGAACAACGCCGGTTTAGGCAGGTGAGAAGGGGTGATATATATACTGGGGTCATAAGGGATAAGCAGTGTGTGGATGACGTTTATATGTCGGGGTGGAGGGACTTGATTATGTGGTGGGAGATTTGTAGTGACATTGGGTTTTCGGGGGAGTGTTATCACCTTATTGTCAATGAGATCTTGAATCTCATAACGCAACCTAGCATTGATAAGTGTCATGACCATGCTGCTGGTGAAAAGCACATTATTTGGCCGGGTTGTGTTTCGGGAGAAGAGGATCGGATAAGGGGCGAGGCTCTATTGGCTTAAGATGCCCCTTTTTGATCAAGACCCCTAGGACTTTGGATAAAGGCATATAGAGCGGGGTAAAGACCCTTTGAGATCGGGCCTAGCTAGTTGAGGTTTGTGGATTTGGGTTGGATGTATTGGCAAAAGGGTAGGCAGTCTTGGGTGTAGTGGTGACCATGCTCACATCTGAAGGTTGTGTAGAGATGCTACCACTTGTGGTTGTATTGGAACTGCGTGTAAAGGGCCTCTTGGGATGTTCCTTCTCATCGGCTATCAACCCCTGTTTCATCGCATCCTCAATCTAAACCCCTATCTCATGGAGCTAAACGAATGCAAACAAAGGCAAGGCTATCATCTTTTGTAATAATCTCCCTTGTAAGTTGCGGACCGCCATTCTGATTTGGTCATTTTCAAATGGCTGATAGTCATCATCGA
Organism: Camellia granthamiana; assembly: GCA_036172215.1. NCBI lineage: Eukaryota > Viridiplantae > Streptophyta > Magnoliopsida > Ericales > Theaceae > Camellia > Camellia granthamiana. Next base: position 71,534,187 of record CM069915.1, on the reverse strand, counting down.
GGCCTTAGCCCTCCATCGGGTGACAAAGTCTAAGAAGCCCTCCTTTGGCTCCTGGAGGGTTGCTTTAAGATCACGGGTTGTGACCTCGATCAGGGTATTGCAAGAGTATTGTGTGATGAAGGCCTCAGCCATTTCCTCCCAGCTCCGTTTCACAAAGTCTGCCAGTTTTGCATACTAGATGACCGCTATACCCAACAGGGTCCAGCCAAAAAGCGATAGCTTCTGAAGTCTAGTAAGGCCCATTGGCCGTAGAATATCTGAGAATAACTGCAAATGGACCATGGGGTCCCCAGTGCCATCGAACCGGTCTATGTATGCATCTTGAATCTGTCCGGCAGAGTTACTGCAGAGTCTGTGTACCCATCCTCGATGTCAAGGAACGAGTTCACGCCCTGTGCCCACTTAAAGAGCTTTTCTAGCTTGTTGACTTTTAGGGCGGTGGGGTTAACCTCGAATTCAAATGGCGCCTCCGTTTGATACACTGGCGCCTTGGAGGTCTGAGGTAGAATCGGATATACCGAAATGCCCAGATTCTCTTGGACATTGACAGTGACTTCGGGTGCTGGAATACCTACTGGAGGTGCAAAGGATGCAAAGGCTATTGCTGGTTGTGGTTGGTATTGCTGAAGCCTATTGTGGGCTCGACTTTTTTGCGCCCCCTTTTTGGAGAGCTCGAATTGGTCCTATAGTTCGAACTCTTGTCACGGTTCTGAATCTAATCTCACAAAGTGCAATGCGAGACTGATAAACACCAAAGAGTCCAATCCGGCAAATCATTTTGGAAAATCAATTTTGAATCAAATAATGCCAAAACTAGACTACTTTGCCGGATTACAGAGTCGCCACCTAAATATTTTATTTTTGAAAAATTTAGGAAACCCTGACTCGTGCCAAAGGCCAAGTGTCCGTCATCACCAAAGTTGCCTCGGCTCGGGAACTTGGGTACGAGAGGGGAAAGTCCTGAAATGAGTACCCCCGCTCACCCGATCAAAGATCGGCCTCTACTATCATGATATGATGTTTTATAAACATATGTGTTCTTATTCTGATTATTAATCTAGCTTGACTATGTGATGCACACGCAAGAAAGTATAGACTAAATGGCAAGAATTGGAACAAAACAACTCATGTTTGTTTTCGAAAATGGTTTGAAATTGCCACCCTCAGGTGGGCTAAAATGCGAATTTGCCACCTCAAGTGGGCTTAAAACATGATTTGCCACTTCGCAAAGTGGGCTTAAAACTCACATTTATCGAATTGTTCCAATTCAAGCAAGAAAGCCTTCATCTACAGGCATTCATACAGTTTAGCAATTAAGCAAATAGCCTCATAGCAAGCATGCGAAACATGGTAACATGACAATCACACTCATGCAAATATGCTAAAGCGTAAAACTTACCGAGAACTCCAAACCAAAACAAAAGCCAGTTAGAAAAAATGCCTAATCCTAACTATACAAGATGCCTAATGCAACACATGCAATTATGCAATTAATAGGCTCGGCTACTAATATGGCATGTGATACAATTTGATAACATGCTTTTAAACACGTATTCAAGTAAGTATTGAAATTGCAATGCAGTTTGAATGATGCGCCGAGCCTCGGTGCATGCAAGACAAATGAATGATACAAACATGCAAGCATAAGGTATGTTAATCGAAAATGATCCCTAATCTAACCATCAAAAGCGGATAAATAAAAGGGAGAAAGACGTGGGGCTGGAAGACATGCACACACGCACGCACACTTATTACAACATTGTGCCCTCACGAAAGAGGATCCAAATAAACAAGAGCTAAACTAATCTAAGCTAGGCTAATCAAACTAATCTAATTAAACTAATTAGACTAATTATTACAAATCAAATGAACAACTAGCAAACTACTAATTATTACAAGACTTAACTAATTAGCAAACTAATTAATTAAATTACAAAGCCAATGTACATAAACTAATCATGCGAAATATCTAAACTACACTGCCACAACTCTACTTTGAGAAGTGAAGGATGCATGCACTCGGTTTTTGGCCCGAAAAGCCACTATTTTACTCTTGAGAGGCTCTGTTTGCAGGGTTGACCACACTCTAAAACTGTCTACTCCAACTTACCAAACCAATACTGAGGACTGCACCAGTGGCCTGCCGGCTATGAATGCTTGCTGCCAACCATCTGCAGCCCAAAAGTGTGCCCTGCTGGCCAAGAATGAAGCACTGCCGGCCACCAATGAGCCATTGTCGGCCACTGGTGCTCTGAGTCAGCACACTGCAGCAGAGCACAAACAAAGGAAAATAGTGGGTTTTCCAAGGGTATGTTTGTACTATGCCCCCCCTCCCCTTATCATCTCAAAACATCAAAGGAGTGGCACTCTTGGATCCAAAACCACCAATCAAGCATTTTCAATGCATGATGGCCAAAGATCCAAGTTGCACAATTTCAATAAATGCACAAAAACAAGACTCTAGACCACTACCTTGTCATGAATTATCAAAGGCAATGGGGACAAAGGAGATTGGCTCATTTCATCACTTTGAGTATGAAATGCTCCAATCTACCTTGTGTTCAATATAACGTCCGATTGAACACATGCAATGCAAACACAACATACTTAACTTGCTCAAGTTTTACTTGTCATGTTTTGTTTACACATTTTAATTACTGATCCATTCTTTAACCGGTTTGTCCAGGGTGAGTGTCCTCTAATGAGAGACGGGTCAACTAAAGGATAACTTAAGACATGAGAGAGATCATGCCGTTGATTAGTAGAAACCCTCAAAAGAGGATTAAAACCATTAAGCACAAGTCTCAATCTCAAGCTTAAACATAACCTTAAGGCTAACCAACCCTCAAAGCAAATGGAAAAGTAAAGAAATTAGGGAGGTTGCAGAAATTTCAGTGCTGAAATGGCATGAAAAATGATACTACAACATGCAAGCAACTCATGCACAACATGTTCAAAAGCCAAAAACACCAAACTAGTGAAGAGCACTACACTATAGGCATGCAATACAAAGCTCAAAAGGGACAAACAGTCCAAAACAGTCCTAAAACAGCTTAAAAGGTGTCCTAACACATGCTTGACATAAGCTAAAAATAGATAGAATGAGAGGCCAACACATAGCACAAACTAGACTATTAAGCATAATTGCACTACAAGCATACAAAGCAAGTCTCAAGTGACTTAACTAGCCCTAAACAGAGGTAAAACAAGTCAAAATAGTAGCAAAAACATGATGAGATCAAGTCACAAAATGCAAGAAAATCATGGTCACATGTTAAGCTATCTACACATGCTAACAAGACACAAGGAGGGGAGGCTAACCCCTCCACTTTTGGACTTCAAAACAAAGTTTTTGTCACTGAAATAACTCTGATTTTCAGTGGTTAGAAAGCCCAAAAATTTTGATTTAAAACAACTTTGAAAGATGGCACAACAACTTAGCAAGCAAGCTACAAGAAGGTGGACCACCCTTAACTCCAAAATAGCCTCAAACCACCATTTTTAAGCCTAAAAAACAGAGGTTTTTGTAGTTGAAAACCAGGCCAAAAACAGTTTGCAAAGGTGGGAAAACAAGTGTGCAAAACAAGCTTAAAGAGGGTAAGTGTTATACCTTTGAAGCAAAGCACAACTTAGGCACAAATCCAAGCTCAAACCTCCTTCTAGAGCTCAAAAAAGACTCCAAGAGACCTCAGCCCAAGGGTGGTCAAGTTTGATTAAGGGTTGATAGGTTAAAGTTTGATGTATGTAAGCTTCTAAGCACAAAAGCTTTAGAGAAAGAGAAATCTAGAGAGAGAAAATTGTAGAGAAAGAGGCTTCCAAAATTCTTCCAACCTTGAAATATGAGAGAGAGGCCATCTATATAGAAAACCATGAGCTTTAGTTGAAAATATCCATTAATGGACAGTTGGAGCAATCTGGAAACAGCTGGAGGTAAATATATGCAAAAAATCTGATTTTTGACAGCAGTGGCCGGCCGGCCATCATTGATGGGCGACACAGCTCCATTCTTGGCCGGAAAGGATCACTCTTGGATAGCACATGGCCGGCACATGGCCAGAAAGGCCCATCCGTGGCCAGCAATCTCCACCTTTGGTTGGCCAGAAAAATCTGCTTTTTGGGCCCAACTTCAAATGGGAATATCTCCTTTATCTGGACTTTTTTGCAGGTCATTCCTGAGCCTAAATTGAAGCCCTTGAAGTCTTGTTTCCAATGGTGACAGCCTCACATCAAAATTCCAAGTGTGGAAAATGATATGTCTCTTTCAATGAAGACTGCTCAGTTTCGATCCTACTCAAATTCATGCCAAACTTCTCCCAAACTAGTTTTCTTCTCTCCTCTCCTCTTTTCTTCAGCTCCAAACCTCTAAACAAGATGTTTTAAAGATTTTTCAAAGAGTTCACGTCTCTTTCATTCATTTTCAGTTTGTCCTTGCTCGGTTTACCGAAAAGTGCAACATTTAACGAAATGCGAGCCTCGGAACATTGTAGGAACTTTTTCAAAAATATTTTGGAAGAGAGGGTTTTATAGTCTAAAAAAACATTTTAGTCAAAAGGCTTTGGTCCAAAAAGGGGTGTCAGGTTAGGATTTGAAGCTCCTCTTGCTGAAGAAATCGAATCTTTGCACTACACAACTTTCACCATCAAGTAAACAATCAGAGGCCCCCAAGTCTTAAGGGCGGTCAAAAATGGGGTGTCTACACCTATTTATCACTTTCGCTTGGCGGGCTGTAACCTGAGCTTGGTGTGCAGCATCTAACTGCATGGCTTCTATGGTCTACTGAAGCTGACAAAGCATGTCTTCTGTGCTAACCAGGGGATGTTGAGCCATCAAAACAAGCGAATACTCTCTCACTGTAGTAGAAGTAGAAGACTGAGCCGGGCTAGACACCGACGAGGTAAAACGTGACTGCTGGACTGGTGAATTATGCCTAACCCTCTTCTATCTGGTAACCAGTGGAAGTGAAACAAACACTGGATGTCCCCTAACATGATCCCCGGATCTGCAAAGTCTTCTTACGTTGGTCCAGAGTGCTTGGGGGGTAACAGAATTGTCTGAAGCAATGGTGAAAAACTACCTTGCAAAAAGAAATAAAGCAAAAGAAAACAAAAATCAGAAACTGCACAGTACCTCAGCTCAGATACTAAAAACACGCAGTTGGAATCATAAGCTATAGAATTGTACTCAACACTAATCTCTACCCCCAAAACTGGTACCCAAACTTGCAATTGATACATACATTTCTGTAGAGTTTCACTCTAAAAGTACATACCAGTTAAGTGAGAGCCAAAACACCCCTATGATGGGGTAGGGTTACCCTATCCTAGTTTTGTCAGGAACTAGGGTTTCACTACTCAAGCAAAGTGTTTCACACAATCTTGAATTTGGGTAAGCAACCTATCCTAGTTTGGAACAGTCTCTATGGCTTTCGATATGCAACTAGGCCGATTGGTCAAAAAGGGTACCTCAGCAAGACTATCTAATATACCTCTCACACCTAACACTGAGAAGTGAAAGGAGGATCAAATGGTACAATGGTAGTCCAGATCCAAGGGTTGTGTTTCCATCGTGGCAGAGCCCACAATCGGTCAGCCGTTTGGCAAGCTTTTCCAAGCAAGCCTCCGGCAAACTGTTCAGGAATAGCATATGGCAAACACAGTGACTTAGTCGCACCAATGCAAATGCAAATGCAAAGAAACACATAAGTGTAGATAAAATAACATATCATGAGTTTGAGTCAAGTTCACTAAATCCCCAGTGAAGTCGCCAGAAACTGTAGCTCGGCTTTCTCGCGCCCCCTCTCATAAACTAGAAAAGAAGCCTTACAGTTCAGACTCCTGCGGTTCTAAATCTAATCTTAGAAGTGCGATTTGAAATTGATAAACACCAAAGAGTCCAAATCCAGCAAATCTTTTGGAAAATTGATTTTGAATTAAAAATGCCAAAATTGGACTATTTTGCCAGATACAGAGTCGCCACCTACATATTTTATTTTGGAGAAATTTAGGAAACCCATGACTCGTGCCAAAGGCCACGTGTCCGTCATCACCAAAGTTGCCTCGGCTCGGGAACTTAGGTACGAGAGGCGAAGGTCATGAATTGAGTAACCCCGCTCGCCCGATCAAAGATCGGCCTCTACTAATCATGATATGATTTTTATCAACATTATGTACTCTTGTTCTGGTTATTAAGCTAGCATTACTATGTGATGCGCACAAGCAAGTATAGACTAGTTTGCTCAAATTGGAACAATTCAATTTCAAGTTTGTTTCCAAAAATGGTTTAAATTTGCCACCTCAATTGGGCTTAAAGTGGATTTGCCACCAAACAAAGTGGGCTTAAAACTAATTTGCACTCAACAAAGTGGGCTTAAAAAAACACGCATTTGTTGAATCATTCCAATTCAAACAACAAGCCTTCATCCACAGGCATTCTAAGCAGTTTATCAAGTAACCATTTAGCCTCATGGCAAGCATACTAAACATGGCAACATTCACACTCATGCAAAGATGCTAAAGCATTAAAACTCACCTAGTACTCCAAGCTAAGAAGATATGAGTTAGAAAAATATGCATGATCCCTAACTATGCAAGATGACTAATGCAACGTATGCAAAAAAATGCAATTAATAGACTCGGCTACTAATATGGCATATGAATCAATCCAAGACATGTGGTCTAAGCACATATTCAAAGAAGGTATTGAAACAACAATGCAGTTTGAATGATGCGCCAAGCCTCGGTCCATGCAATACGAATGAATGGATGCAAGCATAAGGTATGCTAATTGAAACATGTCCCTAATCTAACCATCAAAAAGCGGGTAAATAAAAGGGAGAAAGACGTGGGGTTTGAAGACATACAAATTATTACATTTTGCTCTCACGAAGGAGAGTCCGAATGAATAAGAGCTAACTAACTAGCAACTAATTAAGGCTAAGCTAATTAAGCTACTTATTACAAACCAAAGGAAAAGCTAAACTAATTAACCAATTATTACAACACTTGAATGAATTAACTAGTAAGCTAATTAACTAAGTTACAACACAAATGTAAGCAAACTAAGAAATTAAAGCCTATAACTACACTACCACTACTCCGCCTCGGGAAGTGGAAGATGCACATGCTCGGTTTCTGCCCAAAAAGACCTCAGTTTTGCTCTCAAAATCCTCTATTTGCAGAGTTGACTATTTCCAAAACCATTTTGCTTCACCTTACCAACATTCTGCTAAAGTTTGCATCAGTGGCTAGCCGGCCATGGATGAATGCTGCCGGCCATCTGCCGGCCAAGAAGGTGTACTATCGGCCATCTATAGTGCACTACCAGCTATGGATCGTGGCCTGCCGACCACTAATGCACTAGATCACCATGCTACAACAGAGTACAAACAGAGCAAAAAGCGGGTTTTTTCCAAGGATTGTCTGCACAATTCACCCCTCCTTTTCATGGATAAATCCAAGGAGTTGTAAACCTAAGCCACAAACCACCAATCCAAGCAATTTCATTGCATGATGGCTTATGATTCAAGATGTGCCAGCTCAATGAATGCTAAACAAGACAATCAAGAACTATCACCCTATCATGCATGATTAAGGGCAACGGAGACCTAGAAAACTTGAGACATTTCATCACTTTGAGTATGAAATGTCCCAATTTTTCTTATGTTGAATTAACGTCCGATTGAACACATAACACACAAGTTATTATCTTTCTCAATTTTAGTCCCAAATTGTTAGTTGCTCATTTTAGCTTACCAACCATTCCTTAATCCAATTAAGTCCAAAAGGTGAGTTAGAGTCCTCTAATGGAAAGAAGGCTCAAAACACAAGTTGCTTTGGGTATGAAAGAAGTCTCATACCATTGGTAATGAACCCCCAATGGGATTAAACCATTAAGTATGAATCCTCAATTCCACGCTTAGGCAAACAAATGACTTGAAACAACTTTCAAAGCAAAAAGAAAAACCAAGAAAGGAGGGAGATTGCATAGGTGATTAGTGCTGATATCAAGCACAAAACAACACCAAAGCATGCAATCAACTCAAACAAGAGGTGTCTAATGGCCTAAAACACCAAGCTTATGAGGACTATTACACTACAACCATGCAAAACAAGACTCAACTGACCCAAACAGCCCAAAACAGAGCTAGAGCAGTCTAAAACAAGGGTAAATACATGTTGGAATATGGCTACAAAAAGCTAGAAAAACATGCTAACACATGGAGCTAACTAGGCTAGCAAACAAGACACAAGGAGGGGAGACTAACCCCTCCAATTTTGGACTTCAAAACATGTTTTTTGCCACTGAAAATACTTAGAAATTCAGTTGTTAAAAGGCCAAAAAAATTTGGTTTGAAAGTGGGAAACAAAGGTGCAAAAGCCTTAAGAGCAAGGAATAAAGAAAGGTGAGACACCCCCCCAACCTTAAATGACTTCAAACACAAATTTCAGCCCATTAAAACAAAGGTTTTTATAGATCAAAAATAGCCCAAAAATAGTAGCAAAAGATAGGAAAACAAGTGTACTAAAACAAGTTAAAAGACAAGTGTTATACCTGCTTTGTCGAAGCCATCCTTCTATATCTCCTACAGACCCAACCCGTTGAAGAAAATATTCCTGCCCAGATCTCGATTATGGAACTTCTGTCCACTTCACAAGTCCATCGGGCTGGCAAAGGCTAGCACAAGCAAGCGTCCCTAATTCCATTCCACCTGAGGGTTTGCAAGCTATGGTGGGAAGTCTATTTTCTCCCCAACCAATTACCTTCACTCAGAATACTACCTTCAAGAACTTCAACAAGACCTCAAGGGATCTCAGCTCAAAGGTGATCAATTTTGGTTAAGGATGTGTATACAAAAGAGTGGTATAACTAGGCAAATAGGCACAAAATTGCAAAAGAGAGAGAAATCTAGAGAGAGAGAGAAAGAGAATTTTTTAGTTTGAAATCTTCTAACCCCAAAACAAGAGAGAGAGACTCCCTATATATAGAAAACATGAATTCTATACAAGGAGATCCAGCCCTCCACGTGTGGACAGATGCATGCATATGTGCAAACAGTTGGCACAGCTGGCACAAAATATTTGTAGAAAACACTGGTGGCCGGTCGGCTATCAGTGATGGCTGGCAAGGCACATCAATGGCCGGCAGCCTTCATAGATAGCCGGCAGGCCACCAGAGACTGCAGAAAGGAAAGACCAAGACATGGTCCAAAAAATAGACAAAATGGATGCAGGGTTTGAAAGGTTCAAACCTGTGACGTTCCACTGAGGACTTCGCATGCTCAGCGAGCAAACCGACTCATCATCGAATGTACCTGCAAAGACATCCAAGTCTTAAAGGGCCGTCAAAAATGGGGCGTCTACAGGTATCTCTCTTACTAGGTTGACAAAGAGTTTTTGCTTCAATGGAAACACCACTATTTTGTGTAGCCCTCTCAACATTGGTTGTATGAAAGCGATGGCTATTAATGACATAACCCAAGTATGACATTGCATCATTTCTAGTGCCAGCTACAAGCCATTTCAATGTATTTGACACCTCACTACCACAAGAATTGATCTTCTCTTTCAACCATTGACAAAAAGTATCCATTTGTCTAGAATTTAGTAATGCAGCATCCCTCAATAAACGCCTATCCGAACACTTAAGCTCCTCTACATGCATCCTAATAAGAAAGTAAAATGGTAAGAACCCAACATTCTTTGAATAGTCAATTACAAAGGAATATTTAACTCATCATACTTACTCTAGATAAGGTTAGACTTCTGCACTATTTATCAGCACACATCGATAAGCAATTTGCAACACATCATCGGGTATCGCTATTGATTTTCCCCAAGTAATTGGGCATCCTTCTAGTATTGTTTTACTTTCAAACTCTATATTGTGATTATGTCGAGCACCTATTTCAGCTGCTTTCTTCATATATGCACTACAAAATTGCATACACTCTTCAACTAGATAGCATTTTGCAATGCATCCCTCAAGTCTTATGCAATTTTTAACATAACCTTTGAGTATCTTCATGTATCTAAACAACAATAAAATTCAACTTAACAATTTTTTTAGAAGTTTATTTATGTTAGAGAAAAAATAATACTTATATTTAAAATATGATATAGACTCACCTTTCAAATACATACATCCAACGAAAATGCACTGGTCCACGTAAGCGAGCTTCTCGCCCTATGTGATTGTTAAGTGTACTATAATATCAAAAGAAATGATGGAGGGAAGAATCTTTCTAACATACACAAAGTCTCAGCAACATCATTTTCAAGTTGTTTTATCTTATTCCTATCAATCACCCTTTGATATAATTGATTGAAAAAAGAGCACATTTGGAATATTGCATTCCTTGGTCCTTTTGGAAAAAGTCCTCTCAATGCGACTAACAACAATTGTTGTAACAAGACCTGACAATCACGTGACTTGAGTCCAACTAACTTGGATTCTTGTAATGAAACACAATTAGCAATATTTGAGCTATAACCATCAGGCAACTTCAAATCTTGTAGCCTAGAACAAAAAAATCTTCTTCTCATCTTTTGAAAGTGTGTGTGATGCTGATGGCAAGTAAAAATGGGATCCTTTATCCTCTGCATGCAATTCACTTCTAATTCCCATTTCTACGAAATCCTTATGAGCCTTAAGACCATCTTTTGATTTCCCCTTAACATTTAAAAGTGTGCATAAAATGCTTTCACAAACATTTTTCTCGATGTGCATCACATCCAAGTTTTGACGTCAAAGCAATGCCTGTAACATCAATCAAAGATTTATTATTCAAAAAATTAAAAGAAAAAGTTTAACTAAGACTAACGATAGACAAAAGAATATGAAATCCTACTTTCCAAGGACTTACATCCCAATATAGTAGATTGAAAAATATAGACTTCTTCTTCCATGGTTGGACTCACTCTGACTCTTTTTGGTCTGGGCCCTTTTTCTTTTCCTTTCCTTTGTAGTTTTTCACCAATTAGTTTCAATGTCCCTTACTGCATGTTACATATCAGATCCACTCAATGGTTTAGGTTTCCCCCCAAGTTCTTGCTTTCCATCAAACCAACTTCTTTTCATTTGAAATGGATGATCCGAAGATAAAAATTGCTTGTGGCCCATGTATAATTTATTCTTACTGTGATTCAACCACTGCGAGCATGTGTTAATGCTATTTACAAGACATGCAACTTTCCCTTTTGTGGCACATCCAGCTAAGTTCCCATAAGCTGGAAAATCATTTATTGTCCATATCAACATAGCCTTTAAATTAAACATAGACTTGCTGGCTGCATCATAGACCTCCACACATGGCTGTAGATACACATCTATGTCATTCCATGGTTGCTTTGGTCCTGGTATAAGTAATGTCAACATTATATTTTCCTTTGCCATGCATAACCATTGAGGAAGATTATAAGTCACTAACATCACTGGTCAACAACTGTACGTTGAGCTAAGATTTACAAAGGGATTGAATCCATCTGTTGCAAGACCAAGTCAAAGGTTTCGTGGATCCGACGCAAAAGAGGGCACTTGTGATCAATTGAATCCCATGCCAACAAATCAACTGGATGTCGCATCTTTCCATCTTGATTTTTGTGAGTGGAATGCCAAATTAATTGTTCTGCTTTTTCTTGTGACCTGAGCATTTTTCTAAATCTTGGAATTAATGGGAAAATAATGCAACACCTTCGTTGGAACCCCCTTTTTAATCTTTTTAGTTCGCTTATCTACTTTCCAACATGAACAATTGCATTTCGGGCATGCCTCTGTATGTTGTAAATCTTTTCTAAATAAACAACAATCATTGACACAAGCATGTATTTTGTCATACCCAAAATCAAATGCTTTAAGCAACTTCTTTGTTGAATGCATAGATTGCACAAGTGTGTTACCTTCTGGTAGCATGTCAAACACTATTCTCAAATGTTCATCAAAACTCTTATCAGATGCCCCATGCATAGCTTTATGCTTGGATAAAGTGACAATTGCTGAGAACTTAGTGTACTTTGTACAACCTGGATATAAAGGAGTTACAGCATCTTCTAATGCTTGTATGAACTCCCTCTCTCTACTTTCATTTGTAGCTTACGAAAAATCATCGTGTGCATAAACATCTCTAAACAACCTATATGTTTCCAGAATTTCAACATTCTCTTGAACTTCTATAGATTCACTTAGTCATCCCCATGAAGAACTCAAGACGTATATTCACGATCCATCCCTTCCATGACCAAATGCTCGAAAACATATCACAATGTTGTCGTGATAGGTTTCAACAACTTCCACAAGGGCATATGATCATATCGGGATTCCCTAAATTTGCCTTAGCCATATTGACAAATTTTCTCGCTCTGTCCAAATACTCATCCAATACTAAGAAATCTTGAAATTATTATTAATTCCATCCAAACAAAATGAGTACCTTAACATTTGAAAGCATATTTATGGTTGTGTTTAGAAATTAACCTTGGAAAATGTACCCATGTTTTGTCCATCTTGAACTTTCCACTTGCTAACAAATTACATCCACAAAAACTACACGAATTAGTTACATGCATCAATGCTCAAAATTATTAGCAAATGCACTAAGATGGTATCTTAGAGTTTCAGATAATCTAGAATCTAGAAATGTAATCAAACACCATTAGTTGACTTGTTTTTTAATCAAATTAACCCAAAGATTTACTTTTAAAAAAAAAAAAAATTAACCCATTAAGAAATGAATCGAACAAATACAAATTTCATTTAAAGACACATATGCATTAAAATATTTGTGTGTGCATAGTGTTTTCATATTGGATATGGAAGGATTACATTAAGAATCATCTTATAGTATAAAAGCAGTAATTTCACATAACAAAAAAGAAGGCAATACAATTAAGTTAAGTAGGTTGAAACACTATAGCACTTTAAAAACAGTCCAAAAATCCTATTCGGCAAACATACAAACACAAAGCACAATTGGCATGAAGAACACTATTTGAGGGAGGGGGGGAAATCAATTGACAGGAACGGTACGAAGAAGTAAAAAATAATATCATAATGTCCTTTAGAGTCATTTATACTCCATCCCATCCCAAGAAGCAAACAAAGAGTGAATAATTATTTATTAGACTATAATACAACAACAACAACAACAGTTGAATAATAAAGCACCTCAGCTTTAGCAAGCCAAGCTGCTGCAGCCAAAAACCAAATCCAAGACTGAGCTGCAGCATGAGTTGTAGCCTCAGAAGTCGAAGGCCCAGCTGCAACAGATCCATGTTGTAGCAAATCAGTGTTCAACCACTATCACAAGCCAGGCCACAGCCCATGCCTCAGTCCAGAACATAGTAGCAGCTAAAGCTGCAGCACTTCAGTCCCAATCTAACACGTGTGGATCTCAAAATACATTGTAATAGAATTAGTTTGAGTTGTTAGTCTGTTAGGAGCTTACTATAGTTTAGTTGAGTAGTTGTAACTCTGGTTAGGCAGTTGTGGTTACGTTAAGCAATAGATTGTATAAAATAAATGTAATCTCTGGTTTCGTAAATCAATTCATGGAATGAAATATCATCTTCTTCAGATTTTGTTTAAAATATTGTTTTGGAGTCAAGTGAAGCATCAATTTTTAATTGAATCTAAAGCATGAGTTTTCCTTGTACCAACTATTAAAATTTCTTAGCAAGGACTATAATGACAACAAGCAATTATTTTATATAAACATAATCATCATCTCATGAACCCACGTCATCACCAGCATCATCAAACAATAAAATGGGCATTGAAAGAGAAGAAAAGTACCTTGTTTTGCAAAAGCCCCAAAACCCCAAATCAATGGGAGAGAAGAATAAGATCTGAAATGGGTAAAAGAAAACATTTAATTAGAAATAAAAGTGGGTTTTTAAAAAAAAAAATAACTATGAAAACAGCTTTTTTTTTTTTTTTTTTTATCAGCAAAGAAGTCTACATTAAAATAAGAACATAAAGATACAAGGTGATGAATGTGAGCACTAGCACCCATGCACCACAGGAAAAAAACATAAAAAGGATACAAAAAGTAGCTAAGGAGATCTTAGCTACCAAACACTCCCCACATCACAAGACTCTACAAGCATATAATACAACCTTCCTATAACAGATCCACCTCCGTAACAACTCTCCACTGCCATGGAAAAAAAAAAAAAACAACAACAACAAGAAGAAGAATAAAAAAATAACCCACTAACCATTGTTCTCCAGTAACATGAAAACAATTTCCAACAACATTCTAATAGACACCCAATTTAATAGACACCCAACAACATTCTAAGAACAACAGGGAGCCGAGAACATGCTACAAGCAGTTGGACGGGACAAAAGTGGGGGGGAATAATATTAATCACTCTAAAACAATACCCATGATGAAAAAAGAATAGCATAAACAATTTGTCTCAAAATCGTGTGGATTCCACCATGAAGAATACCTTTTAACTTGAATCTCAACCCACTTTTCATTTGTCTATTTCAAAATAAAAATACAAAAGCACAAAATATATATATATATACATAAAACCAAAAGTGGAGGGGACAAAAGTAGGGGAAATAAACCTTCATTGCTATCACAAAATCCGTAGTTGACTGTTAAATTCATGCAACAGATCAACTTTGAATTAAAAAATAAATGTTAATTCTTAAAATAAAAAATCAGCCACTGTAACTGTGGTGGCTCAGATAGTTCAAAATCAACTTTCTCACACATTCAATAAATCTCTTATCTCAAAATGATTTAATCGAGTAATTGCCTTGATAAATCAACTCTCTCACACATTCATAATACATGCAACCAATTTAAAGTAATTGCCTTGATCATATTAATCGAGTAATAGTAGTGAAAATAAAAATAATAACTGTGGGAGCCGAATATTGTTGGAATACGTACAATAAAGCCGAATGACGATATGGGGACAATCAAGGACGAAATTTGTATTCGGCTCCATCCTGGATGATTGCAAGGCCAAATAGACTAATCAGCCGAAGGACCAGTTGAACAAAGGCCGAATAAATAAACGTGCAATGGATTGAAGGTGGGCCCAACCCTGAGGCCCAAAAGAAAAATATGAATAGAGGAGCATCAGCCAAAGAAAGATATGTGAGAAAAACTAAGATTAACTTAAGATACAAACAACCAAGAGAGTATACATGACTTATCCGTTGGAGTGCTAATTCCGGCACCCCCAACCGGAGTGTTCATTTCTTTTCAGGCAACTAGCTGAGGATCAAGAGCGTCTTACAGGATCCAGAGAGTATTTCCAAACCACTTCTCCATAATTGGCGCCGTCTGTGGGAATACTCCAGCACATCCGTGGTGGGCGTAACGGAAGATCCTCCGGTAGTCGCTGACGACCTTACGCCACGAGATGATACCACTCCAAGCAACATGCTTGAGCCAGAGAACATTACCGCGCAAAGGGCCTTGAACTTCGACTCAGTTGCCCAGACCTCACCCATGACATCAGCACATGAGACAATGCAAGCGATTATGGATCAAGCGAAGCAAAATGAACAGAGGTTGGAAAACATGATGGTTGACAACGAGCACCGTCGACAGGATTTGGCCTTGGAGGTGGCAAATTCCCAACAGGCCGCGCGCCAAGATCCGGGACGACCTCAAAGAAAGGATGGTCGATGACCTCGAATTCGGAGACATAATAGTGGCAGTGATTCTGACTCATCATCCCCAGAATCTAAAAAGAAGTGACGAGTAAAAGTCTCCAGTTCTTCCGAAAGAAGTCCACGTGCACAGAATAAGCGAAGCAGAAATGATTCAGACGAAGAGGATCAACACGACCCCTTTGTGCGACGGATCGCAAGGGCAATGCTACCCAAAAAGTTCAAAGCTCCATCGTTCACCTTAAAAGATGGAAAATCCAACCCCACTGATCACATTTGTCATTATAAGCAAGCCATGACGCTTCATGCAGACGACGAGGCCCTCATGTGTCGAATATTTCCGAGCAGCTTGGGACCATTGGCCGTTAGATGGTATTATAAGTTGGAACCAGCATCGATTAAGAGTTTCCATCAACTTTAAAAATCCTTCAGGGCAAGGTTCATCACCAATGAGGTCCAGCCGAAGCAGGTCAATTCTCTCTGGGAAATGCAAATCCAACCAGGGGAAACCTTACATGCATATTCGGCACGCTATTGGGAATGTTTTAATCTACTAGATGATGCCTGCAAAGATTCCATGGCCATCACCGCCTTTAAACTAGGATTATATCGCCCTCTGCAGCTCCATGACCAGAAAGCTCCCCAAAATATTCTAGTCATTAATGAAGAAAGTCGAGGAATACTGCAAAATGGAAGATGACGCCCTGCGGGTCAAAGCCGAGCACAAGGCCAACAAGACAACCCCATCTGAAATCGTTCAGCCGATAAATTCTATACCATCACGGAGCCCTGAACCACGGAATCGAACTAAACGAGACAAAAGACGAGATTCGCACTGATCAAATGACCAATGTTCACACCGAGCTAATGAACAACTTCAAGTGGATAGCAGGCGCATAAGGCGCAGAGACAAGAAATATACGGAGTTGTCGGAACCAATCAGCACGGTCATGTCTAAAGTTCAACACCTTCCGTTCTTCAAATGGCCACCCAAGATGATGGGACCTCCCGACACGAGCAGACGGGATAGGCGGTGTAAATATCACAAAGACCACGGTCATGATACCGACAGTTGTTATGCGTTGAAGGATCATCTTGAAGAGTTGGTACAAGACAGTCAGCTTAAGCAACACGTCTGAAAGAATGACTCAACCAAAATAGTTGCTTTATGACAAGATTCACCTCCACTCAGCGTGATGCACATGACATACAGCTTGCCGACGGCATCTGCGGTACATACAATTTAGTCGCATCCTAACCCCCAAAAGCAAATCATACCAGTGAAACGGCCCCATGAAGCTACGAGTATTACTTTTGATGATTTTGATTTGGTTGGCGTAACGCTCCCCCACATTGATCCCTTGGTCATTGAACTACACGTAAACCGATTCACCGTTAAACGTGTCCTCATTGACCAAGGGAGTACTTCGGAAGTTATGTACTACAAGACCTTTGTCAAACTCAGCTTCACTAAGTCGAACCTGTCTCTAGCTCATTATCCGTTCTTCGGCTTCAACGCTAATCCAGAATATCTGTTGGCCAAAATCACATTACCAGTTCGGGCGAGCTCCCGATCAGTGGATGTAGAATTTTTGGTTGTCAAGCTTCCTTCGCCGTATAATCTCATCATGGGACGAACTTGGCTGCATACCATGCAAGCCGTGCCAAACACCTATCACCAACTCCTTCGCTTTCCGACAGAATGCGGCATTGAGCAAATTCGAGGTTCCCAAAAATTGGCGCAGGCATGTGATCTTCTTATCGGAAAGACACCAAGAGAGCTGGAAGTGAATTCAATTGAGGTGTCGGATCGAGAGAGCCTCGACGACGTTGGGCGGCTCCCAAGTGAAAAGGCAACCGAAGCCCTAGATCAGGTTGAAATTGACGGGAATCCTGACAAGTTCTTCATGGTCGGCGCTTCCCTGAATAAAGTCGACAAGCAGGAGCTAATTTCCTTCTTACTCGGCAACCTTCATGTATTTGCATGGTCACCATATAAGATGTCAGGGGTGGATCTGTCTGTGTCTCAGCACCGCTTAAACGTTGATCCCAAATGTAAGCCGATTATTCAGAAAAGTCGGCGGTCAGCCGCAGAACACATCGCTGCCGTTGTTGAAAAAGTTGACCGGTTACTTGATGCCGGGGCAATCCGCGAAGTGACCTATCCTACATGGTTGTTGAATACTGTGGTTGTAAAGAAGAAAAATAGAACTTGGCGTGTTTGTGTCGATTTCACAAACTTAAACAAAGCTTTTCCCAAGGATTGCTTTCCCCTCCCTAGAATAGACCAACTCGTGGACGCAACGGCACATCATCAACGTATGAGCTTCCTGGATGCCTACAGAGGCTACCATCAAATTGCCATGCATCCAGAGGACCAAGACAAAACTACATTCCTCACCCCAAGAGGAACCTATTGCTATAAGGTTATGCCTTTCGGGCTGAAGAATGCGGGGACAACCTACCAAAGACTAGTCACTGCCACGTTCAAGGAACAACTCAGCCGTACTATAGAAGTGTACATCGATGATATGGTAGTCAAGTCCAAGGAAGAGCAAACTCATCTAGCCAATCTGGAAGAAACATTTGGCATTCTTCGCAAATATACAATGAAGCTAAACGCTTCCACATGTGCCTTTGGCATTGGATCCGGCAAATTCCTTGGCTACATTGTTAACCACCGCAGAATCGAAGCCAACTCGAGACAAATCACAACAATTCTAGAACTTGGCTCTCCTCGGTCGGTCAAAGAGGTTCAGAAGCTTATAGGAATGGCCGTCGCACTCAACAGGTTCATCAATCATTCCACAGATTGTTGCCGACAATTCGTTTATACCCTTCGGCAGGGTAAAGCTTTTGAATGGACCCCCGAGTGCAAAGCCGCTTTGGACAGTTTGAAGACTTACCTCCGATCAATTCCACTCTTGACAACACCTTCAGCAGGAGATCCGCTCATTTTATATCTGGCAGTTTTCGATCAGGCATCAGCGCCATACTGTTAAAGGAAGAACTAGGGGAGCAGCAGCCAGTTTATTATGTGAGCAAAGCAATGCTTGATGCCGAAACACGTTACCTTCCGTTGGAAAAACTTGTCCTTGCTCTCGTCATGGCTGCAAGAAAACTGATGCATTATTTTCAGGGGCATACCATTGGGGTACTAACGGACTACCCCATTCGGTCAATACCCCGTAGTGCAGAAACATCAGAGCACATTTCAAAATGGGCTCTCGAACTCGGCCAATACGATATTCAATTTCTGCCCAGAACCTCAATCAAGGGGCAAGTGCTCGCCGACTTTGTGGCTGAATTCAATGGATGTCTCGCCGACTTCAAGTCCGATCAAATCCAACCTATGCCGAACTAGAGAATTTATGCTGGGGACATTTGGTAGTTGTATTGTGATGGATCATCCAACCAACATGGCAGTGGGGCAGGCATAGTGATCATGGCTCCCGACAGGGCAATAATCGAGCAGGCTGTCAAACTGGGCTTCGAAGCATCGAACAATGAGGCCGAATACGAAGCATTGTTAACCGACTTATGGAATGCACTTCTCTTTGGTGCTCGGAGTCTGCTTATCTTCTGCGACTCAAAGCTAGTCATCAACCAATTGAAAGGGGAATACGCAGCCAAAAATGGCCGTATGGCAGCTTACATGAAAAAGGTGAATTCTTTGCTGGCAAAATTCGACCATCATGAATTAAATCAAATAACCCGGGATCAGAACACACATGCAGACGCCCTAGCTTGCCTCGCCTCCGCCATCAACTCAGAAATTAAATGGACAATTGAAGTAGGATTCATCCCTAAGCCGAGCATTGCCCCCTCAGAGTCAATTCAAATCAATATCATAGAATCAGGTCCAAGTTGGATGGACCACATCACTGCATTCCTATCTTCTGAACAACTCCCGATGGACAAGAAAGAAGTGCACAAATTGTGAAACAAAGCCTTGCGATATTACTTAGATCCACAAGGAAAGCTCTACAAAAAATCCCTTTCTGGTCCATACCTACAATGCGTTCATCCGGATAAAGTCGAAGAACTCCTGACTGAAATACACAAAGGTAGTTGTGGTGCCCATTTTGGCGAGCGTTCTTTGGCTCATCGAGCTGTAACACAGGGGTACTACTGGCCGACCATAAGAGCTGATGCCGAGTGTTACGTCAAGAAATGTGAACTGTGCCAGAAGTTTTCCCCTCTAACCCATTTGCCTGCTGAGGAGTTGAGCTCAATCACTAGTCCTTGGCCATTCACTCAGTGGGGGCTTGATACCATCGGGCCATTGCCACAGGCCCCAGGGAACAAGCGATTCTTGATTGTCACGATAGATTACTTCACAAAATGGGTCGAAGCAGAGGCACTAACACACATTTAAGATACTGATGTCAGGCGTTTTGTATGGAAAAATATCATAACACGATTTCGCATTCCAAGAGCACTCATTTTGGACAACGGCACCCAGTTTGATTGTGGCGTCTACTGAGAATTATGCAGCACGTATGGTATTCGGCCCTATTTCTCCACCCCGGCTTATCCACAAAGCAATGGTCAAGCTAAAGCCTCCAACAAAGCCATCTTGGACAACATCAAGAAGAGGCTGGAGAAAGCTAAAGGCAGATGGGTTGAAGAATTGCCAGCGTGTTGTGGACTCATCACACTACTCTGAGGGAATCCACTGGGGAAACGTCGTTTGCTTTATGCCTCAGAACCCAGGCAATCATCCCCCTGGAGATCAGCCTCCCAACCATGAAATTGAAAGTTTTTGATATGGGCCGAAATGACATAATGTTGGCCTTGGATTTGACTCTGATTGAAGAACGACGAGACCGTGCCCTTGCATCCCTGGCACGGTACCAGCAACAGCTCGCTAAGTCGTATAATCAACATGTTCAGCTACGCCGTTATACACTAGGGAATTGGTCCTCAAGAAAGTACTTCTCGCTGCCAGGAATCCGGCTGACGGAAAACTGGGTCCTAACTGGGACGGCCCCTATCAGATCGATTCAATCGCAGGAACAGGGGCATATCGGCTCAAAGACATATCTGGGAGAAGTCTGCCACGTCCTTGGAATTCCACGTATTTGCGTAAATTTTATCATTAAACCGACTTGCGGCGCATGATAACTTGTTTTGAATGTTCACCGTGTACAACTTTCGCTTTTATAATGCAAGACTTCTTATCATTGTATGAAACTTCAGTTCGGCAATTCAAAAGCCTCCAGATTCGGAGCGCCCTTTGTGGATATCACGATTGGCCAAAATAAAATCCTCCGAATTCGGAGCACCACCCGTGAACATGTTTGGGCCGAATAAGCCTCCGGATTCGGAGCGCCCTTTGTGGATATCACGATTGGCCAAGATAACAGCCTCCGAATTTGGAGCCCCATCTGTGAACACGTTTAGGCTGAATAAGCATCCAGATTCGGAGCACCCTTCTTGGATATCACGATTGGCCAAAGCCTCCGAATTCGAAGCCCCATCTGTGAACATGTTTGGGCCAAATAAGCCTCCGGATTCGGAGCGCCCTTTGTGGATATCACGATTGGCCAAAATAAAAGCCTCCGAATTTAGAGCCCCATCCGTGAACATGTTTGGGCCGAATAAGCCTTCGGATTCAGAGCGCTCTTCGTGGATATCACGATTGGCCAAAATAAAAGCCTCTGAATTCGGAGCCCCATCCGTGAACATGTTTGGGCCGAATAAGCCTCCGAATTCGGAGCGCCCTTCATGGATATCACGATTGGCCAAGATAAAAGCCTCCGAATTCAGAGCCCCATCCGTGAATGACACATTTGGCCGAATAATCCTCTGGATTCGGAGCGCCCTTCGTGGATTTCACGATTGGCCAAGATAAAAGCCTCCAAATTCGGAGCCCCATCTGTGAATGACACGTTTGGCCGAGTAAGCCTCGGATTTGAAGCGCCCTCCGTGGATTTCACGATTGGCCAAGATAAAAGCCTCTGAATTCGGAGCCCCATCTATGAACATGTTTGGGCCGAATAAGCCTCCGGATTCGGAGCGCCCTTCATAGGGCCGATTGGCCAAGGGAATAAGCCCCCGAATCCGAAGCGCCCTTCGTGAAAACCACGTTTGGCCAAGGCAAAACGCCTCCGAATTCGGCACTCTTTTCGTGAATATTATGATTAACAAGCATAAAGACAGTTAATGTAAAATGGAAGATGATCATAGCTGAATTTATAAACATAAATGGAAACAACATGCAAACATTTAAAATAATATGTTTCATTGAAGTAATCGATAATACGTAATTCGCTTCCAATCTATGTTAGAGCGGTACAATATGTTTAGTTTTATTGGGCATCCCCCTCGTCATCGCTCTTCTCGACTTCGAAAGCCGCAAAGGTAAAATGATGACCCTGATATAATGGCGACGCCGAATCAATGCTTGCTACCCGGAGAGCCTCTGTGGCCTGGAAAGCCTTGACCCACCCGTGCTTAAATCCACGATTCTCGCATCGGCAGACCTCCTCGGCAAGCTTTTCCTTAGTTTTCTATATCCCGACTTTTCAGCCGTCGTAGAAACCTTGTTTATAAGCCCTGGTCTTTGTAGCCTCTATTGCGAACATGCTTTCCGTATCTCGATTGGCAATCACATGACTTATAAGCCGTTGGGTCACCCTTTCTTCCACAATCGGGTTAGCTTGGCCAGCCGACTGTGTCTCGACAGTTTTGACCTTTCTTAATTCACGCTCAGCCTTCTCTGCACGAGCTTCTAAGTTTCGAATGCGTTCATCCTTCTGCTCTATCTCTCGCCGCGCAGCACGAAGACACATGCCGATTTCATAGGCGGTATATAGCCCCTTCACCGCTCTATGGATGCCCTCTCGAAACATTTCGAAGTCAGGTTGACCGACCATCAACTGCTGGACTTCTGGTGGAAAAATCTGTCGAGCAAACTCGATTGCCACATTTGGGTCGTGAACAATTGAATCCGCTTCCGTTGTCGGTTTGTTCCCCACAAAAACTGCAAAACTTAACAGGCGCGGCGTTGCACTGGTCTCTCCTCTCAAGCGTGGTAGAGGGGAGCTGCCCCGTTATTGTTTTTCCCTTCTGGGTGACCTACTTCGACGGCACGGGGACTGGCATTTTTCACGTTCCCTCGACGTCCTACTCCCCGTGCGCGTAGGCTTGCCACCTCGATTCATCTCTGCATCCAACTCTGCGAGTGTTCTCCCTTCTCCTCTGCTGTTAAAGAATAACCTTCTTGCCATCCACAATCGTCCACACTGCTCTTTTCCCCCCTCAATTTATTGGCTCTGAACGCAACAATGGCTCCTCCGCGCACCCAGCACCCACCCCATTTATTCCTTACGGGTGCAGCATCCCCGAGGCAATCTCATCAATGCTAAATTTTAAAACCTTTCGCCAGATTCGTTCAGGCTCTACTCGGCCAAATGTACAGGCCTGGCGCCGATCATTTCATGTGCCCCAGCCACTCTATGAACTAATATCATTCGGTGTTCCAGCTCATGCATTAGCTGGGGTAAGGGCAGATTCATTAATCTAATCAACCAAATATACAGGCTTGGCGCCTTCATTCGGTGTTCCAGTTCGTGCATTATCTGGGGCAATGGATGATTCATTGATCTAATCGGCCAAATGTATAGGCCTGGCGCCGATCATCTCACGTGCCCTAGTCACTCCATGAACTAATATCATTCGACGTTCCAGTTCATGCATTAGCTAGGGCAAAGGCAGACTCATTAATCTAATCAGCCAAATGTACAGGCGTGGCGCCTTCATTCGGCATTCCAGTTCATGCATTAGCTGGGGCAAGGGCAAATTCGCTAATCTAATCAGCCAAATGTATAGGTCTGGCGCACGATCATCTCATGTGCCCCAGTCACTCCATGAACTAATATCATTCGGCGTTCCAGTTCATGCATTAGCTGGGGCAAGGGCAGATTCATCAATCTAATCGACCAGACGTCGAGGCCTTGAGTCGATTTACTCGTTATTTTATCGAATATTCATGTACCTTTCCCAATTGTTAACAGCCGATTAGTTTTATTTGTTCAGCTAAATAGCAAAGACAAGCATAGGATGTTTAATTGATTCGTTTAATTTATCGGATGTTTAATTTACTCATATGTCGCAAGCAGAAAAGTATAAGGAATTTTCATTAATAAATTGAGGACAAAAAGTATATGCAGCGAACTGAAAAACATAGGAAATTTTCATTAATAAATTGAGTACAGATTGTAGTCATTTTACACATGAAAATTACCTTACATTTAAACTTCCAGTCGAAGTAAAGAAATGAAAATCTACTAACAAAACCTACAAAAACTATGCATCTAAGATGCCTAACAAAAATCAAAGTATCACCCTAATCAATCTTTAGGGTCAGACTCCAGCGGCTCAACGTCCACATACTCGTATGGAATCGGCTGCGCCAATGTCACATTTGCGGTAGTGAGGGCTTTAAGCCAATTGTGTTTGAACCCCCGATTCTCGAACTTGGGCACTTCCTCCACGTAGTTTTCCAAGGCGGCATCCTTCCCAGCTTGGAACACTTTGGAAATCTTGGAGTTGGCTATTTCCTTTGCCTTCCTCGACTCTTCTAAGTCAGCTTCCAGCTTGGCGATCACCTCATTGGCTAACTTGAGTGCGTCTTCACTCACTTTGGCCCTCTCTTCGGCAGCCAGCCTTACTTAGTCGGAGTTCCTTGCGCTCTCGGCTTTGGTGTCAACTCTCGCACATTCCTTCGCCGATTTCGATGCCTCGGAATCGGCTCTTTGAGAGGCTTCCACAACCTTGCTCTTTTCATTTTCAATTTCGACTTTCAACTAGTCGTTCTGTTCTATAGCATCATGTTGACGGCGGCCGATTTTGGCTATCCTTCCCACCGTCTGCAAAACAAGGAAATAGAGTTACAAAAAATAAAAAACATATATATATATCCAAGCGGAAAACGGCAGATAAGGCAAGTAATGTACCAATAAGGCCGATTGAGTGGCAAGTGCAATTGACAATAGATCTTGCTCCGCTCGAAATGTGGCTTTATCAACTGGCAAGGAAATTGAGGAGGCCATGCTCAAGGCCACAGCCGGGTCCTTCAAAGCCGATGCATCACAGGCAATCGGCATATTCCTTATCTTTGGTTGAACAATGAATGGAACGACCAAGTCCGATTCCTCAATACGCGGCCGTTTATGGATTTGGTCCTCACTAGAGACGGCTTCTTGCTTGGTGGGGTGTTTTTCCCTCCTTTGCTCAGCCTCCTGATCCGCCTATTCCACTTGCTCTGACTCGGCCGTTTCGATCTGAGCCGTTTCTTCCTCAATAACAAGCAGAGAGAACTCAACGACGGCAGTGGGTGGAGTTTTCAATCAGATGGCCTCAGCTCTCCTTCGGGCGGCCATCCTTTCGGCATTTTTCCTTCTGGCAAGTTGAGTGAGCGACTCCCCAGCCATATTCTCAAGATATGCGCCAGGAAGGTCTCCTAAGTTTGTAAAAATGTCTCCGAAGGAGAAATCCCCTCGGCCTGAAGTGGACGGAGGGTTGGATGAATTAAGGCCGACTTCCTTAAAGGCCAAGTTTAGAGCCTCATCTACCTCAGCTTCCGACTGGTTCGGCTCCTCGACGGCCTCTTCGGCTACTTGTTCTTCTGCCTGCTCCGAATCGGAGGCTTCCAAACCAATCTGCCTTAGGTTTCTGAAGTTGGGGAAGATAAGGGCCGTAAGCTGCTGTTCACCCCTTGGAATTGGAATGTTGTCTGCCGCTGGAAACGTTGCATAAGTCGGCTCATATCTTAAAAGAATGTGGGCCGCCCTCCCTTGTTTCTGAAGGCTTGGACGGCCAAAGAATTGGAGTGCGATTTAATTTTTGCAAGTACGGCATCGTCAGCTGAAACCAAAACTTTCTTCAAATCGTTGCCTACACAAATAAAATGGTAAGTACATAGAAGGAAAGCCGAATAAATATATAATAATAAAAAATAAGGAGCTATATGGCCACCTGGTTCGCCTCTTCGTCTTGGCACGGGATCTAGGAGATCATCACCCTCGCCGAATTCCCAGTTGCCTCGGACAACGACCATTACATCGTCAACACGCTTGCCAGAACTGGCAAGCATAGTCACTAAGTGATGGTCGGTATCCTTGGTCCTGAGAAAATAGCGTCCCTGCCAGCCAGAAGATTTGGCTAAGGCGTAACAATGCCGAATTGCAAGTATACCAAGGTTAATCCTAAGGCATCTGTTCAACTCTATAATCCCTATTATGATTCAGAAAAAAATTTACATTAGGTTGGGAAGGGATTCAACCCCAGTGGTGCAGGACGACCCTTAAAAATGGGTGAAGGGGAAAACGGACTCTGCCCTCAGCAATTGATAGAAGAGGAAAGATGATTGTACTTTCATCAGTCCTCTCCATATCAATGGTTCTATCTGTGACGAGTGACAGATGGACGTCATCGAAGATGGAATAATGGCATCGAAAACCAGAAATTCAATCCGCAGAAAGGAGTTCTTTCAAGTGTTTTTCCATTCTAGCTAGCCTAAGGATTGTGCAAAGCTAAAAGTAAACAAGGAAATGGGATTCGAAATGAAGGAGAAGAGAACTTACAAGAAGCAGAAGAGACAATGAGAGACAGGAGGAAGTTGCAGAGGTCACGAGATGAAGGTATATCGAAAGGCAAACCATAAGCTTTGAGTATTCAAAAAACTACATTTGAAGGGACAACCTAGTTTCAAATCACATTAAACGAAGAAAGCGTACAAAGAGGAGGGAAGATATAATGATGCCCAAAAAGCGTGTGTTCTGACATGCGTTGGAATGGGGTTAACCGCCGTTCTTTCCTTGTCTTTTCAAGTTCGAAACCAAACACGCCGTTTGAAACCAAACATGTCAAATAACTGGCGTTAATAGGATGGTTGGGGGGCAATAGTGGGAGCCGAATATTGTTGGTATACGTGCAATAAAGCCGAATGACGATATGGGGATAGTCAAGGACGGAAATTTGTATTCGGCTCCATCCTGGACGATCGCCAAGCCGAATAGACTAATCGGCCGAAGGACCAGTTGAACAAAGACCAGTTGAACAAAGACCGAATAAATAAACGTGCAATGGATTGAGGGTGGGCCCAACCCTGAGGCCCAAAAGAAAAATATAAATAAAGAAGCATCAGCCAAAGAAAGGTATGTGAGAACAAGTAAGATTAATTAAGATAGAAACAACCAAGAGAGTATACACTGACTTATCCATCAGAGTGCTAATTTTGGCACCTCCGACCGGAGTGTTCATTCCTTTTCAGGCGACTAGCTGAGGATCAAGAGCATCCTACAGGATTTAGAGAGTATTTCCAAACCACTTCTCCACAATAACCACAACAAAAATTAAATTAGTAATACTTTATTCTAAAATTGAATAAACTGTAACGATGATAGCAAAGCACTCAGTTATAATTAGGGAACTCTACAGATGCGACGTAAACTTGATCTACTAGTAAAATTTACCTCATGCTACAAAGATTATAAAATAGCTACAGTTACTTGCGTTCATACGCCCAAAGAAGCTCTACAAAATAATCATCAAGAATTTTAAAAATGCAATAATTGAAAATGTCAAACAAATTAAACAAGTCAGATTACTACAAAAAACAACTTCATGGGAACTTACAGGTGAACAAGCAATACTAAAGCCAAGGAATATAGGACATCATATACCTATTCCTAAAAATAGCGATTGTTCAATCTCAATGGCAAACAGATTTTCAACAACAATTTCAACTACTACCAAATTACCCACATCATCACCAAGCTTTATATGAACCTCATCAAACAATAAAATAATAAAATGGGCGTTGAAAAACAATAAAATAATAAAACCAGCTACAATTATCATGAACCCACAACATCAAACAATAAAATAATAAAATGGGCATTGAAACAATAAAATAATAAAACCAACTACGATTCTCATGAACCCACATCATCAAAAAATAAAATAATAAAATGGGCATTAAAACAATAAAATAATAAAACCAGCCACAATTCTCATGAACCAACATCATCAAACAATAAAATAATAAAATGGGCATTGAAAGGGAAGAAAGATTACCTTGTTTTGCAAAAACCCCAAAACCCCAAATCAATAGGAGAAAAGAATGAGATCTGAAATTGACAAAAGCACATTTAGAAATAAAAAGTGGGTTTTAAAATAAATAAAATAATTATAAAAATAGTTTCCAATTGCCAAGGGAAAAAAAAGTAGCCCTAATAAAATAATAATTTCAAACAGCAACAAGCAGCAAATATGTCATGACCCGAACCCGCCCCTATAGATTAGGATCATAATTGGCCAGGAATCATGAGATTATGTACGCCCTTTGTAGACACCCCCATTTTTTACCGTCCTCAAGACTTGGACGTCATCATTTGTGCACTCTGTGATTGTGCTTGTTTGTGTTCATTTGAGCACCCAAAGTCCTCGGCGAAATGCCCTGACTTTGAGCCTTGAACCTTGACTATTTTGTGCATGCTTTTGTACTAAGAGGGGGGGTGACCTGTCGGCCAGGCCTAGACCTTGTCTGCCATAAGTTGTTCCTGTCAGCCACTAGTGGTGGCTGACGGCCATTGGTCTCTTTTTTTTAGATATTTGTTTGTCAATTGTGCCAGATGTTGCTCACTTAGCTGCATCTTCATACACGTGTATGAATGGATGAACTCAAGCTCAAACCTTGATTTTCTATATATAGGGGGTGTCCTCCCCCATTTGGAGGGGTTAGAATTTTTGGATAAAAAAATATCTCTCTCTCTCTCTCTGTGTCTTATTATTTTGCATACACTTGCTTAGTTTATCTACACTTTTGCAGATCAACCCTTAACCAAACACTCTCACCTTTGAGCTAAGGTCCCTTAGAGCTTTGTATGAGCCTTGGAAAGGGATTTGAGCTTGAGTTGGTGGCTGAATTGCACTTTGCTTCAAAGGAATAGAACTTACCTCATTTAAGCTTATTGTGCATACTTGCTTTGCCATCCTTTGCTACTGTTTTAAGGCTATTTTTGAAGTGTCAAAAACTCTGTTTTGAGGCATAAAAAATGGTAGTTTGAGTCTTTGTGAGTTAGGGGGTTGTCCCCCTCCCCCCCCTTTTTGCTCCTTAGCTTGTATAGCTTTTTATGCCATCTTTCCTCACATTTTAATCAAACCTTTTGGGCCTTTTAACCACTGAAATTTAGAGTTATTTTAGTGGTAAAAACCTTCTTTTGAAGTCCAAAATTGGAGGGGTTAGCTTCCCCTCCTTGTGTCTTGTTTGTATGCCTAAATAGCTTAACGTGTGAGCATGTTTTTCTAGCATTTGGTAACTTGATCTCAGCATGTTTTCGCTACTGTTTTGGACATCTTTAGCTTTGTTTTGGGATGGTTAGGTCCTTTGAGCCTTGTATGGCATGGTTGTAGTGCAATTTCCCTCACTAGTTTGTTGTTTCAATGCTTTGATCATCTTTCTTTTGAGTTAATGGCATGATTTAGTGTTGTTTTGCACTCCATTCCAGCACTTAACATCTCTGCAACCTCCCTCATTTCTTCACTTTTTTCATTTTCTTTGAGGGTTGGTTAACCTTCGGGTTGTGTTTAAGCTTGAGATCGAGGTTCGTGCTTAATGGTTTCAATCCTCTTTTGGGGGTTTCTACTAATCAAAGGTGTGACCTCTCTCTTTCCTTAAATTATCCCTTGGTTGACACCTCTTCCATTAGAGGACACTCACTTTTGGACTAATCAATTAAGGAATGGATTGGTAACCTAAAATGAGTAAACAAATTTGGACAAGTAAAAGAGGCAAGATAAAGCATCTTTTATGTTGCATAGCATGTGTTCGGATCAAACGTTAATTCGAACATAAAGAAAATGGAACGTTCATACTTAAAGTGATGAAACGTACCACTTTCCTTGGTCACCACCACCTTGATCATGCATGATAGGGTAGTGGTCTTCTTGAGTCTTGTTTTGCACTCATTAAGCTTCTACAAGCTTGGTTCTTTAGCCATCATGCATGGAAAATGCTTGGTTGATGGTTCGAGGGCCAAGAGCTACACTTCTTTGAGCATGTGTGATGATAAGAAGAGTGGCAGTACATACACTCTTTGAGAATACACTACTTTGCCTCTATTTGCTCTATGTTGCCGCAAAAAAAGTAGTTCAAGGTAGGGGTGGCCAACCAGCCACCAGTAGTGGCCGACAGCCACCATTGGTAGCCAACCGGCCATCAATGAAAAACGTTGCTCTGTGTGCTTTTAAAGAGGATCAGAAGTGTTCTGGGAGTTGGCACAATTTTCAGTGGTCAAAAATGTGCAAACAGAGGCTGCAATGGCAGTGGTGGCATTTTCGGGAGGAGAATCCGAGCATGCATGCATGCATCCCTCGCCCATCGAGGCCGTTTAATTGCTTTATTAGTTAGTGGTAGCTAATTAATTAATTTACTTATTTTGTAAGTAGTTAGTTGAAGTGTTTAGCTAATTAATTCATTTTGTAATATTTAACTAGCTTAATATAGTTAGTTAAATATCATGTTTGTAATATTAGTTAGATAGAGTAGTTAATTAATTCGTTTTGTAATAGTTAGCTTAATTAGCGTAGCTAGTTAGCTTATTCATTTGTGTGTGTGCATGTGTGTATGTCTTCCAACCCCACCTCTTTCTCCCTTTTATTTAATCGCTTTTGATGGTTAGATTAGGGATCATATTTCGATTAGCATACCTTATGCTTGCATGTTTGCATCCATTCATTTGTCTTGCATGCACCGAGGCTCGGCGCATCATTCAAACTGCATTCCAAATTCAATACTTCTTTGAACACGTGTTTCAAAGCATGCTATCAAGGTGTTGCAAATACCATGATTAAGTAGCCAAGCCTATTTAGTTATGTTATTGCATGTGTTGCATTAGACATATTAACATAGTTAGAATCATGCATCTTTCTAACTAGTTTTTGTTTTGGCTTCGAGTACTCGGTAAGTCTTTATGCTTTAGCATACTTGCACGAGTGTGATTGCCATACTGCCATATCTAGCATGCTTGCCATGAGGCTATGTGCTTAAACGCTAAACTACATGAATGCCTATGGATGAAGGCTTGTTGTTTGAATTAGAACGATTCAAAAAATGTGCGTTTTAAGCCCACTTTGTTGAGTGGCAAATCATGTTTTAAGCCCACTGTGTTTGGTGGCAAATCCGCATTTTTAAGCCCACTTGAGGGTGGAAAATTCAAACCATTTCGAAAACAAACATGAGTTGAATTGTTCCAAGTCTTACGGCCAGTCTATACTTGTTTGTGTGCGTCACATAGTAAAGCTAGTTTAAAAACCAGAATAAGAACACATGAGGTTTATAAAATGACATATCATGATTAGTAGAGGCCGATCTTTGATCGGGCAAGCGAGGGTGCTCAATTCATGACCTTTCCCCCTCGTACCCAAGTTCCCGAGCTGAGGCAACTTTGGTGATGACGGACATGTGGTCTTTGGCACGAGTCAGGGTTTTCTAAATTTCTCCAAAAACAAAACATTTAGGTGGCGACTCTGTATCCGGAAAAAGCAGTCCAATTTTGGCATTATTTAATTTAAAATCGATTTTTTCCAAAAAGGTTTGCCAGATTTGGACTCTTTGGTGTTTATCAGTTTCACATTGCACTTGTGAGACTAGATTTAGAACTATGGGAGTCCGAACTGTGAGGTCTTCTTTTTAAACCCTTTCCGAAAGGTGGGGCGAGGAAAAATGCGAGTCCACAGCTTCTAGCGACTCTGTTGGGGACTTAGAAAACTTGACTCGAACTCATGATATGACTTTTTATCAACACTTGTGTGTTTCTTTGCATTTGCATTTGCATCAGTGCGCCTAAGTCACAGTGTTTTCCATCTGCTATTCCTAAGCAGTTTGCCGGAGGCTTGCTTGAAAAAGCTTGCCAAAAGGCTGACCGGTTGCGGGCTCTGCCACGATGGGAGCACAATCCTTGGATCTGGACTACCATTATACCGTTTGATCCTCCTTTCACTTCTCAGTGTTAGATGTGAGAGGTATATTAGGCAGTCTTGCTGAGGTACCCTTTTTTTGACCAATCGGCCTAGTTGCATATCATAAGCCATAGTGACTGTTCCAAACTAGGACAAGTTGCTCACCTGAATGCAAGATTTGTTTGAAGCCGCTTGTTTGCGTAGCGAATCCTTAGTTCCTGACGAAATTAGGACAGGGTACCCCTACCCCATCATAGGGGTGTTTTGGCTCTCACTTGCTTGATACGTGCTTTTTGAGTGAAACTTTGCAGGAATATTAGTTTGAGAGTATCAGTGTTAGGGCAGAAATCAATGTTTAAGTACAGTTGTCTAGCTTATGATCGCAACTGCGTGTTGTTTTAGTCTGAGCCGAGGTGCTGTGCAGTTTCTGATTTTTGTTTCTTTTGCTTTATTTTCTTTTTTGCAAGGTAGTCTTTCACGATTGCTTCAAACGAGGCTATTACCCCCCAAGCACTCTGGACCAGAGTAAGGCGACTTTACCGATCTGGAGATCTTGTAAGAGGATAGCCAGTGTTTGCTTCACTACCCCTGGTTACAAGACGGAAGAGAATCAGGCATAACTCACCGGTTCATCGGTCACCAATTCAGCAGTCACTGTCTACTTCGCTTGTGCTTAGTCAGGCCTAGTTATCTACTTTTACTTCAGAAAAAGAGTACGCACCAGTTCCGATAGATCAGTATCCTTTAGTCAACATGGAAGAAATGCTCTGCCAACTCCAACAGACTATGGAGAACATGCAACTAGATGCTGCTCGACAAGCTGAGACCACAGCTCGCCAAGCCGAGGTTGTAGCCCGCCAAGCCGAGGTAATAAAAAGGCTTCAACAACAACAGCCACGATAGTAGCCACAACCTGCAGTGGCCTTAGCATCACAAGCACCCCCAGCAAGACTCCTGGCACCTGGGGTTACGATCAATGTCCAGGAGAATGCGGGCATTCAGGCAGACCTCATCCCACCCCGGACTTCCAAAGCATCGGTTTACCCAACAGAGGCGCCGTTTGAGTTTGACATTGACCCTACTGCACTGAAAGTAAACAAGCTTGAAAAGCCCTTCAAACGAGCTCAGGGTGTGAATTCGATCCTAGATATTGAGAACGGCTATACGAATTCGGTAGTGACGTTGCCATATAGGTTTAAAATGCCGCACATAGACCCCGCTTTGATGGCTCGGGTGATCCCATGGTCCACTTATGGCTATTCTCAGACATTCTATGGCCAATGGGCCTATCTAGACTGCAGAAGTTATCCTTCTTCGGCCGGACCCTGTCGGGTATCGTGGTCATTTGGTATGCTAAACTTAAAGACTATATAAAGAGGAATTGGGAGGAGATGGCTGAGGCCTTCATAGCGCAGTACTCCTACAACACTCAGATCAAGGTCATAACTCTTGATCTCGAAGCAACTCGCCAGGAGCCAAATGAGGGCTTCTCAGATTTTGTAACCTAGTGGAGGGCCAAGGACTCCATGATGACCATCTGACCGGTTGAAAAGGACCAGATCCGAATGGTGGTACGTAACCTGCAACCAAGACTGTTACAGAAGATGATAGTCTTACCTCTGTCTACATTTGCCAACCTCCATGAAATAGGGGTGCAAATAGAGGATTCAATGAAGCAGGGTCTGATAGACCACGAGAAAGAGCAGCCTAAGAGGGCTTTCACACGTAATTCCAATGCGACTACAAATAGTAGTGTAGCTGTAGGGCCTTCTGATGTGGGTATGGTCACCACCACACCGAAAACTGCCAACCCCTTTGCCGGCACAGCCAATACAACCCCTCAAATTTCCAACCATCAGGCCCGAGGGTAGAGAGTTTTCACCCCACTCTACATGTCTCTATCTGCGGCTCTGAGGGACCTGATCAGAAAAGGGCATCAAAAGCCGTTAGAACAATAGCCATTGCCCGATCCTCTCCCTCCTAAACACAACCAGGCCAAGTACTACACCTTCCACCAACAGCATGGTCATGATACCGACCAGTGTTTTAGACTTCGTCATGAGATTCAGGACCTCATTGACAACAAAGTGATAGCGCCTCCCGAGAAGCCCAATGTCACTACAAATCCTCTCCCACCACATAACCAAACCCCTCCACCCTGGCAAATAAACCTTATCCAAACACTGGTCGTCCTTTACGACCCTAGTAAATACATCACCCCCTCTCACCTACCTAAGTCGGCGTTGTTCATCCCGGAAAGCATAGATTTGTGCATGATGAACGCGTCCACATCTTAACCCAAGCCTATGGTGGTGACTGTGGTAGAAAAAGGAAGGGTGTCCTTGATGGAGAATGGGGATGTCAGCCTAGTGCCTGAGGGTTTCGTGTACTTATCTAAGGAGGAATACAACCCATGCCGTTATATTGTGCCAACCAATCAGGCCAAACTAGAGCTGGAGTTGCCGACAGGAATGGAGGTTAGTGTAGTCCAGGAGGATGGCTCAAGCCAGGGATTGGATGACTTAGCCGACCTCGAAGAGGACATCAACAATCTGCAGTTCTTCGATGAGCAGGATTCGGGGGATGTACAAATTAACTGGTTTGATCTGAATAGGTCAGCAGATAAGTCGGGGTGGCTCAGTGACGAGCCTAATGTGGATGAGGGATTTTAACCAAAGCTGGAACTGCCGGAAGCAGGAATAGTTACAAGGGCCGGAACGGTCGATGACAAGGGAAAATTGTCGGAGAGCACCGGTATTAAGAATTTTGCTCAGGAACTAAGTAGTGTTAGTACAGCTGATATAAAGCAAGAGGCCACACTGAAGCGGTTTGAATAGGAAAGAGCTGAGAATGATCAGAAGGTTAGAAAAGACAAGGGCCCTGTGGGAAATGACTGTGATGTGGACATTGGAATACTTACAACGGAGCCGGACAATTGTCTGTCGGTTGTCGGAGGAATATGGTGGAAAGACGATGATCTGCATCTTGTCCACATTGATGAAGACTGGGGACAAAATCTGCCAGACGATACTTGGTATTCTGAGGAAGTGGATCATATAACTAGAAGCGGGCGGTACTTCAAGCCCCCACACCTGGACCAACCAGAAGCATCCGAAAAGGACAAAGGAGCTGAAAAATAAAATGAGAAACTGTCAGAGGAAGAAGCTGTACTGAAGTAGCTGAAGAAGATTCAGGCAAACATATCTATCTGGAGGTTGCTCACGGCTTCGCGTGTGCGCCGGCAAGCTGTCCTTTCAGCAATGGATAAGGCCAAGTTGTCTATCGACACGACTCCAGAGCTACTGGTGGGACTTGTCTTCCCGGGAGGTGCTGCGCCATCTTTGACCTTCTCAAATAAAGAATTGCCGCCTGGGAGCTCTGAGCATAACAAACCGCTATACATCTCAGTTGAATGCAGAGAGAAGAGAGTGCCGGTTGTATTGTTGGACACTGGGTCTGCAATTAATGTTTGTCCATCTTGCACGACCTATGCCATTGGCTCGAAGCCAGCGGATTTTGTACCAATGACCCAGGTGATCCGGGTTTCCGACGACACAAGTCGAGAGGTGATGAGGACAATTCAGATGAGAACACAAGTAAGTCCGGCACAACAGGATATTGAGTTTCACATCTTGGATGTTCCTGGCAGTTTTAACTTACTCCTTGGATGGCCGTGGCAACACCAAGTAAAAGCTGTTTCTTCCACCTTGCATCAGATGCTGAAGTACCCTCTTGGAAAGGGAGTAGCCATTATTTTCAGGAATTCTTCCATACATCCTCCGCCGGAGGTCACTGCACCAGTACTAGAGATTGTACACGGCGACGAGGATGTTTTCTTGTCTGGTTTTACCTTGGCTAAGGCCCGGGTGGTGCAAAATATCTTAGCTGTTGATGAGGGGTTGTACGTTTGTGCTCAATCAGTTTACCTCATGAATAAGCTCAACATATACCCGAGATAGGACTGGGAAAGAGCGGCCGGAAGGGCGTTACTGCACTGATCGAAGTGCCGCATAACCCTCATGCCTTTGGCTTGGGCTACACGCCTACCAAAGAGAACTGGGTAAGAAAATGGAAGGAAATGGCTAGAAGAGCCAAAGCTAAGCAAAGTGAGAAGCACTATGAGCTTGTCCATAGAGCAATTCAGGGAACTCTGAACGACTGCTTTGTCCGGGAGGGGGAAGACTTCCCATTTTGCGGCTTTCTTAAGCCACGGTTGAACTCTAAGAAGCGGCGTCTGCCCGGCTTTGAGATTTTCTTAGACCTACAGCTGCAAGAGGATGAGGCCACATATGAACAAACTGACTTGTCTATTGAGGCTGAACAGAGTACAAAAGGTGAGTCCAATAGCAATGAACTTCAGATAGGAGCAGTGCTGGCGTGTCTCCTTTCGGATCCTCAAATCAAACTGGAGAGCCTGGGGGATAACTTCACCATTTCCATGATCAGAGACCAATCAGGTGTGGACCCTTCCGATGGTATTCTGGATGCATCTAACACGCCATCTCTCATTTGGCAGCTAGAAGAGGGCTTTTTGTCTAGCAGTTCTGAATCAGGTAGTGAGTCGAAATCTGATTCCACAAAGTCTGTGGAGTCGAAATCATATTCCAGTTCTTCTGAGTCGGAGTCCGGTATTCCTTGGGTTGATAACCCGGATGCCGTTGTTCTGTCCAAGTCGTCTTTTTCCTTTTCTTTTGAGTTGGTTGTAATCGAGGAATTGGATGAGCTGGAGACTTTGAATGAGAGTGATACCAATGTTGTTTCTGAGTACTTTTCTGTGCCTCTTGTATATTGCATCGATCATGACTTTCAAAATTTTGATAAAAATGACGAGGAACGAATTCCTTCGGTTTTGAAACATTTGATTGATCGAGATGAGGAGAGGTTTGTAAAACCCCTTGTTGATAAAATCATTTCAATTAATGTAGGTACTGAGAAGGATTCGCGTCTGGTCTAGATCGGGTCCACGTTGGCTTCAGAGGAGCGCGAGCGCTTAGTCGCTTTTTTAAAAGATTTCAAAAGTGTTTTCGCGTGGTCTTACGAAGACATGTCTGGAATCGATCTTGAGATTGTACAGCATCGGATCCCTCTTGACCCCGAAGCCTGACCTGTCAAGCAGAAGCTGCGGAGAATGCATCCGGATTGGGCTTTGAAGATTAAGGAAGAGGTCACCAAGCAAATAAATGCAGGGTTTTTGCTAGTATCTGAGTATCTTACTTGGTTGGCCAACATTGTTCTTGTGCCAAAGAAAGATGGCAGAATTCGGGTGTGTCTGGATTTCAAAGATTTGAACAAAGCTAGTCCAAAGGATGACTTTCCTCTACCGCACATCGATAAATTGGTGGACTTCACCATAGGCCATGCGTTGCTCTCCTTTATAGATGGATTTTCCAGGCACAATTAGATTTTGGTTGCACCCGAGGATAGAGAGAAGATTGCCTTCACCACACCGTGGGGAACCTACTACTATAGGGTGATGCCATTCGGTCTGAAAAATACTGGGGCTACTTATCAACGGGCTGTAACCACTATCTTACATGATATGATCCACAAAGAGGTTGAGGTGTACATGATTGTCAAGTCCAAGGAAAGAGAGGGCCACTACACTGCCTTCAAGAAATTTTTCTAACGGATCAGAGAATATCGGTTGAGACTGAATCCACAGAAATGCACTTTTGGTGTCACAGCAGGGAAAATGCTGGGGTTCTTGATTACACAGAAGGGCATCAAGGTTGATCCTTCCAAAATCAAGGCCATCCTAGAAATGTCACCACCAAGGACTGAAAAGGAGGTGCGAGGCTTTCTAGGTAAAGTGCAATTCATAAGACAGTTTATTGCAAAATTAACATTGACTTGTGAACCACTATTTGGTCCCCTGAAGAAAGGAAAGAAATTCCAATGGGATGACCGCTGTCAGTTTGCTTTTGAGGAGATCAAGCAGTACCTTCAGAACCCACCCGTGTTCTCACCACCAGAGCCGGGGAAGCCTTTGATTTTGTATCTGTCAGTAAACGACAAAACTATGGGCTACATGCTTGTGCAGGAATCTGAGGATAGGGTGGAGAAAGCCATTTATTACCTGAGCAAGAAGATGCTGGAATATGAGACCTGTTACACGCCGCTGGAGAAGGCTTGCTTAGCCTTGGTATGGGCTACCAGGAAGTTGAGGCACTACCTGTTAGCTCACTCCATAATTATGGTTTCGAGATTAGATCCCATCAAATATCTCTTCGAGAAACCAGCACTTACGGGTAGACTAGCCCGTTGGTTGCTTCTTCTCTCCAAATTTGATCTGAAATATGTGACGCGCAAGTCTGTCAAGGGGAGAGCAGTAACTGAGTTCCTGGCAGATCACCCAGTGGAAAGAGGTGAAGTAGTAGAGTATTTGTTCCCAGATGAGGCCATTCTGCAGGTTGAGGAAGAGATTTGGACAATGTACTTTGACAGAGCGTCTAATCAGTACGGTTATAGGATAGGGATGTTGCTGATAGCACCCGACAATTCCCATATACCTTTAGCCTTCAAACTCCGGTTCAAAGTATCTAACAATGAACCAGAATATGAGGCGTGTATCACTGGCTTGGAAGTTGCCCTAGAACTAGGAGCAAAACGGTTGGACGTCATCAGGGACTCGAACTTGGTTGTGTCTCAAGCAAAAGGAGACTAGAAGGTTAACAAAGAAATGATGAAAATCTATCACCAAACCCTAGATGTTCTAAATCCTAGGTTTGAGAAGCTAACCTTCACACATCTGTTAAGAGAGAACAACAGATTCACTGACGCCTTATCAACTCTATCTTCTATGATAGACATCCCTTTAGGAGTCCGGATGTGTCCAATTATTATTGAACAGGGGTATGCGCTGGCCTACGAGTTGATTGCCACAATAGATGAATTACAAGATCAGAACACCTAGTATCATGATATCTGGAACTTCTTGGAAAATGAGGCTTATCCACTAGGGGCAAATGCCAAAGATAAAAGGGCGATACAGCGGATGGTTGCTCAGTTTATCATCTGCGAGGGTAAGTTGTACAAACGAGGCCATTTGGGAATGCACAAGCTGCGTGTTGATGCAGAATAGTCGAAACGCCTAATGGAGGCCATCCATAGAGGGGAGTGCGGATCACACATGAGCGGAGTAATGCTAGCCCGGAAGATTCTCAGGCAGGGCTATTACTGGTCAACCATGGAGGAGGATTGTATTGGTTTTGTTCGGCGATGCCACAAATGCCAAATTCATGCCAATCGCATGAATATTCCGCTGTCGAAGCTATACAACATGACTTCACCATGACCGTTTTCAGTCTGGGGAATTGATGTTATTGGGGCGGTTACGCCGAAAGGTTCGAATGGGCATAAGTATATCCTGGTGGCAATAAACTACTTTACAAAGTGGGTCGAGGCCCAATCCTATGCAGTGCTGAAAGCGTCGCATGTAGCCAATTCATCAAGAATAATATCATTTGTCGTTATAGGGTCCCGAATGAGATCATTTCAGATAATGGTTCCCACTTCAAGAAAGAAGTGATCGACTTGTTGGATAAATACAATGTGGCTTTTCATAAGTCATCCACATATCGGCCGCAAACCAACGGAGCAGTTGTGGCCGCCAACAAGAACATCAAGCACATTCTATAAAAGATGGTGGAAACCTACAGGGACTGGCCAGACAAATTGCCATTTGCTTTCTGGGGCTATAGGACTTCAATTCAAACATCTACTGGGGCAACTTCGTATTCTCAGGTTTATGGCATGGAGGCTGTTTTGCCGATTGAAATAAAGGTTCCGTCGTTGCGGGTTATGGCTGAGTGCCAGATAGTAGAAGTGGATTGGCAGCAGAACAGGTTCGAGGAACTAATGTTGTTCGACGAAAGGAGCTTGAAAGCACTGTACCATGTTCAAGGTTATCAATGTAGGATTGCCAGGGCTTTTAACAAGAAAGTTAAGTCTCAGAATCTTAAGGAAGGGGATTTGGTGCTAAAAGACAACCGAGCTCCCATCCATGACCCTAGAGGCAAGTTCAAACCTAATTGGACTGGTCCTTACATCATCAAGTCAATCTGGTTGGGTGGAGCTGTTATTCTTATGGACCTGGATGGCCTAGAATTTTCCCAACCAATCAACATGGGCAAGTTGAAGAAATACTACCCTTGAGTGGCTCGCTAGGCCAAAAACCCAGAAGGGCGACTTAG
Source organism: Camellia granthamiana (assembly GCA_036172215.1). NCBI lineage: Eukaryota > Viridiplantae > Streptophyta > Magnoliopsida > Ericales > Theaceae > Camellia > Camellia granthamiana. Next base: position 71,494,390 of record CM069915.1, on the reverse strand, counting down.
GCAAAAGTTAGAGCACAAAAAATTAGAAAATAAAAAAAACTGAGCACGCAAGGTCGAAAACCCAGAAACGGCAGCCTTGGCAAAAGTTAGTGCGCAAAAGGAGAGTGTTAATACCCGAGTGAACCCGAACCAAACTACGTAAGGCTTGATTCCCATCTTCGGGATACGTAGGCAACTTTTTTTCTGAAGCTCAACCATAAACACTTCAAACTCAACAGTCCTGTCCTTGAGATTATCTAGGTCATCTTTGTCTTTTCTGTATCCCAAGAGTTCGGCTATAATCTTCACTGGGAGAGCTGATTACAGTACAGTGCAGTGCTATTCAGACAAGGGGCAATTTTCCATCTGCTGGATTCGGGGTTGTACATCTCGAGGATAGATTCCATGTGTATCAAGTTGTGATCCTTGTCGAAAATGGTTTTGAAAGGTTTTAATAAAAGTTGATTTTGTTCAAATTAATCTTTTTAAAACTTAGACCATTTTTGGACTAAAAGAAAAATTTTCAGTACCCACAACTTCAATTTCATTGATTTCAATACAAAGTTCTCCAGCTCTTGATGCAAATCAAAGTTGCTTTTTATTACATTCAAAAGGAAAACTTGAAAAAATAGATTAAAGCAATAAACTTGGGGCATGAATGAGTCAGGTGTTCCTGCGTCCCCTCTAGAGCTTGTGGAAGCTTCAGATGCTAAAGTAGGTCTGATGTGTGCCTCATCTTCAAGCCAAGCCAGGCATTCACTAGAAAGGGCACAATTGAAATTGGAAACGGGAGCCAGAAGTTCTCTTAACCTCCATGCAGTGGGATATCGAGCCAATTGTGAACCTCAGATTGGGAACAAAGCCAGGTACTCTACCCCCTCTTCTGGGCAAGTCTAGCCATGTCCGAACTGACGCCTGAACCGGAATGGAAAGTAGAATACGTAGTGTGTCAAGCCAACCAGCTGAATGCCAGGTTGCCGACACATGTTGTAACTCATCTCAGGCAGATCAAACCAGGGATAATGCCAAGCAATGTCAGCAGCGAGCCTGTTGCACATACAATGGAACCACCACTCCTCGTTTGGGAAATCAACTAGTCGTTGGCAAAAGAAATAGCCTCGTGCTGAATATGTAGGGCAAGAGTCCACTACCTTCAACCTGTCCATGAGCCATATCTAGGGAGGGATGAAAGAAAAGAGAGATTAAAGAATGGAGAGGTGTATGTGGAGAGAAAGGGTTTTGAGAGAAAAACAAAGCCTGAGTACCGAGTGATGTGAAAAATATATGAGATGGGGTGGGAAACACTACCTGTAAAAGTAGTGGACTTCCTGCGAATCTAGTTGTCTCCCATCGATGGAAGGCGTCCAAGCCCATTAAAGTCTCGGCCAATGCTAAGCCAATACAGCTTTTGCCCTCTTTCAAGCCTTGGGCTACTTCGATCAAGCGAATGCTAGACCCTCCGAAACCAGGGGTGAGCAGGAAATGAGCCAACATACACAAGCAAAGGGCATGCTGTCGAAAACTCTGCCAAAGATGGTCGCCGCGGTCACCAGCGTCAGAAAATCTATGAATCAACCTGGGGATGTCTGGCTCTCCATTATGAGCCAATACTCGAGCCTCATGTAAAGTGAGCCCACATATCCTTCCTAAAGCTTCGATGTGACCAAAACGGGACTGGGGCAGGATTTCCTCGTCATGCTGGGATTCCATCAAAACTTGGAATTCTTCGATTGTAGGGCATATCTCTTGCCCTCCAAAGCTGAAAACATGTGTAACCGGGTTCCAACACCTAGCCGTAGCATGTAGGAACGGAAAACACAGTGGGGTACGACTTAGCGGCAATAGTGTATTTATCCCAAAACCCCAGAAATTCACTTTCTCCGAGCCATCTAAAGTCGCAATCCAATTTGAGAGTTTTTTGGCAAAGAATGGCTCCACTTGTGGCAAAAACAGAGCTGGAATGAAGAAACTACGAAATCCAAACTCTTGTAGAAGATAAGGCACTGAATGGAAAATAGGTGGCAACAATCTGGAGGCCCCTTGCATTGATGGCCGACCGGCCAGTGCTGGTGGCCGACCGGCCACCTTTTGTAGCCGACCGGCCACCACTAGTGGCCGACAGCCTCTGTTTATGGCTGATGGACTCCTAGTTTGTCCTCTGGTCCATCTATCTGTTGAGAGTGCTAAGAACCTATGTCTTGTTTTGCTCTTGGTCCATTCAACTGTCTTGTTTTAGTAAGTTTTATTGAGTCACTTTTATGTTGTTTCAATTTGTTTATCAAGTTGTTTCAATTTGCTTATTGAGTTGTTGTTTTGCTTATCGAGTTGTATTTGTTTATCGAGTTGTTATTGTTAGTTGTTTATTGAGTTGTTTCACTATGTTTGTTAAGTATTGGTCGGTTCATTACATGAGGAAGCAAATGCCAATACAATGCACAGTGTTCAATTTCTATCAATCTTGTTTTTATGCAATGCGATGTTATGCGATACTTAGAATATAAAATACAACACTTTTTCATCAAAAAGTTGTTTTCATTCCGATCATGGTCACTTTTTACAAAAGAGTACGAGTTTTAAAAGAAACTAAAACTGTCTAAGCTGTACAAAGTGCTAACACTACTAGCAAAAAAGAAACCAAGCAAAAACATATGAATCAACGCCAGCTATCTCAGTCTCAAGAGGCCCTCTTCGTCCTCTTTATGGGTATGGACTCAGAGCTGTCTCCGTCGGTACCACTGTATGTACCTCCCTCTGAACTAGAATCTGAACCAGAGTCATCACCGCTCTCTGCCTCGGAGCCTGGCTCAGCATCATCTCCACTAGCAGAACCCGAGCCGACATCATCGTCTCCGCTCTCGGATGACTCGGTGTGCTGACCCACACCCTCCTCGGGCTCACTAGTCTCATTATCGTCGTTGCTCATGATAGGCCCTGAGGGGCACCTCTGATCTTGACCGCAGCATCTCCCTCGACCGCATGTCAGAGCCTCTCTCACTCTTCCTGCTGCTGGAGGGGGTGCTAATGGTCCTGCTACTGCTGCCGCCACTGCAGTTGGTAAAGGTGGAACCTGAAAAGGCAGTTGGTATATGTCAGCCACAGTATGTGTATCAGATGCAAGTATGGTGTGCAGAATGAGTACATGCAGAAGTCAAGTATAAAGTATGAATACAGTATAAAAATGCAGTTTCAAATGCAGTGTATCAGTGCGGTGTAGGAAAGTGTTCAGTTGAAGTGTCACTTTTAGTATATCGGTGGAAATGTGATGACCAAAATGCAAGAAAACTGAAAAAATTACCTGAATGCCATGGAAGCCAAGCAGTGCCTCCCTCATGAAGATCATACCCTCGAATTAGGCCAACATCTCAAGCAATCCCTCGACATACCTTGTGGGTGCCTGCAAATGCAATTTGGAATGATCAATATCCGAAAGGAATGAATATCTGAGTATCAGAGAAAGAATGGGAAAAATGAGAACTATAGTGCATACCAGAGGTGAATCAGGTGTTTTGACATATCTATGACTAGCCATTGGAGGCTCAATCGGAATCCTGTAAGCCTCTCCGGTGTACCGCCAACCTGTCAACTCGATTAGAAGCTCCGGCCAACCAAAGCTCTGCCTAGCGGGGGACACCCCTCTAGCTCTGCCCCTCGGCGCTCGAGCTCTGCTTGTCGAAGGGGCATCTGCTGCTCTCCCTCCATGGGCATGAATACCCGTCAAATGAGGCATGAGATGCGTCTGGATGTATGTCGCATAGTCCCCCTCTCCAATGAAGTAGTCGGCCTCCACGCCTCGTGTAAAGTCGATCACCTCCTTGGAGGAGAGACTCTCTATGGCCCGCATGCATGGCGGAGATGACAAGGGAACTGCCTGTGATGGCAAACCCAGGGTCTAGCACAAGAAGCGCTCGCCTAAGAACCAAGCTCGGCCTACTGGTCCCTCAAGTACGAGCCGGTAACGGGAAGCGCCCCAAGCACTAGTAAACTGGTATCTAACACCCTCAGGCGTCGTCGCGCAGGGCTACCATGAGATCTACAAACAGCAAATGTACAGATTGTTAGTTGCCATTAGATATGCAATATGAAGCAGAGTTGGAGTAAAGTTGAAATAACTGTGAGTTTTGAATTACCTCCGCTGCGGTTGCTATGTCAAAATACCGGCAGAAGAATGAGAAGGTCTCCCTGGCCCTCCTCATACACCTGCCGTCGTACCGATGAGAATATGGCACGACAGGAGGCATCTCGACCTCCGACTCTGGGGCAAGTGTCAGAAAATATGCATTCACCCATAGCTGCGGAAGCAAAAGGGCAACAGTGAGTATACAACAAATAAGCACAGGCAATGTAGAAAGTAGAATATGTGTGCAATGTTCAGAAAATGCAGAATGCAAAGAATACAGAATACAGTGGAAATGTAGAAAGCAGAATGTATAGTACAGCGTACAGAGATTACAAATGGAGAGTAGAAATCAGACTATGTGTGTGCAGTGTACACAAAGTGCAAAGCAAAAAGCACGGTAGGGAATGTAAAACAGGAAAGTAAAGCATACCTCCCAGGCTCTCCAGCAACCGCCGACTCTGAGCGGGATGTCGAGCTCATGTAGCAGTATAAGGTAGCAAGGCTAGCGCCGCCCCAGTCGTAATACCGGACCTGAGATAAGTCCACCAAGGCACTCGAGAGATACAGCCCTACAATGTTCACCCTGTCAACGAACAAGGTGGTGCCAAAGAGGAACATCAGGAAACCTTGGGCGTACTGCTCGATCTCCTCTGGGTTCTCTGGCTGTGTCCCTTTGAAATGATCTGCAAACTAGCTATACCGCACTGTCCCCGATCGAAAGAGAGGTGGGCGTGCCCCCAGCAAGAAGATCCAGGCGACCTCCCACTCGTCCATGTCTGTATCATATGGGATTGGCCGACCTCCTACCTCGATGCCGGTTGTGAGAACCCGAATAAAAATATATATATATTTAAGTACATAATTAAATAATAATAATAATAATTTTACAATTTCAAATATTTTGATGGTAAATCCTAAGGTGCAAATTAAATATTTGGGGGATCTTTAATTAATTTTTTTTAAAACTATAAATAATTTTTTATGGAAGTCCACAATTTTTAAGACTATTGATAATAATCTTAATGATAGTAACAATGATAATAATAATAAACTAGTTAGTAAGGGGTCATTTTGAAAATTTATTATAGGTGGATAAAACCCTAATGGTGAGATATCAATCCTTTTCTTAACTACCCTAGTAGCAGCCGTGAGTTTTAGAGAAACGGGAGAGGGAAAGAGACAGCTTGTTTCAGTTTTGTAGTGTCTTTAGCAAGGTAATCTTCCTCACTATCTTCCTTTTTGTTCTTATTCTCTTTATGTAATTCCTTGTGCCGTTGTGAGGGTTGTGTGGCTGGTCTGTTTTGGGATTATTCTATATAGTCATACCTGCATACGTACTTATACTAATGTAACAATAGAGTTATTTGGGTAGTCAAACATATCACATGTGTATCTCGGTTGGTTTGTGCGTAAGAGTGGTCATCTGTGGCAAAGAAATTGTTGGGTATGCAGGTGTGTGTTTTATTATTTCTTTATATTTAATTGGTTGTTTGGTTATGCTGTGAAGGAGTTAAAGAGAGAGGTTTCTTGTGTAAATGGGTTGCTGGGAAGTTTTGGGTTGCAATGGTGGATGGAAATTCTTGATCCTAAAAACATAAACTTTAAATTTTGAGGAATCATATCAAACGGAGGAATTTTGAACTGAAATTTTTACGGTAGATAAATTACATATTGAATTGCATATCTGAAATTTTTCATAATTTTTGGAAGTCAAAATCCATATAAATTGAGGTATTCAAATCTGTCCAGGAAACCAATCCGAAACAGTAAATTCGGGAGTGTTATTCTCTTTGGGTATAAATCCAAAAATTATCAAATTAGTGTCATTAGAACCGGTTACGAGTCTAGTTTCGTACGTTTTTGGCCTTACATTGATTGCTCGTGTATATTAAGAGAACCGTCAATTTATTTAAAGTGCTGCAGAAAACAACCTGTTTGGATATAATAAATTGTGGATAATTATTTTGATAAGCAAATCAAGTGAAACCAATTGGGTTTGAAACTTAGGATATATTAGATCATATCTGGAGGTTATTGGAATTTTTAGAATAGCGTGGAGTGGGTTTTGTAATTTTCAAAGTTAGCGAATAGGTTGGGAAGGCTTGTTTGAAACTCTGTTTTATCTTAAAGTCACAATTAATTAAGTTTTGACTGGAACCCATGTCTTGGGTGATTTTAGATCTTGAAGAACATGAACTTTGGTAATATTTAAGAGTAACGGTGAGTTGGGTTGAGCCGTGTTAGTGCGCTTTAGTTTGGGGTTACTTAGTTTGTATTCTTTAGTATTTTTAAATTAGTAGTGACGTGTAGTTTTCATATTGGTTCAGGACACTAGTTGGACTTTTACACTCTATTCGATTTGAGGATTATATTATTTCATTTCAGGTGAGTAGTTTCATGCTACGTATTTTTATAAATGTTCCCCTACCCTGAACTATTGGAAAATTAAATTGTTATTTTAAGACTAAACTGTTTTGATAAATTATTATATTATCAATTGAATCAAATTATTTCTGAAACATGTGTGAACTTGGCATACTGTAAACTATTTTTTTTGGTCTCATGTTTATAATGATGAACTACCATGTTTTGTGAAACTGATGTGTATTGATTATTGGGACCATGTGTGTATTTAGTCCAGGGAAATTATTCCACTGTGTGTGGTGACTCTGGCCACTAGGGAACAGATCCGGGTTGGGCCGTGATGACTCTAGTGCTCAACGATTGTAAGGAAAAGACCTTTAAAAATAACTAGGTGACCTTCAATCGGATCGTCTTTGAGAAAAGGCCCAGGTGCCACCCTGAGGATGACTCTTAGTTCGATATTGGATCCAACGAGGCTTATAGCCTAGAGAACTGTGTGGCAGATTATTTGTTTTTCTTGGTACCCAGAAAATTATTGGTGTTCATGTTATAATCTGTTTTAAGTGAAAAATGTTGTTTATCATGTTCTTGCGAGACATGAGTATTTTAAGTGTTGAACTGTGGAACCTCTTTTTGAAACACATTGTATTTACCAAACTGTATGACAATCTAGTTTCTGTGATATATATCTTATTTTGGAATTGAACCCTGTTTTCAAAACTGTATTTACTATCCATGTTGCTACTCACTGAGCTATCAGCTGACTTAGTTTTTTTTATCACTTCCAGGTGTTAGAAGGACTTAGAGTGGATTTATGGCGTAGCGGGGACTCAATTGCATGGACCTCTAGGACATACATTTATTTTGTTTTAGATTGTTATATCAAGTTTGTGCATACTTTTTTTTATTTTATTGAGGTTCATTTAGGAATATTTTGATATGTGGGCTGTTTATATTCCATAAGTTTGGATGGTACTGATTACGGTTGGTTTTGCCGTTTATAGTTGTGGCATGTCACTGGATTGAGTTTTGGTTACTTATTACTAGACTATTGTATAGTTATTCAATGTGTTTATGGATTTGTGTTTAGGCTTACGTGTGCCTTGGGCTAAGGCCCTGTGGGCCACGGCCGGTCATACCCGGATTTGGGGTGTGACACCGGTGAGCATAGCAAAGTCATACGAAGTCATCGTTATGTCTCCCGCGGTAGAGAAATGAAAAGAGTTGGTGGTGTCCCACCATCTCTCTACCAACACGCCAAGTATGGACCTGCTCGCTATGAGACGTGATAGTCCCATATAGAATAAGCCGAATCCGGCCTCATCGACAATCTGGCGGATGCCAACAAGGAGGTCCATATACCACTCTCTCGTAGATGTGGGCCCATACACTCGGATAGAAAGAGAGTCCCCTTGTAATCAGAAGGCAGTGTAAGAAATACAGTGCATGAATGTGTTTTAGAATAAGCAGATGAAAGGCAGTATAAGAAGTACATCGTAAGTGTGATCTGTGCAAGAAATGCAAGGTACATCGTGGAAAATGTAAGAAAACAATGTATACCTCGGTGGCGCCATAGGACAAATGAGACTCCGGCACTCGCAACAAGAGATCTGCTGGTGCGCCTCGTGCAAATCCTTTGAAATGATAGACTGTATTGGGCAGTAGCATGTGCACCTCGGGGTGGTATGTTTCCGGGTGAAAGGGTCGAACCCTAGGTGGTAATGGTATGTGCTCGGGATCTCCCTCCAACCCTGGTGAACCTCCGTCATGGGGAATTTCGTCTGCCATCTGGAAAGAAGGTGAGAAAGTGGGCGAAAATGAGCAAAATGGGTGGAGAATGCCAAAAGTCAACCAAAGTCAACCCTCGAAGAGAGAAAATCGAAGAAAAAGTCAAAACCCAGGAAAAGGCACAGAACCCAAGAGAAACTTGAGGGAAACAAACCTCAAGTGGTGAAAATGAAGAAAAAAACACCAAAAACAAATTCCAATCGGTTCAAAACGAAGGAAATCAAGAGGTTTTATCGAATCAACTTCACGTGGGGCGTTGGAAAATGAGTATAAAGCACGGATCTAGAGGGGAAAAGGGTCTAGAGAGGAAGAGGAAGGATTTTTGGCTATGGAGGTGTGAGGAAATGAAGTTTGGGATTGTATACTTAAAGGCTCGAGGAGAAAAGACCGAAATGGCCCCAAATTGCCATCGGTGGCCGACAACATCCATTTGTGGCCAACATATGGCCGACACCCCTCCAGGGTGGCCGACAGTCCTCCAGTGCTATCCCTGTGTGTTTTGTTGTTGGTTTATGTCCTTGGTTCCCAAGGAAGTGCAAAAAAGGTTCACTTGTAAGTTCAAAGTGTCTCTACGGAAGCTCCAAACCATGTCTTCGGTGCATGGCTCCTCACTAGTCAACATGAACGAGGTGTATCTTTTTTAAAAAATATATTGCAACTCTTCTGAAAGGTAAATCGGAAGTTGCGACTGAGTTGTTTTTATCAAACACGCTTTTTTTATTGCATAGAACATGCATCTCTTTATCGTTGCATGGAACGTGCCTTTCACGTAAGATCTTGCAAAGGATGTGTACTCCTCCTGTTTGCATAGAACATGCTTCTGTTTCCCATTAGCATAGAGCACGCATATGGTGTGTTGCATCGAGCATAATATTAATCTCACATTGAACATGCATTTTCTACTATGGATCATTGCATAGAACATGCATCCTATACTATTGCATAGAATATGCATTTCTCTATCTATCGCATAGAACATGCTTTTGGCTATTCTTATATGGAACATGCACTTCCCCCTTGTTACATAGAACAAGCTTCCAATTCATCTCGCATAGAACATGCTGTCACTACATTTGCATAGAACATGCTTTTGTTTATTATGCATAGACCATGGGCACTTGCTATGCTATGCTTGTTGGGTTTCTTTCTTATGCAAGCATGATATTGTATGTACGGTTCATTCAAAGGAATTCAAGGTGAGATCATTCATGCTCCTCGAACACCTTGTTTTGGTTAAAAGAATTCGGGTGTGTCCTGGTGTTTACACCACATGCTTCAGCTAGAGACATTTGGGTGCGTCCCGGTGTTCTCGTTCCCTTTTCTCCTCTCACGTGCGACTCGTTAGGATGCTTCAGTTTAGAGACATTTGGGTGCGTCCCGGTGTTCTTGTTCTCCTTTCTCCTCTCGCGTGCAATGCATTAGGACGCTTCAGTTTATAGACATTTGGGCCCGTCCCGATGTTCTCGTCTCGCGTGCGACACATTAGGACGATTTGGTTAGAGACATTTAGGCGAGTCCCAATGTTCTTATTACCCCTCTCTCCTCTCGCGTACGACGCGTCAGGACACCTGTGGTTAGAGACATTTGGGTGCGTCCTGATGTTCTCGTTGCCTTTTCTCCTCTCGCGTGCGACGCATTAGGACACTTCGATTTAAAACATTCGGATGTGTCCATGTGTCCACACCATCTTTCTCCTCGCGTGTGCAACGTGTTGGAATCTTGTTCGATGCCTCGGGTGCGCCCGATAGTTGTATTATTCTTTACCTTTCCTGCGTGATGCGTAGTTGAGTTTGCATAATCTTCTTACATCCTTTCTGCATGAAATGAGGTTTGGCTCGTTTACTTACTTCTTTTTATGTATGAGATTGCTGTAGCATTTCTTTGCATAACACTTACATCTCGATGTTTCGTTACAGCCTCATTGCATGATCACAAGTTATGTTGTCTCATCGTGTATATCATTTGTATTGTGCGCCAGAACTATGTTGGTTTGATTCCTTGCAAAGGGATACATAGGCAACCTGCGGGCGCAACCATTTTTTTTGTTTTGATTGTTTGTTTGTCCAAGTCTTCGGCCTTGTCAAAAATGGGTCGTCTCTGGGCTTTGACATTCACTCCCGTAATTTCAAGACTTTCGAGTTCTGTCAAAGAGGGGCAACTGTAGACACCCCATTTTTGACCGTCCTCAACACTTGGACGTCATCGTTTGTGCACTCGGTGATTGTGCTTGTTTGTCTTCATTTGAGCGCCCGAAGTCCTCGGCGAAACGCCCTGACTTTGAGCCTTGAGCCTTGACTATTTTGTTCTTGCTTTTGGACCAAGAGTTTGTTGCCACTTGCCTGGAAGAGGGGGGGTGACCTGTCGGCCAGGCCTAGACCTTGTCGGCCACTAGTGGTGGCCGACGGCCATTGGTCTCTTTTTTTAGATATTTGTTTGCCAGCTGTCGCTCACTGAGCTGCATCTTCATACACGTGTATGGATGGATGAATTCAAGCTCAAACCTTGATTTTCTATATATAGGGGGTGTCCTCCCCCATTTGGAGGGGTTAGAATTTTTGGATCAAAAAATCTCTCTCTCTCTCTCTAGACTTCTCTCTCTCTCTCTCTCTCTCTCTCTCTCTGTCTTATTATTTTGCATACACTTGCTTAGTTTCTCTACACTTTTGCGCATCAACCCTTAACCAAACACTCTCACCTTTGAGCTAAGGTCCCTTGGAGCTTTGTTTGAGCCTTGGAAGGGGATTTGAGCTTGAGTTGGTGGCTGAATTGCACTTTGCTTCAAAGGTACAGAACTTACCTCATTTAAGCTTATTGTGCATAATTGCTTTGCCATCTTTTTCAACTGTTTTAAGGCTGTTTTTGAAGTGTCAAAAACTCTGTTTTGAGGCATAAAAAAATGGTAGTTTGAGTCTTTGTGAGTTAGGGGGTTGTCCCCCTTTTTTACTCCTTAGCTTGTATAGCTTTTTGTGCCATCTTTCCTCACATTTAAATCAAAATTTTTGGGCCTTTTAACCACTAAAATTCAGAGTTATTTCAGTGGTAAAAACCTTCTTTTGAAGTCCAAAATTGGGGGGGTTAGCTTCCCCTCCTTATGTCTTATTTGCATGCCTAGATAGCTTAACGTGTGAGTATGTTTTTCTGGTATTTTGTAACTTGATCTCAGCATGTTTTCCCTACTGCTTTGGACTTCTTTAGCTTTGTTTTGGGCTGGTTAGGTCCTTTGAGCCTTTTATGGCATTGTTGTAGTGCAATTTCCCTCACTAGTTTGTTGTTTCAATGCTTTGATCATCTTTCTTTTGAGTTAATGGCATGATTTAGTGTTGTTTTGCACTCCATTCCAGCACAAAACATCTCTGCAACCTCCCTCATTTCTTTACTTTTTTCATTTGGTTTGAGGGTTGGTTAACCTTCGGGTTGTGTTTAAGCTTGAGATCGAGGTTCGTGCTTAATGGTTTCAATGCTCTTTTGAGGGTTTCTACTAATCAAAGGCGTGACTTCTCTCTTTCCTTAAATTATCCCTTGATTGACACCTCTTCCATTAGAGGACACTCACTTTTGGACTAATCAATTAAGGAATAGATTGGTAACCTAAAATGAGTAAACAAAATTGGACAAGTAAAAGATGCAAGATAAAGCATCTTTTGTGTTGCCTAGCATATATTCGGATCGGACGTTAATTCGAACACAAAGAAAATGGAACGTTTCATACTCAAAGTGATGAAACGTACCACTTTCCTTGGTCACCACCACCCTTGATCATGCATGATAGGGTAGTGGTCTTCTTGAGTCTTGTTTTGCACTCATTAAGCTTCTACAAGCTTGGTTCTTTAGCCATCATGCATGGTGTAACATGCCCGGGAGGTACCCGCGCGCGTTTAAACAGTTCGGACCCCCGAAATCGCTTTGATCTCAAGTCTCACGGGTGCAATGTGAAACGTAGATGAGAGTCCGGATTTTGGCAACTTTTATTGAAAATCCATTTTTATTGCAATTTTGTTAAAGATGGACTGCGTCATCAGATCTCAGAGTCGCCACCTAATATTTTGGGAAATTAGGAAACCCATGACTCGTGCCAAGGCCATTGTTCGTCGTAACCAAGGATGCTTGGCTCGGAACCTTAGGTATGAGAGGGGAAGGTCAATAATGAGCACCCCCACTCACCCGATCAAAAGATCGGCCTCTACTAAACCATGATATGACTTTTTATTTTCTTTATATGTTTATGTTCTGATTAGTTAATAAATCCTAAAATTTACTATGTGAAGCATACAAGTATAGACTAGTTTGCTCAAATTGGAACAATTCAACTTCATGTTTGTTTTTCGAAAAGGGTTTGAATTTGCCACTTGACAAAGTGGGCTTAAAGTTTGTGAATTTGCCACTGTAAAGTGGGCTTAAAACGTACATTTATTGAATTATTCCAATGCAAACAACAAGCCTTCATCCACAGGCATTCAAACAGTTTATCATTTAATCAATTAGTCTCATGGTAGGATGCTAAACATAATAAGAAAATCACACACAAATGAGATGCTAAAGCATAAAAACTCACAGATTGACCGACGTCCCTCGAACAACTACAAAACAAAAGTTAGTAAAATATGCATGATCTTATATACAGAATCCTAATGCAATTCACTCATGAGATGCACTAAAGATTCGGCTTCTAGAATATGACATGTGAATCATCTCAATAATATGATAGCGTACAGAATCACAGAAGAATTGATTAAATCCACGCATGTAAATGTAGCCGAATCTTAATGCATGAGACATAAATGTAAAGCATGGATATGCATGGCATGTCAGATATATACATACACACAGTTAGGGAAAGCGATAAAAGAATGGGATAGAAAGAAGCGGGGTGGGGTAATTATTACAATACTTTGAATATTACAAATCCGAGAGAGGTGAATGAAAAATAAAATCCTCACAAACACTCAAAATAAAATAAAATAAAATCTTCCATCCAGCAGACTTGCACACCTCAGCCCATGTACTCAATTCATCTTCAATGGAGGGCCCTCTTCAAGTGTATGTTGAGCAAGTTCGGTTGTCGATATCATTACTCCAGCAGCAAAGGAACCCAGTTCAAGGCTTAGACCCAACTTATCACTACACCAGGCAACCAGCAAGCAGAAAGCCACTGCTGCCAATTGATAAAGTTCATTGGTCTGTGATGATAGGCTAATCATCAGCTTTAGAAACCAAGGTACACAAGTCCGAGATAGTATTGACAAAATGGCCAAAAAAAGTAAACAAAACCACCAGCGATTTTGTCATGGATACAACTCCTTGAAGAGCACCAGCAGTACCACCAAGAACTGGAAGCAACGCAAACGGCAAACCAACAGCACAGTCCCCCTCAGAGACTTCACCACCACATAACGAGGCTGTTACTCCACACAAGCACATAAAGAGAAATATCTGGAGCAAGCCTCCTAACACTGCAACGAGAGAAGAGAGTCCTCCCCTCTTGCTGCCGTGTCTCTGTCAATGGTCCATCCCCTTGTGTTATGCCCGTGTCCCTCCTCTATCTCTTGGCTGTCATGCATGTGTATGAGTATGGTGTTGGGTGTGTTTTTGTGAGGTGCCGTGTGTGCTGCTGGGTTGAAGCACTGTGCGTGCATGTGTATCAGTTGAGAGAGGTGTGTGTGTGTGATCAGGGAGAGAGACCCGAGAGAGAGAGTGTGGGTCTTGTGTGTGAGAGTCCTGAGTGTGTGTTACTGTGTTTCCTCCTCTAACCCGTATGAGTGTGTGTATGGAGTCTTAGAGAGAGAGAGCCGGGTCTCTCCCTCCATGCATCGTGTGTATGCTCCGTGTGCTGTAGTGAAGCTCCTGTGTGTGTCTCCTTCGTGTGTGTAGTGTGTGGTGTGAAAAAGTTGCAGAGCCGTGAGGGCCGGGGGGAGAGAGAGCTCCCGTGGGTGTGTGTATCAGTGTGTATCAGTGGTAGTGTGATTCTCTCCCTCCCAATCTAAACCCGCGTGTCTGTGTTTTAGTGAGGTGCCGAGAGGGAGGGAGGTGGCCGTGTGCCCGTGTGCATGGGTGGTGTGTTGTGTAGTGTGTGTGTCTGGTGAGTGTGTGTATGGTGATGTGCAGTATGTGGCCTCTCCCTCTCTCTCATCTTTCTCTCCCTAACATTTTTCTCTCTGAAAATTGTGTAGTGCTCCAATCCTTTTTCTCCTCCTCCTCTCCAAATGCAACCCGAGGGAGAGATCAGAGAGAGAGAGAGTTCAAGTCCCCTTTTTTGCTCCCCAGAAAAATCCTTTTAAAATCAATTCAAACCCCCCTTTGTGAGAGAGAGAGAGAGATATGATTCTTTAAACCAACCACCCCACCCACTCCTTTCTCTTATCTCTCTTTTTTTTTTCTTTTTTGTTTTCCCACCGAATATGCTGTGTATTGTCCTTTACACAGGTGCTTTCTTTTTTTATTTTTTTTTAAGATGCCTTATGTCCCTCGCCCACAAAAACATCATCATAATCCTACTAAAAATATTGTGCACCACCGCCCGTCACCTTTCTTTTTTTTTCTTTTTTTATATTTTCTATTTTTTCTTCTTTTTTTTTTTGTTTTTATTATTATTTTTTTTGTCAAATATCACATGCCAATTTATATAAACACACCTAAAAATTAGTACAAACACACAAAATTATATAAAATTATAAATTCAAATAAAAATATTTTAATTTGACCAAAATGGGTGAGTTTCGAGATTAAAATTTCAATTTGATTTTTCTGGTGAGGGTGGTCAAAATAAAATGCCCAAGTCTTAGGGCCGGTCAAAATGGGGTGTCTACACATGGAAAATGCTTGGTTGATGGTTCGAGGGCCAAGAGCTACACTCCTTTGAGTATGTGTGATGATAAGGAGAGTGGCAGTACATACACTCCTTGAGAATACACTGCTTTGCCTCTGTTTGCTCTCTGTTGCCTCCAAAAAAGAAGTTCAAGGCAGGGGTGGCCGACCGACCACCAGTAGTGGCCGACGGCCACCATTGGTAGCCAACCGGCCATCAATGAAGAAGGTTGCTCTGTGTCTCCTGAAGAGGATCAGAAGTGTTCTGGGAGTTCGCACAATTTTCAGTAGTCAAAAATGTGCAAACAGAGGCTGCAATGGCAGCGGTGGCATTTTCGGGAGGAGAATCCAAGCATGCATGCATCCCTCGCCCCTCGGGACTGTTTAATTGCTTTATTAGTTAGTGGTAGCTAATTAATTAATTTACTTGTTTTGTAATTAGTTAGTTGAAGTGTTTAGCTAATTAATTCGTTTTGTAATATTTAATTAGCTTAGTATAGTTAGTTAAATATCATGTTTATAATATTACTTAGCTAGAGTAGTTAATTAATTCATTTTGTAATAGTTAGCTTAATTAGCGTAACTAGTTAGCTTATTCATTCGGACCCTCATTTGCGAGGGCGCAATGTTGTAATAAGTGTGTGTGCGTATGTGCATGTCTTCCAACCCTACGTCTTTCTCCCTTTTATTTAATCGCTTTTGATGGTTAGATTAGGGATCATATTTCGATTAGCATACCTTATGCTTGCATGTTTGCATCCATTCATTTGTCTTGCATGCACCGAGGCTCAGCACATCATTCAAACTGCATTGCAAATTCAATACTTCTTTGAACACGTGTTTCAAAGCATGCTATCAAGGTGTTGCAAATACCATGATTAAGTAGCCGAGCCTATTTAGTTATGTTATTGCATGTGTTGCATTAGACATATTAACATAGTTAGAATCATGCATCTTTCTAACTAGTTTTTGTTTTGGCTTAGAGTACTCCGTAAGTCTTTATGCTTTAGCATACTTGCATGAGTGTGATTGCCATACTGCCATATCTAGCATGCTTGCCATGAGGCTATGTGCTTAAACGCTAAACTGCATGAATGCCTATGGATGAAGGCTTGTTGTTTGAATTAGAACGATTCAACAAATGTGCGTTTTAAGCCCACTTTGTTGAGTGGCAAATCATGTTTTAAGCCCACTGTGTTTGGTGGCAAATCCGCATTTTTAAGCCCACTTGAGGGTGGAAAATTCAAACCATTTTCGAAAATAAAACATTTTTAGTAGAGGCCGATCTTTGACCTTCCCCCCTCGTACCCAAGTTCCCGAGCCGAGGCAACTTTGGTGATGACGGACACGTGGCCTTTGGCACGAGTCAGGGTTTCCTAAGTTTCCCCAAAAATAAAACATTTAGGTGGCGACTCTGTATCTAGCAAAGCAGTCCTTTTTTGGCATTATTTGATTTAAAATCGATTTTTTCCAAAAAGGTTTGCCAGATTTGGACTCTTTGGTGTTTATCAATTTCACATTGCACTTGTGAGACTAGATTCAGAACCGCGGGAGTCCGAACTGTGAGGTCTTCTTTTCAAACTCTTTCTGAAAGGCGAGGTGTGGAAAAAGGTGAGTCCACAGCCTCAGACTAAAATCAAATAATATTTAATTATTAACGGGGCTAAAAGAGGAAGCAGAATAATAAATTTTTTCCAATGAGTTATGCATATATGGAAAAATAAAAACCTTTCACATATAATAACTCACACATCACATACATAATCAAATTATACATGTCCAGGATCATTCAGAAGCTATCATATCATAAACCAAGGATCATTTACAAATATCGATCAAAGGGACCAAAAGAGAAAACAAAAGTTCAAAACAAAAGCCTCATACGTGAGGCAACCTTAGCAAACTTCAAAATCTCGGTACTCTTTCACAATTTCACTAGGACTTGGGCTGGACATCCTACTTCTCACCTACATACATAGAGATAAAGAGTGAGGTAACGCCCAGTGAATAATACCAGAGTAAAGAGGTTATATGAATGAGACTCTTAAATAGGTAAATCATACTCATGAGTAACACATATTGATCATTATCAAAACAAAACGACCTCAAATCCATTCCATATGCTCAAGGCATATGAAAGGGGCAAAACGACCTTAGGTCCAAACATTTTTCATAACTGATCATAACATATGTACTAAATGACCTCGGGTCCAACATTTCCATATTCTTGTTCATGCGCATATTCAAATTCAAGATCACGTTCACATTTAATACATCCATACACAAATGACCGTCCAGTCCTTCACATCACATGTACAAAACAACCCTAGGTCCATAATTTTCAAATTCATATTCATGCGCGCGTTTATAATCATGATCATGTTCGCATTTGTATTCACATTCAAAACGACATTTGGTTCAATTAATTCCTCATTCAAAGTGACTTTTGGTCCATAGTCATGATCATATTCACATTCATATTCATATTCAAAATGACATTTGGTCCAATCAATTCCTTATTCAAAATGACCTTTGGTCCATTTAACAAACATACAAAATGATATTCGGTCCAATTCATATATAAGATGACCTTAGGTCTATCTTGTCAAACATTCTAAATGTCCTTAGGCCCATTCTTTGTCCTTGTCAAATATACAAAACGGCCTTGGGTCCATTTCATATTCACGAGCCTTTTACGAATCAAACATGTAGAATACTCATTCATAATACAAATTCGTGAGCTCAGAAAACTTACCATATAGGTAGTATTTAGAAACAAACATACACGGAAATATCTTACTAAGATATTACTCACAGTGTTCAATTAGCTGATTCATCCTCAGAGTTGACCCTACACAATTTGTAACACATACATAATTGGGTCACAATACAATTCAATCTGTTCCCAAATTCGCATATCTTTCTTAGGCTTCTTTCTAACTCTTTAGTTCATTTAGGATACCTAATGTATGCCTAAGAATGCTTTGAAATGAAAAAGAACATAAATCAGAACATAAAATAACTTTTCAAAGTTTCCTAAAATAGGGTACTTCGCTCAAGCGCACACTTGGTCACTCGAGCCGTTTGTAAAGACTACAAAAGTAATGGATGCTTGATTTTCATGCTTGACAATCGCTCGATAGTCGCTCGAGCCAAGTGTTGAACAAAAGTGGGCTCGCTCAAGTACACACTTGGTCTCCCGAGCCAACGACCAAATGTCTGTAAAAGTACTAGGAGCTTGAAATGTGCGCTCAAGCGTCAATTCCATCGCTCGACCGAATTGCTCAAATTATGGAATTTCCATAATTATGTTTGAAGTTCAAGCTTGCAATTCAAAGGCTCAAACCTTGCATGATCGGTATAAAATCATGGAAAAACATTGTATAACATGAAAACATTTTCACTTTGAAACCTATTTCTCAAAACTTCATGAATTTGACAAAATGAAACTCTCAACTTTTATGCATGTGTGAATCTAGCTTGAACTCTTGTTCTATCATCTTCAAAACATGCAATTGAGTTTCATAACTGTAGACACCTCATTTTTGACCACCTGTAAGACTTAGGTGCTTGGTCCAACGCACTCGATGATGAAAACTGCATTGTGTGATTCGAGTTCTCGGCGAGGGATTCCAAGGCTTGAGCATCACAATTCAAGCTTGAGAGTGTGCTTGAACCAAGTTTGCGTTACAAACAAGAGCTTACTTCTTTGAGAGATATAAGCTTATCACATTCTCTTTTACTTCTTGTTCTATCTCTTACTATCTACTTCTTGTGTTTTTATGCTATCCAAAATCATTTCAAGTGTTTAAACTTGGGTTTGGATAGCTACCAAAGGGTAGAGAAAGTTAACACCTTCTCTTGCACCTTATTTCATAGCTTAAGCCCTTGTTTTTACACTCTTTTCTTTGCCTTTTAAACTAATTTTCATTGCATGAAAAAGGATAAAAAAATATATGGTTTGAAGTCCCAAAAATGGAGAGGTTAGCCACCTCTCCTTACTTTTTGTTCACTAGCTTTGCTTTGCCTTATTCTTTCCTACCTTTTTATGCTCTCTAACATGATTTTTTGTCACTGTTTTTAACATATTAGGGGGCTGTTTTAGGGTTGTTACAATTTATTTAATTAGTATATGCTTGAATATCAAAGCTTGTTGCATTATAAGTCTTCACATCTAGCTTGTTATGTTGTGTTATGCATGTCTCAGTAGCTTTTCAGTAGCTTTTCTATGATCAATTATGAATCAATCTCGCAATCATGTCTGCAATCTCCCTCATTTCTTCTTTTCTTCTTGTTTGAGAGTTAATTCAATTGGTTGATGGTTATTCAAAATATGAGCTAGAGACCTATGCTCAATGGCTTAATCTCTACGAAGGTTCATCGTCAGAGGCATGGTCTCTCCTTTATATTTAGGAGTACCTCTCGCTTGACGTTCTTCTCATTTAGGGGACTTAACCATCACCTTGGACAAATGGATTAAAAAATGGACAAGACTAATGAAATTGTCTTAAAATTGGATCAACCTACGTAAAGAAAATGAATAAGGTCGCTTAGGCTCGACTGGACGTTATGCCGAGTCTATTGTGTCAAGAGTCATCACACATCAATTCATGGTGTTTTGACGACCTTTGAAGCATCTTTACTTCCCTTTTTGAGCTCACTCCATGATGAAGGGGAGGAGTTGGTGTTGATTCATTGCATTCATTGATTTTTGTCCAAATCATTGCCGAAATCATCAAGCAAGCAACTTACTCATTGATGGTTTTGGAAACGACTTCATCCTTCTCTTGAGACTTTTCACAACAGAGAAGTGTAAGAGGGACAAACATGGCTGAAAAAACTTTGTCTGCACTGTTTTCACCTTAGAACACAAAAATAGAGTTTTGCACAAATTAAGGCACGGCCGGCCCTATTTGGGCCCAACCGGGCTTCATTGGGGGCAGTCGAGCCCCAATGTTTGGTACATAGAGCAGCTTCTAAAAACCGTGCATCTTTAGTTCATATTAAATGTTGTAATATTATTGTTCATATTATTGTTGTAATTGTTATTGTTATAATATTGTGATAATATCCTTGTTGTAATAAATTAGTTAGCTAGTTATTTATTTTTTATTCATTTATTTGGTCTTGTAATAAGTAGTTTAATTTGGACACTTGAACATTCATTCGGACCCTCTTGCGTGAGAGCAAATATGAAATAACGTGTATGTCTTCCAATCCCCATTCTTTCTCCCCTTTATTTACCCACTTATAATGGTAGTGTAGAACATCATGTTTCTTAGCATTTCTCATGTTTGCATACATTCGTCTCACATGCGTTTGGGTTCGGCTCATCATACTAACCAATGTCAATTTCACTTTCATTGTTTGAATACATGATTTATCACATGTCTTGAATTGGATCACATACCACGCTCATAGCCGAGCCTATAAGATTGCATAAATGTGTGCGTTGCATTAGTCATATTGCATCGTTTAGAAACATGCATATTTTCTAATTATTTTGCTTTGTTTGGGCTTCCTTGGAGAACTAGGTGACCGATTTATTGCTTTAGCATCTAGCATTGCGTGTGATTGTTTCCATGTCAGTCGAGCATGTTTTCCATGAGACTAAATGCTTAAATGATATACCTATTTGAATGCCAGTGGATGAAGGCTAATTGCTTAAAATTGGAATAAGTTGATTAATGTGCATACAAACTCACTTTTTTAAGTATTAAAACAATTGTTCAAACAAACACAAAATCAAATGTTCTAATTTTTTGCAACTTAGTCTATACTTGTGTGCAACACATAGTAATGTTAGTCTAATAATCGGAGCAAGAACATATAATGTAAATAAGAATCACATCATGATTAGTAGAGGTCGATCTTTGATCGAGAGAGTAGGGTGCTCAATTCATGACCTTTCCCCCTCTCGTACGTAAGTTCCTGAGCCAAGACACTTTGGTGATGACGGGTAAGTGGCCTTTGGCACAAGTCACGGGTTTTTCTAAATTTTTCAAAAAATATTAGGTGGCTACTCTGAAATCTGGCAATGCAGTCCATTTTTAGCATTTTTTTATTCAAATTGATTTTCCAAAAGAATTGCCGAGTTTGGATCTCTTTTTGTATTTTCACTGTTTCACATTGCACTTGTGAAATCAGATTTAGAACCACGGGAGTCTAAACTGTAGGGGCAAGTATTATCTGAAAGGAGCACAAAAAGCAAACTACAATAACCTTATGATTTATGAATGCATGTATCAAATAACTCCCAATTCAACATGATTATCATGGGTTTATGCTCAAATATGAGAAATCATAACAAAATTTATACATACATGCACATTTTGATCACATTCTCAACATATTCAACTCAATGCTTGCATTTACCTACATACTCTTCTTGAATTTAAAATTACTGGACTTAAACTCATGAATTAAGGATCAATCACTCACTTAGAGACTTTAATTCTTCCAACTCTAGCAAGTTTCTTGAGCCTAGCTTCATTATTCTTCAACCTTTTGAGCAAAATGTTCAAGTTCTACTCCTCTCCCTTGAATTCTCACCTCTTTCTCTATTTTTGTATATAAACTCAGCAAGTTTGAAGGGGAAGAGCTCAATTATATGAGCCTAAGCACTAGTTAGTCATATATATAGTACGGTGATTAGCTTAGGTTAGTTAAGTTTGATTTACATTAATCAATTCTACTTAATTCTAATCAAGTTAATCTAATTATTTTGATCCAAATCAATTTTTAATTAAATTTTACCGTGGGCTCTAAAAATTATGCTAATCACAATGGTATAGTCAATTTTGGTTTCTGTCGTCTCTACGGTCCTCAATTTCAAATTATACTAGAATATAGGACATATATCTCTACAATGGATAGATATGAATTCAAAAGTGCATATAATCACATGCTTAGCATTCAAAATCATATTAAGTACATAATCACAAGTATAATTAAAAATTAGCGACATAACACAGAGCGGGGTTGTCACAAAATACATGGCTAAGAAACCGAACAACTCTGATTCGTGAAGAAAACCAATAAAAAGTGCATTAAAAAACCAATAAGAAGATGAAATTATTGGGGAAAAAACAATAGAGTGAAGCCATGAGTCAAATATGGGTTGGGAAATTTGGGTTTTTTTACAGTTAAGCCATGAGAGTTCACCGCTTATGTCGAGGACTGAGAGAGAGAAGTGAGGGTGACATTGTCGTGGAAAGGAAGCTTGATTGGAAGCCGGAGAAAATGACCTAAATGTCGAGAAAATGACAATGAGGAGCTTTCATGGCTTCATGGCTTTGAATGGAACACCTTGAGGAAGCAACCAAACTTAGATACACAATCGAGAAGAGAAGAGAAGAATGAGACGACGATAGATACCTTTGATTTCAGATACACAACCGAAGAGAAGAGATGAGATGAGCCTAGTAACCCTCAGCAATTGATTCGTCCTTCATCATCATCATCATCATCAGAGAGAGAGAGAGAGAGAGAGAGATTGAAACCCATGCTATGTTTCTTTTCTAATTAGACGAACTAGAAGGCAAAGAGTTAGTCTAGGGACAAGAAAAAAAAAAAATTCTAATATTTTTTTTTTTGGTGATTGGCGCTAGAAATTTTATTTTGGTGCTTTTTTTTTCTCTTATACCATTCACGACATAAATTGTGCGCCGTAAAAAGTGCAATATTTTTAACGGCTAACATTTTATACACTGTAAAAAGTGCAATACTTTTAACGGCTGGCGTACGTTTGGCGTGTATAATTGATGCATTAACGACATGTCATATGCATGTCATAAAAAGTTTTATTATTTACAGCTAAACATTGCAAACCGTAAAAAAATCATCGTTATTAGCGTTCACGGCCTACACAATAGACACGCCATGGTTGGAAAATTATTTACCACATACAAAAAAACCAAGTCGTAAAAGTGAGAAACTATGGCTTGCATTTATTATATGTCGTTGATGTGTTGCCGTAAAAAATCAATTTTGTTATAGTGATAATTTATACAATTGTCTCCAAAAATATTATCACAGTGGTGGCCCCCAAATATCTAATTCAGTAAATCATTTAATACTTCAACTCCAATCGCTACTAAATTGTTTCGCACCTAAAAAATAAATTAACTCGGAAAGTATACAATACGACAAGAGTAACTAGGCTCTGATAGAAAATAAATCAGTAGGGATCTAACATTTTACAACATTACACAAACGATTAGAGTCGATAATCAAGCAATTTACCCAATTGCACAAACAAATAAACTAAACATGTGATAACTTGCTCAAGAGCAAATACCCGGTCCTACTCAGTAGATGACTAGTGACCGACCTCACTCACCTCACCCAAGCACAACTGCTTATCCGGGCATATTGATGTAAGCTATTAGCAGGGTCCACTCAATTCATATACAGAGTATTTTCACGTCATTTAGTCAGACAAATCAACACTTTCAATATAGAATAACTTCACAGAATTTACAAATGACTAGAGTAATCAAATGTATCAACAAAGAATAATTTCATAGTGTTTATCAAATAACCAAAATAATCAAAAAGAATACAAATTCTAGGTGATTAAAATAAAAAATAAAAAATAAAAAATAAACTCTTTGCATAGAGATTTAGAAGAAGCATATTATATACCACCTAATTATCTCAAACAATCTCCTCCGTCACCAACACTTTACTCATTTGATATTTCCTCATAGATCTCCAAATGACGGATTACAATTCTAATGCACAAGGTATGTAAGTTTTGACAAAATATACAATTTCATCTTTAATAAAATTGCTAACTCTCATTCTCTCATCGTTCTCTTTCGCTCTCTCCTTTAGCTCTCTTTCTCTCTCTCTCTCTCCAATTATCTCTACCCCCCTCCCCCCCCCCCCCCCCCCCAAAAAAAAAAAGAAGAAAAACAATTTTAAGTATATGATTGTTCAAGATTCTAGATATGTTTTATAACAAAAAAAAAAGAAAAAATAAATAAAAATTAATATTTTTCTCTCTTTCCTATTAAATTACACTATTAAATCAAAATAAAAAAACTATCAAAAAATTTTAGGTGAATTTTTTTTAAGATCCCTCATATTAAGATTTTATATCATAAAAGATATAAAATATTTTCATAGTAGTTAGAAAATTTATATCTGTTAAAAAAATACCATAAAACTTATAAATTACACTATTAAATCAAAATAAAAAACTATCAAAAAAATTTAGGCGAATTTTTTTTTAAGATCTCTCATATTAAGATTTTATAATATAAAGAACACGTAAAAATATTAATTAAATATTTATATTCAAGTTTTGCTAACAAATCTTTTTCAATTGATAATATAGTTAATCTTTCTTGTAACACAGTTGATATAAGGTCAGATTTTATCAATATTAATTTTGAAAATTTTCTTTATGTAGAAGCACTGTTAAAGATATTGTTAATAAAAACATCAAAATCTTTTCTTTCCACGCGGTTTTTCCTCTTATGGGCTGCCTGGTGCCTAGGTTTGTTCATGAACGCATCAAAATCCTGTTATTTATTTATATATTTACAAAACCATAAATAAATGGAAGATAATGTCATTTTTCCTTTTATACATTTAACGAATGACTGATGAAAATTTTATGTGAATTACAATAGGTGGCTGAAGAGCTCAGTTAGGAGAAGATTATTGGTTTGATTCCCAATAACAAGCAGATTTCAAGAAGTCATCTTAATACATGATACAAAAATATATAATGTTCATTCATAACAAAACAATATCATAATTTTCATAAGCATACTATACGTTTGCATTTCGAATCATAAATTTTAGGAACATAACTTTATTACACTACTACTCACAACGGGTTTCGCGAATAAGGGTTTAATTGTTCTCAAGCTTAACCTATACAAAACAAGAACAAAAACACTAAAGCATTGAAAAATGCTTAAATTTCCTATATCAATTATCATGCAATTAATCTTTAATTTTATTTTCTATTCAAACATGTTTCAAGTGGGTTCCTAATTATGTCCTCCATGTGTTTAGTGCCAAAACATGCCTAAGAGTGTCCCGAGAAATATAGGAAAACAAGTGGAATAGGATGTGAAAATGTGCCAAAACACATGGCTAAACTCTGCTGAAAATACAACAACAAAAGCAACAACCGCAACAACAATACTAGATGGAAAACATTCAACTAAAACCAACACCTCTCTTTAAAATATTAATATCTCAAAAAAATGGATTTCACAATCTATCACCTTTAAAAAAAATTCCTCGTCGAAATTCACTACAAGCTAATACTCCAAAATTTAGTAATGAATAAATCCTTAAATAACATGTTTCTATTACGCACTCTAATATGAAGAACAATCTTTTTTTTATTTGCACCTCAAATATCTACCAACTTTTTTTAACCTTAAATGTCAATCAATTTTTTTTTTTTTAACCTCAAATATCAACCAACCAACAAATCCCATGTGAGACCCAATCATTTCGCTCTAATACCATTCTATAACGTCCCAATTTTCGAACCGTTAGTAAATCAAATCAACCTCAAATCACAATTCCAAATAACTAATAACCTCAAATGTACAAATTATCTCCAAAAATAATTTACACAAATGTCTCCAAAATATAATTTATGCAATTGTCTCCAAAAATACTATCACAGTGATGGGCCCCAAATATCTAATTGTGTAAATCCTTTAATACTTCAACTCTAATCGCCACTAAATTGCTCTGCACTTAAAAAAATTAATTAATTCAGGAAGTATACAATACGACAAAAGTAACAAAACTCAGATAAATCAATAGAGATCTAATAATTCACAACATTACACAAACAATTAGATTCGATAATCAAGTAATTTACCCAATTGTACAAACAAATCAACTAAACATATGATAACTTGTCCAAGACCAAATACCCGGTCCTACTCAGTACAAGACTAGTGACCGGCCTCATCCACCTTACCCAAGCACAACCGCTTATTCGAGCATATTGGTGCAAGCTAATGATAAGGTCCACTCGATCTATATACTGAACATTTTCACGTCATTTAGTCAGATAAATCAACACTTTCAATATAAAATAACTTTACAGAATTTAGCAAATGACCAGAGTAATCAAACATATCAATAAAAAATTATTTCACAAAATTTATCAAATGACCAGAATAATCAAAAGGAATACAAATTGCAAGTAATTAAAATAAAAACTCTTTCCAAAAAGATTTAGAGAGAACATATTGTATACCACGCAGTTACCTGAAAATAATCTTCACCGCCACCAACATTTTAATCATCTGATATTTCTCTATAGATGTCTGAATGGCAAATTAAAATTTTAATGTACAAGATATATAAAGTTTAATAAAATCTACAATTCTCTTCTTTAATAAAACTATTAACTCTCACTCAAAACAGTCCCCATATAAACTCAAGATTTTGATAACAAATGGAGAGAGAAAGAAAGACGAAGGAGAAAAGGGTTGAAAGAGAAGGATGAGAGGATGAGCACACTTTGCTCAATTTATAGTAAAAGAAACTTGGGGGCTAAGGAGAAAAAAATAATAAAACATAAATAAAATAAAAAGAAAAGAAAGGACATGGAATTGGTTATGGGGTATGGCATGGGAATGGTAGCCCATGTGTGTTTGCTGGCCAACAAATTTTTTATTTTTTTATTTTTTAGTGAAGAAGAAATCTCAAAAATGGGAGAAAAATTATTTTCAAAAAGATATGAATAATAATGAAGTAGAAATAAAAGAGATAAAATAAATATAAGAAAATAAATTAGGTTCTCATTTAAAAATTTTATCACCAAACTACTATAATAAACTACCAACACTTCTCACTAAAATATTAATATCTCAAAAATACGAGATTTTATCTTACAAATTGAGTAAATAAAATATGATTTTTAATTAATTCATATAATTT
Organism: Camellia granthamiana; assembly: GCA_036172215.1. NCBI lineage: Eukaryota > Viridiplantae > Streptophyta > Magnoliopsida > Ericales > Theaceae > Camellia > Camellia granthamiana. The sequence goes on along the minus strand of CM069915.1, from coordinate 71,467,410 downwards.
AATATATTTCAATTAAAATGTATTTAAAATACAGGATCTTAAAATAAATAATAAATAATAAAAAATTCCCAGTTGATAAAGTGAATAAAAAACCAAACCCATCAAAGTCCTCATCCTGAACGTCATTTTGTTTTGATTCAAGCCTGTTTGGATAGCGTTGGTTCCATATGGCTTACTAGATGTCCACATTCTAGTGATTTAAATCATTGATCTTATAAGCTATTATGTGTAAATTATTTTCTTCCTTTTTATTGTTTATAAAAATAAACGAATTAAACCAATAATTATTAGACCCATGATATTCATCATATTTATCTTTCAAAAATAAACGGTCAATTTTCAAAATCATACTCTGTCATTTATTTTCTTTAACACAAATATCATGAATCATGTAAATATGATTATCATATCAATTAATTATTTTTTTCATAAATAATCTATATATAAGAACTAAAAAATAATAATATTTTAAAATAACAAAATGTAACCCATGATAAACTCCACGAGATTAATTGCATCATCGAATCTACCCAAGTAAATTAGAAACAAACTTAAACTCTTTTGTTTTTGTCTATCACTTAACACAGTGTGGCTGTATGCAAGGGTGAAGTCCGGAATCTTCAATCAGGGGCCGAAAGGAAGGCATGGGCAAAGTTGGGACAGGCAAATGGTTTGTCAAGTCAAGTTTAAAAGGATTAGATAATTATTAAAATATAAATCAAAATATAAGGCAATTAGCATAATTAAAAACTATAGAAGCCTAGTCCAAATTTACATATGCTATTCAATTTTTATAAGCCTATGGTTCTATTTGGTAGAATTTATTCGGACAATTTATACATAAATTATCTTGAGAATATATTTTTTAACTTCTATTTTTTGATTATCAATTTTAAATAGCGGTATGTAATTATTTGAATATCATTTAATACGATTAAGTTTACAAAGTTTCATAAGTGATCTATTTAAAAAACTAGAGAAATTCACACAAGAAACCAATTTCATTTCTCCAGTAGAATTTAAGCAAATGTTTCTTCTTTTTTTTTAATTAAATATGATTTCTTACCAATCAAATTGTCACACCCCAAACCCGGGTATGACCGGCCGTGGCCCACAAGGCCTTAGCCCAAGGCACACGTAAGCCTAAATACGAATCCATGAACACATTGAATAACTATAAAATAGTCCATTAATAAATAACCAAAACTTAATCCAGTGACATGCCACAAGTATAAATGGAAAAACTAACTGTAATCAATACCATCCAAACTTATAGGATATAAACAGCTCACATATCAAAATAATCCTAAATGAACCTCAATAAAAATAAAAATAAATATGCACAAACTTGACAAAACAGTCTAAAACAAAATAAATGAATGTCCTAGAGGTCCATGCAATTGAGTCCACGCTACGCCATGAGTCCACTCTAAGTCCTTCTAACACCTAGAAATGGTAAACAACTAAGTCAGCTGATAGCTCAGTGAGTAGCAACATGGATAGTATATACAGTTTTAAAAACAGGGATCAATTCCAAAATAAGATATATATCACAGAAACTATATTGCCATACAGTTTGGTAAAGAGAATCTGTTTCAAAAAGAAGGTTCTATAGTTCAATAGTTAAAATACTCATGGCTCTCAAGAACAAGATAAATGACATTTTCCACTTAAAATAGATTACAACATGAACACCAATGATTTTCTGGGTACCAAGAAATAACGAGTAACATGCCACACAGTTTCTCAAGGCTATAAGCCCCGTTGGATGCAATACTGAACTAAGAGTCGTCCTCAGAGTGGCAACCTGGACATTTTCTCTAAGACGATCCGATTGAAGGCTACCTAGCCTAACTTAAGTCTTTTCCTTACAATCGTTGAGCACTAGAGTCATCACGGCTCAACCCAGATCTGTTCTCTAGTGGCCAGAGTCACCACATGCAGTGGAATAATTTCCTTAGACTAAAATATACAGATGGTCCCAATAATTAATACACATCAGTTTCGCAAAACATGGTAGTTCACCATTATAAACATGAGACCAAAACAAATAGTTTACAGTATGCCAAGTTCACACATGTTTCAGAAATAATTTGATTCCATTAATAATATAATAATTTATCAAAATAGTTTAGTCCTGAAACAACAATTAAATTTTCCAACAGTTCAGAGTAGGGGAACATTTATAAAAATATGTAGCATGAAACTACTTACCTGAAAAAGAAATAATATAATCCTCAAATAAAGTATGAAAGTCCAACTAGTACCCATGAACCAAGTATGAACACTACACGTCACTACTAATTAAAAATACTAAAGAGAATAATAAACTAAGTTCCCTACACTAAAGCGCACTAACACAGTTTAACCCCACTCACCGTTACTCTTAAATAATACCTAAGTTCATGTTCTTCAAGGTCTAAATTTACCCAAGACATAGGTTCCGATCGAAACTTAATTAAAAGTAACTTTAAGATAAAACAGAGTTTTAAATAAGTTTTTCCAATCTATTTGCTAACTTTGAAAATTAAAAACCCACTCCATGTTGTTCGAAAAATTTCAAAACCCTCCAGATATCAACCAATATATGTTAAGTTTCAAACCCAATTGGTTTCACTTGATTTTCTTATCAAAATAATTATCTACAATTTATTATATCCAAACAGATTGTTTTTTGTAGCACTTTAAAGAAATTGACGGTTCTCTTAGTATACACAAGCAATCAACGCAAGGCCAAAAATGTAAGAAATTAGACTCGTAACCGGTTCTAATGAAGCTGATTTGATAATTTTCAGACTTATACCCAAAGAGAACAACACTTCCGAAGTTACTGTTTTAAACCAGTTTTCTAGACAGATTTGAACGCAGCAGTTAATATGGATTTTGAATCCCAAATATTATGAGAAAATTCATATATGAAATTCAATATGTAATTAATCTACTGTAAAAATTTCAGTTTAAAATTCATTCGTTTGATATGGTTTCTTGATTTTTAAAGTTTGTGATTCTGTACATAATTTTTGGACTAAGAATTACACCATTCTGTATACATGAATTTAACTCCTCAGATTTCTTAACAGTATATATATACACAAATTACATACACCTACAACCTCCTCATCAATGAATTAAATCATAAAATAGAATAAGGATAAAAAACAAATATAAAATAAAGAAGAAAGTTAGAACCCTACCACACACCCAAAAGTTATTTGATTGCAACTTCTTTTCTTTCTTTTTTTCCTTCTCTCAAACCCTCTCCCGTGGTTGCTGTGTCGTTGCCCTGTGTCGTGAACAACTAATAAAGTAGGGTTTGTGTTTATTTTATTTTATACTAGTGGTAGGCACACATAGGTCAAATAAATAGATAAATATACAAAATATACATATAAGTTATATGCAACTCAAATAACAAGAGTATTATATATTAAGCTTGTGGTCTAAAGTTCAAGTCACACCCTACTCTATATATATATTTATAATAAATCTTGCCTCTAAATTAAAGACTTTCACCATAAATTTATTTTAGGTTTAAAATTAATTAAAAAATCATTCAATAATAATTAATTTGCACTTTAGGATTCACCATCAAAATATTTGAGATTGTGAAATTATTATTATTTAATTATTTACTTGATTTGTATATTTGGGTTCTCACACAAATAAATTGTATTCTATATTAAACTTTTTTGAGGATCAGACATTTTAAATGACAACCTAATATAAAGTGAGATTTCAGATTGAGTTTTTAGGAACCATTACATAAAATACACAAATATTTAGAAAAATTATGTGCATGTAAAATGGGAATGGAGAAAACCTTAGACAACCCCCACCCTTGTCTATATGTTCAATCAATAGTGTTTCACGATTGGTCCATTATTTTTATTATTTTTTTAAACCATGTAATTCTTTTGGATGTGTACAGCCAACCAACATGTTATTTGATGAGTCTATATCTATATATGCAAAGAAAGACTGATCAAATAAACCATGGCCAAGTTTAGTTTGTTGTAAGTTTTAAATTTTTTAAAAATCAGTTTTCTAAATAAGATTTTAAAATGAAAATACCAAAAAGGTTTTTTCTGGACATAAAAATGGTATTTTAACAAATGATGCGAAGGAACATCAAATGGAAGCCTATTCCAACCTTGAACTCGACTCTCTTGAGGGAGAAAAATAAAGTGCTTTCTACTTTCTAGAAATTTGAAAAAAAATAAATAACTACACACAATTACACGGGATAAGCTCCCCTCCATACTTGCTTTCTTCATACTCATTTATACTCCTCTTGTGGGTCTCAATTTGGACTCACTTTGATGATTCAAACTGTCTATTTCATATGTTTCTATTGGCTTTTTTGGCTTTCAAAGGTTAATATTGTAATTTTAAGTGTGACAGCAATGATCAATCAGTCCTTACAGAAGATTAATTGCCAACCAATTATCAGACGATTGTGTTTTAGTTCTCTCAGTCTCAATAAAGAAGACTTTTACTGGTGGCTTGTTTAGGAGAATCTAGTAAATAACAATTAAGTGAAGAATAATTTCAGAATTTCATTAAATAAAATGAAAAACTTACAATAATCTGACCTAGCCTCGTAGAGGTTTACAGCAACAAGCTATTTGAAACTACTTCTATGAATGAAGTGCAGTACAGAAATTTGAAGTACAGAAATGTAAAGAACTATAAAAACTGGAAGGGAAAACAAAGTAAATAAACTGGTTTTTTTATCTGAGTCTGGATCTTTCACTCTGGAGCCTTCCCTGCTATTTATACTTCTCAATGATAATCGTCGAAGTGGGCTTCAAACCATCGAAATGTCCTCCCATGATTGCTAAACATGCTCTCTCACAGTCAGTCTCACTACGCCACCTTTGCAGTTAGGCTTTTCTCCTGATTTTGAATTTGAACTATGTGGGTAACCGTTAGGCCACATCACCTTATATCCCTCGATCGTTCCAGTGCTACGCAGACCTATTATTATCAATACGGGATGACGCGTGTCTGACTATGATTGGCAACTTATATTAACTCCCCAAATTGCCATCTTTATACCACGTGTTGAATTGTGATTGGCTTTTACAAATTATACAGCTAACAGTTTCATTATCCATACAAAAAATTATGTTTATCGGATAACTATAAATACAGAAACAAATCACGTTTTGTTTTACAAAATAAATGGTTTAAATTTACAATCTTATTTGTCATTCATTTTGTAAAACAAAATATAATTTGTTTTTATATTTATAAATATTCGATGAAATTAATTTTTTGCATGGATGATCTTTATTACAGAACTTACAAAGTAAATGGTTCGGATCATCGCGATTTGAGTCCGAATTTGAGCTCAGAAGAAGAGTATGGATGAGTATGAAGAGATGCAAGTATGGATCCCAATTACACACACAACTATGAAGATGGAGATGAGAAAACCCAAATTTGAAGGCCACAATGACGTCGATCACAAAGGAGGAGATTCCAATTGTCATGACCTGAACCTGCCCCTAGAAGTTTGGATCATGACTGGCCAATAATCTCAGATTACCTTCGCCCTCAAAGACAAAATCAAATCATTATATAAATTACGGAGCTTAGCGGAAGCAAAATATAAAATTTGACATGATTAGAGATATACATCATATCGCATAACATACATAACATATTTACAAACATTCATCTGAATATACAAAACCCAAGATCAAAAGATGACTTAACAAAACTTAATAAAATTAAGCTTAACAAAGCTTAACCAATAGCAACAGCAAAAACCCTCAACACGGAGGCACATCTCAGGTGGCTTCACAAAAGGGTTGACTCCAAAGTAGTCTCTAACACTGAACTTCATGATGCTCACCTACATATATATATATATATATGAAATGGAGTGAGCTGGAAGCCTAAGTAATCTCTAAGTAAAAGGGTTAAATGAATGAGTTTCGGAACTTATCAAAACAATATGATATTCTTGACATAATTAAAGCATGTTTCCGAAATGTATAATAACAAATATAGTTCATCAAACCCTTCATAGCGTTAACACATTTCACAGTACCCAAAAGCCTTATCAGAACTTGATAGAATACCATACAGAACATTCACGGCAGAACGAAACATTCGGAACGCCCTCATTGGACGGCTTCATACGAAACGCCCATATTGGACGACTTATACGGAATGCCCACTTGGGACGACATCATACAAAATGCCCACATTGGGCGACTTATGCAGAACACCCACATTGGACGACTTCATACGGAACGCCCACATTGGACGACTTGTGCAGAACGTATATAACAGGTAGATATCAAACAGGAACGATTACAATTGAAGTCATGTGGAATGATCATTAAAGATCCACATCATACAAAACATTTACAATGAATCAATAAATTATACGAAACGTACATACATGACGAGTTGAAAACAAAACGGAACTCATTAAAGATCAAAATACATTTCCCAAGTTATTACAATAGTTGTTGTTTCAAAAAGAAACTCATTCATTCTTAGCCAAATCTCATTTTGAAAAGCTTATCATATCGCATTCATTTCAGAATTTCATGGCATGACTTAGCGTCTCAAAAGCACTTACTCGGAAAATTTATCATATCATGAACAATCATAGATTCATAACATATCTTATCATTTCAGAAAAGACTTGTCTTATCAAATATCTTGTAATCAAAATATAGATTGCATAAACCATTGTCTAACAAAGCCAATTTCAAAGTAGCTTATATAAAAATATCTTTACAAAGACATTACTCACCTTAACTAGTTCAATGTTCCTCCTCAACATTCTAGCCTACACATTCACATAACCATACACATATGGAATCACATTCTTCAAATCAAATAACGCTTTCTTCTCTTTTCGAATTCAATTACTCACATTGTTTTCTTACTTATTAGTCCCCTTTGAATCATAAGTCGTGCCTAGGTATGCTCAGAAGAAGATGTGAACGAAGATATGATCACAAAACAACTTTCAAAACTATGCTGAAATAGAGTTGGTCGCTCGAGCAGTCTGCAAAGACTGCAAAAGTACTAAATGATCAAAATGTGCGCTCGAGCCATCCCTTGATTGCTCAAGCGGTTTGTGATGTTCTGCAAAAATGCTGGAAGCTCGTAATATTCATTCGAGCCACCATTTGGTCATTCGAGTGCTCTGCAAAAATTCTGAATTTCAAAACTGAAAGATTGAGCTTCCAAACACCAATGCAAAAGCAAAATTCATGCATGGCTTGTTCTTTAAGATTTTCAAACTCTTTTTCGCTTGTACTCTTCAAAATATGCATTTGACTCTCAAATTCATGTAGTAAAACTCTTGAAGCTTTGAAAATCAATGATGCATGTACAAATTAGCTTCTAATTCAACATGGATAATAGAATTCAAACTGAAAAATGGTAAAACAAGAAAAAATCATGCATGCATGTAGAGCTATTTCAATTTTCTTCGTCTTTTTGACAATCTTTTGCAAAACACATACAAATTATCCTTATTACTCCATGAACATAACTCTAAGATGGATTATCTTTAAGAATTAAGAGTCAAATTCTTACCTAGAGCCTTGAATTAGCTAAATTCTTGCAAAACTTGAGCTTCTCTACAAAATCCTCAAGATCTTCTTCAACAATGCTTTCCCTCTTTCTAGATGAGAGCTCTCTTCTTTTTCTTAAGGTCTCTCCAGCAAAATGAACTCAAAAATGAGCTCAAAGCCTCTCAAAGCTCACATATATATATATATATATATATCATATGATTAGCTTAAATGCTAATTAGGTCATGAGGCTAATTAATCAAGACTTAGAACAAATTCAATAAAGCTTAATTTTACTGAACCAAATTTTAATTAAACTTTTCAAATGGTTCTAAATATTCTAATTAATCTATTCATCTTGTCAGTTTTGATTTCTGAAATCATTTAAGGTTTCAATTTCAAATTTAGAATAGAAATTACAACAAATAATTTTCGAATTAAACAGATATGCACTAATTAATCACAAAGCACATATGACAACTTCAAATTCACACACAATTAAATAAATATAATTATAATATGCATGTTGAGATTGCCACACCAATGGTTGACGTTATAGTTATGAGGGAGTAGAGAAAGGGCTACTACTGGTGGTGGAAAAGGTCTTTTGTGGATAGGTAAGGGTTGCACTAGTGATGACCAATAGAGAAGTTGGTAGTATTGGGTTGAAAAGTTGGGTGAAAAAGAGGGAGAATGGAGAAGAAAGAGGAAAGAGCCAAAAAAAAAAAAAATTTATGACTATGTTTGATTTGTTTTTTTAAAATAAAATAAAAAATTAATTTGATAAAAATAAATATTAAGAATATAATTTTAAATTTTTAAAACTTATTTCCAAACTCTTAAAAGATAAAATTATATAAAAATAATTATTATTTTTAAAATATTTATTTCTTTAACTAAATTAATTTTTAATTTTTTAATTTTTTTCAAAACAAGTTTAAAATCAAATTGGGTATTTGGAATAATCTAAATAAATATACTTTTTAGATTTTTACGAAAAGATATGTAAAAAAATAGAGAGATGATATGACCTAAATAAGTGCATTTATCTAATAACTGCACTTATATAAGTTATGTCAAACAAACATAATCCATATTTAGATAAGTGCACTTATATAAGTTATGTCAAATAAACATAATTTATATTTTTTAAATATTTTTTTCCCAAGTCCCACACCCTCGTGTAATTAAATTTCTCATTTTTTGTAATTATTACCCCACAGTGCAATCGTTTATAATTCATCCTTTTATATTTGAGAACTGATAGGGAGCTCGAAAGCCCCCTCCCCCGAATGCCCTGAATCTGCAAAGAAGAAGAAAGAAGAAGAAGGAAGAAGAAGGAAAGGAGGGGCCAAATCAACCAGAGGGGGGCTTAGGGCTGGGCTGCGACGGCGGGGCTGGGCAGAGGCAGGGCTGGGCTGCGACGGCGAGGCTCGGCAGAGGCAGGGCTGGGCTGCGACGGAGCTGGGCTGCGGCGGGGCTGGGCTGCGACGGGGCTGGGCTGCGACGACAACCGGGCTGGGCGACGATCGGCGATCGGCGAACCACCTCTGTTCTCTCTCTCTCTCTCTTTCTCTCTTCCCCTCTTCTCTCTTTCTCTCCTCCTCCCTCTTCTGCTCCTCCTCCCTCTTCTGCGTTTTCAGATCGAAAATGAAAAAAAAAAAAAAAAAAAAAAAATATGCCCAAAACGACGTCGTTTTGGGCATTAGGGGCATTTGGTGCAAAAAAATTCGAGGCACAAATCATTTTTCTTTATATTTTACTCAAAAAAATCCAACATGAAAAATCATGTTAATAATGCTAAAATTTCATACTTGAGTGGTGTGGTGAGACCAACAGGAGGCACGTCATGACGTGGACAAGTTGCTCACACACCAGCAAAACGTCGCCGTCTACCGATCGAAATGAAAGTGTATTTGCAATTGTTTGTCAATGTTATTTATAAAATATGCAATGTTCCAAACCAATCGTTAGATGGGGTAAATTGAATTTGCGGAAACTACATTTTGCACTCTTATACTTGCACAAAATCTTACTTTTATCCCTAAATATCAAATTGTAACACTTAGCCCCCAACATTTTTGATCAAATATCACATTAGCCCTTCTAGTATTAAACTGTTTGACTCTTTAACAGAAGTTAGTCACATGACAAACATGTTACCACTAAATGACAGCAAAGGGGAAAACTTGTTATCACAAAATAAGGCCAAAAACTTGTCAAAACAAGGTTGAAGTGTAATTTATCCAAAACTACTTGTGAAAATAAGGGCATCAGGAAAGTGTAATGCAAAAAAAACAAAGAAAAAAAAAAAAAAAAGGGCCACAAAAATCTAATAAATGCCAATATCTACATTGACACAAATGAAGCCAATATCGACATTGACACAAATGAAGCCAATATCTTCATAAATATATTGTCGGTATCCATCTAGTCAAAATGGCCACATTCATGATGCAAACATGCTGGCAGTATCCATAACTACGTAGACAAAACATGCCACATTGTCAAAAGAGTTTGATAATCAAAATAAACAACACCCCTACTTTGGGTTGTTCTCCTTAGAGGCAGATGCATTCTGAAGTGTGGACAAGGTCACAACATTCCTCCTTCTCCATGTAAATGAGGCTGGTGTTGGTGTTGATGTTGCTCCCCTTGATATGCTTCAGATGTTTGTGATGATGCCGCCTTTGTTGTTGCTGCACTTGTTGCTGTTGGTGTTGCTCTTGCCCCTCTTGTTGCTGTTGCCCTGGTTCTGGCTGCTATTGTTGCCCTCAATGTCGAAGTTGCCATTGCTGCAGAAGTTTCCCTTTGTACTTGTGAACTTGCCCTTGATGCAGATGGATTTGGTGCCCTTGGAATTGCTGAAGCTGCGCTTGGAATGGCCGAAGCTGGATTTGGTGTTGCCATTGGTGTTTGTGTTTGGGTTGCACTTGGTGTTGCCATTGGTGCTGATGCTTGGGATGATGTTGATCAAGCCTAAGTAGAAGCAAAAAATATTTGGTCCAATCAAACATATATTTAGTTGTATTTATTTAAAACATTAACAACAAAGTATGCACTCACCCTTTTTCCTTATATAGCCTAAGCTCTTCCACCTTGGTTTGTTTTTAAGTTGGTACTCCCTGTTTGGTATATTCTTGCAGCTCCTATAGTTATGGCCCCATGACTTTGGTAGGATTGGCAGGTTCATCTGGTCCCTTCTACAAGTTGGAGGCCTTCCTGGAGGCTTATGATAAACAGGAGGAAATGGGGGTACTAATCCAGTCTTGGACCACAATTTAGGACCATTTAGAGGTTGTATCATATTTTCACAAATCTTTAAATTGGTCTCTGTCCAGTAACATTCATTCACATGATCTTCAGGTGTCTCACCCTTGTTCCAGATAGAAGGCACACCATGAGCACAAGGTATACCCTTTAAATCCCACCTTCTGCATGAGCAAGTTCATCCAGGTCCACTACCCACTGATCAACATTTGAACAATCAACTTGGAACTTAGGCCCTCCTGACCGCATAGGAAAACAACCCCCTGTTTCAATTTTCAATTGCTCCAGCTTTTTCTGTATTTTTGGACATAATTTACCCTCTTGTTGCCTCATTAAGTCCCTCACTTGCATTCTTCTCATCGGCAAACACCTTACCCTGTCAAGCATTGTTATGATTGGCTAGTCTCTGGTCTCTAAAATAAACTTGTTGAATGACTCACACATAATGTTCAAGAGTATGTCAAACTTTGGGAAGGTTCTAAAGTGTGACCTGGACCAGTGACTAGGGGGTTTTTCTACCAACCACTTGAATGCCTCTTTGTCGATTCCCTTGATCTGGTCCATCCCTTCTTCAAGTTTGTGGACAGTGGTTGACGTAGCAGCACTCCACAACTTGTCCTTTAATGCCTTTCCTTTGAACTGATCTCTGTTTCTGTGTTCAGCATGTGGCACAAGCTCCTCCAATGCAGGAATCAAACCCTGCAATTAGCACAATCAATTATCAAATATAAACAATAACAATATATTAAATTAATGACATATTACATACCTTTTGTTTGCATGTAATAAATGTCCATCCATGTTGATTCTCTATGCCAATGTCTTCTATGAGCAACTGAATGAACCACAACCAAGAGCTCTTTGTCTCACCCTCCACCACTGCGTATGCTACTGGGAACATTTGGTTATTGGCATCAATTCCTACTGCACATAGTAACTGTCCAGTTTGTCCAGCTTTCAAATGGCATCCACCTAGACCAATGAGGGGCCTACACCCTGTCACAAAACCCCTCTTGCAAGCTCCAAGGCAAATGTACAATCTCTCAAAGGTAGGTTGATTAGTAGGGTCCTCAGGGTGTTCAGGAGGAGTTAACTTCATGATAATGGTTGTGTCAGGATCTGACTCTTTACAGTAATCCCAAAGTTGATTATGTTGTTCATTGTTAGTATATGATGGTTAAAGCCTTTCTCTTGGCCCTGTATAAACGACTCCTAGATGCTCCAACCACATAATCCTCCTGAACTTGTGCTTGAAAAGATTCAATTGGGGGAGTTTAGGGTTTCTCCTAATGCTATCCATACTTTTTTGACAGCCACCTAGAGTTCGCATGCCTGTTCTGAAACACCCTTCCACAATTATATTCTTTCCTATATGTCTTCACTTGCAAAATGTTCTGGTTCTGCATATTAAAAGCAAATATCATCCATCTACATCCGTCCCTACACACTGCCCTCACCCTTGTTTTCTCATTCCTGACAAACTTCACATTCTTACCATTCTTTATTGCATACTCTCTCACTGCAGCTCTAAATTCTGTTGCTGAACCAAATAACATGCCCACTTTAAATTCAACATTGGTCATTAAGTGTCAGGATTAAACTCTGGATACTCTCAACCTCTTCTATCCTCATCACTGGAGAAATAAACTCTGGATACTTTTGACCTCTTCTATCCACCATCTTGCTCAAGCTCTACACCCTCTAGTTCAATGTTTGTAAACCCATATGTATACTCATCTGCTACATCCTCACTGTCATCTACACTATCATTTGACCTCACTGTCATCACCATCATTTTCAACCTGAACATCATGACTCTTATCTACACTAATCTACAGAAACATCAACATTATCAGCAATTAATTCCTCTATTTGATCACTTTCAATTTGACTAATCACTTCTCTAGGTTCACTACTCCCAGAAACATCACATGACTTCACTTGGTTGTCCCAACAATCCATTACTAGAACATTTTCTAAGTACACTTTAATGACTCTACTAGGAGGCATTTGAGCAATCATTTCAACCAAATTAGCATCAGTTGCTACCAACCTTAAAACATTATCTAAGTCCATCCCATGGATTCTGTAGAAGTAAATAATTAAACCATCATACCCAAATTTCTTTACATCATGATTAAAGTCAAGTAAAGAAAATTTAGCAGGATCACAATTTTCAACTAAAGTAATGCTTCCACTAATGTACATCTTTCTTGGAGAGTAAACAAAGTCACCCCCATGGTGAATCTCAACAGTAAAACAATAACCATCCCCTGTAGAAAACAGTTTAGAGACCACAAAGCCATAAACAAATTTTCTTCAACCATTTTAGTTAAACAATTCATAAACAAATGAGTTTAGGGACCACAACGTCCACAAATCTCCATTGTGAACTAAAAGTGTGTTTGGTTCATGGATTTGGGTAGGGATTTGGAAAAGGAAAGAGAAAAGGTGTTTGAAATGTAGCTACATTTCATTTACATTTCACATACTTTTTTCCTTTTCCTTTCCAAATTCCTATACAAATCCATGAACCAAACACAATACAAGTGTTAATACAAGCAGACAAAGACTAGCCAACACACTTGGGACCACATTTTTCTTCAACCAATAAAGTAGTAAATAAAAAAATCAGACAAAATTACATTTGATCCCAGAAATTGTTCTAGAAACCCACACCCAGAACCAAACCAAAAAAAAAAAAAAGATAAATCAAGAAATTATTGTAAAAACCCACACACACAAACAAACGACAATCAATTGTTATAAAATATTGCAAGGTTATGCTTTACCTGATGAATGCGCACCTCTGTCTTCCATTCCCTTCAATTCGTGACTCACTTTTTGCAAAACCTTAATAGTTCACCATTTGCATTTTGGTTTAGCCCTAAATTGATATAAATTTTGGAACAATCACATAGTGTATTGGCGGGACATATGGTCAATTTCCCTCTTCCCCAATTTAGTAATCACATGCATATCATGTGACTAACTTCTGTTAAACAGTCAAACAGTGGAGTAATAGGACAATGTGACACTTGACCAAAAGTGTAGGGGGGTTAAGTGTCACAATTTGATGTGCAGAGACCAAAGTGAGATTTTGTGTAAAGTGTAGGGGTGCAAAGTATAATTTACCCATTGAATTTTGTAATGAATAATGAGATGAAGAGAGAGAGAGAGAGAGAGAGAGGAGGCAGTTGCCAATTCAGATAGAGAACTTTGCATTATACAGTATTGTCTTTCGTTTGGGGACCCATGGTTTATGAAAAGTTAAAAAGATACTGAAATTGTAAAAGGCAAACATTTCAAATGGATTTATCAAAACAAAATATTTAGATATGGATTTATCATATCTGTGTTGTTTCCTCTCTAGAAAGAGACAAATTCAAGAGATTCCATGGCAAGTTGGTTCTTTGAGTCCATTCCATGTGACCTTGTCAGATTCTCTTTTATCAATTTCCCATCTCTTTTCTAAATCTGCCTGCAAATTTTTACAGCTAATGAATGAACCAAGGAGAAATCATATCTGGTATGTCTAATATAAATAATCAGTATCTCAGTGTTCACTTTTTCAGAAAGCTACAAAATAAAATTTAAAATTATTTATCGAAGAAAGGTTCAGTTCTTACCAGCTTACATTTCAAGTCAGAGATTTCCTGCTGTCTCTTATATGCAAAAAACTTCAGTGACTGAGACAGAGAGAAAAAATAAGAACAATCAAATCCCAGTAACCAAAAGATAACATATGTCGTAAGAAAACAAGAATGAGCTTTACTTACTCCAATCCTCTGCATTTCAAGAGACCTGTGTAGTGCTTCTCTTTTGCTCAGAAGATTTGGAGGCACCAAATTTAAAGGCCGTCTATAGTTTTTCCCTCGGTAAATAATGATAGCATGGCCTTCTTTCAGCTTGTCTACTGAAACTAGTATTCCACCACTTTCTACTTCAAGATGTTTTGCAGTATAAAGGACCTGCGAATATAATCTCTGCATTGTAATCACCTTGGCAATTTCTCTGTGTTTCCAGTGCTGATGCAAACCTTCTATTACACCATCAAAGACCCCACGCCTTCCTGCAGACACAGTATGTTAAACATTTTCAGACATACAAACAAATACACATAAAAATGAAAATATGAAAACAATTCTAAGGCAAACAGAAATTTCCAGAGAAATATCCTTGCAAACAAATAATTCTGATACTAAAAAACGAAACTCATTTTGAGTTGGTGGGATTTGATTCATCCATAGAGAGAAATAAAATATCTTGCTTACCAAGAAGTAAATTGCTGTCCATCTTCAATCCCATTTTCCTAAAGCATTCTCTCTCCTCTTGTGTTAACATTTCCTGGTCTGCATCCTGCTCAGAAGGCCTCCATGCAGAATTTAGTTTTGATAACTCCATTGTTGACTTCCGTATCTTCACTTTAAGCTGCATAAAGCCATATAAATGCATAACAAATTTCTCGATAGTGGAATGCAAAATGACGAAAATAGCTTCAATCTTACAATAAAAAGCTTTCGTTCTTGATTTCTCAGTTGCTTCTTTAGTATTTCTTTTTCAGCCTGTAGTTGAACGTCAACCTCCCCATTTCTATTTTTCAGGTTTGCACATTCTGATTGAATATTCTTGAATTCTGATAAACTTCCACTTGTGCTAGTGTTTACATGTGATTCATCGGCCATGTGAAAAGTTTCAATTGCTTTTAAGCGTGCAACTTCTTCCTGAATTTGACATTTTGAAAGCTCCATTTCTCTCTCCGCCACTTGGTTTGCAACTCCGTCAGTAAGAAAGTCCTTGCCTCTATAAAGTATTATAATGAACTTGTTACGCAACAACAGAACTCCACCTGTAAGACACTGA
This sequence comes from Camellia granthamiana, assembly GCA_036172215.1. NCBI lineage: Eukaryota > Viridiplantae > Streptophyta > Magnoliopsida > Ericales > Theaceae > Camellia > Camellia granthamiana. Next base: position 71,451,730 of record CM069915.1, on the reverse strand, counting down.
AGAAGTAAGACAGCAGCACTTTAGTAAGTCTCCCATCAGAACACTTCTTACAACAATGTAATAATCTAAGAAACACAGGCTATTCAAAAAGGGTCTTATTTGTGAGCAACATTTTTATGGAACTCTTTAAACATATATAACTTACAAGTACAGGTCCAATATGAGCAACAAAATGGCTTCTAGGTCATGAATCTCAAATACGTACAGCTTCTAGTTATAAAACTTGCCTTGAGCTCATATGCCATTTGTGCATTATTAGTATTTGGAATTCCAAACTTCACAGCAATCTTCACTATATGACATTTTTCCCACAGTTTTAAAATAGCAGCAGCCAAGCCCTGAAGTTTTCTGTTTCTACCTTCAAAACAAAATTGAAGAAAAATTAGCGAAAGGGAAACTTAAACAGCAACATGTATACACTAGAGCACTCATGTTGATGCAGCACACGAGTTTGAAGCAAGTTTAAGCTAACTTAGGGTTTAGTGAAATAATGCTAAGGGTGGGTGGTTTAGGATTTGGTTATGAATGGTTTGGGCTTAAGGAGACCAGAATTTGGTGACAAAATAAAGACTGTTCATGGGCTGAAAGTAGTAATCTGTGAACAGAGACAGAATAGGAAAAGAGAAAAAAGATCAAGAAAACTAGGAATCACTCCTAGAATCCCTTAGACATCACACCTAGGATTGGGTTGCATCACACAAACCCTAAAGAGGCTCAAAGCTCTGGAAATTATATAAATTCTGATTGTTATTTTATTAGAAGCAATAGATTGCTTTATATAGGACTAGAAGCCTTACTTAACCAGCTAGGACCAAAATAGGAAACTAAACTACTATAAAATCTTTGACTTCTAAAACTTATAATGTCAAATAAAACTCATAAACATATTAAACCAATACCAAGACCCATGGATCAACACAACGACCCATTATTGAGACCCGCTCCAGAAATTCTGCAAATTACAAAAATACTCTTGCCCCTAAAACATAAATATATATAGAGGAAAGACTCAAATTAATTAACTTATTCCAGTTCCCAAGTGGGCCCGGCATCATCCAACACATGCCAAATCAAAACTTGAGCCTTAGAAGCATCATTGCCACGCCGTTTATAGACTTTACGCTGCCACTTGTCTCCATCACATGTTCATAACTTGTTCACAGCAAAGCATATTTGACGTCATGCACAAAGAAAAAGCATAAAGTTATATAAATTTATGATAACATTATATTAGCTGATGGGAAAAAAGTTAAGTACCAAGTACGAAATGAAACGGTAACGGGCGAGCAAGCTTCCTCAAGTATGTCAGTTCATCATCTGTCAGCTTCGCTCTAGCATAAGGTGGGCAAAGCCTAAATGGTGGCTTGAATCCAGGAACCACTTCTGGAAGCAAGTCTGCATCTACAGGCAAAGGCTTTGGCCTCCACCAATCAATGAAGCGGGGTCCCAAGCCATCCAATAATCTATCAGCTTCCCTTTCGTACAAAGAACCATTTATCGGTATATTTGCCATTTCACCATCGTTTCTGCTTTTCATTTCTTCCCCAGTACTTTCATCTGATTCTACTTGAGAAAGAGTCATGTTGAGTTTTATTTGATGATTTCTGATATTCAAGGAAGGAGTTGTTTGACCTCTAGCAAAACCTGAATGCATCTTTGAAAAAGATCTCAATCTGAACTGATAATTACATCCTCTATAAACAACAAGTGCATCTTTCTTGCACCATACAACTAAGCCTCCAGTCTTGATCTGATTAATAAGTTAAAATTAAGAAAGCAACCATCAGAAAATCTTTAAAATCAAACAAGAAAAACAATAATCAAAGATGATAAAAGCAACTTAGAAATAGATATTGCTGAACCAGCTGAAGTTCTCTAAAAATCTATGCATACCAGATAAATGAGACAGTGGGATTGGGTAATGGGAGACATGGTCGAAGTGAGAAGGAAATTAAACATGAAAAACAGGCATGCCCAAACTAACTCCAAATGCATACTAAGCTTGAAATCTTGATGTAATAAGTAGCTCCAACAACTAGGCACAGAATTACAAGCATACAAACAATTTAGCATCCGAAAGACCGTGAAATTGAGTGTATTTTATGCTTTATCTTTTTGCTCTTGCTGCACTTGACCCTAAAGCTATTACCACAGGAGTTAGCATACACTTTACCAGAAGGAATTCTAAACAGTTGCTATTCCAGACATGGTTTCATAAGAAGAAAACAGCGTCGCATTGACATATTAATAAAGCAATTCTTTCACCATGCAATGCACAATCTTATAGCAGCCCCCAGTACAAGTGAACCTAGGTCTCTATACGTGAACTCCCAAGTAATAAGAAAATTAAAAATTCATGGGTCTAGGGTCTAAAGAAAGTAAAGAAAACATACCTCAACAATTTCTCGAGCCCTATCCATATTCCGACACAGTGGCAAATCGAATTTCACCATGGCAAGTTCATTGTTCTTCCAAATCTGATGAATCTGATCAATAACAGTGTGAGTCACCCCAGCTTTCATAACCTTGACCCACTTCCTCATCCTTGCAGCCTCACCCCTCAATCTCCCAAGCAACTCCCCATCAAGACTCACTTCAGCAGCAGTCACCAACTTCTCTTTCTTGGCTCTCCTAAACACGACCCTCTCATTGCTTTCCCACGGCATTTTCTCCCCAAACTTTGGATTCCCATCTTCCCCCAATTCTCCTAATGAAAAATCAAATCCAATTTCTTCTGGGTTTTTCTGGGTCTCTTCCGAACCAAGCGTTTCTTGAAGTTTCCCGACGCCTTCGAAAATCTTCTTCATTGCCTTCTTCCTTCTTCCACCACTAACTCTGTCAATCAATGACGGGTCGGGATTTTCTTCTTCGTCGTTGGTCAAGTTGTTCTTCTTCTTTCTTGGTTTAGAGAGGTCCAAGACTTGATTAGGATGAAGAAGAAGAGTACCCTTCATCCACGGAGCTGTGGGCATCTTAATTACCGCATCGGAGCGTAAAATTGGCTCTGCTGATAACAAATAATCTGGGTTTGGGGATTGAATGGTGTAGGGGGTGGAGGTGGATGGGAGGGATTTGAGGGAATTGGAGGGAGGGATTGATTTAGGGCTTCTAAAAGAACTGGTGTAGAGGAGGGAGAGTGAAGTGGGAATGTAAGAGTTTGAAATTGGGTTAGAGATGTGAGGGAAATGGTGGATGTTTGATGATGGAGGAAGAAGAGCAGAACGAAAGAGAGTGGCAGCCATGGATTATAGATAGTCAGCTCTCACTTCTCAACTCAGAGAGCAGAGGATGGTTTGGCCGTTTTTACAGTTTTATTTCATCTCTGCTCTTCTCAGCTCATATCTTTTGTTTGGAAGTAGAATTGATAGAGAATCCTCTACACCTCTTATCTTGGGCAAGGAATTCTTTTCGAGAAAAGTTAGAAATCATGAAAAAAAAATTTCATGAAAATCATCATGAAAGAATTATGATTTTTAAATTATCTTGATTAGTGTATAGTGTTTTGTTTTGAGAAAAGGTAGGGATCATGAAAAAACTTTCATGAAAATGATCATGAAAGATTTATGACTCTTAGATTACCTTGATTAGTGTGTAGTGCTTTATTTTAAGTGTAATCCAAGAGTCATAAATATTTCATGATCATTTTCATAAAAGTTTTTTCATGATACCTAGTATTGCTCTTTTGTTTTAAGTGTAATTCAAGCACCATAAATTTTTCATGATCATTTTCATGATACCTAGTATTGCTCATTCTTTTCTCTCCCAAATTCTTATTTCTTCATGTATTTTTAATTTCTGAAAAGATAATTGTATTTTTAATTACAAGATTATTTTAAAATTTAGAAATATAAAAATTATAAAACTAAAAATTTATTAGAGCCTAAGAATAGAGAATCATCTACCCTATGACCCAACAATTTGAAACAAAATGACTTATAAGGTCATCTTCAATTCTTTCGATTTTTCATGAATTAATTTATTACAACTGGTCGGGCGGCCTGAGTTTTTTTGATGTCCAAGGGAACCCATTAAAATAGGATCCTTCATATATAGTGTGGAAATTTTTTTTGAATAAATGAAAAGTACTAGTGAAAAAAAAAAAAAATGAAAAATACTTATAAATATTTATTAAAAAGTAGGCACAGAGGGTTTGAGAAAATGTTATTTTTTTATTCCTTGAGAAATCTTACACTCAAATCTAGAACCTTATTAATTACGGGTGTAGAATTTCATAGACTACAACTTACCTGAATATTTTAGAATATATTCTAGAATAGATTCTGGAATTATATACAAATATCTATAACCCTTATTAATTAAGAATAGATTCTAGAATTATGTACAAATATTTCTCATTCTTTAAATGAAATAAAAGTTAACAAAATCATGTCACAAAAATTAGATTAAAACAAATAGGGTACTGAAATTAAATTTAATAAATTAAAGCAATGAAATTCATAATTTAAAAAAAAATGTGGAGATACTAGATTAACAAGCAACGTCCCCAAATCAAATCAAAAAAGAAGAGCAGTGAATTTTTAAAAATAATTTGGGTACATAATTAGATTTAGGGCAGAGAGAGAGAGTGAGAGAGTCGACTCATTGTCACCGTCACCGTCGATGATTCGATGATTCAATGCCGTAGAGACACCACATGATTGTAAAATTTCGACCCACCGTTTACTTCTGGCCATTTGCTCTCTCTCTCTCTCTCTCTCACAATTGCTTCCAAAGCTTCAACACAAGATTGGGGGAGGGACACATAGGAATCTATCTAAAATTACAAAGTGGTAGACTTTTTGTTATAAAAAATGCTTGGTAACCTGAAAAAGGAGGGGCTCGAATGGCCTGAACGGGTGTTCACCGGATGTCCACCCGAATGACCTGCCGAATGTCCGCCTGGACGACCAGGTGTAAACTTGTCTACCACGGTTGTCACCTTTGTCAACCGCGGCTATCAGTCTTCTCACCGGACAACGGGTAAGATGAATTTCGAGTCATTCGGACCAACTTCAAATTCAGGCTGCCAAGCAATGCTCTCGTATAATCTTGTTGATCAAGTTTGCGCTCCTCCAAACGTCGTTGCTTTATTCCTTGAAAACACAAACGTGAGCTAGCCGGCGGGTGTGTGCCGGATACCTCTCCGATGCCTAAGTCAGCAAAATAGACAAATAGACAAAAGCACTGTGTATTCCAAAAATCAAAGTTGTGTTACCTCTACATAGGTTCTGTTGAGAGCTTTTATAATTTTTGCCTAGCATAATCCTAGTAGGACTCTTACTCCTCAATGTAGAGCCTTCCTAGGAACCACACTTGCAAAAGATAATGCTTATCCCTTGACACCCTTCTCACTACTTTAACCAAGTACAATGGTTTTAGCTCGGTAGTATAACAAAACGACCGAGCTAATATTGCCATGCTTAAGCGGTAGATTTGACCGAGCTTTACCTAGATCGGATCTTCCCTTCATTGCTTGTACCTCGGTCAGGCATACTCCAACTGGGCTATTTACTTAAGACTGAGCTAACTATGTCCAATAGCGACCCTAGCTCAGCGCTATTATGCGTGATGCTTAGCTTGGTCTGAGCTTCACCTGGGCCCAACTCGTTAGCTCTAAGACCGAGCTATATCAACCCTTACCCCAGCCCATTTGTGCGGCCCAACTTTACAAAGAAGGCCCTTCCTTAGCTCGGCCCAATTTACTTATAAATCACCCTCTCAATTGCCCTTTAATCCCATCTAAGCAGCATGATTGGGATTATTTTCTTCCAGCTGAGCTAAGAACATTCAATTCAACCGAGCTCATATTCTACCAGCCTATCGAATAGTCCGGTCTATAAACGTCCCTTCAATTGCTTCTGCACATCTGAATCGTTTTCTATTCCATGGACACATGGCTGGCTCTTATTGGCCTAGCATAGCTGTCACCGCCGTCTTCATACTCCGAAAAATTTGAACAATCCCGCCTTTTTCACACGCTTTATACAAAAAACCTTACGTTTTGAACCAACCACTTCTTCTATTCATCTTCTCTCTCATGTCCTCTGAATCTTCATTCTTACAACCCTAGCATCTGCCAAGCTCGTGTTTCTACTGGTACTATTTCAATCTTCGGTCCCTCCATTTTGAATTGGTACGTGGCTCAAATCTTTTCTTTTTTCTTTGTTCATTTCACGAGCACGCATAGTATAGCAGTATATACACATGTTTTCTGAAACACATTCTTGTAGTTTGAACACAAATCTTCAAAACCCACCTTTATCTGGATATTACAATCAATCCGTTTATGAAATCCCCTTGATCCAAAATATTACTCCGACGGTGATAGGAACTGGTTTGCCATAGGTGCATTTTAGACTGAATTAGAAGCCTCTCCCATCGACCAAGCTTAAACTTGCAACCATTCCTTACACTACGGCCGAACTAAAAAACCATCCTACCAATAACCGAGCAAAAAACTAGGAGCCTCTCCTTGTGCTACGACCGAATCTAGAAAGCTTTAACCAATGACCGGGCTATAACTTGGGGCCAATCCAGCTCTCTGACTTAGTCAAAATCGAACTAAGAATGGGCTGCACCCTCCCCAGGCGCACTAGGGTTTTTTGCTTTTATTTTTTTTCTTTTTTAGCCCGGTCCAGTGATATGGGCATAACACTTGTTATTTCCACTTTGCAGACTTGTCTAGGCTAGCCAGGCATGCCTTTGCACCCTGCCCCTACGCAGCTCTGCTCAACCAAACCAATCAAAGCCCCAGTCACGCCGAGCTAGGCTTAATTTATTCACAGTTTTAAGTTAATCATGGGGAAATACCGATTCCTAGTAAACTCACCAGGGGCTATTGCCGAATTCCGCAAGGACTACAACATCCCTGATAACATCCAGCTTTCTCTAGCCGAGCTAGATACAACTCCATGGGAAAAACAGGGTTTCGTTCCCTTCACCGTCCTTTCTATCGTAGAGGCCGGACTCTGATTCCCTGTTTAGCCACTCTTATGTGAATTTCTTAGGCAGACTAGACAATGCCCAACCCAACTTAGCACCAATTCTTATAGAATAATAAATGGCATCGCCGAGCTAAATCGCCGACTTGGCCTCAACCTCGGTTTAGCCGAACTATTTCACCAATACTCACTTGGCTAAAATGACGACGGCTAGGTATACTATTTAAGAATAAGATGCCACTGAGAGAAAATAATAAAAAAAACACACCGGATAAAGATTTAAACGATGACGACTTTTTCTGGGTTTCTGGTAACTTTGAAGACCAGGAAGCCCTAATACCGGGATACAGAATAAACTGGAATAAAGGAGTAGCCGGTATGAATACCTCGGTTTAGCTTGTGCTTTCTTTAGTTTTTACTGTCTATAAGTTTGGCACTGTGCTAACCGTTTGCTTTTTCCTTATGCAGACTTGAACCAACTAAAGTTGCAGTACCAATACCCCAATCTTGACGCACTCCGCGCCGCACTCCGATACCGCGATCGAGGTTGGACCAAGCTACTTAATTTTGAGCCGACATACAGATACAGTAGCAAGAAGAAGACCAGGGTGACAGATTTCCTTTTGGAACCTTCACCTAAGCCAGATCCAACCCTTCCAAGAATCAACCTTATTCCATTAACCGAAGAACAAGAGATGACAAACTGCAAGCTGTACGAGCCCTAATTACCGAAACAAATCAAGCTGGCCAAGCTCAAACCGAAGCACTACATGCTAGCCAAACAAACGAGGCAGTGGTAGCCCTTCCAACAGCCCGAGCCTCGTCATCCCGGCCGAACAAGCAAGCTCGCACTTCATCGGCCGAGCTACAACACCTCGTTGATAAAGATGACACAGTGTTCCCTCCACCCCCGCAGCCGAGTTCAGAGGCTGCGCATTCTGACCGGGCTAGCTCCTCAGAGTGGGTTCCAAAAATAACCTATAAGAACCGAGCCATCACGACCACAGACTCAGTGGTGGTTGATAAAGACCACACACTTGCTTTCAATTTGGCCAAGAGCGTATGTCTGCCACTCAACATGGAACATCACGACCACCTTAGCGAGCTCAAGGCCATCCGCTCGGCTACTAAGTCGATGGTGCCAGTAAGTGATCAACTCTATTTGTTTCTCCATTTCCATTTTTCCCAACAATTTGCTCGATTTCTATCTTGATCTCACTCCCCTTTTGTACGCCATGCAAAAGAACCACGTTGCTTATAAGCGTGTGCTGGAGCTGCGTAAGACAGCTTGATTGGCTGTAGCAGACGTCAATACCAAAACAGCCGAGCTGAAAGAAGCGAAGGAAAAAATGACCGAACTTGAATCTAAAGTAGCCCGTCTTACTGAGCTAGTCAATTCGGCAGAGGCAAACAAATAGAAGGCTCTGGCCGAGTGAAAAGACCGCTATCTGCGCGAGCTGGCCAAGCTCGAGAAAAAGAAAGACGCCGAAATCACCGAACTAAACAAGAAAATGGGGAACGCTGAGGACAGGGGTCACAAGGAAGGTAAGGCCACTTATATCGTGCAATGTGAAGTTGCAAAAGACATATTCTTCAAATGTGGATGGAAGGCGGCTGCGATGAAGCTCGGTTATGGCGAAGAAACCGAGGTCTGCCTGAACCCTCCTCTCTACTTCATTCCAACCTATATGGCGGACTATGCGAACGCAGTCCAACAAAAGTTTCTTCAAAAAGGGAAGGAGGACGAGGGACCATGCTCCTGAAAACAACACCCAGCTCGGTCGCCAGTCTATCTCTCCCACTCCAGTGGACTCCATCCCACCTTCACCTATTGTGACTAACCTGGTGCCTTCGACCAAGCTCAACTAAGGTGCGCTTGCCACAACCGAGCTACCTTTGAGTCAAGCCCGGGTTGATTTGGACACCGATTTGGAAGATCTTTTCTCCTGACTTTTTCTTTTTCTCTTTTTTTTGTTATCAAGAAAGTTTGTAACCAAGCCAAAGCCCCACCTTTTGTAATGCACTTTGGAATGAAATCTTCAATTTGCTGCATCTTTTTGTTCGGTTTATGCTTTGTCTTGTAATCTATTTGGTCATACCTGCCAAGTCTCTTCAGCCTAGATCCTTTAACTCGGCTGAAGAGCATTCAAGGTTGGTTATTCCAACCAACTTCTCTTCAGCCTAGATCCTTATTTCGGTTGAAGAGTACTCAAAGTTGGTTATTCGAGCCAACCTCTTCAGCCTAGATCCTTATATCGGCTGAAGAGAAATAAATGTTGGTTATTCCTGCCAACCTCTTCAGCCTAGATCCTTATCTCGGCTGAAGAGAAATAAATATTGGTTATTCCTACCAACCTCTTCAGCCTAAATCTTTATCTCGGCTGAAGAGAGATAAATGTTGGTTATTCCTGCCAACCTCTTCAGCCTAGATCCTAATCTCGGCTAAAGAGAGATAAGTGTTGGTTTTTCCAGCCAACCTCTTCAGCCTAGATCCTAATCTCGGCTGAAGAGAGATAAGTGTTGGCTTTTCCAGTCAACCTCTTCAGCCTAGCTCCTGATCTCGGCTGAAGAGAGCTCAGTGTTGGTTATTCCAGCCAACCTAGAGCCAAGTGTTTGGTTTTTCCTACCAAACTTCTTCAGCCTAGATCCTAATCTCGGCTGAAAAGAGCTCGACGTTGGTTATTCCTACCAACCTAGAGCGAAGTGTTAGTTCTTCCGGCCAACTCTACTTTCTTTGCCCCTGGCTCACTAAAACAACTTTTACAGAGGAAAACAATTATGCTAAAAAGGAAACTACTTGTTTTATTTGAAAAAAGAAAAATTACAAGTACTTTAAAGAAAAGCTAAAAATAAAATAGTTTGAGATTGGCAGTGTTCCATGGCCTGGGAATGACCTTACTGTCTCCATCTTCCAAGTGATATGCCCCATTTCCTGCTAATCCAACCACTTTGTATGGTCCTTCCTAGTTGGGTCCCAACTTGCTATCTCCGGGTACCACAGTGTTTCCCATTACTTTGCGCAGCACCCAATCTCCAATCTTAAATTACCTTGGATGTACCGTTTTGTTATATTTTCTGGATAACTCCTGCTGGTATGAGGCAATGTGAACTATAGCTTTTTATCTTCTCTCTTCTGCAAGGTCGAGTTCCAGGGCTATGGCTTCTCCATTTAAATCTGGGTCAAAATTTTCACTTCTAATAGTGGGGAGGCCTACTTCTAGTGGGATTACTGCTTCTATGCCATAGGCCAAGAAAAAAGGTGTTTCTCCAGTTGACCGCCGAGGTGTGGTATGGTAAGCCCATAAAACATGAGGAAGCTCCTCAGCCCACTTGCCTTTTGCTTTCTCCCGCCTTTTCTTCAATCTATCTAAGATGACTTTGTTTGATGCTTCCACCTGGCCATTTGCTTGGGGGTATGCCGGTGTAGAGTTGTAGAATTCTATCTTGTATTCCTCACAAAAGCCTCTAAAAATTTTGCCATCGAATTGAGTGCCGTTGTCAGATATTAAAGCCTTAGGTATGCCGAATCGAGTGATGATATTCTACCAGACGAACTTCTTCACATCTTTCTCCTTTATTGATGCGAGTGCTTTTGCCTCCACCCACTTTGTGAAGTAGTCTGTTGCTGCAAGAAAGAACTTTCTATTGCTGGGTGCTGTTGGAAGTGGTCCTAATTGTCACTGTGAGGACTGGTTGCCATACGCTGCGGCGCCATTCAGACTAGGGGCAACTTTCCGTTGCCATGCGATGCGCTGCGGTGCCATTCAAACAAGGGGCAACTTTCCGTTGTCATGCAGTGCCGTTCAGACAAAGGGCAATTCTCCTTCGGGTCTGAGGTTGTGCATCTCGAGAGTGGGTTCCGTGCTTGTTGAGCAGTGGTCGTTTGCAAAAATAGTTTTTGAGAATTTTTACTGAGGTTGACTAATTCTCTCGAAAATTATTCCACTTTTCCAAAACTGGACCATTTCTTGGACCCAAAAAAGGAAAATTTTCAGTGCTCATAACCTAACTCGTATGATTTCAAATCAGAAAATTGAACAAGCGCGTTAATCTAACTCTCATTTTGGTTAAAATTGTTTTAAGGAGAAGCCAAAAAAAATAAAAAATGGTCAAAATAATGAACTAGGGGCACAGTTGAGTCAGGCTTCCTGTCTTTCCCCCGTTGTTAATGCATTTGCCAGAAAGGGCACCATACTTGCAAGAAAGGGCACCCTATTCGCCAGAAAGGGCATAGCGGAAGCTAACAGAAAAGGGCTGAAAGCTCTCAACATCCTCCAAGCAACGAGGTATCAAGCCAAGTGCGAAGCATGAACTAGAATGGATCAAGATATTCCACTCCCTTGTCTGGACACATTTGATCATGTCCAAACTCCCCAGCAGAACATCGTCAACCGATGTCAGCTGCAGATTTGCTACACACCCAGTTGTAGCGCAACCCCTCTGCAGGAAAGTTCACTGTTGTGGGCAGAAGAAAAAGAATCTAGCAGAATGCTAGAGGCAAGAGCTCGCAACTTCTTGTTTATCCATAAACCACCCAGGGAAGAGATAAAAAATGAGAGATTAAAGAATAGAGAGATGTGCGCTGAGAGGAAAAGCGAGGAAAGGGTTTTGAGAGAAAAACAGAGCTTGAGGGCCGAGTGATGTAAGAATCACAAATGAGAAAGGGTGGGAAACAATACCCAGAGAAACAGGCTCCCTGTGCACGTCTGAGTGTCGTGTCTTTTTGTTTTATCTCAATTCTTATTTCGAGTCGTTTCGAGTGTTACTCGATGTGTTTAGGTTGTTTACCTTTTGTTTTCCGTTGTTGAGTCGTAGTGTGCTGTGTTCAGTCGTAGGCTCAATACCCCGATCAAGAACTCATCTCTCAATTTCAAAAATAAAATCGTTTTGCGCTCCGAGTGCTGTGTCATTCTCTACATTTGTGCAAAACAGGATCTGTTCTTTCATAAAACTGCAGGGTTTAACCCAGGTCACATGAGAACAATAAAACCAAGACCTATCTGAAGCTATATAGGTTCCAGACTGCAAAGCAAAAGAAAAGAGGGAAAATGTCGGGTATCTGAGTTTGTTTCAGCTTAAGTAAGTTCCGAGATTACATTCCGTGTGTACCTCTTCAGGTCTTGCCAATGCTCTGAAGTATGAGTGTGCCTCTACCTCAAGCTCAAGATCAAGTCTGCTTCAAGCCAGAATGGCGCTCAGAAGTGCTCTCCCTGAGTATCATTCCCTGCCAGAGGCATCTCAACTGTGTTCGCAATGAGTTCCTAGGAGACTAACTGCGACGGTGGAAACTAGAGTTCGAATGGCTATTGCCTAGAACGCAAAAGTTCAGGATTTCCGAGACTAAAGTCTGGTTTAAATACCCGGAGGCGTGTCCTCGGCTTGAAATCTGTATGGAAGCCCCATAGGTTGAGATAGCGTGTATGCACCTCAATTCTGGATACTGAACCAACCTAGTCTGTCACCACGTTGGAGAATAGGGAAAGTTGTGAATATGATCAGGAAGAAAGGCAGTATCCAAAGTGTTCTACATGAAGAACCCTTGTCAGTATTTCAGAGCCTTTGTACTGTAAGAAAGGTAAGTGTTCGAAGAGCACGAGGGGAGATCCCCCATCAGAGTAGAGCGGTTCATCGCCACTCACCCCATGAGGTGCTTTCTAAAGCGCCGCTAGGTTTGTTTATTGAATTCCTTAAACATCATGCATTCGTATTGCATTGTACCTATCAAGTTTCTTTCTCATTCATGTACGACATTGTATGTACGGTTCATTTGAAACTAGCGCAACCAGGCGATATTATATGTACGGTTCATTCAAAGAAGTTCCGTTTAAGGTCATTTGCTTTAGTGTATCTATCACACTTCATTCACTTCATTTGCTTTAGTGTATCAATCACACTTCGTTTACTTTAGTGTATCCATCACACACTTCATGTACTCTGTTCACATAGTGCATCTATCACACTTTGTGTTCACCTATAGTGTATCAATCACACTTCATTTACACTTGTTCACATAGTGCATCTATCACACTTTGTGTTCACCTTTAGTGTATCCATCACATTTGTTCACTAAGTGCATCTATCACACTTTGTGTTCACCTTTAGTATATCAATCATACTTTGTTCACTAAGTGCATCTATCACACTTTGTGTTCACCTTTAGTGTATCCATCACACTTGTTCACTAAGTGCATCTATCACACTTTGTGTTCACCTTTAGTGTATCCATCATACTTGTTCACTTAGTGCAGCTATCCCACTTTGTGTTCACCTTTAGTATATCAATCATACTTTGTTCACTAAGTGCATCAATCACACTTTGTGTTCACCTTTAGTATATCAATCATACTTTGTTCACTAAGTGTATCTATCACACTTTGTGTTCACCTTTAGTGTATCCATCACACTTGTTCACTTAGTGCATCTATCACACTTTGTGTTTGCCTTTTGTGTATCCATCACACTATGCTCACTTCACCCTTTATGTATCAATCACACTTTGTTCATATAGTGTATCTATCACACACTCGCTTTGTATCTATCACACTATGCCTACTTTGTGTATCTATCACACGCTCGCTTTGTGTATCAATCACACACATTCACTTTTGTGTCCATCACACTATGCTCACTACGTTCACTTTGTGTATCTATCACACACATTCACTTTGTGTATCCATCACACACGTTCGCTTCGTGTATCTATCACACACGTTCGCTTCGTGTATCTATCACACATGCACACTGTATTCGCAGTGAGAATTGCAATAATTCTCTTACATCCTTTCTGCATTGTAATGTAGCTTGGTTTCTACTTGCTTAAAACTGTTGCATTGTTATGCTCCGTTACAGCTTTATTTTCATGATCATAAGTTATGCTCGGCTTTGTGCATATCATTTGCATCTTGCCCCTGCCTGCGGGCGCATCTCATTATTATCTTGCTTTATTGTCTGAGTCTTCAGCCTTGTCAAAAATGGGGTCGTCTCTGGGTTTTGACACTCACTTCCGTCACTTTGTGACTGTTGAGTTCTGTCAAAGAAGGGCAACTGTAGACACCCCATTTTTGACCGCCCTTAAGACTTGGGCACTACTGACGGTTTACTTGGTGGTGAAAGGTGTGTAGGGCAAAAGTTCGATTTCTTCGGCAAGAGGAGAGTCAAATCCTAACCTCACACCCCATTTTGGGACCAAAGCTATTTTGAATGGTTTTAGACCTTAAAACCCTCTCTTTCAAAACCTTTTTGAAAATAGGTTCCTACGATGTCCCGACGCTCGCATTTTGTTAAATGTCGCGCTTTTTGGTAAACTGAGCAAGGACAGAGTGGAAATGAATGAAGGAGAGATGAAATCTTTGAAAAATCTTTCAAAACACCTTGTTTAGGGGTTTGGAGTTGAAGAAAATGGGAAAGGAGAGAAGAGAACTAATTTGGGAGAAGTTCGGCATGACTCCGGGTAGGATCAAAACTGTGCGGCTTCACCAAAAGAGGGATATCTCTTAGTACAGTTGGAGTTTTGATGCAAGGCTGCCACCATTGGAAAGCTTACTTCCGGGGCTTCAATTTTCACACAAGAATGACCTGAAAAGGCATCAAGATGAAGGATTTAGGCTTTCTTCAAGTCGGGGACTATGGCTGATTTTTTATGCTAGCCTCTATGGAAGTGTGCGGGCCATTAATGGCCAATGCCTGCCCCATGCCAGCCAAAAATGGTAGGGTGCCGGCCAACAATGATAAGGTGCCAGCCATTGATGCCAGAAAGCAGATTTCAACAGATATTTTATCTCTAGCTGGCACAGCTGTCTTGGCTGAGATATTTTCGACCAAACCTTTGCTTTTTGCTATATATGAGGCCATATATCATATATTCAAGAGGGTTAGAACACTTAGAACTTCTTGAGCAAGTTTTGAGAGCCTCTCTCTCTACACCTCTCTCTCCACATTTCTCTCTCTCAAGAACTCTGAGCATTTGTGCTAGAAGGCTTGCATACAACCATCTTCAACCTATCAACCCTTGAGAAGAGTTGATCACCATTGGCATGAAGTCCCTTGTTCTTGCACCATTGCACTACACCTCTTAGCCTAACCTCTCCATCATCCATCCAAGCACCTTGGAGCTCATTTTCAGAGGTTGAAGACTTGCTATCTTGGTCCAGAAGTTGCTGGTTTCTTTGGCTACAAGGGTAACACTCCATTTCCCCCCATTTTTGTATTATTTTGCTTCATAACTTAGCCCTATTTTCAAGCATTTTAGGGTTTTGTTATAAACTGAAAAGTGTCTTATTTTGAGCTCCTCTTGAAGTTTGATTAATGATACTTTTCTGTTTGAGGTCATATACCACCTTGTATGCTCTATCCCTCTTTGTAGGCTTATTTTGCTTCATATCTTAGCCCTACTTGTGAGCATTTTTGATATTTGTCATAAACTGAAAAGAGTCTTATTTTGAGCCCCTCTTAATGTTTGATTAAGGATATTTTTCTATTTGAGGTCATTTACTTCCTTGAATGCTTGTTTGCCTCTTGTTTTGAGCCTTGCATCTAGGCCTTTGTTGCATGCTTTGTTTGGCCTTCTAGCCACTGAAATCCAATGGATTTTTAGTGGCTATCACACTGTTTTGAGAGCCAAAATCAGAGGGGGGTAACCCCCTCTCTCCTTGTCTTATTTGTTGGCCCTTTTGGCCTTCCAAAGGGGCTCCATTTTGCATGTTGTGAAGTCACATTTCAGGCCCTATTTGGTGAGTTTTAAGGTCTGTCTTGACTCTGTCCGGAGCCCTTTTGGCCATATTTTGTGTCTATAATGCATGTGTAGAACAATCCTCTTCAAGGCCTTTCAAAGGGACCTTTCATTGCATGCTTCATTGACTCATTTTAGGCTCTTTTTGGTGGGTTTTAGGACCCTCATAAGTC
Organism: Camellia granthamiana; assembly: GCA_036172215.1. NCBI lineage: Eukaryota > Viridiplantae > Streptophyta > Magnoliopsida > Ericales > Theaceae > Camellia > Camellia granthamiana. Next base: position 71,435,888 of record CM069915.1, on the reverse strand, counting down.
ATTTCCAGAGCTGGTTTTTCCATGTTAAGTGTCCTTGTTATATGTGTAGAGCAACCCCTTGAATAGCCTTCCAAAGGGGCTCATCATTCTTGCATGTGTTGACTGAGTTTCAGAGGTTATTTGGGCATATTTTGACATGGCATACTTCTGTTTTTGGTTGGTTTAGTGAGCTCTCATATGCTTCATATAGTTGTAGTGCAACTCATGGTTCACTAGCCTATGTTGCATGTTGTTTTAGCCCTTCATGTTAGCACCTTTTGGCCATGCTTGGAACTAATTTGTTGCATGTTTAGGACTGCCTTGGCTCTGTTTTCATGCCTCATGGTCAAATAATGCTTGCTTTGCATGCTTGTGGTTCAATGCACTTGCTTAGCTTTGAGTTTCGGGGTCCATTACATGCATATATTGAGGAATTTCCTTGTTTTGGGGCCATTATACATCATATTTCAGAGATCATATCAATGCCATATTGCCATGTTTTGCACTCTTTAAATGCGTTTGAGAGTCGAGCTTGTATGCCCCATTTACCGACCATTGAATGAGCTCCATTTCGTTGCATTCCAAGCCATCATTTTAGGCCATTTCCCCACTGTTTCAGACCTGCCTAGGGTCTGTTTGGGATTGATTTTGCCACTAGTGCATTGCCTTAGGTACCTCTAGTGTAACGGCACTTCACTAGTTTCGGTACCCGGGCCGCCTAGCTTGCATTGTGTGCCACATTTCCATGATTCGGGACCATTGAACATCATATTTCAGAGCTGGAATTTGTGTGTTTGTATGCCATATTGCATCCTTTTCCATGCTTTGGTAGTGTGGCATTTGATGCCTTAGGATCGATCCCTTGCATCGTGCATGTCTGCATATATTTCGATTGTCTCATTTCCATCACATGGCCACTGATTTGAGTGTGGCTGAGGTCCACTCATATTAGTATAAGTCCATCATGCATCGTGTATGCCGTTTTAGTCCATTGCATTGCGTATGCTAGGTTGCACGTTAGTCGCATTGTATATGCCATCTCATTGCATTGTGTTTGGGATAAGAGTTAGCCCAAACACAGGAAACGAGGGACATTTCATACTTCAAGTGATGGAACGTGTCTCAATTCTCGGTCGCCGAAGCTCTTGATGATTCATGATAGAGTTCTAGGCTTTACTTGCTTTATTTGTGCATTCATTTTCATATTGATTTGCACAAGTTGGATCTTTCGCCATCATGCATCGGGATGCGTGATTGATGGTCGTGGATCCGACTAGGCCTCTCCCTTGATGTTTTGAGGTGATATGGGGTGGCATAGTGCATATACACCCTTGGGAGACCCTCCATTCTCTCTATTTTGTGCTTTGTTGCAGCTTGGTGTCACAGCACACCAGTGGCCGGTAGTGCACCACTGATGGCCGGCAGTGTCACACCCTTGGCCGGCAGTGCCCTGTTGTTGGCCGGCAGTGCTCCTTTCATGGCCGGCAGGCCATTGGTGAATCCCCCAGCAGTGTTTTGGTAAGTTCCAGCAACAAACATTGGAAGACACCCTGCAAACAGAGCCTCTAAAGAGCAACCGGAAGGTGTTTCGAGGCAAAGAACCAAAGCGAGCATGCATACCTTCCTCTTCTCCATACAGAGCTAGAATAGCATTCATTTACTGCTTACTTGTTAGTTAGTAGTTGTATAATAATTAGTTGTAGCTAGTTATTAATTTGGTTTTGTAATAATTAATTAGCTCGTGAGTTAGTTAATTAGACGGCTTGTATTATTTATTTGGACCCTCCGAGCGAGGGCACAATTATAATAAGTGTGCGTGTGTATGGTGTATGTCTTCCAACCCCACGTCTTTCTCCCTTTTATTTACCAGTTTATAATGGTTAGTTTTAGGGCATGTTTCAATTAGCATACTTATGCTCGCATGTTTGCATCCATTCATCTGTCTTGCATGCACCGGGCTCGGCGCATCATACTAACTGCATTGTATTTCAATTTCAAGTTGAATACATGTTAGCTGTAGCATCATCATATGCCATCTTAGAATAGCCGAGCCTATTGTAGTTGCATTCCTGCATGTGTTGCATTAGGCATTTCAGCATAGTTATGATCATGCATGGATTTCTAACATAGCTTCTGTTTTGGTTTGGAGTACTCAGTAAGTGGTTATGCTTTAGCATCCTTGCATGCGTGTGAGTGACTACCATGATAGCATGCTTACCATGAGGCTAACTGCTTATGTGATATACCTGCCTAAATGCCTGTCGGTGAAGGTTGGGTTATTTGGATTGGAACAATTCATCGACTACGAGTTTTAAGTCCACTTGATAGTGGCAAATCACCATGTTTTTCTAAGCCCACCTAAGGGTGGCAAATCCACGTCTTAGCCTACTTGCGGGTAGCACCATTAAACCATTTTCAAAATAAACAAACATGAAATGTTTTGTTCCAACTCAGGCGATCCGGTCTATACTTGTATACTGTGCGCATCACATAGTAAATCTAGGCTAATAACCGGAATAAGAGCACATAATGTTTTCAAAACTCGATATCATGGTTAGTAGAGGCCGATCTTTGATCGGGCAAGCGGGAGTGCTCACGAAGTGACCTTCCCCAATCATACCCAAGTTCCCAAACCGAGGCAACTTTGGTGATGACGGACACGTGGCCTTAGGCAACGAGTCAAGGTTTCCTAAATTTCCCAAAATAAAATATTTAGGTGGCAACTTTGTATCTGGCAAAGCAGTCCATGTTTGGCACTTCTTTCAAAAAAAAATCTGTTTTCAAAAACGATTTGCCAGATTTAGACTCTTTGATGATTCATCGGTCTTGCATTGCACTCTGCGAGATTAGATATAGGACCGTGACATTGAGTCTTGAACTGTAGTGAGCCCAATTGAACAAAACGGGATTCCCTCCCGGGACGTTCGGGGACGTCTACAGATCCATCCATGAAGGACCTACTTCAGCGCAACAGACCTCAACTACTTCGGGCTCTTCAATCCTTGGTCTTGGTAAGAAGTCGATCAGTAATGGATGTGAGATGGATGTATCTGTCATCAAAGCAAAGCCTGGTAGTTCGTCTGCTCTACTATTTTCTTCTCAGCCGATCTGCTCTATCCGTACTACTTCGAATTTCATGATCTCCCTTCTTATTAACTCTTGGTACTTTGCCATCCTCTCATCCTTTGCCTCATAGTCGCCTGAAATTTGGTTTACTACTAGCTGAGAGTCACTGTAAACCATTAGCTCGGTGGCCTTCATGTAGAGTGCTGATTTTAGGCCTGCTAAAAGCGCTTCATACTCCGCCTCATTGTTTGATGCTGGGAAGCCAAGGTTGACTGCTTGTTCCACTATCAGGCCATCTGGTGAGACGAGGACTATGCCAAGTCCTGCACCGTGCCTGTTGGATGCTCCGTCTACGAAGAGTTTCCACATCTCTCCAACGAATAGTTTCCAGCAAGTAGATGGATCGGATGATGTTTTGGGATCATGAACGTTACCGGTGTTTTCCTCTAAGTCCACGATGGCTGTAGGTGTTGTATCTTCACTGTCAGACTGCCTTAAATCTCTGCTTTTTGATGAGTCCTTACTGGGAATGGCTTGGTTTGCCTCTTCCTCCTTTTCTTCAATCTGGTATGCCTTGGGATGTGGCTGGGCATCTTGTTTTGGGGGCTGTGTAATTCTTGCGGCACTTTCCATCCCCTTTTCTGTTGTACCAGTCAAGTCAACTGGGCAAATGTGATGACTTCCTGGTGTGAACTCTGCCACAAAGTCCGCCAAAGGTTGGGCTTTTTTTGCGGTTCTGGGTTGAAACTTGATATCAAATTGTCCCAATTCCACCGCCCATTTCAAGATTCGCCCGGAGAAGTCCGCCCTCTCAAACAAAGCTTTTAATGGAAAAGTTGTTAAGATGATTATGGTGTGGGCGTGGAAGTAGTGCGACAGCTTCCTTGAGGCCATCATCAGGGCTAAGTCTAGTTTCTCCAATGGTAGGTACCTGGTTTCTGCGCCCAGCAGGGTTTTGCTAACATAAAAGATGGGCAGGTGTTGGATTCCTTTCGCTCTGACCAACACTGCGCTGACTGCGTGCTGTGAAACTGCTAAGTACAAAAAGAGCTCTTCTCCAGGTATTAGGGTTACTAGTAACAGTGGAGAAGACATGTACTCTTTCAAGCTTTCTAAGGCGCGGTCGTCTTCATCCCACTCAAACTTGGCCTTTAATGCTTGGAAGAATGGTCGACATCTGTCTGACGACCGACTTATGAACCGGTTGAGCACGGCTGCTAGGCCAGTGAGATGCTGTACCTCTTTGACTGTGTTGGGCCTCTCAAGATCCTGGATTGCTTTGATCTGAGAAGGGTCTACTTCTATACCTCAGTTGGTCACCAGAAAGCCTAGGAATTTGCCTGACCCTATGCCGGAGGCACACTTGGATGCATTTAGGCGCAACTTGTTCTTCTTCAGAATCTGGAACATTTCACCTAGGTCCCTAAGATGGTCATTCCCGTCCTTACTTTTGACCACCATGTCATCTATGTAAGCCTCCATTGTTCTTCCTAACAATGGTTCAAATATCTTGGTGACCATCCGTTGGAATGTTGCCCCTGCGTTTTTTTAGGCCAAAGGGCATGACCTTGTAACAATACAATCCTCTAGGTGTTGTAAAGGATGTGACCTCCTGATCTGGTTCATACATAGTGATCTGATGGTAACCTCTACACGCATCAAGGAAGCTAAGTCGATTGTTTCCTACCGTCAGGTCTACCAGTTGGTCTATCCGTGGTAGGGGAAAACTGTCCTTTGGGCGTGCCTTGTTGACTGTTTTGTAGTCCACGCAGACACGCCATTTTCCGTTCTTTTTTGGCACTACTACAGTATTGGAAATCCACCTGGGATAGTGCACTTCTCTAATAGCTCCTGCCTCCAGCAAGTTTCTCACTTCTTCCCGCCACTATCTTGGCATGGTGGAGTGCTGATCTGCGAGTGCACTGTATAATTGGTCTAGCCGTTGGGTGGACATTCAGTTGGTGACAGATGAAGTTTGGGTTAATGCCAGGCATGTCATACGGCGTCCAGGCAAACACTTCAATGTTAGAGGTTAAGAATTCCATGACCTCTATTCTCTCAGTGCTGGACAAAGATGAGCCGAGCAAAAAGAACTTTTCTGGGTCTTTTTCATCTATCCTTACATGTACCAAGTCTTCCACTGCCTTCTGTTCAACTACCTTGCCAACATCCGCAAATAGTTCATTGCTCTCAGGCTCTTCCACTATCTGTACATACCCTTTCGCAGCCCGACTGCCATTTACTGTGACGAAGCACTGTTTGGACATAATTTGGTCTCCAAAGACCTCTTCAATTACTCCGACTTCGTTGGGAAACCGCAATACTTGATGGTAGGTTGACGCTACCGAACGCATGGCGTGCAACCATGTCCTCCCCAAGATTATGTTGTAAGTGCAAGGGACTTTTAATACCCAGAATTCCACCTGTTTCGTCATGGTTCCTGCCTTGACTGGGAGGATTATCTTGCCCACTGGCCACTCTGGCATTGAGTTGAATCCGATTACGGGAGATGTTGCAGGTGCCAAGTCTTTGTCCTCCAGTTTCAGTTGTTTGAAAGTTTCGTAATACATTATCTCACATGAGCTTCCTTGGTCGATCAAAATCCGTTTGATGTTGAAATTCTTGATGCGTAGAGTGATAACCAGTGCATCATTGTGAGGGCAATATATTGTTGCTAAATCTTTGTTTGAAAAAGATATGACATTTGTGGCCTCTGTTCTCCCCTTTTTGGTGGCAGGTTGTGCACTTAGTACCTCCCTTAAGTGCTCAGCCTTTTTGATCATCCCCCTGAGCTCACATACCCGCTCAAGTTCGCATATCGCATGTATTACGTTAATTACGCCTTGAGGTGGAGCGTCGATCGGCATCCCGTTAGGGTTGTTGTGATTCTGGGGGGCTGACTGTGTTCCTCCTTCTATGTACTGGTCCAGGTGCCCAGCTGCCACGAACTCCTCCAGATGCTACCTCAACGGCTTGCAATTTTCAGTGCGGTGCCCCTTTTCATCATGGAAGGTGCACCGGAACCTCTCGTCATAGTCTTTTTGTGCTTCTCCTAACTTTGTTGGCCATTGGATGAAAGGTTCATTGCGTATCTCACTGAGAATTCGGTAGATTGGTTTTTTGAACACTGTGGTAATGGCAGTGCAAACTCTTAACCTCCTTTTGTCTGGGTCCTCTCTATTGGCCCGCCTACCTCGCCCATTCCTGTTAGGTTGCTCTACCGTGTTGACTTTTGTTGTAGTCTTTTTATCTAGCATTACTGTTGTGCCGGATTTTGTTTTAGCACTGGTGCTATCTTCTTCCACGCGAATATGCTGGTGCACTCTCTCCATTAAGGCCTCCATTGTAAGGTTCCCTCAATTTGTTACCGACTGGAAAGCCTCGCTTGTACTGTGCAATGGCGAGGTTTGTAGGACAATCCCCAATTTGGTTGAAGGTTTCCCAATAGCGACTATTGTAGGATCTCAACGTCTCATTATCGCCCATGTCAATGGAGAGTAGCTGATCGATCTCCACCAGTGTCTTCATGTTCGTTTTGAACCTAGTCACGAACGCCTTTGCTAATTGTTCCCAGGAGGTGATTCTGCCTTCTGGTAGCCTTTCGAACCAGGTTAGACCTAGGTCGCCAAGGCTAGATGGAAATATGATGCACATTAAAGCCTCGTTTCACCAGTATACTGCCATAACCTGGCGGAAGTGGCTCAAGTGCATGTAGGGGTCCGTCTTCCCCTCATAAGTGGTGAATTTGGGCTGGTGGAAACCTGAGGGTAGTGGTGCGTTCTCAATTGCCGGAACAAACGGCGAGCTTTGTAACCTTGCTAATACTTTGTCTGTTGGTTCGTAAGCAAGGCGCGGCATTGGCATTCCTACCTCGACGCTCCCATGTGTCTGAGGGGCCAACTGCTGAAGGGCCAAAACTCTACATGGGTCACGTGCCCTAGTATCCTCCTTCCATCGGGCCCTTTCTTCAAGCACAATTCGCAAGTCAGATGATCTAGCAACTTCGTGTGCCTAGATGACGTCTGGTGTGTGTGCGAGGGCCGATAGGTGCTTCCCTCAGTATATGACCTCTCAGTTCTCGTTCTCTCAGATTTGGAGTAACGAGTCCTAGAAGTCCTTGATTGAGTGTCGCCTGTTCTAAGGCTCCTACTTTCTGCTTCCGATGGTGTGGTATGCCTATCACGATCCTCCGAGTGGCGAGGGGGCGTGTTGCCTTTGCGCCCCTCCCCTGTCGCCACCCCTTTTCTTTTATCTAGCGCTTCATTGACTCCATGTTTGCCGCCATCCTCTTTATTAACTCGTCCTACTCCTTCACACGATCCTCCAGAACTTGAGGGTCCATCCTCCGCCTCTATCTTTCAGGACTTTGAGAGCGACGGGGGCTGCCAGCCTGCCTCCCCCTTGCATCCCTCCGGGGGTTCTGTCGCTGGGGTTCTAAATTCGCCATAGGAGGGATAGAAGGCAAACCTTCACGCCTCCCACCCCCATCCGAGGTTTGCCCATCAATAGCTGATTGCGGCAAGTCTTCATTGTGCGTCATTGCTTCCAACTAGAGAGGAAAACTCGAATAAGAGGTTTTGTTCTTTCTGGAATTCCCACAGATGACGCCAATTGTACGAGCACGAAATAATGTTCTTGTATAATCCTGTTGATCAAGTTTACTCTCCTCCAAACGTCGTCGCTTTATTCCTTGAAAACACAAACGTGAGCTAGCCGGCGGGTGTGTGTCCCAGATACCTCTCTGATGCCTAAGTCAGCAAAATAGACAAATAGATAAAAGCACTGTGTATTCCAAAAATCAAAGTTGTGTTACCTCTACATAGGTTCTGTTGAGAGCTTTTATAGTTTTTTCCTAGCACAATCCTAGTAGGACTCTTACTCCTCAATGTAAAGCCTTCCTAGGAATCACACTTGCAAAAGATAATGCTTATCCCTTGACACCCTTATCACTACTTTAACCAAGTGAAATGGTTTTAGCTCGGTAGTATGACAAAACGACTGAGCTAATATTTCCATGCTTAAGCGGTAGATTTGACCGAGCTTTACCTAGCTCGGATCTTCCCTTCATTGCCTGTACCTCGGTCAGGCATACTCCAACTGGGCTATTTACTTAAGACCGAGCTAACTATGTCCAATAGCGACCTAGCTCAGCGCTATTATGCGTGATGCTTAGCTCGGTCTGAGCTTCACCTAGGCCCAACTCGTTAGCTCTAAGACCGAGCTATATCAACCCTTACCCCGGCCCATTTGTGCGGCCCAACTTTACAAAGAAGGCCCTTCCTTAGCTCAGCCCAATTTACTTATAAATCACCCTCTTAGACATATCTTCAATTTATTGCTCTATTACAATGGATTTGATCAAACCTAATAATTTTCCATATACAAGAATTATTAAATAAAACAATGAAGTACTAGAAGCTTGAGTCAGATTTCACAATTGATTTAATTTGTATTGGTTGCATTAATGAATTTAATTTGTATTGATTATATTTAAGCTTAAGTTGGATTTAATTTGTATTAACAATATTTTACTCCTTATTTGTGTCATGTTTAAATATTAAAAACTTATTTATTTTAATTATTTATTATTGATTGATTCACTTATTTTTAATATAGTGGAACTGTGGTTCCAGCCCGAACCAATCCGAGTTATATTGGTTTGGGTTGGGTTGATTTTAGTGCATGATTGGTTTAGTTCTAAGTTCAAAAACTTAGAATCAATCATAATTGGATTGGTTCCAAATTTAGTATTAAACCGAACCAAACCGACCGATAAACACCTCTAATTAGAGTTGTCATTACTAAAATATGACAATAATTAGAAAAAATGCTTCTTCAATGGTGTGTTATTGCATCTCCTAAAATATAGCAATGTCATATCTTGGGCTAAATTGTAACAGCTGTTTTTGGGTGACCGCTTGAGTGGTCATTTGGTCACTCGAGCAGTGATTTGTAGCTTCAGTATCTCATAGGTTTGCAAATGAGACCGCTCGAGCAAAGGAGTGGTCGCTTAAGTATAGAATGTGAACTCCTAGTATTTTCACGGTAGCTCTACAAACTTCTAAGACCTTGTGTTTACTGCTCGAGCAATAGAAGGTTCACTCGAGCGGTCTCTCTATATTTTGGTACTTCACTCGAGCGAAGGATAGTGCGTTCAAGCGGTCTGTTCGGGATCAATGACTTTAAAAGTCACTTTGTGGTCCACTTTTCTTTATTTTCTCTTGTTCTTTCTCTCTCTTCTTCTCCTTTTCCACCATTGTTGATGGTTTCAAGCTTTCAAGCTTGATTTTCATCTCCTTTCCTTAATTTTCTACCTCATGTTCCTTATATCAAAACAAAGAGCACACCGAGGGCTTTCTATCCATCCAAGCGGATTGCTATTTTGTGGAAGTTGAAATTTCGGGTCTCTTCTCTTCTTGCTAGAGGTAAGGATTTTCCTTGCTTCTCTTCAATATTTTATTATAGATAGATGGGTGGTAGATTCCTATTGCATCAAAACCTCATCTTGAGGGATTTTCATAAAAACATGTAGAGAAAGTTAGGGTTTTCAAAATAGAGAACTTAAATGCAAGATTAAGGTGGAGTAGAGGAGTTTTAAGTTGTCAGAACAAGATTTTATGCCTTGAAGTAAAAAGCCCTAATTTGTGACTAACCCTAGTTGTGTAATTTATGTCGATATGAGAAATGTTTCAATTGATATTTGATTCATGAAATTAAGTTTATGTTTGGTTAAAATGAGTATGAATAATGATAATTACTGGTTGGGAAAATTGATTATTGTAAAGGAGGGTTATGTTAAAGAAATTAAGGTTGGTAATTACATCAAATAATCTTGGATAATCTATGATGATTAGTATATTGTGAAATTGTGTATGAACACTCAATGATAATGTGGAAAAGTAAAGAGATAATTGGAACACAAGAATTGTGAATGCTTCTAAAGATGAACTTTTTATTTATTTATTTATTTATTTATTTTTCTTTTGGTAGGTGTTTTGTTGGATAAATGTGTAATGAAAAACGATGAATGATATTGTTGGCTTTTGTTGGAATTGTAATAAAGAATAATATGATGAATTGAGGGATGGTGGTAGTGGATTAAGGTATGTTTCCTTCCGACTTGTGACTGGTAAAGCGTGGTGCTTAATAGAGGTTCCGCCTTCCTTCCGAATTAACACCCGATAAAGCGTATGGTCTGTTAAGGCATGTGAAAGTTCTAAGTTTCGCATTCCTTTCAGCTTGTGATCGGTAAAGCATGAGCTTCCACATTCCTTCCGGCTCGTGACTGGTAAAGCGTGGCGCTTAACAGAGATTTCGCATTCCTCCCAGAGTAATGCCTAGAAAAGCGTGTGGTGTGATGATGTGGCTTGGTAATGGAGTCGGTTTCTAATTGGATTGTGTGGAATGATCACAATAAGATCTGTACATGTGATTGTGATAATAGAAAGTGAATAATCTTAATTGTGTAAAGTTGAACATATAGGATTGTGTAGATTCTTCTTATGTGGATTATAATGGGTAATGGTTGGTTGTGACTTATAGTAAAATGACTCGTTTCTATATTTAGACCTTTAAGAAATGTTAACAAGGGTTTCTTGAAAAGAACTTTTGAAAACTATACTAGAAGGATACAGAAAACAAAAGAAAGAGTTTACTTTGAAAGTTTTCATGGATTTCTTTATGAGAATGGAATGATCTATATATATTGTATTTTGAGTATGAAAAAAGCACATTAATTATGTATATATCACTATTTAGCATCCATGATCTCATTTATCTAAAGATCTTATTGTTGAGAATCATGGAAGATTCCTACTAGACTTCATGTTCATCCCATCTATTTAACCATTTTGAGGAACGAAGTCAAAAACACCGGATTGAAGATTTGAGGAGATTTTTTTCTTTTATATGACAAAATGTAAATGAGAGATGTTCATTTTAATGTGGAAATATGAGTATTTCAATGTAAACATTGGCATGTATTATTGTTGTATGTATTGGAGAGAGAACAATATTACTATTACACAAATGTAATGGTTATTTGTATTTATGAATTTATTTAATAAACGGATTTGAATTAAAGGTTTTGGTAATGTTTCCGAGAAATAAAATTTGAGACGTGACATAAATTTGGCACAAGATTTGACTTTGCCAAATTTGCCACCTCATCTTCCCCTAACTGTATTCTCACTCCACATATTTCACCACAAGAATAAATCAACACAAAATAGATTTCAACACATTTCACCAAATTTGAACACATAAGGCCATCTCCAACGGTGCATCAAACCCTGCATTAGATTTGAAATTTGATGAAAAAATCACTTTTTCTCACTCCAATGGTTTCACCAAATGGATATCAAAATGAGAATTCACCAAAAGTTTCACCAAAATGATAATGCGCTGGGTCTTTCACCAAAACACTATTCATTACCGTTGTATTTTCACTACCGAATGACCAACCGAACGACCCATCGGATGACCAATTTTCGCAAAATTTTGTATAGATTTTACACTGGGAGGTCGACCTCAAGCTTGAAATTTGAATCAAAGCGTCAAAAGTACCTGTGGAAATCCATCTTCCAAGAGCAATCTCTCCTCCAATCTCTCATCCTCTTTGGTAGCCATCAACAGCAACCAACAACTCTCTCACTCTCTCTGCCAATCTTTCATGTTGGTTCCTCACAGCCTCAACCTCTTTCTGTCACTCCTCTTCCTTCTTCTGAGATGCCTCAATTCTGGCTTGTTCCATTTTAACAACCGGAACTTTTCAATCTCAGAATTTTCTTCGGCTCGTTTTTGAGCCACCAAAGCCTCCCTGAGTTTCTCATTTGCTTCCTCCACCAATCTCTGGGCTTCTTTTAATTCTTCATTTTCCTGAGCTTTTTCTTTCTCAACCAAAACCAATTTCTCTTGTGCCTTCTTAAGATCTTCTTGAACAAGACTCAATTGAGCCTGAAATTCTGATCCTTTCAATACCCATGTGGGTTGTTTCTGAAAAATCAAAATCAAGATAGAATGCAAGTCAAATGTTACACTCAGTTCGCAACTTAGCAATGTCTACTAACAAATAAAAGGTTTTGACAAGAGTAATCAGGAGGGGAAAAAAAAAATCATAAGCCTTACCGGTCGACCAGCCGGTCGACCTTTTGGTGCACACTATTGGAGCTAGCCGTATCAGATTGAGAAAATCAGCTATTTTTTACTCAGATTTGGTGAAAAAAGTAATGAACCGTTGGAGATGCTCCATTTCACGCCGAAGAAAAGAACACAACGCTAGTAACGAGATCCGCATCTCTAACACATTTCACACCGAAAAAAATCAACTATTTTTTTAATTGCGGATCTCTGTTCCACGCCGAAGAAAAGAACACAATGCTAGTAACGAGAAGAAGACTTGTCTAATATTTTGCTTAGGCTCGATGAATTAGAACTCCATGACAATATATTTGTGATCAAATAACATAAAATGAAATATTTGCCATACTTGGTCTGTATTTTAGGAGAAAAAAAAAATCTTATTTTTTATTTAAAAAAAATCAAAACTAATTGAAAATGTCATTATTGGCGATTATTGTCAACTGATTGGAATGTCATTATTGGTCCATCTAAACACAAATTTCGTGCCTAGCAATTAAGACAAGAAATAAATAAACAAATAATTAATTTTATTGATTTGAATAAAAATAAGTACAATTTTCTGTAATTTGCTCTATTATTAAAGAACAGATCCTTTAATTCAATCTCCTAAATAGGTAGTAATCCAACAGCAGTAGAAGCTTGGTGTTGAACTAGACAAGTTGATGGCTTTCTTCAAGTCTTCAAATAAAGAAACTTGGAGAAAAGAGGTTTGATCTAGAGCTTGAACGGCTTGATCTTGAACAAGTTTTGAAATAATCTCTTTGAAAAAAAAAATGTAATCCAATTTATATTTGTAACTTGAAAGAATTGGCACAAGTTTGGAGTGCTTAATAATCCTTCACTTCAAGTTTGAAAAGCTTTAGAGAGAATTTTAAGAAAAGAATTTGACAGTGTTGAGATTATTTAGGAGTTTACAAGACCTTGGCCAAATGTCTGTCATTTTCTCAATAGTGAGAGTCTTTATTTATAGACTTAGGAGAGAGAAATCAATTTTGAAATCCAAAATTTGATTTTAATTTCCAAGAAAAGTGAAATTTGTCTCTCACTTTATAGAAATAATTTACCTTGAAATTTGAATTATCTCACCAAATTTTGACAAAATACATATAAACATGGATGATCTTTCAACAAATCTTTGTTGTATAAACAATCTAGAGCTTATTTATTAATTATTCACAAGATTAAACTCAAATCAAACAAGGTTGAAGAGATTAAGGTTACATTTCTTGAATTTAGTTCAAATAATTACATTACTCAAAACCCTAACTCATATAAGTGTTGAATCTTCAAATTCCTCTTGATTTCAAGCAAAAGATGAGTTATTTATAAAGATTCTAAGTAGATTTCCATACCTTAGCTCAAATCTAGGGTTTGCCCCTTGAATCTCTTCCAAATCCCTAGCTTCTCATCTTCCTCTCTCTCTAACTCACTCTCTAGCAATAGTTCTCAAGAATGACGAACTCAAAATAGCTATATACATATATACATAGGCTAATTAACTTAATTAAATCATTACAAATCGTAATTTTACAAAATTTCACAGTAGGATCTAAAAATCATGCTAAACACTGATATAAAGTAGATTTTGGTTTTTAGCACCTCTAAGGCTTTCAATTTTCGTTCAAAGTTGTAATTGCAATAGATATTCCTACATTCAACAGATATATTCCAAAATCACATAATTCACACCCTTAAACATGCAAATTCATATCAAATTCATAGCATAATACGGGTTAGATTATCACAGAAAGAAAATTGAATGGCTAAAGTTGGAAGGATGGGCATTTCTCTGTTGAAATGATGGACATTGAATGGCTAAAGTTGAGTGACCAATTATCGAGATGGCTATATCCAACGGTGGGTGTATTTATAGTTTTTATTTTTATTTGTTTTAAAGGTATTTAAAGTCTTCACCCATTAGAAAAAAATAAAATAAAATAAAATAAAAAATTAGAGAAATGAGTGAACCATTGGAAGGAAAAAAAAATTCAATTATTTTTTAAAAAAAAAAAAACTTTTTTATGGTCCGGTTAGACTTAAAATTTTGAATTTTTAAAAAAAAAAATTAAAAAAAGTTCACAAATTGTAAAACAAAATCAACAAAAAGAACCACTCAAAAAGCAAAACCCAAAACACCATCTTAAAAATAAAAAAAGGAAAAATTGGTTAACATCATGCCAAAATAACATTTCATCACTGTGACAAGATTGCTATAATTTGACAATTTGATACTGTAACTAGCCAAATTATAACTTTGACAATGTTAAAATGACATGAACCATTAGAAATGCTTAGTATTACATATATAAAATATATATTTTGGGCCCTTAAATCTTGGGGACCCCAAACCATAGCCTTGCTCGCTTTGGGCTAAGGCTGAGCCTGACAATTGAATATGAGATGACAAAATACTCTCCAACAACCCATAATTCTTGTTTTCTTTCCTAAAACCAACTCTCTAGTTAAGAATACAATACACAATTCACACGCTATCAATACAGACTACATACATAAACGCAACACATCACATCTTCTTGGCTTCATCATGCGTAGGATGTTGAAAAGTTTCAAACATCCAGTTCATCCATATCGTGAAGTGGCCATAGTTATGGCAATATGTGATGAGTGGATGGTGTGGTAGCTAGCACCCATGAATGGCTAGAGTTTAGCGTGGATACAATCATGAATGTTGGTTGTCCATACACGCCTTCCACAAATAAGAGCAATATATGCATTTTCAAATGCGTTGGCACAAGGAAGAGTGCTATAACGTGTGGTAATGCCTGCAATATCCCATCCAAGGGATGGAACGCCAAACCTAATACCCAAAAACAACATTGAATTAGTTTATTTAGATAGATATAAAGACAAAAGTTTTCGATTATGAGGATGCTCGAAATGGAATGGGGACTAAATTGTGCGTATTTTTCTACCATATCTAAAATTTAATAGATGACAAGAATGAAATGTTTTCATTTTTACAATGAATCAATCACAACATTTAACCTTTTCTTGAGAATTGACTTAGCTGAGTAATGAGTTTGGGATTTTGGAAATATTGGTTTGACCTCTTATAATTTGACTTAGGGCTCGTTTGGAATTGATTATTTTAGTGACTTTTTGACTTTTTTGCTAAAATTCTTAGCTAACAAACGAGGCCTTATTACCAAAATTATGGAAACTAAAATGAGCATAGAAAGTATAATTTATCAGCAAATGGGAAGAGAATGTTTTGCTTCTTGTAGATGTGATGTGGTGCATGATAATACTTACAGACAAGTTTTATGTCATGCAATCCCCTATGCATCCAGAGATAAATCGTTAAGTACACAACGTAGGCAAGCCAACTGACATCACTCATTCTTGGAAAACATCCTGTCCAACCATTTTCAACTATGTGCTCAAAAACTGTAAGAAAAGCAGCACACCATGGCATGACCTTCATCGCAACGTATATGTAAAAGAGCATGGCATTTGTTGAAGAGATGGCATTTCTAATTTAATATAGAAGATTCAAATAATTTAGATCTTGTTTTGACAGCATTCTTTTATGAGTAATGCTCTATGCAAACAAAAAAATTCATACATAACATCATACATAAGATGTGGCTCATTATGGACCATTCACTTTAAAACAAAGCACCATTAAAGATACATTTATTTACAATAATGGCATTACCACATTATTGTTGTCAAGATTTTTGCATGAATTTTATTTATGAATATAATTTTCCTTCTTTATTTATTGATCAAGCCTATTATACAAGGATAATTTATCATTTTCTCAATAGCCAATTCCTTAAAAACAATCAAAGTTCCATCTTTTGATACATGCTATTGTGGGCTCGCCTTTTTTCCGCACCCCCGCCTTTCGGAAATGGGTTTAAAAAGAAGGCCTCACAGTTCGAACTCTACCGGTGGTTCTAAATCTAGTCTCACAAGTGCAATGTGAAACTGATAAACACCAAAGAGTCCAAATCCGGCAAACCTTTTTGGAAAATCGATTTTAAATCAAAATAATGCCAAAATTGGACTGCTAGGAATGGCAACGGGGCGGGGCGGGGCCGGGGATCACACTCCCCGTCCCCGATCCCCGATGGTAAAATTTTCCCCATCCCCGACCCCGATCCCCGACGGGGACCTATCACCGCCCCCCGTCCCCACCCCCCAACGGGGATCGGGTTTCCCCGACCCCGAAATTCCCCGAACCCAAAAAAAAAAAAAAAAAAAACATCAACAACAAACAAACAGAGAGAGAGAGATCTGAGATCTGATATACATTGATACACATCATAAACATCATAAACATCATAAAAATCACAAACAACATTATCAACATCTGAGTCGAGGGAGTAGAGATCTGATCTGATCTGAGTAGAGAGAGAGGGAGTAGAGATCTGATTTGAGTCGATCTGCTGCTCGTCGTCGTCAGAGGTGGCATCTGAGTCGATCTGCTCGTCGTCGTCGATCTGCTGCTCGTCGTCCTCACATCTCTCTGCAGCTCGTCGTTGTCAGAGATGGCGCTCGTCGTCGTCGTCCTAGTCGGAGGTGGCGTCGTCAGAGACGGACCGTCGTCGTAGTTGGATGTAGCGTCTCTCAGACGCTGAGGAAGAGAGAGGGAGTAGAGGGAAGAGAGAGAGGAGCATTAATGAAATGAAAAAAAAAATAGAAATAAGAGAGGGCTGAAATGAGAGACGGAAGGAAACAAATAATAAAAAAATATATATTATATATATAGATCAGTTCGGGGACATACGGGGCGGGGCGGGGCCGGGCCGGGGCCGGGGATTGGGCACTGATCACCGTCCCTGGCCCGAAATAGATCGGGGATTGATTTTTAGATAACGTCCCCTCTCCGTCGGGGGTATTTTTCGGGGAAAAACCGCATAAATCGGGGTCGGGATCGGGGATCCCCGTCGGGCTGGTTTCAAATTGCCATCCCTATGGACTGCTTTGCCAGATTACAGAGTCGCCACCTAAATATTTTATTTTGAAAAAATTTAGAAAACCCTGACTCATGCCAAAGGCCACGTGTCCATCATCACCAAAGTTGCCTCGGCTCGGGAACTTAGGTACAAGAGGGGAAGGTCCTGAAATGAGCACCCCCACTCACCCGATCTAAGGATCGGCCTCTACTAATCATGATATATTCTTTTATAAACCTTATGTATTCTTATCCGGTTATTAGCTAACTTTACTATGTGACGCACACAAGCATATATAGACTAAAATCGCAAGAATTGAAATATTTCAAGTCATGTTTATTTTCGAAAATGGTTTGAAGTTGCCACGCAAATAGGCTTAAAAATGCGGATTTGCCACCTCAAGTGGACTTAAAACATGATTTTGCCACTTCGCAAAGTGGGCTTAAAACTCACATTTTGTTGAATTGTTCTAATTCAAACAACAAAGCCTTCATCCACAGGCATTCACATAGTTATAGCAAGTAAGCACATAGCCTCATGGCAAGCATGCAAAACATGGCAATATGGCAATCACACTCATGCAAGTATGCTAAACTATAAAACTTACCGAATACTCCAAGCCAAAACAAAAACTAGTTAAAAAGATGCATGATCCTAACTATGTTAAGTGTCTAATGCAACACATGCAATAATGCGATTAATAGGCTCGGCTACTAATATGGCATAAGATTTGATTCAATTTGATAACATGCTTTGAAACACGTATTCAAAGAAGTGTATTGAAATTACAATGCAGTTTGAATGATGCGCCGAGTCTCGGTGTATGCAATACAAATGAATGAATGCAAACATGCAAGCACAAGGTATGCTAATAGAAACCCTAAACTAACCATCGAAAGCGGTTAAATAAAAGGGAGAAAGACGTGGGGTTAGAAGACATGCACACACGCGCTCACACTTATTACAACATCACGCCCTCACGAAGGAGGGTCCGAATGAATAAGCTAACTAGCTACGCTAATTAAGCTAACTATTACAACACAATGAAACTAATTAACTATTCTAGTTAACTAATTATTACAAACCAAAATTGATTAACTAGCTACGCTAAGCTAATGTAGAACAATTAAACTAATTAACTATCTAAGCTCATTAAATAATTACAACACTTGTATGAATGAATTAGCTACACTAACTAATTAAGCAAAGCACGTAAATGGCCTAAAAGGGCGAGGGATGCATGCATGCTCGGTTGTTTTCCTTCCGAAAATCCATCGTCTTGCCATCGGACACCTCTGTTTGCATTTGTTTTGACCACTAAAAATCATACCAACTTCCAGCACACCTCTGCTCCATCTTAGGAACACACTGAACAAACTTTCATTGATGGCCAGTCGGCTACAATTGGTGGCTGTCGGCCACTGCTGGTGGCCGGTCGGCTACCCCTTTCTTGGACTTCTCTTTTTTGCTGCAACAGAGAGCAAATAGAGGCAAAGCAATGTATTCTCAAGGAGTATGTGTACTATTACCCTCCTTAATTCTTGGCTCCAAAACCACCAACCAAGCATTTTCCATGCATGATGGCCAAAGAACCAAGAAGTACAACTTCATTGTATGCAAAAATAAGACTTAAGACCATCACCTTATCATGTGTGATCAAAGGCAATGGAGACCAAGGAGATTGGTTCATTTCATCACTTTGAGTACGAAATGCTCCAATCTTTCTTGAGTTCAATATAACATCCGATTGAACACATGCAATGCAACATAACATGCTTATCTTGCCTCTTTTACTTTGTCGCTTTTATTTACTCATTTTACATTACCAAACCATTCTTTAATTGATTTAATCCATTGGTGAGAGTCCCCTAAAGAGAAAGGAGTCAACCAAAGGATGATTTAAGGCATAAGAGAAATCATGCTGTTGGTTAGTAGAAACCCTCAAAAGAGGATTAAAACCATTAAGCACAAATCTCAATATCAAGCTTAAACACAACCCTAAGATCAACCACCCCTCAAAGCAAATAAAAAAGTGATGAAATGAAGGAGGTTGCAGATATTATATGTGCTGAAATTTCATGCAAAATGACACTACAACATGTAAGCAACTCATGCAAATCATGTTTAAAAGCCAAAAACACCAAACTAGTGAAGATCAATACACTATAGGCATGCAATACAAAACTCACAAGGTACAAACACTTCAAAACAATCCTAAAACAGCCTAAGAGGAGTCCTAAAACACTTTTGAAGTAAGCTAAAAATAGCTAGAATAAGAGGCCAAAGCATAGCATAAGCTAGACTATCAAGCACAATTGCACTACAAGCATACAAAGCAAGCCTCAAATGCTCCAAGCAGCCCAAAATAGAGCTAAAACATGCCAAAACAGAGCCTAAAACATGCTTGAATTAAGCTAAGTTAAGCTAGAAAATCAAGCTAACATGTGAAGCAAACTAGGCATGGAAGCAAGACACAAAGAGGGGAGGCCAACCCCTCCTATTTTGGACTTCAAAAGTTGATTTTTACCACTAAAATAACTCTGAATTTCAGTGGTTAAAAGGGCCAAAAAGTTTGGTTTAAGGGTGGTAAGAAATGGCACAAAAGGCTTCACAAGCCAAGGAACAAAAGAGGAGAGAACCCCCTAACTCACCAAGACTTTAAACTAACATTTTCAAACCTCAAAAACAGAGTTTTTTGTAGTTGAAAAACCAGGTCAAAACAGTACAAAAGATAGTAACTCAAGTTATGCAAAACAAGCTTAAAAGGTAAGTCTTATACCTCTTGAAGCACAAGACATTTTCAAGCATAAATTCAAGCTCAAAACCCTTTCTAAGGCTCCAAGAAGACCTCCTAGAACCTCAGCTCCAAGGTAGTCAAGATTGATCAAGAGTCTATGTGCAAAAGTGTAGAGAAAGCTAACTACAAAGCACAAAATAAGAGGGGAGAGAGAGAGAGAGAGAGAGAGAGAGAGAATTTTGCTCTAAATTGTCTAACCTCTCAAAATGGCGGAGAGACCCCCCTATATATAGAAAAACAAGCTTAGAGCTTGTATTCATCCTACCATACACGTGTATGGAGATGCACTTCAGTGAACAACAGCTAGCACAGCTGGCAAACAAATATCTGAAAAATAAGAAAAATGGTCGTCGGCCATCACTAGTGGCCAACCGGCCATCAGTGTAGCCGACCAGCCACCACTAATGGCCGGCAGGAACAAGCCATGGCCGATGGACTATAGGGATGGCCAACAGGCCACCCTCTCCTCCAGACTTGAAGCAACAAGCTCTTGGTCCACAACCAAGCACAAAACAAACAAGTTGAGAGGCTCAAAAGCAAGGCGCTCGGCTAAGAACTTCAGGCATTCAAAACGAACACAAACATACAAGATCATCGAGTGTTGAAACGATGACGTCCAAGTCTTGAGGACGGTCAAAAATGAGGTGTCTACAACTATCTATAAGAATATTTGATTTCTCAATAGCCAATTTCTTTGTTTTCGTACAAATAAACAATGTTATCTATAAGAAGATTTGATTTTTTTTTTTTTAATATATAGGGTATCCTAGGCTAATTTATGCGCATCAAACTATATCCCTATAGTCCGAACAAGCCTTTCGCATGGCATGTGCGATAGAGTTAACTAAACAATGACAATAGATCAATTGTCCCGTGAGGGTGTTTATCACGCAAGAATTTCGATAATCCATAAGCAAGATGAACACAAATTCTAGTTGGCTTATTTATCTGATCCAAATAGTTTGCTCAAATATCTATTTGTAGATGTTGTTGTGTCCTTTGCCAATGGACACAACCATTCTTGAAGTTCTATTATGTTAATGATCACAACGCTTCATAAAGAATTGTGATGTTTGGTATTCAAACTTCTTCTAGATTGTTCTCCTTTTTGTGGGAAAGTTTATCACCAATCAAATGGGTTATGAGTGAGTGTGGAGAGACCTTAGTTGCACGAAGTGGGAGCGGAAGCGAGGGAGCGAAAGCGAGAGAACGTGACCACTTAGAGGAGTCGTAGAAAGGAGCGCTTATGTATTACTTTTATTAATTATATTTTTAATTTATCTATATATTTTTTTTTTTTTAATTGACATACATGTATATATATTTTTTTAATAAATAAATTGGCATAAATATGTGTGTGTGTGTGTGTGTGTGTGTGTGTGTGTGTGTTATAAATGAAAAAAGGTAGAGTTGCTACCAAAATATAAATATTTTATAAATTCCCATTAGATAGACAAAATATATCACCAAGTTTGGGCAAAAAAATTAAGCATCACCACAAAAAAACAAAAGTCCAACAAAACAACAAAACTCCACCAATCCACAAAAATAGAGTTGCTACCAAAAACAAGGATTAAATAATAAAAAAAACAAAGACAACAAACAAGACAATTTCTGATTCATTCTTTGTCCAAAGTGCAGCAGATTCTTCATTTCTTTTGCTTTTTACCCCGTGCCTATTCAAGCCTCCTCTATACTCTCTCTATTTTCTCCATTGAAGAAGACTCTTAAATACTTGGAGGTGGGCAAGATGGTAGTAACAGTTAAAGCTAGGCTTGGAACACCAACATCATCAAAGTTGTTTTCACCATCCTCTTCACTATCTGAGAGAGACACATTATCCCTTTGTTCTACTGTAGTGAAATCCTCTCTGGATAGGCATCCCAAGTCTTGAAGTCCTCATAATCATCCCTATATCTTGTCAACAACCTATAATTTGTTGACAAGAAAAGAACAAATATTATATCATAATAAGAAAAAATAAATACAAAAACTATAACATAATAGATAATACAAATAAAACAAAGAAGAGAATAATAACCTATGATTGTAGTGCACAAAAACTAATTTTTCAGCACGATCCACATTCAACTTGTTCCTTTTCACATTGTGAATGTAGGAATAGGTACTCCAACATCTCTTAGCACAAGAAGTATTTACACTTTGAGACAAAACTTTCACAACCAATGAGAACAATTTGAGAGCAGCTCCACCATACATATGCCATCATGATAATGCAGTCATGGTTGCTCTATCTTTCACAGCTTGGGGTTGTGAAAAAAACACATTTGTTACTCACAAAATCATTGATTTGATGGCGTATCAAAGAAGCTTCTTTTTGGTCAACAACAATTTTTCCAATTGCTTAAAGATATCATGTTTGCACCTCTTTATCAAAATGAGGTTTTTTCCTACTCACACCACCAAGAGCTGGCTGTGAAAGCCAAGAATTTTTGTAGTACTTAGGAACAGGAACATATGCAAGGCAATGTAAAGGAATATTCATTTGATCCCATCTTGCCACCACAAATTGTTGAACCAAATCATAGATTGCAAAATCATCAAAAAGAGAGTCTTTGATATTTCCTAACATTGTATCCATTTGCCCATAAACCTCCCCAATAACTGCTTTATCATAATCAAAAAAACGAAGCATCTTATATATATGCTTTGTAACTTGAGGGCTTTTTTTGATTTTTTCCAAAAGTCATTGTCCACGATTGTTTGTTGGACAATGTCATGCTGCTCTGGTGAGGATGAACTCCTCCTCAAGTTATCCCATTGCTTGCTTAGAGCAATAGACATTAATGATGGTCTCACTTTAACAAGTCGTTGCAATACAATAAAATTATGGCCAAACTAGGGTTTTTTTTTTTTTTTTTCCTTTGAGAAGCTCCAATGCTAAAAAGGTCTTGAACAAGTACTAACAAGAGGAGTATTTTTGATGTATTTAACAATTGCCTTGCATTTTTTTCATAAGACTCATCAACAAAGGACAGCAATGAATCCTCACTTTTAGCTATATCCTTCATCAACAGTTTTAAGGTATGAGGCATACAACCAAACCAAAAAATATGGGCATCCTTCCACTGAATTATCACACCTGCAGCCTTGTAATTGGAAGCATTAACTGTCACAACTTGGACCACATTTGTAACGCCCTCAAAAATAAACCCATAATACATAATACTAACATGCGGAATTATAAGGAAATAAAGCATCTTATTTCATTCATCAGTCTATCATAAAGTAAAAACATCATAATAAATGCCCTATGGGCTTACATCTTGCCAAGCCAATACTTGGACACAATTTCATGAGTTCTAACTCAAACAAATAAAGCCCTAGGCTTGAAAGTTTACAAATTATTCAAATAAAACAAATAAAATAAAGCAAGTCTTCGAATCCAAATCCTCACAAGCTAAGTCCTTGGAGGTAGTGAACCACCTGAACCTGAAAATGAAGTTCCCATATAGGGTGAGCCACAGCCCAGTAGAAAAATACTAAACCAAGCATAAGAATTAACTAAAGCATTAGCATTCGATACGTGGTTAACACAAGATAATAAATTTCCAATTTCATGACACTAATGTCTACATTGTCTATGACATATTGTCTATGACACCATACACTTTCCGTTTATACAGACATGGCTCAGAACCTGGCCAAATAACTCAACAAGGATAACAAATCAGGTTAAGCCTTTCTTATAACAAAATAAACACACATACTGGTGTTATGACAATCTCAATCAAATCCACTTCCATACTTCCCAACTGATACACATGGTGGTGATGTATCATATCAACAACAAATAGCAAATTTGCCATTATCATTAAGCACACATATGAGTGATGCTACTGGAGTCCATCCCCTATCTCCTCCCAACCAATCCGGTTTAGAGGTACATCCCCTATCTTCCCCCAAACCGTGGAGTTCATCCCCTATCTTCTCCAAACAACATGCATATGCAATGAAACACACAATTGCCATATATAACACATAATCAATACAAGTAATGTTCTGTATTAATTCGACAGTCACATAAGTGACTTAATTCCAGTTATACCTAAGCCACATGCAAGGTCTACAACAATCACGACTATCCTCCACCGATAGCCCAAAACAGTTATTTCTAAGCAAGAAATAAATACAACAATGAATGTAAAGTCCACATTCTCATAGGTAAGCATTTAAACTACCCAACTATATCATTAATCTCATAATTTTCCCAACTTCATGAATTAAACCCAATTCCACATTTTTTTTTCCTTAAATTAATTTTACAAATTAATCTAAGCCACAACCCTAAGGTTTCTCCCAAAATTACCAAACTACCCCCACATACCAAAATACCAACACTTAGGATTAAAACGTATAAATGGAGTAGGAAATCCCTACCTCGAAGCAAGAACCCAAAAAGAAGAAGACGGAGATGATAGCCCAAACTCCAAAGTGCTCCAAATCAACAACCGCTCAGATTAAATGGAAGCCCTCGACCCACTCTACCTTTTTAATGAAGGAACTAGGTTAGATACTCACCCTAAATAGATGAAACCTAGGAGAGAAGATGAGTGGAGAGAGAGAAAACTCGTAACCTAGGGTTTTATAAACTGAAAGAGGCTGAAAAACTGTTTTAAAACACGCTGCTGCGTATTTAAATTCGACAGGCCCGCTCGAGCGCACAAAACACCGCTCGAGCGTAAAGAACAAAAACAATGTCCGCTCGAGCGCAATTCTAACCGCTCGAGCGTAGATTCTCCCATTCCAGAACCCACGCGAAGAACACACTACCCGCTCGAGCGTCAAAAATACCGCTCGAGCTCAACCCGCTCGAGCTCAGAAATCCCGCTCGAGCGTAGATATCACACCTGCAGAAGTTTTGCAGGGTTCACAAATACTGGAAGTGTGCAATATCCGCTCGAGCGCAAGAAGGTCCGCTCGAGCGGAAAGGCCGAAACTTCAAAAATCTGGGGTTTAATCCCAGACTCAAACCACCTACTCGAAACAAGTCTAACACACCCTAAGACTCAAACAATGACGTTAAAGGATGACAACAACAATAATATGACAACAGAATCCACGGAACATAAGTCCAGATACAATGATCCAATGGGAAAAGACCGGGGTCGCTATAACTTCCCCCCCTTAAAAGAATTTCGTCCCCGAAATTAAGCATAAGTTTTCAAAACAAGTTTTCTCAATTCCCACTGATATCATAAAACAATAAACAACTTGACCCAATACCGGTCACTTCATCTCTTATCAAGAGGCATCCCACAATATGTATAAATTAACATATATTTCAACCTGCATCATTATTATGCATTATTCCTTTCAATGTTAACAATTTCCATATCATATTCAATCTCATGATATAAACAACACATTCCATGTATAAATGTTATATTCCACTTCCAAAAAGCAAGTTCAAAATGCTAACATTAAATCCAAAACATTCTCAATGTTTTCCAACTTAAGACATATATAAAATTCTCAAGTTCAACAATACTATAAAATCTAAATACAAGATTACAAATCCACAAACAAGTCCGGATATTTCCCGTGAACTTCCAATTCACGTTCCCAAGTGGCCTCCTCCACTCCGTGATGCTTCCACAAAACCTTTACTAAAGGGATGGTCTTGCCACGCAGGACTTGATCCCGCCTATCCAAGACTCGAATCGGTCTCTCCTCATACGAAATATCCTCGTCAACAACTAAGTCGGTCCAATCCAACACATGTGATGGATCCGGCTCATACTTCCGAAGCATACTCACATGAAACACATCATGAACTCCGGATAACTGCGGTGGCAAAGCTAAACGATAAGCAGCCTCGCCAATCCTCTCAAGGATCTCAAAGGGCCCGATAAACCGAGGAGACAACTTCCCGCTCTTTCCAAACCTCATCAAACCTCGCCTAGGTGATATTTTCAGAAAGACATGATCACCTACCTCAAACACCAAAGGTCTCCTCCTACGGTCGGCATAAGATTTCTGACGACTCTGGGCTGTAAGAAGCCTCTTACGGATAAGCTCAACCTTCTCCGTCGTTTCCCTCACTAACTCCGGACCCAACAAAGGTGCATCACCCACCTCGGCCCAACAAACTGGAGACCTACACGGTCGGCCATACAAGGCCTCAAACGGTGCCATACCGATACTAGACTGAAAACTGTTGTTGTAGGCAAACTCCACTAAAGGCAAGTGCCTCTCCCACGACCCACTAAAGTCGAGAACACAACCCCGAAGCATATCCTCAAGGATCTGAATAGTACGCTCAGACTGCCCGTCAGTCTGAGGATGATAAGCCGTGCTAAATGTCAACTTGGTGCCTAAAGCACTCTGCAAACTCTGCCATAACCTGGCAGTGAAACGAGGATCTCTATCTGAGACGATCGTCACTGGGACCCCGTGCAACCTCACTATGTCCCGAATGTACAAATCGGCAAGATGATCTACTGAATCTTTAACGCGCATAGGAATGAAGTGCGCCGACTTAGTCAACCGGTCTACAACCACCCAAATAACATCACTACCCCGCTGAGTTCTCGGAAGACCCACAATGAAGTCCATAGTGACATGTTCCCACTTCCACTCGGCAATAGGCAAGGGTTGCAACAAACCCGCTGGCCTCTGATGCTCGGCCTTCACTTGCTGACAAGTAAGGCACTTAGACACGAAAGCTGCCACATCTCTCTTCATACCTCGCCACCAAAATTGGCGACCCAAATCCCGATACATTTTAGTGCCTCCCGGATGCACCGCAAGGCGCGAATGATGAAACTCTCGAAGTACCTCCTCTCGGCAAGACTTCGGCACAAACAAACGGTCTCGGTATCTCACACTCAGGTCGGGATACACCGTCAAACCCTTCTCAACCTTCCCACTGGAAATCTTTTCTCGGAGCGATTCTACCTCAAGATCACCCCTCTGAGCCTCTAACACTCGAGTCACAAGTGTAGGCTGTGCAACAACAGAAAACAAGGTCGCAGCCTCAACGGATTCACCCAAAAGCAAATCAAACTCCCCAAGAGCACCCAACATCTCCCACTCTCGGATGGCTATACTAGCTATGTCACCAACAGATTTCCTGCTAAGGGCATCGGCCACAACATTGGCCTTCCCCGGATGATAGTGCAACTCGAAGTCGTAATCCTCAATAAATTCCATCCACCTCCTCTGCCTCAAATTCAAGTCTTTCTGTGTAAACAGATATTTCAGACTCTTATGATCGGAGAATACCTCAAATTTCTCACCATACAGATAATGCCTCCAAATCTTCAAGGCAAAAATCACAGCTGCTAATTCTAAATCATGCGTAGGGTAATTCTTCTCATGAATTTTCAACTGACGTGAGCCATAGGCAACCACTTTCCCCTCTTGCATCAACACACAACCCAAACCCTCTCGTGAGGCGTCACAATAGACTGCATAACCCAACCCTCTTTCCGGAATAATCAAGACCGGAGCGGTGGTCAGTCTAACCTTCAGCTCCTGAAACGACTTTTCACAAGTCCCACTCCAAACAAAATTGACTCCCTTCCGAGTCAGTCTAGTCAAAGGTGAAGCTAACCTGGAGAAATCTTTCACAAACCGACGGTAATACCCAGCTAATCCCAGAAAACTGCGGATCTCAAACACACTCTTAGGCTGTGCCCAATCTTGCACTGCCTCTGTCTTGGACGTATCAACAGACACCCCTTCCCCAGAAACCACATGGCCTAAGAACTTCACCTCTTTTAGCCAGAACTCACACTTCCCAAACTTAGCATAAAGCTTATGGGCTCTAAGTAACTCAAGCACCACTCTCAAGTGTTCCTCGTGCTCCTCCTCTGAAGGTGAGTAGATAAGAATGTCATCCACAAAGACGACCACAAAACGATCTAAGAATTCCCGGAAGATCCGGTTCATCAAATCCATAAACACTGCTGGTGCATTGGTGAGCCCAAACGGCATCACCAGGAACTCATAGTGGCCATACCGCGTACGGAATGCCGTCTTCGGAATATCCTCCTCCCTGACTCTCAACTGGTGGTAACCCGATCTCAAGTCTATTTTAGAGAAACAACGGGAACCCTTCAACTGGTCAAACAGATCATCTATACGAGGCATAGGGTACTTATTCTTAACCGTAGCCCGATTCAATTTCCGATAATCGATACACAGTCTCAACGCACCACCTTTCTTCTTAGCAAAGAGGGCCGGTGCTCCCCACGGCGAAACACTAGGACGAATATAGCCCTTATCTAGCAACTCCTGGAGCTGAACTTTCAACTCAACTAACTCGGCTGGGGCAAAACGGTAAGGTGCCATAGAAATCGGCGCTGTGCCGGGCACTAGATCAATAGAGAACTCAATCTCTCGATGAGGTGGCAAACTAACAAGATCCTCGGGAAACACGTCCGAGTACTCACATACCACTCTCGGCAACACAGTCTGAGTCTCATCACACTCACTACTCTCAAGGCTAGCAAGTAGACCACTCAACTCACTCCGCCCCCGCGGATCATACCCCGGTGGTAACACACTACCAACCCGGTCCCCCAGAAAATGAAAACGTTCTCCGCTAATGGTACAACAAGTGACCCTCTGACGGTAGCAATCAATAAATGCCCGGTATGACGATAACCAGTCCATACCCAAAATAACATCGAAGCCCTTCATGGGCATAACCACAAAAGAAAAAGGGATTCTATGATCATCGACTTCTATATCACAACCCCTAACACCTTGTTTCAAGATCAATTCACCCCCAAGAGGTGACACTACACAAATAGGAGATGCTAACTGTGCCAACTCCAACTCCAAAATAGATGCAAATGCAGCAGACACAAAGGAATGAGATGCACCCGTATCAATCAAAACACTAGCAACTGAATTGCAAAACAAGAAGGTACCTCTCACAACCGACGGGGCCGGTACAAGATCCTGCGCGGTAACGGCATACACGCGCCCAGACGACCTCTGATCAACCTGCTCACCCCTCAGAGCATAAGATTGCTGCACAGACTGGGACGATGAAGCCCCCTGATTGGCCCTCGAGGCCTGAACGGACTGAGTTGGCTGACTACTCTGAGTCTGCCTCAAACCCGATGCACCAGGTGTGCCACTCAACTGCGGGCAAAACCTCTTCAGATGCCCCGGCTGACCGCACTGAAAACAAGAGAGTGGGCCTCTGCCCTGACTCTGGCTCTGAGATCGAGCCGAAAAAGATGCTGCTCTCTGAACTCCTCCCCTCTGAGGACAAACTGGAGACTTGTGACCCAGCTGGCCACACTTGAAACAGGTAATGTCTCCCTGACTGCCCTTCCCAGAACTAGCACTCGGCACTGGAAAAGTGGATCTAGAAAAACTACTCTGAGGCTGCTGAGGAGTGAAACCTCTCTGCCTCCTGCCATCACTCTGACCATCCTGACTCCTCTTGGAGCCTTTCTGCTTTTCCCCCTCTTCCTGCATCATAATCTCAGTATGGGCTGCTGCATCAACCAAACGCCCAAAATCCCGAATCATAGACCCAACAACTCTCAGCATGAGGCCACGCCTCAACTTTTTCTCAAACTCAATGCAACGGCGTTCCTCAGTCGCCACCAACTCAGGTGCAAACCTGGACAAACTAGTGAATGCAGCCTCAAACTCGGCCACCGATAAACTGTTCTGCTCAAGATGGCGGAACTGATCTCTCAACTTCTCCTGAACAGCTGGAGACAAGTACTTCTCCTGAAAAGCATCAACAAAAGCCTTCCAGGTACCCCCAATACGTCCCTTGGTGAACTTCCACCACTGACCCGCATCCCCCTTCAGCTGGAAAGATGCCAAGGTCACCTTCAGTGCCTCGTCTTCGATGCCTAGCATCTCAAACGTTTTCGTTGTCTGTTCGAGCCATTCGTCTGCCTTAAGCGGCTCGCTAGGATCACCTAAAAATTCGTCCGGGTGAGACCGGAAGAATTCCCTCTTCAGAAAAGAAGGTCCTGTATCTGCAGCAACTACGGCCTGGGCTGGATTCGCAGCCCTCAGAATGTCAACTGACGCTTGAAATGCCCCTGCTATCCCTTGGGCCAAAGCGCCCATAAACTGCTGTCCTACTGGCTCGGCCACATTGGCCTGGCCAACACCTTCCTGAACTGCCGGAATTTCCTCCGGTATAGGCACTTCCTGCCTGGCCTGCCTACCACGCCTACCACGACCTCGTCCTCGTCCTGACATCCTAATAAAGGAAATAAAGACGTTAGCACTCTAAATAATGTGCCAAAATTATAACACTCACGCCCTAATACATTGGACAACAATAAATCACACCACGTAAGCACATAATCACATAAGCACCTACGAATTTCATTCCTGGATAATGATAGTCCCGAGGCGCCACTAAAGTTCCGGTTGGAAACAACATTGATCAAGTGCCTTTCCAACAAGACTTTCAGAAACTCAAGGGTCCAGTCAACATCCTAGAAACTACATTCCATACCCACATAGTCACATAAACATGTTATCACATAAGCATATAACATTACACTAAGTCTCTATCAAACGAGACGAACCCATTGTGATTCTAATCACTTCCCGCGTACCCAAAGTATTCGAACCCGGTACGCTCTGATACCAAGTTGTAACGCCCTCAAAAATAAACCCATAATACATAATACTAACATGCGGAATTATAAGGAAATAAAGCATCTTATTTCATTCATCAGTCTATCATAAAGTAAAAACATCATAATAAATGCCCTATGGGCTTACATCTTGCCAAGCCAATACTTGGACACAATTTCATGAGTTCTAACTCAAACAAATAAAGCCCTAGGCTTGAAAGTTTACAAATTATTCAAATAAAACAAATAAAATAAAGCAAGTCTTCGAATCCAAATCCTCACAAGCTAAGTCCTTGGAGGTAGTGAACCACCTGAACCTGAAAATGAAGTTCCCATATAGGGTGAGCCACAGCCCAGTAGAAAAATACTAAACCAAGCATAAGAATTAACTAAAGCATTAGCATTCGATACGTGGTTAACACAAGATAATAAATTTCCAATTTCATGACACTAATGTCTACATTGTCTATGACATATTGTCTATGACACCATACACTTTCCGTTTATACAGACATGGCTCAGAACCTGGCCAAATAACTCAACAAGGATAACAAATCAGGTTAAGCCTTTCTTATAACAAAATAAACACACATACTGGTGTTATGACAATCTCAATCAAATCCACTTCCATACTTCCCAACTGATACACATGGTGGTGATGTATCATATCAACAACAAATAGCAAATTTGCCATTATCATTAAGCACACATATGAGTGATGCTACTGGAGTCCATCCCCTATCTCCTCCCAACCAATCCGGTTTAGAGGTACATCCCCTATCTTCCCCCAAACCGTGGAGTTCATCCCCTATCTTCTCCAAACAACATGCATATGCAATGAAACACACAATTGCCATATATAACACATAATCAATACAAGTAATGTTCTGTATTAATTCGACAGTCACATAAGTGACTTAATTCCAGTTATACCTAAGCCACATGCAAGGTCTACAACAATCACGACTATCCTCCACCGATAGCCCAAAACAGTTATTTCTAAGCAAGAAATAAATACAACAATGAATGTAAAGTCCACATTCTCATAGGTAAGCATTTAAACTACCCAACTATATCATTAATCTCATAATTTTCCCAACTTCATGAATTAAACCCAATTCCACATTTTTTTTTCCTTAAATTAATTTTACAAATTAATCTAAGCCACAACCCTAAGGTTTCTCCCAAAATTACCAAACTACCCCCACATACCAAAATACCAACACTTAGGATTAAAACGTATAAATGGAGTAGGAAATCCCTACCTCGAAGCAAGAACCCAAAAAGAAGAAGACGGAGATGATAGCCCAAACTCCAAAGTGCTCCAAATCAACAACCGCTCAGATTAAATGGAAGCCCTCGACCCACTCTACCTTTTTAATGAAAGAACTAGGTTAGATACTCACCGTAAATAGATGAAACCTAGGAGAGAAGATGAGTGGAGAGAGAGAAAACTCGTAACCTAGGGTTTTATAAACTGAAAGAGGCTGAAAAACTGTTTTAAAACACGCTGCTGCGTATTTAAATTCGACAGGCCCGCTCGAGCGCACAAAACACCGCTCGAGCGTAAAGAACAAAAACAATGTCCGCTCGAGCGCAATTCTAACCGCTCGAGCGTAGATTCTCCCATTCCAGAACCCACGCGAAGAACACACTACCCGCTCGAGCGTCAAAAATACCGCTCGAGCTCAACCCGCTCGAGCTCAGAAATCCCGCTCGAGCGTAGATATCACACCTGCAGAAGTTTTGCAGGGTTCACAAATACTGGAAGTGTGCAATATCCGCTCGAGCGCAAGAAGGTCCGCTCGAGCGGAAAGGCCGAAACTTCAAAAATCTGGGGTTTAATCCCAGACTCAAACCACCTACTCGAAACAAGTCTAACACACCCTAAGACTCAAACAATGACGTTAAAGGATGACAACAACAATAATATGACAACAGAATCCACGGAACATAAGTCCAGATACAATGATCCAATGGGAAAAGACCGGGGTCGCTATAACATTAGAAGGGCCAACATAATTAATGGTGTAACGCCCCAAATTTCTAGCCCAAATGATAATATAACAATCATGGCTCTTTCAAGAAAAACCGAATATAAATCTCCAAACTTACATTACGTGACACAATAGTTCTTCATGCAACAATACATTAATCCAACAACAAGTAAATAAACAAATAAATACCCCCAAGGGTTTACAAGTTTCCAAGGCTTGAGCCTGGTTACACAAAACGGTTATTCAAACCCACACACATACAGCCCTTGGCTTACACACAGAGTCACAGCAAAATGAGAGTCTCATACTCTCAACACACATTTCATCGCCTTTAGTTAGGCGGCATCACCACATCTTTTCCTGCACAAAAATCCCGTAGGGTGAGCATAAAGCCCAGTAGGAAATCCTTAACAAAGCATATACATTTTATACAAGTCTCAAGAGATGAAATACACATGCCATGCTATGCCCTTTTGAAAGAAAATCACATCTTAATTTTTGAAAACCATCATGCTCAATGATGTCATGCAATTTCAATTCTTCAAAACTTAACAATTCATTTCAAGAGTGGTAAATACGACTCTGGTAATCCCTAGGTCGGTGTCTGCAAGTAGACTATACAAGTACTACCAATTTGTCATTTTTACCAGTATTAACCGGAAAGCTCGACACCTATCCGCACGGGTTTTCGGTCTTTCACCCCAGACTCTCAGGCCAACTTATTCAATATCATCTACACCGCCTATCAAGACTTACCAACGTATTTACCCCAAAACCATTCCATGAAAGCTTGTTTCTCAACATTCTTTTCTCAATGCAAATTTTCAAATCAACTTTCAAAGTTTAATATAATCAAATGAATTGATATGCTAATAACACAAGACGAATATAAATATTTTTTATTCCAATTCATCATCCAAGGAATAACACAATTCCCTCTTCTAAAGTATCCTCAACAATTAGTCATTTCAAGACTATTTCAACGTTTTGAACAATAATTTCCAAAATGAACAACAATTCTCATATTCCATGAAATTTATCATTTATATAAATATAAATATGAAATTTTCTAAACATCCATTTATTTTGACACACAAAATAAATATAACAATATCATTCATGGATTTTCAATCTCTTTTAAAAAAATTCCCAAATTCTAGGTTTTCTCACCAAAACTATACAACTCAAATCTTTTGAAAGAAAACTATCCAAAATCATCTTTTCTTCAATCAATGAATATCAAAACCCATAAGATCATTTTAAAAGAACAAGAGACAAAACCACTTTCAAAATCGCTCAACTTCTTGAATCAACAATCAATTTTCAAAGCTATCGAAAAATGATTTCAAAAATCATCCAGATCTTGCAAAAATATATGTATAACTCTAAGAAAATCACTACCTCAAGTTTTGAAGAAGAAATGAGATGAAACCCCTAAAATCAACGGTGTCGAAACTCGATCTTCACCGCACACAACGAAGCCCTCCAGAAGTTAACCAACTTTGATGAAGAACCTATGGCAGAACTCTCATGGATCTTGAGAAATTAAGGTTTTGATCCAATTTGGCATAGGGAAATGTAGAGAGAAGAGAGAGGAAAGGGTTTTTAGAGAGAGAGAGACCGAACATGAGTGAGATACACTCGGCCTAAAGAGAAGAAAAGACCAAAATTCTGGACTCACCTACCACCGCATGTGCGGCGCTTCTCCTATACTTGCACTCCCGCACCTGCATTTATTGCAGTAACCAAATAAGCCCACCCCTGTTTTCTGCACGTACAGCTCAAGCAACTTTTCGAATGCATTTTCAATTTTTGCTTCAGCGAGCTAACCGGGCATCTCGACCCCCGTAAGTTGACCGGGTCAAAATCGGGATCGCTACAAATGGCCTTCAAGAGTAGCTCAGCAATATTAGCCCCAGTCTTCTTTATGGAAGAAACATCATGTCCATTTATAAAAATGGCTTTACCTCTAGAGAAAATCATGATGTTAATAAGAGGTTGGTTTTTTAAATTAGACTAGCCATCAGAAATTATAGAGACCCCATGAGTGCTCCAATCCTGTATCAAGGGAGTGATAGATTGTTGCACATTCTTCTGTTCTTTGTCCAAAAGACCAGTCCTAACTTTCTCATAGTTGGGGGACTTGTACCCTTTTGGTGCATACAGAATAGAAGAGACCCACTACAACAATTTGCACCTTTGGCAATCAAATTTGGCAACTAAAACAAATTTAGTCGCCAAAAGTCAGGCCTTTACCGACTAATTTTTCTATTGGTCGGCAATGTTTTATGTTTTAGTTTCTAAAATTTTTTTAGTAGCCATATATTAGTTATTGGCGATTAAAAAAAATTGGTCGCTAAAAATAATGTAAATAGGCGACTAAAAAAATTTTAGTCGGCGTTTGTCTATATTTTAGGCTACTAATTATGGTCTTAGTCAGCGTACACAAATGTTTGCCGACCAAAAACTTTTTAGTCACCAAAATATAGGCTTATTTATTGAGTTACTATCTGCCAGCCAAAGAATTTAGTCAGGAAATATAAACCATCAGTGACTAAAAAAATTTAGTCGTTGTATAGTTAGTTTTTGCCGACGAAAACAATACTTAGTAGCCAAATTACACAAACAGCTACAAAAGATTTTGTCATTATTGAGTTATATTTGCCAACAAATCATAATTTAGTCACTAAAGGTAGGAAAAAAAAATTTAGAGGGAAATGTATGAATATTGGCGCCCTCTCCTCTTTGTTTCACATAGATCTTTTGTCTCTGTTTTGTCTCACAAACACACAAACTAGTCAACACCAAACCTGACACCCGCTCACCACTAACGGTCACCACCCCACCGTCACACTTCGCCACGGCTGCAAATCACCACCGCCACGGCCGCAAATCACCACCACCACTCCGTAAATCGCAGGTTTCTCTCTCTCTCTCTCTCTCTCTCTTCCCTTATTTCCCTATTTTTCACACTTTATCTAAGGTTTATATGATTTTTTTAGTTTAATTTTGTGTTGATTTTGTAAATAGGTTTGGTTGAAGTGTTTGATTTCTTTGAAATTATGTTATTCTTGATGTCCAAAATGGGTTTGATTTTAGTTTTATAGGTTTGATGTTAGTTTTATGGGTTTGACAAAGAAGAAATTTTGATGTCAAACCCATAATCAATGAACAATCTGAACCATTTTTACTACAAGACTGTGTCAATGATCAAAACCAAAAATATTCCACAACATAACATGATTCGTTTTATTTTTCTCCCATGAATTCTCTCTATCTTTTGAGATTATTTGCTTTATTTTACTAGTCTTGAAGTATTGCCCAATATCATTCATTTTGTGTCACATGTCTAGCTGTGTCTCAAAAGTCAACACAAAAATAACGAGCTCTATTATTTTAACTAATAAAAGATAAATTGAGACACTGCATAAATTTACCCCAAAACCATTCTATAAATTCCCCCTATCTTCCATGATTTGACCTTTATGTGAACCTGATTTGAAGATGAAGAAAACTCTCAATATAAATGACAAAAACATTATGACCCATAAGTAGTTTCCTTATGTCCACACTTTCCTTTGTTTCCAAACTATTGTCAAAGAGAGTCAAATGGTTGCTTGGCTTCTCCCTTTTCCACCTTTCATTATCCAGCTTACAAGAACTTTTATCACAAATTAACAAGCAATATATGATGTTATATATATATATATATATATTTTTTAAGTCAGTTAAAAAGTTTTAAAAAATTAATTTGTTTATAAAATTTTCATCTTTCAGGCTATCCTTGAAAATTTTAAAATTCCCCTAGATATTGATTTGTGATTATGAATCAATTTTAACTAGTAAATAGCAATCCCAATCAAACAATCAAAGCCAAATTAACACAACGATTTTATGTGAAAAAACCACAATTGGAGCGCCTCCAATTGTGATAAAAAAAATCAGGGCAAAAGCCACAATATAATCCATTAAGAAGACATAAAGGAATTACACAAGTGCACTCTCAATTACCTAGTGAATCCACGCTCGAATCAAACCGACCCTTATGTGTCTTTTCTAGGCCTGTCTTCACCTTGGATTGTCTCGCCCAACATTGATTCCACAACACCGATGTCGAATCCACGACGATGAGCCACTCCGAAATCCACCAACGCTTCATGCCCAAATTTCACAGAATCCATCGAAGAACAACTATCTATTTTTTAATAAAACAAAGTAAACAAGCCCTTTGATATAATCCACTTAATTCATGATATAAACTCTCACAGATATCAAAGGAAACAAGCAATGAAACTCCAGATGAAAACCCTAATACCCAAGAACAAGATCTAGAAGCCGTAACCCTAATATCTGATAGAACCACATATTTATAGAAAACAGATCCACGATCTCCGCTCGAGCGCAGGAATGGCCGCTCGAGCGGACTGACTAAAACACGTGTGACTAAACAGGGTCTATGCTCGAGCGGAAAAAAAAAAAAAAAAAAAAACTCCTAATACTTTTGCAAGCGAAGTGAAACTTCTGAAAGTCGTGATCTCCACTCGAGCGCAGGAACGGCTGCTTAAGCGGACAAACAACTTC